>JANJGK010000001.1:54663686-54693686 GCA_039081455.1 Macrobrachium rosenbergii
GCCTTCACTCCCTTTTCGGGCGTGAAGGTCTATACTAAGCAAGCTGTTCGCCTCTAGTAGGTTACTCTCCTTCTCCTGAGCAGATTAGTCCTGGTTAGCCTACCTAGCTACAGAACTACCTAACCCTAGTAGGATACAAGCTATAATCACTACTTTACTTAAGTCTAATAGTACTAGAAGGTGCTCACGGTTATTATAGGCTACCTCCTACAATCATGATGTGTTTTAGACCTAGCCTAGTGGTACATTCTATGATATTCCCTAGCCTAACCTATCCTAACCCGACCGTAGCACCAACATAAGAGTTAATGGTCTAACTAAATCACAACTTGGTTTATGTTTAATACAATTAATAATTACTAGTTAATTCATGAGGGTTGCCTCATATGATAAATGGGTGGGTGCCTCACGGAGGTCTTAAGCCATGCGTGTCCTGAGCATCGTGGCTCAGTTCACAATAGTTAAGATTATTGAAATTAGTTAGGCTACTTACGTGATTACTGCGGCTCGGTGGTAAGTGGAAGGAACAAGGTTACTAAATTGATGTACCGTACTTTAATGCGGCCTAGGCTAGGTACAAGTAAAAGGAAGAGATCACAGTGGCTACCTTCTCTGGGCAAGGGGCCAGGATCACTCTTAGATGTTAGGGCACTGTGCCGAGAGGGCACTAGTGCCAGGATGAGCTTATAGCTCGGCAACTACTGGGCTCTCTTCCGCCCCTTCTTCTTCTTCTTTGGGTTCCTCCAAGGCCTATCAGTAGCTGGCCTAGCATGTGATGAGAGCACCGATTCCGGGGACAGGCCAGAAGGGCTAGCGGGCGCGAAGTCAGGGGCAACTGCAAAAGCTGCGGGAAGACTCCCTACTCCGGCTGCTGCGACAACCGGAGCGAGAGCGATCTCGACTTCTGCGTCCGAGGATGCCAGTTCCTGGTCTTCCAAGGAAGGGGTACCATTTCGATCCTCCAGGGGTTCATCCCCTTGAGTGAAATTTTGCAAAGAAGAATTTTGCAAAGAAGTTTCGGGTACTGGAGGCTCTCCAGTCGCGATGATCAACTGCATGGGGAATCCTAAATCTCCCGGAGGAGGATTTGCCTCATGATTTAGACCCGGCATAGGGGCCTTTTCCATTGGTAGCTCAACGTCCGTGGCGGACGGAGTCTGGCACTGCTCAGTGCTCGCAAGTGGCACTGGCAGCAGTTGAGGGTCAGGCATGCCTGACAAGGGGTCCGGAGGTGCAATACCTCGCGGACGACTTGGGTTTGCCTGCGGCAGAGATTCCTGCCCCAGCAGGAGATCGTAGCCTCTCCTAGAGTTTTGTTCGGGGGCGTCCGCTGGGCGTTGCTTGCTTGGGCAGCCCTCCCAATTTGTGGAGTGGTCTGCCCGCTTGCACTCCCTGCAGCGGTACTGCTTCTCCTGAATCTCTCTTCGGGGAGAGGGAGGACCTCTTGGTGGGCCAGCCCTTCGTGATTGGAGAGGGCTAGGCCTGAAATAATTTGGTTTATGCCCCTTCCGCGGACCACTTTGGTGGGCGAACGGTGGGGGTTTCACCTTATTGAGAGTGTTAGATGGGGCCTCCGTGGAGGAGGTAACGCGGCTGCGGAGTGGCGTTGGTGACGGGCTTCCGCAGAGAAGATCCCGACCCAACAAGAAGGCCACTCCGGGCTGAATTCCACCTACCACGCCAAGGCGGTGGGGTATCGTGCCCCAAGGTGTCATTACCTGGAGTTGGACCGTAGGAACGGTAATGGTGTGGCCCTCTATCTACTTCATTTCCCACCGCGTTTCTTCGTCAACCACAGCACCGGCTGGCACTTGGGCCCTAGTGATCAGGCTAATGTCTGCCGCAGTGTCTACTGTGACCGGAAGGGTCACTGGCAGGCTAGTGCTCTGAAGAGGGACCACCGAGATGAACTGGGTTTCCAGTCTCTCGGGGTAAAGGATCCGGCAGCAGAAAATGAAGTGCTGATTAGGTTGACAAATTTGGTGGTGGGGACATGATGTGGACAGGCCGGAGATCTAGCATTGTAGTGGCTAGCAGCCCCACAGGATTTGCACGGGCCTTTTGGATGGGCTCGGTGGCCTGCAGTAACTGTTGGAGGAGAGGGCTGAGCGGATGAATCGGGAGCGGAGTTCTGGCTGGTAGGGTTAGGCTGCTTATTAGTGCCGAGTTTGTATCGGCACTCAGCTTCAGCGTGGCCCCCCTTCTTGCAATAGTTGCACAGGGTCTTGCTAGGCAGTCCATTCTTCGGGCGAGTGGAGTTCGAGAGGTAGGCCGGAGGGATGATTCGCTTCTGAGAGGTGCTATGCGACTGATTGAAGGTTTCCCACGAATCAGCCATGCGACAAGCTTCCATAAGTGTGGAGGGCTGTTTATCGTTAAGATATACTGCAAGGGGCCCTGGCACACATTGGAAAAGGTCTTCTAGCATGGTCCGATTGAAAAGATCCTCAAACGTCGTGCAGGCCAAGGAGTCGAACCAGCGCGTACCGGACTGGGTTTTGTGACATGCCCATTCCGTCCAAGACCAGCCGACTTCCTTGGCAAGACCTCGGAACCGTTGTCTCCATTTTTCTGGGGTTATCTCGTAGGCCTTTGTAATGACTCTACGAACTTCCGCCATGTTACCTCTCTGGCTCTTCTCCAGTGAGCGAAGCGCTGCCTTGGCTTTTCCCTCCATATGCTTGGCTAGTATTAAGGCTCTCTCCGTCTCCGTGGTGCTGTAGTTATCGAAAAGAGCCTCGATCTCCTCCAGCCATGCTTCTGGCTCGTCCTCAGTCCACTTGGGGACTAGGGAATTGATGCTCGAAATTGGAGCGTTTGATGCAGCAGGTGTAGGACTGGAGGCTTGATGGCTAGCCATAGCTTCGGCATTCTCCATTTTCGCTCTCTCAAGCTCGAGCTCCTTCTCCTTTAGGGCTAACTCAGTTTCCTTGCAGGCTAACTCATGCTGTCTCCTTCTTTCTTCTCTTTCCTCTTCATATTGCCTTTGCTCGGCTTCATACACCCTTCGTTCTTCTTCATACTTCCTCTGCTCGGCTTCATACTTCCTCTGCTCGGCTTCATACTTCCTCTGCTCGAGTCTTTCTTCCTTCTCCCGCTTGGCCAAGTCGTCCACTTGCTCCTTAACCCAGGTGGTAAGTTCCGAGCCGGTGAGACCTGCCGCCGTCCCCAGCCCCAGGAAGGTTTTATAATGCTCTGCTGCCATGGTTCTGGTGGGGAAGGGCGTCTAACCGGGTCGACTGGGCGTACTTGGGCAGCGAGGAAGTGTCTTTTCAATGACGTGGCACCCTTTCAAAAGGTGGCACTATAGTTTGGGTGTGCCGTGTACAGGTCACACTGGTGGCACTCAGTATTCCAAGGCACTGGTGCAGGTTAGGTCTCAGAAGAACTTTCTCTTCTGTGTTCCCTTTTGTTTTTGTTTTATTTATTTTTTCTGGATGCTTGCTTGGTGGCACTTTTGGTGCCAATGTGTTCCTAGGGACCCTCTACTGGAGTCCAACTAGGCTATATGGGAGGAAAGGCACTCTACACCCCCTGCAGAGTGCAACAATCGAATGAGAGAGAGAGAGAGAGAGAGAGAGAGAGAGAGAGAGAGAGAAAAGTAAGCTATTCAAGTGATGACAGTGATGCAAATTATTGGCACTGTGGAATAAAGTGAATTTGGGGTTTTTTTTTTTTTCCTTAAAGATCCTCGTGAGTGGCTGGTCCCAGTACCGGCCCCAGTGCTGGCCCCTTCTTTTTTCAGAGGGTGAAAACTACTGTTTGCTTCGGTCTGGATAGCAGGCCTCACTCATGACCGACAGTTTATCACTGTATTGTAATTATTCTTAACTTGTCCTCATCTATTGTGGGACAGAGGTGTTTCTTTTATTTGGGGTATTGTATTCGAATTAATTAGCCTAGTGTCGGCCGTTCTTTCTTTGAAGAGGGTCACGTACACTTAGGTTAGGAATGCTTACTTGAATGACGAGAGAGAGAGAGAGATTTTCAATCAGCTAATTTCTTGCTGCTTGAGAACATGTAAACAAAGATTTTATACATGCACAATGGCATGGATCTTAATAAAATGATATAGATGTGTCGTCTTGGCTTCCTTAGGGATTACTTTATTATCTTAATTTCCTGGGAGCCGACGTCACAAAAGTTTATCGTAAAATTTTAAATTCTCTTTATATGATTTTTATAGCAGGTATTCATAGGAACTTGTTATGGTACTCCTAACTAAGGCCTATCTTTCCTTGCCTAAATTGTCTTTTGTTTTTTTTTTCTAGCTAAGATATTGCGAGGTGGGTTCACTACGAAAGAAAAAAAAAAATATATGACCCAAGAATGGCTCGGGCAGAGTCTGGTCACAACAGCGGATGACAATAACAAGGTCTTAAGATGGCGGAAAAGTCCCGTTAGGCCTAAATTTCAAAACAACCTCTGGCGGCGAAGGAACACCAAAATGGCCGGTCCTCTATTTCAAACAAATTCACAACAACCGCGCGAACACGGCGGAGGAATCCAAGATGGCGGGTATTTCCTTTTAACCAAATTCAAAAACAACCCATAAAACAAAGGCAGGTATCCAGATTTTACTTTAAATATACCACTCATGCATAGCGTTTTATGTTACGGATGGAAAACTAAATTACCAAACAACTTTGTCTTTTGTTATCGTATTCTCACCCGGACATTAAACAAAAGAATGAAAAGAGAAATGCTAGTCTGCCTGCGTAAATTTACGTTGTTGAACGGTACCTTTATTGTAAAATTACTATTTCAGTTCGTTTGCTACTTCACTGACACGGTTTTGAATGATTCCCGCTATATGCAAACAATAACGATCGGAATTGCCGACGCGATTTCTAAATTACTTTGTGTACATGAAACGGGCTCCGCGCTTCGGCCTTTGAAGACACAAATTGTGATTCTCTGCTCTCGAGTCACCCTTCCTACCTACAGCTAATTCTCACTACACTTGTTATTATAACTATTCTCTTTACTGCTTATTATTATGCCTCGTTCCTTGTTTGGAAGAATGAAATGGAGTTCGATATCTGACTTTTATTTTTTGGAATTAATGTAATTTAATTTCCTTTTCTCCAGATTCTTTCTCTAAAATGTACTTTAGATTCTACGCAAGGTCGCCAATGTTACGTGTGAGGGTCTTGGTTGATCATGTATTATTCAATTTACGTAATTTTTACGGCCCTGCAAACCAAGATTACACATAACCTGCCACTTGAAGCCAAAAGTTAACCTCAAAGACAGACGTTAATTAGCCAAAGGTCGCCAGTTAAGGGTTATTAACCTTAACAAAGAATATTTGAGATGAATTTGATTTTAAACGCAACGGTTCTTCCAAACATTCGGACGCGAGGCATACAAAGCATCGAGATTTAACCTGATTTTGCTTACCCTAAATCCTAGGTATTTTACTGGAATAACGGGGTTGAAGCTCACAATATAATAATTAGGCTTAATCTAGACTTCGTAAACACATATACCCTAAGGGGTGGCTGAAGGAAGAAAACAAAGAAATGCGAAATACAGAAAAAGATAAAAGAATGGGCGAAGTTTTGAACAAAAAGCGACTTTACCTTAGGACGAACGTTGTGCGCACCAACACCGCCGAACGGAGTCTTCGCAATTGCTTCTTCACTTCACTAATATAATAATAGACAAAGAAAGGGAGAAGAGGCCCCGTCGGACATGTGGTCTCTCCGAATGCTCCAGTCTCTCTGAAGTTCCCTGACCGGCGCTGGGTCAAAACAGGCCTACAGTCATGCCTTAGGCGTCTATGCTCTGTTAAAAACATTCGCCACGAGAGACAGGTAAAAAGGAAAAAAGGACCTTAGGACCACCTATTTTTAAGGCTGATATGGGAAATTTTCCTATAGGGTGGAAGGCCTAACTTACCTATCCCATTCTCCAACGGACGTTAAGGTTTGAACTGAAGACGCTCCTAATGCGGACAAAGCAATTTCCCTGTCTTGATCAGGCTGATACTACTATCCCTAAATGTTCGAGGGCGAACAGCGTAAATATTTATAAAAATATACATAGTCACGGTGCATAACAAGTACCTGGTTATTACACAACTAATCACAGAATTAAAAAATTTACCTCACTTCAGCTGTCATCACAAAAGATAAAGCTCTGACAGCTGAATTGAAACAAGTCTTCCTACCACACACGTGTTGCTCACACACTACATTACTATTAAAAATGCATTATTAATTCAAAATTACACTGTTAAGTTATCTAAATCACTAACTCTTTTGAGATCTGTTACTACACTATATATGATATTTCAACAATTATTATTATTGCATATAACACATGATAAATAGAAGAGTAAATATATCAAAACTATAGGATGATACACATATTACAAGACAGTATCATGAATATATATATATATATATATATATATATATATATATATATATATATATATATATATATATATATATATATATATATATATATATATATATATATATGCGTGTGGGTGTGTGCTTTTATTAACGCCTTACTTGAATACGCAATATTCTAGTGAAAAAATAAATTGCCATATGGCCTTTTAATCAGATTCTTTTGAACCTATAACAGTATATGCATTTAATAAGCTCCTATTCATTAGTTTTTCAGTGAATAAAATTCCCCACATGCGTAAGTTCCCTTCCACGTGGATAAACGCTCTGAAAAAGCTGAACGGCCACAAGTGTTCGGGCTATTAAAGCAAAATGTCAGACGTGAACTCGAATAGCATTTTTTAAAATCTTATCTTTGGTCTTTTAGTGTTCTTACTAATTCGGTGTCAGATGATGAATGGCCTGTTAATTTTGCTCGTTTTGAGGGTGATGGTTTATACTGCATTTGTTTTTATGGTGATTCTTCAAATGAAATTGAAACATTTATCAAACGCACTCTGACAATGAATAAGCACAGTTCATACGTATATAATATCATGTATGCATGCTGACATATATATATATATATATATATATATATATATATATATATATATATATATATATATATATATATATATATATATATATATATGTGTGTGTGTGTGTGTGTGTGTGTGTGTGTGTGAGTGTGTGTGTGTGTGTGTGTGTGCTGAGTTTCTTCAGGAAGAAGAAACTCAACCATGAAATAGGGAGAATATTTTTTTTTTTTTTTTTGCATATAAAAGACTTCTTAGGCGTCTCACATGAAATACATAAAAGTGCTTCCGTTATTCAGAAGATAAATCCCGTTATGAGCTCTTTCAGCCGGTGATTTGAGCAACGTTATAAATGCCGGAACTCAAAGGAATTCCTTTTGAAAGGTAAAAAGGTCGCGTGATTAGGCTATATTACCTTGAATTGATGAAACCTTAAAAAAGAAAGAAAAAGGAAGGCTGTTGGTACATTGGCATTTTTATTTGTTTCGGCCTGAAAGTGTATGTTTTAAATATTATAATGACACTTAATATCATTAAAGTCCCATACAAGGCTGAAGTCTCCCCTTTTATAATGGCAGCTATTGATGTTGATAGATATTTGTATGCGGAAAATGATTTAGCATTAGTGATTTTTGTTATGCTTTCTCATTTAGGATAAATGAATCCATTCATTATTTCACTTGAAAGAGAGCAAGTGGCTATGAAAAGAAATGTTTTGTGTAAATTCCCGTGTCTTTATGCTAAGTATCTGTTTTATACACCGTTATCTTCAAAGAAAGCAAACCTTAGATATCTTCAAGTTCCCTTCTTTTCTCATATATCGTATGTCTTTTTTCTATTTCTTTTGTCTTGGTTCACAACTTTTCAACTTTTTCCTCTTCAGAATGTCACATTAAGATTCCACCTTCAGTTTAGAGAATAGAAAAGGTCCGAATTGCGTCTTGCTAAAATGGTCAAACGCAAACCGTTTCCTCTTTCTTTTCAGAGATACGGCGTTTTGCAGTCATTTTCCAAACAGTTGCCCACTGGGACTTCTTCGTGTAAGAAGCCAAAAAGGATTCTTCTACTCCATTTAACAAACTCTCTGAATGGCAGCGCAAGAAGCGAAGCATATCACGCTAGTTCTGTAAATGCGATTTAAAGATATTTATCACCTTGTATTTTACTTGTGCTTGTTCAGTTATTGATCACAAGCCCTCTACGTTCCGTGAGATTTTTAACGGCTGTTCACCAAGATACGTCCTTTGTTCAGGGATAAGAATCATACTAGGTGGCAAGGAAAATCGAAAATAAGATTTTCACTCTTTTTCATGTAATGAGATTCTAACTGCTTTTTCATTATAGTTTCACGATGATAATTAAAGAAAAACAGGTTGCATTATTCGCAATTGAGCTATTTGGAAAGTTTATGCAAAGGAGTCTTTTTTATACTGTATATATATATATATATATATATATATATATATATATATATATATATATATATATATATATATATATATATATATATAATATGAGAGAGAGAGAGAGAGAGAGAGAGAGAGAGAGAGAGAGAGAGAGAGAGAGAGAGAGAGAGAGAGAGAGAGAGAGAGAGGTTGCAAAGGAAATATAACCGAGGGTCTTACTGCATGTTGATATCTTGCTCACGCGAAATTAACATAAACACAAAACTACATACACTGGATAATGGATTCCAGCAACTTAATACCTATTTACATGTAAATCACAGTTGAAGTCTGGCCATCGTAAGCGTTCCCAAAATTATCCCCAAGATTCTGATTTTGCATTTAGAGACCTCTTGGCTATAATTCAGACCGTAGATAATTATTATCACTGCTGTTGTTTTTCAAACATGAATTGTACTATCTGTGTTGTGTTTTCATTCTTACTAATCAAGTCTATGTAGTCCTCTTTGAGGCATTTTCTATAAGAATGAACCCCATGGTATCACTTTCCAGATTAACTGGAGGAGCCTTTGGACATTTCTCATGAAACTGAACCGTACAGCAATTCTCACAAAGTAACCTATTGAAGCATTTTTGCTAGGTATAATCTCCAGGCATTGCTAGTGAAGTAGAACCTTGCTTGAGGCAGTACGTTGGGGCATATCACGTTAAATAAAACCTTCCCGTATTTTTTGACGATTTTCGTAAGAAATTGAGCCTTTTCACATTTTTTGGGTGAAGGAAACTTTTGGCATTTCTCAAGAGATAGTTATTGGCATAATTCACACGAGAATGAACCCAATATCATTTTGCAAGGGAAAACTCTTGAACCTTTCCTCTCTCGCGAAATACAACCTTGTGACGTTTCCCCCAAGACGGAAATGGAACTAGTCTTCTGAATTGCAAATGCAGGCTCAACGGGAAGGCGATGTACAACCCCCCCCCCCCCCCCCTCAGAAGGTCGGTTATTTTACCGCAGCCTCTCGATTAAGGGAGAAACTCGGATGTCCCCAAAGATGCCGGAGTGGAAGGAGATTACAGAATAAATGTCTTCGAAACTGCCCTTGAGACAGACATCCTTGTGCAATGAATCGATTGCAGATGCAGGCAAGATGCCAAGTTCGAAGATGCCAAGTTCGAAGAGTGAATTTTCTTGAACTCGAACTGGAGATTTGAGCGATATATGAAGCCTATAGATTTGGGCAAGTGTTATGCGTCGTTGCTAGTTATCATCGATATTGCTAGATCTTTTCGAATTCTTCGCACTTTTTGGATACGCTTGTCACTGCAAAGCCTTAGATTTAGACGTAAGAATATAATAATAATAATAATAATAATAATAATAATAATAATAATAATAATAATAATAATAATAATAGATTTTATTTCAGCTCAAGGAATATACAGTACAAAGTAGAGACAATAACATACACAATCTAGGTACATGAGATAACATGATAAAAAATTATAAATGGGCAATATCTACACAGTTGCTAAAGAAGTATAAAAAATAGTATTCTTAATAATGGTAATGACAGTAATACTATTGAGAACAGTGGTAAAAAAAAAAAAACATTGAAAATTATAACAATTAAAAAAACAGATCGCATACAATTAATTTCCAGCTAGGGACCTTAGGTGGTTACTGAAGTCGGGTCAAGAAGGCTAAATACGAAAATTGAAAATAGCAAAACTCTACAATGATATTAATCACAGTAATAATAACAAAAGAAAATACCGATAATAACAATAAACGTAGAAATAATAATAATAATAATAATAATAATAATAATAATAATAATAATAATAATAATAATAATAATAATAATAATAATAATAATAATAATGACAGATTCTGCAGATGACACTTCATAATTGCAAAAATAGAGAATGAGTCATTTAAGGAACAGACGCCTCATTATCCCATCTTTCCCGCAATTTAGATCATCTTCTTGCTTCACTGCTTGGGATGCTTTGTATAAACGAATTGCTGCTATTTCTCAGTCTGGTGACCAGACTGGACATTGTTCGCCTAACAATGACTTTAAAATTATCCAGGCGGTTTTCTTTGAACATCTGCATGGCGGAGTGATAGCAAGGAGTGTTTGTGAGGCGCCTCAGAATGTCACTGTGAACAGCAATGATCTTTCGGTATAGTTCGTCCAAAGGGAACACCCTTATATACTGTAGCAGTACGAGCGGTAGAGCAGCAGTTCGTGTCTCGGTGACAGAGGGCAAACCTCCTTGCAGTCATGTTGCCAGTTGCACACAGTTTACGACGCCTCTGTTCTGTGTCTGCTGTGTATTTTAGGTCGTCTGCGATAATGTTGCCCAAATTCATGCACGAATTCCAGACGATGATTTCCGAGGAAAATTTGTGGTTATGCAATATGCTTAAGCGATCTCGGGAGCAGCGACGTAAACTGGGTCTTGGTTTCGTTGTATAGGATAATCAAATTCCTCTGCATATCTGCGGCAAGTGTCGATGAGTCGCTGGAGACTTTGCACTGATGGGGAAATCAGAACCATATCGTCGGCGTAACAGAGGTTGTTTGTTGTTGTTTCGTTATAGTGCATCCGATTGGGAGTGAGTTCAGTTTGACATTCAGGGCATCTGTGTACGTATTAAGCAAGTATGGAGAGATAATGCCCCTTGCCGGAGCCCGTTTAGGGAGCCGAAGGTGTGTGACAATACATTACCCCATTTGGCACACAATTGCTGTGTGGAGAACCAACAACATAAAGTACCAATTAAATATAGAGGTGTGCCTCGTTTGTGCAGCTTCAGGAAGAGCTTAAGGTAATTTCCTCTGTCAAATGCTTTTCTCACATCTACAAAACACAGGGAAACAGTAGAGGCTGATGATAGGTAATAGTTCAGTAATTCTTTCAGGATGTAGATGCAGGTGACGGTGAGTCGTTTGCTTTGAAGGTGATCTTGTTGCTAGCAGTATGTAGAAAGGGGAGAAGTCTCGGTAGAAGAACGGACTCAAGTATCTTCGACGCAATTGTAGTAATTGCAATCAGGCGATAATTGCCAGGGTCAGCTGCATCCTTTAACTTGTTTTTTGTTAATGGCATTAAGTGAACTAAGAGTAGGGAGTCTAGAAGAAACTGGTGAATTGTGCACGCATTAGAACAGGTAGCAAAATGTAAATTATCGGGTGGCAGAATTTGAAAGCTTCAGCAGGTAGACCATGGCAACCGGGCGATTTATTATTAGCTAGGTCGTTTATGGCACCGCTGATGTTACCGAAAGTCATTCTGATGTCCAGTAACAGGATTCGAACCTACACCCATAGTATCAGAACGATGATCTAAGGCTTTGTAGTGATGAGCGTATATAAAAAGTGTGAGGAATTCGAAAAGCTACAAGAGCATTGTGTTATTTTGGTTATTACAATTACATACGTATCTGGTAAAAAGTGACCAGTAGATTCTCTAAATATATTGGTAGAAATTCAATATTAATTCTTGGGTATTATCAACGATGACATCATAACTAGCGCCAGCCAACATGCATGAAAAATTGAAAGTTATAAAGATATAAAATATCAACTTTGTTGAGCTGTAATGGTCACTGTTGGTGATCATTTTTGTGTATCGCTGAACAAAGTTGAAAAACAATTACCTGAATTTTAGTATTTTGAAAGGAGATATAAGATATTTTATTCTTATAATGGCTTTCCATCTTCAATAAAAACAAGGTTAGGTTATACCTGCCTTGCCAAGGGTGAAAGTTACCTGTAATGAAGGTAGGACTCCTAACCTGGAAAGTGGTCATCGTCATATTTCGTATCACTTCATGGATATCTTTAGTATCCAGTTATGGTTTACCAGTAGTTTCATATCCTGTTATCAAAAGAAGTAACACGTTAAATCGTTATCTTTTAAGATGGTTTTATTTCTCGTTCTGACGTTATCTGATTTATCTACGAGCTGCAATATTTCCATTTTTCGGTCTCCCTGATATATCGTCTTTTTTATTTATTTGGTAATGAAATTCATTTACTTTATCAAATTTTGAGGGGTGTGGATATGCCTAAGATGTTTGGTCTGTAGATTATAAATGTTTATCTTAAAATAAGTTTTCATTTTCTAACTTTTTAAAATTTGCTAAACTTATTCAGCGTAATTAGACTATACGTAAATCCTCATGGCTTTATATAGGAAATTGCAATACTTAATAAACTCAACACTGATGCTGCCAGCTTTTGAAAAAAAAATACAAAATAAAAACATTAAAACTGATGACATTATAAAGGATCTTCATAGCAAAATCTTCCAAGAATAATATTTCACCATGATTTTTAAAAAATTGTGCTGGAGAGAAAACTAAAATAGAAAATTATTCTCTTGAATCAACGAAATTCTAAATATGCACAGTACTCCAACCGGATAAAATGTAAATTTTATTTGTACTTCACAAAAATAGGAAATCCATCACTTTGTTCTTGTTTATTGTGAAAAAAAAATCCTCATTAATTAAGCATCAGAGAAAAATGAGACCTAAAAAACAAATGATTTTCCTTCAGAAATGATTAATTTTCAGTGTTATTCTGTTACTGGTAAAGAGATAGTTTTACAAAAACATATTATCTGTCATTATTTCCTTGATTCAAAGAGCTTCGCTTGCGGTCTTTTATCGAAATAGACTGACTTGCACATACCTAAACAAATCCTCTCTCTCTCTCTCTCTCTCTCTCTCTCTCTCTCTCTCTCTCTCTCTCTCTCCTCTCTCTCTCTCTCTCTCTCTCTCTCTCTCTATATATATATATATATATATATATATATATATATATATATATATATATATATATATATATATATATATGTATAAGTATATTATGTTATATTATATGTTTATTATATATATATATATATATATATATATATATATATATATATATATATATATATATATATATATATTATATATATATATACATATATATATATATATATATATATATATATATATATATATATATATATATATATATATATATATATATATATATATATATATATATATATATATATATATATATATATATATATATATATATATATATATATATATATATATATATATATATATATATATATATATATACATATATATATATATATATATATATATATATATATATATATATATGTGTGTGTGTGTGTGTGTGTGTGTGTGTGTGTGTGTGTGTGTATGTAAATTATGCGGAGAGAGAGATAGAGAGAGCAAGAGAGGAACCAGAGGAATAAATGTTTTTAAATCAAAATGACTCCTCCACAACTTCCTACAGTGTCATTCCATTAATGAACGGGAACCAAATGTTAAAAGACAAACATAAGGCTGAGTTATGCATAATTTCCCGTAGCACTGTAAAGAAAGAGAGAGAGAGAGAGAGAGAGAGAGAGAGAGAGAGAGAGAGAGAGAGAGAGAGAGAGAGAGAGAGAGAGAGAGATAATACACACACATCCAAATGGAACAATTCGTATTCCACGATAACTCACAAATAAAAATATATTTCTGGCGAGGGAGAGTGAACACAGCCAGGCATTCATCACAAGAATAAATAGGGCTTGCGTCGCTCCTGGAATGTATAAAGCACTTGAGGGCCAATGAATAACAACAGTTTTATTCCGGCGTCATTGCAGGACTCGAAAACTCTTGCTGGCATTGCTCAGACATCCTACCAAGGATCCAACTGGGACGACTCCCATGAATTTCCCTTGGTCCTTCAGGACTGGATTCACAAAGATTTAATGGAACAATGCGAAGGACTGGCGTACATTTTGTATAGCACATAGACAGTGAACATTCATGTATTTTGCATCATTCAAAGAAAATATTAATAAGATGCTTTTTAGTGAGCTAGCTACATGTCAAGATAAACATTCATTGTCTTTT
This sequence comes from Macrobrachium rosenbergii, assembly GCA_039081455.1. NCBI lineage: Eukaryota > Metazoa > Arthropoda > Malacostraca > Decapoda > Palaemonidae > Macrobrachium > Macrobrachium rosenbergii. The sequence goes on from JANJGK010000001.1 coordinate 54,677,980, forward strand.
TTGCTCAGTTGTTCATATATGTTTCAGTTCATTGTAATATATATATATATATCACACATTACCACAGGTGAAAAATAAGAAACGGGGTGTAGGTCCTGACCGGTTTCGACTTTATTTCCAAGCCATTGACGAAGGACTGATACAGAGTGTGAGAAGTCACAAATATATATACTACAAGAACAGTACTGACGAACATACACAACCGTTATAGGCTCCATATCCCCACTCAGGCCGGTGTCGAGGTAGGGGTGGCCTTTAAAACTCATTTGGCTAAAAATCACAATAGACTCTCAGGGGACATTGCTGATAAACAGACCATACCCCACCTCAGATCCACACCTGACAGGTGTCATGGAGGCGGAGTTTGGAAACTCATTAACATTACTACCCTCGTACTGTGTTTACAAATATGATAATCCTATTTTCATATATCTCTACTGCCTACCTTAAAGTTTAAACAATTTACAAATTTCTTTTGATATTAAAGGATCAAGTTTATACATCCCTTGACTGATATTCATATTATGGTTGTAACTTTCTTTTATGAAGCTAGATTCAATGATGTTCCTTTCCAGTGCATTATTAGAATATACAATCCTTTTTGCCCCTTCCCAGTTGATAGCATGATTTTTCTCACTAACATGTACAAATATACCACTGTTCCCTTGTGCATATCTCACACATTTCTTATGTTGTTCAATTCTTTTTTCCAGTGCTTTCCCGGTTTGGCCAATATAAAAGTTGTCACAAGACTTACACGGAATTTTATATACACACCCTTTAATATTGTCTGGGGAGTTCTTGATAAGTACATTTTTCATTGTTGTATTGTTCTTAAATGCGACATTAACACCAAAATTCTTAAGAAGATGAGGGATATCTTTCATACTATTATTATAAGGCAGAACAAGCAAATTTTTTGTGTTGTAAGGTTCTTTCTGGTTTTGATACATAGTCTTTTTTGCCGCTTCAAATGCACTGTTTAATACACTATCAGGATATTTCAATTTTTTGCCTGCATTCCTAATCTTATCTATTTCATCATCAATATATTCAGGGCTACATACCCGTAATGCTCTTAAAAACATAGATGAAAACACTGACTTTTTAACCTTATTGCTTTGTCCAGAATAGAAATGCACATAGGAAGAAATATTAGTGGGTTTTCTATTCTATAAATATAGTGTGTATAGAAAACCCACTAATATTTCTTCCTATGTGCATTTCTATTCTGGACAAAGCAATAAGGTTAAAAAGTCAGTGTTTTCATCTATGTTTTTAAGAGCATTACGGGTATGTAGCCCTGAATATATTGATGATGAAATAGATAAGATTAGGAATGCAGGCAAAAAATTGAAATATCCTGATAGTGTATTAAACAGTGCATTTGAAGCGGCAAAAAAGACTATGTATCAAAACCAGAAAGAACCTTACAACACAAAAAATTTGCTTGTTCTGCCTTATAATAATAGTATGAAAGATATCCCTCATCTTCTTAAGAATTTTGGTGTTAATGTCGCATTTAAGAACAATACAACAATGAAAAATGTACTTATCAAGAACTCCCCAGACAATATTAAAGGGTGTGTATATAAAATTCCGTGTAAGTCTTGTGACAACTTTTATATTGGCCAAACCGGGAAAGCACTGGAAAAAAGAATTGAACAACATAAGAAATGTGTGAGATATGCACAAGGGAACAGTGGTATATTTGTACATGTTAGTGAGAAAAATCATGCTATCAACTGGGAAGGGGCAAAAAGGATTGTATATTCTAATAATGCACTGGAAAGGAACATCATTGAATCTAGCTTCATAAAAGAAAGTTACAACCATAATATGAATATCAGTCAAGGGATGTATAAACTTGATCCTTTAATATCAAAAGAAATTTGTAAATTGTTTAAACTTTAAGGTAGGCAGTAGAGATATATGAAAATAGGATTATCATATTTGTAAACACAGTACGAGGGTAGTAATGTTAATGAGTTTCCAAACTCCGCCTCCATGACACCTGTCAGGTGTGGATCTGAGGTGGGGTATGGTCTGTTTATCAGCAATGTCCCCTGAGAGTCTATTGTGATTTTTAGCCAAATGAGTTTTAAAGGCCACCCCTACCTCGACACCGGCCTGAGTGGGGATATGGAGCCTATAACGGTTGTGTATGTTCGTCAGTACTGTTCTTGTAGTATATATATTTGTGACTTCTCACACTCTGTATCAGTCCTTCGTCAATGGCTTGGAAATAAAGTCGAAACCGGTCAGGACCTACACCCCGTTTCTTATTTTTCACCTGTGGTAATGTGTGATAAATGAATCACGTACAAAAGTGATAATAATCATATATATATATATATATATATATATATATATATATATATATATATATATATATATATATATATATACAATGTATACATACACATATACGTACGTATAACAAATACAACCAAATTTTATATAATTCAGCCAAACGGAAAATCTTTACATTGCATGGCCAAGGTGAACATAACCTTATTGTTTATCATTGCTACGATATGTGATTTCGATATCGTAAGATTCGGTTTTTGCAGGCCCATTTTCGAAATTTGTTATAAGCAAGGCCGATATTTTCCTTTTATTCCTCTATTAATTCAGAAAGCTTTTAATGTTCTGTTTGCCCATCAAAGATCTAATACTTCTAAGCCACATTGACAAATTATACTTTAGTTTTGCTGTTACTGTGACACAGAAACTCCTTTCTCTAACCTGTGCCTTTTGACCGGAAGTCTTCTGAGCTCATAAAAGGTTTTCATGTCATGAAAGACCGTTCCTATATCAGGGAGCTTAGAAAGAAATGCACTCTCAAGGCAGGTCCATTACAAGTGGATGATGTTTCGCCACTAGATTTGACCTTGTTGATGAAAGAAGTCTTTGGTAAGATTCTGGAAATTTCACCACCACCTCCTGCGACACTGCTGAATGCAGCTTATGGCTTGGATCTTTCTCCAAACATTGAACTGATGCCCTGTCGTGTAATGGGATAAAAGGGCGAAGAGACGTTATTGATTTTTAAGGAAATTTGTTCTGTCCTAAAATCTGAAAGCAAAGTATTCCTAATGTTTTCTTTGATGCCTTTGGTGAAGTGGAGCTTTGTTTAAACACTGAACCTTTCTTGCTTATGAGATCAAGTACAGGTTCCATAAAGTATTTTTAAGACTAAATAAACGGGAGATTACATGCAATGTTTTTCCAAAATGTTCAGCGTAAAGAGTTCACATTAATTTCATAGGTGACCAACTTTGAGCTTCAGGACTTCAAAATTTCTTTTTTATGACGTGGATACAGCACTCAGGATAAATGAATAGTTAATGAGAATCAGTGAATTTATAATTTTTATACTTAATACTTTGCCTTTTACACCGTGAACATTTTACAAAGACTAAGTCTTCTTTTTGAAAACTTGAAGGAAAATATTGTTTAATGATTGCAGATATTTAGACTGACCATCAATGATAAGATGATTTTGACTTATTAGATTCGATAGCTTTAAAGATACAAAATATTTCACTCTTATTCAACTATCTACAACATGTAGATTACACGAAACAAATATATTCGGCAAATGTGATCACCACTATGTGTGGAGTGTATCAAGAGAAAAAATCAAGATATATGAAGGTATTTGAAAGCGTATGTGCATACACTACACACACACTCATCAAAAAAAAAAAAAGAAAAAAAAATGAGACCACGGCTGCAGTTGCATATTCATGGCTACTTCCCTCTGTATTTGGGCTCGACGATAAATATCCCTTGTCGCTTATTTTGCTTAATAAAGAAGAGTACTACACTTGCCTTGCTTGCAATCACTTCCAGCTGCGGAATTCCTTGTGTGTGGTAGAACTCGGATTCTGAATTGCAAATGACTGTTCAGCGAGAAGGCAATATTCCCTACTGAAGATCGGTTATTCCATCCGCGGTATATTTTTTTTTTTCTTTTTATCTGGGGGAATCCAGATTCTCCCATGTAATGGTCTGTGGAAACAGGATAACGGGAGATTTATTTATTTATTTATTTGTTTATTTATTTCTTTACTTATTTATTCATTTATTTTTGTCACCTTTATTATAGATTTCATGGACGATTGAACTGAAGGACAATAAGAGTATTTTGTAAATAAAATGGTTTAATATTTGATGAAGGAAGGGAGGTTAATTAAAGTATTTTTTAAATGAAGTGGTTTAATATTTGATTGAGGAAGGGAGGTTAATGAAAGTATTTTGTAAATGAAATGGTTTGATGTTTCATGAAGGAAGGGAGGTTAATGAAAGTATTTTGTAAACGAAATGGTTTAACGTTTGATTAAGGATGGGAGGTTAATGAAAGTATTTTATAAATGAAATGGTTTAATATTTGATGAAGAAAGGGAGGTTAATAAAAGTATTTTGTATATGATTTTGTAGAGGAAATGCTTAATATTTGATGAAGAAAGGGAGGTTAATGAAAGTATTTTGTAAATGGTTTAATATTTGATTAAGGAAGAGAGGTTAATTAAAGTATTTTGTAAATGAAGTAGTTTAATATTTGATTAAGGAAGGGAGGTTAATGAAAGTATTTTGTAAATGAAGTGCCTTAATATTTGATGAAGGGAGGGAGGCAAATGAAAGTATTTTGTAAATGAAGTGGTTTAATATTTCATTAAAGAAGGAAAGTTAATGAAAGTATTTTGTAAATAAAATGGTTTGATGTTTCATGAAGGAAGGAAGATTAATGAAAGTATTTTGTAAATGAAATGGTTTAATATTTGATGAAGAAAGGGAGGTTAATGAAAATATTTTGTAAATGAAATGTTAGTATTAGATGAAGGAAGTGAGGTTAATTAAGGTATTTTGTAAATGAAATGGCTTAATATTTGATGAAGAAAGGTAGGTTAATGAAAATGTTTTGCAAATTAAATGGTTTAATTTTGATTAAGAATGGGATGTTATTGGAAGTGATTTGTAAATGTTTTGTTAAAGAAGGGAGGTTAGTGAAAGTATTTGGCAATGAATAAGTTTATCATTTAATAAAAAAAAACCCAGCTATTTGTGGAAAATACGTAGCGCAAATGTTGGGTAGCTTTACGAATTATTATGAGTGATAGCCAAATAACTATTGAAATACCCGTTATTCATATTTCATAGGAGATCCGTCACTTAATATATTAAAATCTTAATTTATATATTTTAAGAAATGTAAATATTTGGTAGACGTTAATATTCTAATCATTACTCTCTTGAATTATGCGAACAATGTTTCCAATTTTTAGGGAATAAAATATATTATTATTATTATTATTATTATTATTATTATTATTATTATTATTATTATTATTATTATTATAAGCTGGCAATCTCTCCAGAATATAAAGTAGATAATAAGAGTAACATTCTCCAGTGGATTTCAACCTCTCACCAGCGAAATATGATGTTGATCGGGTGCCTCAATGATCAGCGGTGTAGTCCACCAGAAGATTTACATTTTCATCTGCGTCCAGGCTAGATTGCCTTCTTATATAATAATAATAATAATAATAATAATAATAATAATAATAATAATAATAATAATAATAATAATACAAAGGTCCTTTGATCATTTGCATTTTGCGTTTCCAGTCTTGATGTTTCAATATAACAACATAAACTGAAAGAAGTACTAAATGTATTTGCAAAGTTCACTTGACGTTTTCCCATGCCTTACCCTTCCAATAATGACAACCCAGGTGTCAAATGAGTAGATAAATTCATGACAATACCCTAAGTCATTGCCAGCCCCTAACCTGACCATATTAATCCTCACTTGAAGGGAAAATCAATAGCACATTTATACAAACCCTTTGAGATTTCATACAGTTCCGATATTGTTAAACATTCCCTAGCCAACATTGTGCTACCTGCCATGCCATTAAGGGTCACCTCCCTGACCTGACCCACACCTGCATCTCCTCCCACTCAGCCCTGCCTCTCCACTCTAAGTATCTCGGTATTGTCCTCTCTCTCTCTCTCTCTCTCTCTCTCTCTCTCTCTCTCTCTCTCTCTCTCTCTCTCTCTGGAACCTTTTATCGGCCGACTTTCAACGACCTTTCCAGATACCTATCAGGATTAGTGAAGTGCCCAAGAAAAGGACATTAGATGACCCTATTAAGAGGGAACTGACAAAACACGACCACCATTGGCGCCGTTTGCGGTATAAATACGAGCCCCAACAGACCATCCTTTTGCTAGTGTATCTTACAACGTCTACCTGTCAAGAAGCATGTCTGAATAGGGGCTCCGATCGAGTCCCCACTAGACGTCTCCCTGATGCTGTCACTCTGGAGGTGGTCCTATCTCAACTCCTTGCCCTTTGAGCACTGATGCCTCTGTAGCCCACCAGCACCCTTCCGCTTCATCTAATCCTTGTATGGTGGGGGACTGTAGGCAACGCAGCTTCCATTGATGCCCTGCTATGGGAACCTGGCTCTGATCTCCTGCAAGTCTTGTCCACAGACTAAGGTAATGTGATTGGAAGTTGTTTTTTCAGCCTCACTATTTTATCTTTACCTGATTTTTTGGGGGGAACCACTTACACACCTTTTGAGGTGACCTTGTTGAGTGTTTGTGAACACTGTTACGCACATTGAGTGTGCCACCACATTACGCATCTTTGGAGAAGTGCCACCACCATCCTTAGGGATACCCCCTGTTCTTTCGAGAATTTACCTCACCTTGAGTGTGCCACCATATTATGCACTTTGGACAAGTGCTACCTCCGTTCTTGGGAACACTACCTACATTCTTTCGAGAACCCATTACTCACCTTTGGGTGCCACCTGAAGCTTTGTTGAACCTGTTATTTGCGTCCTGTGGTGCTTGTTTTTGCACTGTGAGTGCCACCGTGTTCTGATAACTCACCTGCATCTTGCGAGACACCACGCTGACCAAGAAAACCGAACCTCCAAAGAAGACTGTCGCCTGACTTCCTCTGATTGTGACCTGTTGAGTGCCAGTCAGTGCCTCATACCGACATCTTGTGGGACAAAACCTAGCGTGCCTTTTGATGCCTCTGTGCTTGACCGAGCAAATCCAACAAAACACAAAGTGGGCTGTTGCCTGACTTCCCTGATTGTAGCCTTTTGAGTGCCAGTGAGTGTCTCAATCTGAACTTCTTACTCTGGGGGTACCACACTTAGGTGCCATTCTGCCTGTTTGTTGGACAGTTGAGAAACAAAGCTTACCACCATGAGTGCCACCTTCATTGGCACTCCCCTTTATGATCCGATGCACGATAGTGCCCTTTTTGTGACCTCAGCCTTGCTGGCACTCCCCCTCTACATTCCTTGGAACACCACATCTGCCCACCTCAGTGCCATCTCGTGGCATTTCCGTTCCTTTGCATATCCACTATGTCAATGTACGCGGAGGGCTTTAGGCTTTTCCAGGAGCTTGGGCTGGAACGAAACCTCTGTGGAGAATCTCTTACCACCTGGGTTGATGTTCAGGTAGGTAGAGCTCAACAGGAGAGAGAAGCCCAATGAACTCATGAACTGGAAGTAGCTCAGTTCAGAGAGCTGGAAATCCCACATCTGCTGTTGCCCATCCATGTTGCAAGAGGTGAACAGTCTTATCCAACCTTGGTCGGATGAAGAGCCGGAGACTTGGCTAGATCGCATCGAGTGGGCCTTTGAGAATTACCAGCCTAACCACAATGAAATAGCACTTATTTTGAATAAGGATATACAAGGGAAGGGATTTATCGCTCTTCAGTCCTTGTCTGCTGAAGAGCAAGAAGATCTAACACTCGTAAGGCGAGTTATAACCAAGGCTTATGAGATCACCCCTGAGAGGTGGAGACAGAGCTGGCGTAGCCTTTCAAAGAATGCTGGACAGACATGGACAGACAGGACCTACTACCAGGACAAGAACTTCAACAGATGGATGGAGTCCCTCTCCGCTAAGAACTACGATGCTGTCGTTGAACATGAGAAGCTGGAGGATTTCTTCTACTATGCCCCCAGTGCCATCATGACATACCTGAATAAGCAATGCCCCGCAACCATCGCTGAGTGCTGCCAGCTAGCCAACGAGTGGGAAACACATCACTCCCACCTAAGCTCCTCACACAAGAAGCGCAGTCCTCCAGGGTACACCTCATCCACCTCCCAGTCAAGAAATGGCCTCCCACCGAATCCTTCCCTTTGTGGTTTCTGTAAGATGGCTGGACATAAAGCTGATCACTGCCCAAACAAGCAAGGGAATAGCCAGAAGACCAACTCAAACTCGAAAAGCAAAGGTACCCCACCTCAGAACACACTTGCTGCTTCCGGAGCCCAACAACGCCCTACTCTCACCCCAACTGGGTCAGGTTTCAAAAGGGACTACAGCAAAGATATCTGCAAAGATTGCAAGAAGGTCGGGCATGCATCTGCACGATACGCGGGATGCCCCCAGTATTCCCAAACAAAAACAGTTCTGACAACGGTCAGTACACATGGGTCCACTAAACGGATAGGGTTGGACAATGTGACTGTAACCCCCATTAACAGCTCAGGACTGGGCCGTATGCCCACTAACATTGTTGACACTAGGTCGGAAGTAAGTCTCATTTTGAGAAGTCGGGTGCCTCCCGAAGCCTCCATTTGGGAGGACAAACATATTTCATTCTGCTGGTTCAACGGTCACTCGTTGGACCTCCCAACTGTCCACCTAACAGAGAGAACATTGGTTTGGAGTAACCGAGACGCTCACTGCCAGACACCCCCTGCTGTTAAGGCAAGATTTCCTAAAGTGGAGAGACTCGCAGGTCCCTCTACGATGCTTTACAGTAGTGCCCACAGAACCCGAGGGGAAATCCTTCCTCTACCCATGCCTAACAGAGGCTGTCTACCAGTGCCAGATGGCCCTGCACTCATCCCAGAACTTATGGATCTGATCCATGTACCCGACAGCAACTCCGCCCCGGAACGTATCCCCCTTCCTATCTCTCCTCCTGTCCCACGGCCTGGCGGCCCCCCAGCCTCGCAACCTGAGGGGCCTACTGGGCCCCCCTTTCTTGCTCCTGGCTTCACTGGCCTTGCAGACTCACAACCTACGGATACATCTTGGCCTCATTCACCAACACCTCGCATAACCAAAGAGGGACCCTCTCCTCTTGAGATCAGTGATACGATAGTGCCATCCAGTGCCACTCCCTCCCACATGCCTGCCATCGCAGTGGCACCCTCTACTAATTTAGGCGTCACCAACTCCATCCACGAAAACCATATCTCTGAAAGCCTGTCCATACCAATTGAGCATCTTGAGAGGTGCCAGGCTTCATCAGTCACAATAGATGAGTCTGCATCAAGCATCATCCCTGTAGCTGGCCCTGCCTTAATGCCAGTGATAAGACGCCCTGTAGATCTCCCTCCTAGAGATCTCAATTGTGCCTTTAATCACTGCCAGTGCCACCTGCATGCTCTGAGTAGTGCCCTGCTCCTTCCTACTTGGATGTTGATGCCCTCAAGAAGCCACCTCCAGCATCTGGCGCTGCCCTATTGCCAGTGCCAGCAAACAACAATGATCTCCCTCCCAGAGACCCCAAAGCTGATGCAAACCCCCCTGCCAGTGCCACTTGCGTGCACTGAGCCGTGCCATCCTCCATCCATCCCGGATGTCAAGCCACATTCCACTTTGAATGCTAAGCATGGTCCTGCCAAGAAAACATTGCCAGTGCCAAATCAAGATTCAATTCCTGTGTTGGGTCCGGTTTTTGTATCAGAACCGGAGCACCACATAGATTTCCCTACAGGAGATCACAATCCAGCCCTGCATCTCTTCAGCCAGCTTGCCTCCGCTGCCAGTGCCGGACAGAGAGCCAACATGAAGTTCAGTATGGTCCTTTCCAGATTCCCCTAACCTCAGCAGATGCTTACCCCTCAACACGGCCTTGCAACCCATGTATGAGTTGGTCATCATTACCTGTGAGACTCCCACACCAGCAACACTCCCTTCCTCACCATCTCTGCCCTTAGAAGCAGAGGCCCTGACGGGACCCTATCCCATACCTTAGCTGGTCTCAGAGCATAAGGACTTGCACCAGCAGTTGATAGATTTAATTAACTCCGCCCCTGCTCTGGTTATCACAGCAGCCAGAAAAGGTGGCACTCCTGCGCTCTCTTCGGATTCAGGCTCCCCGGCTCCCACAGTGCCTTCAAATAATCAAGCCACGAGAGGCCCAAGGAAGAGAGGTAAACGGCATAGGACAACCAGGTAGCTTGCAAGAGCCACCAAGTTCTCACGGCATTGGTGCCAACCTGGCACAGTGTTCTCCCACTTTATCTAAGTAATTTGGCACCATAATCCAGAGGTGGATGCCAATTCACTTCCTTTCTCTAACTCTCTGTAAAACGTAAATCATTTCCTTGCCTGTCGTTTGACATTGTGGAACTTCTTCTGTTCCTACAGTAACGCTCCTTGTATGACTCATAGTAGTCTACTGCTAACTTTGTGTTACATTACCCGCTCTGCTTGAATGATATGTAGAATGCCAAGTGCCAGATGCCCTGGCACTATCAGTGCTACTACTGAGAGTCCTGTATGGTCTCTGGTGATCAAAGCTACCTGACGAGTCAGGTTTTCACATTTACCAGTGATTGATGCCTATTACAGAGACGGCGATCAAGCCACTCCCTACCAGTTAAATTTTGTGATTTATAATTTCTCCCCCAAATTTATTAAAAAGTTACCATAGGTAAAATCCCCTTGTGTAACATTGCCTATCTTTTGCTTTCTCCCTCTTTGCACTGTTACCAGTTGCATTACCTTGTGTATTGGTTAGCACAAGCACAAGTGTGCAGAAATCAGACAAATGTTGTCTGATCAAATCACCCACAATCCATACATCATTAGGAAAATGGATTTATATGTTGTGATTAACTTAGCTATGATGCATTATATAAGAGGCAAGTCTGCATTACAGTAAGATGTAAATGAATTAATAAAGCTGTTTTTCAGGATTTATGTTTACTGTAAGTCACAATTTTTCTGCCTCATGGTTTGAACTGTCTAGAGTAAACCTTGCACACAGACATGATTTCATGTTTGAGATACATTAGAGGAGAGAGGGAGTCATGTTTATCAATACGAAAAATGCTTCTAGATGTTCACGCCCAAAAGGGACGTGTCTTCCTTTGTTTGGGAGATGTTACAAACGTCCTTTGATCGTTTGCAATTTGCTTTTCCCGTCTTGATATTTCAATATAACATAACGCAAATTGAAAGAAGTACTAAATGTTTTTGTAAAGTTCACTTGAAGTTTTCCCATGCTTTGCCCTTCCAATAATGACAACCCAGGTGTCAAACGAGGATATAAATTCATGACCTTACCCTAAGTCATTACCAACCCCTGACCTGATCATATTAATCCTCTTTTGAGGGGAAAATCAGTAGCCCATTGCAGACTTCACACGGTTCTGATATTGTTAAATAGTCCCAGCCAATCTTGTCATGACAGCTCTCTGAGGACATTCTCCCTCTGTTCAACTACCTGCAATGCCATTAAGGGACACCTTCTTAACCTGACCTACACCTGTGTATCCTCCCACTCAACCTTTCTTCGCCACTCTAAGTATCTCGGCATTGTCCTCTCTCTCCCTGGAACAATTTATTGGCCAACTTTCAATGATCTTTCCAGATACCTTCCAGCATTAGCAGCGTGCCCAAGATGAGGACAATAGATAACCCTATTAAGAGGGAACTGTCAAAACACGACCACCTTCAGTGCCAATTACAGTATAAATACGAGCTCCAATGGACCATCCTTTGCTCATGTATCTTACAACATCTACCTGTCAAGAAGTCTGTCTGAATAAGGGCTCCGATCGAGTCCCCACTAGACATCCCCCTGATGGTGTTACTCTGAAGGTGGTCCTATCTAACCGCCTTGCCCTCCGAGTGCTGATGCCTCTGTAGCCCACCAGCTCCCTTCCGCTTCATCTAATCCTTGTATGGTGGGGGACTGCACGTGACACAGCCTTCACTGATGTCCTGCTATGGGTATCTGGCTCTGATCTCCTGCAAGTCATGTCCACAGACTTAGGCAATGTGATTGGAGGTTGTTTGTTCGGCCTCACCATTTTATCTTTACCTGATTTTTTCCACCTGTTCTCCTATTCGCATATCCATACCCATTTGCGTTCTCCCTCGGAGATTCATGTGATTTGGATTGTGGTGTTTGATTTATCTATATTGGAATACTAGTGTTAATTTTACATTCGCTTTGACTATAAGTGTTAACATACAGTGAATTATTGATACCAGTATCTTGCTATTTGTTTACGTATTCCAAGTTAAGTGTCAGTCAAAGTTCTTCGAGTATTACAACATCCATGCTCTTGCAGATCTGTGGTGTGAGTACCTGTTGTGTAAAATTACGTGTAGGTCAACGGTGCCAGCTCCCTGCAAACTATAGGTTCCATACCCAGTCAAGATATCCGGAATCCCAGTGTGATCCTTCTCTTGCTTGCTGTATCCCATCCTATCCCATACTTGCGACGTGTATTAGCCTAGGAAGGCAGAGTTATAATGCTTGCACTTGCGTGGCACCCTTGCTTAGTGATTGTGATTTTAGTACAGTAATTTGAATAGTGCCTGATAGCTCCTGTAAATATTTCCTCTTCTGATATTTTAGTGGATTATGCTTTTAAGTGGACAATCTAAGTTTGCCTTAAACTCTTATTCTTATGGTATTTTCAGTATAGTCACTATTAAACTTTCTGTTCATCGTAGCGTAGCTCCCCTAGTTAGTCAGTTGCCATTAACTAGGTCACAATTAGAGCCATCCCTTATCCCCAAGGCTACGCGAACGTGACAATAATAATAATAATAATAATAATAATAATAATAATAATAATAAAACAGCTCTAAGCCTTATAGGTATACAGAATCTGTATCTCACTCAGCACGTCCATAAAACTACCCAATAACTTATAGTGTAGATCTGTTGTTTCACTGGTTAACAGTTCAAATCAGCAAGGGTTTGTTTTATCACAGTTACCGCTATGATATAAATAAGCGCAGCAATAAGCATTCGTACTGCAGGAAATGTACAGTACAACACATACATAAAGTGTCCAGTGAATCATGTGGTATATATGTTTTTAACTTTCAGAGCGAATAATGTTTCGTGAAATACAAAAACAATCATGGGGCTATTGTCTCTTTAATATAGCCCTCGAAAACAACAACCGAACAGATACTCTCACTTTTGATCAAGGACACTCAAAGAGTTGGGACTTTTAACCTCTTTTACTTGTGAGTTGGTGTTTACGTAATTTTACTGATATTCAAGCAGTTATTTTTAAGTGAATTCTTCTGTAAAGCTGAAATGTAATAGGATAAAGAAAATATTTTGTTTTTTCTTTAATGATGTAGAGAACTTAATTTTTCCTTCAATGATGTAAAGAATGTTTCATATTTTATGTTAGAAGAGAGTAAAAATATGCGTTTATGAAGATTTAGTTCAAGTTTTACTCATGCAATGGCTGGCATACTTAATACTTCTTTCATTAGTCAAAGAATGATTCGGAGATCGGAATAGTTGACCATTACCACAAAAGCTGATAAACATTAAAAAGGAATGATGTTTGAATAATATAACAACTTTTCTCAGAGCATGCTCCTCACGTTAGCGAAAGAATGCAGCAACAAATCAGAATTATGTGCTGAGGAATAATATATGTTTTGAAATATTTTCTGTACAATGAATGAGGACAGATGATTACGTATTAAGCATAGTTTTGTTCAGTGACTCATTCAAATAGGTATTCAAATAAAATGAATGACTGTTAAAATTTGTAAACTTTAGAATCGGTAACAAACCGGAGACAATAAAAAGTTATAGTGACTCAGACAACGGGAAACTAGTACTATGCAAGATAATTTTAACCTGACAGTTAATTTCATTTTAAGTTAGAAAGTATAAGAGGGAAAGACAATAAACTCAGAAAGACTGGAAAGGTTAGTTATCCCTGTAAAAAGCATTTATTGCCACAGGCTATAAATGATAATAAAGACGTGATTAAACTAGGAAGAGCCAAAGTTAGTATAGTATGAAGTGAAAGAAGGAGTTTACTGAATACGTTTTTATATAGTAAGGGAGTTTAGCAGACGATATGAAAAATAGACAGAAAGACTTGTCACATTAAATAAAAAAAAAATTAAAATCCTACAGTCTTTCATTTCGGGACTGGTACTTAAAAATTTGAAAAAGGAAGAGAAAGAGGATTGGGATTGGGCAAAAATCTACTTTTTACCAAATGTTTCACTACGGATTTAAAACTTGAATGTTGAACCCAAAAAACAGAATCATGAAATGAGAAAAATGCAAAAGAAAAAGCAGGAACACTACATTTTTAGTAATGTCGTACTCATGAGAGAGAGAGAGAGAGAGAGAGAGAGAGAGAGAGAGAGAGAGAGAGAGAGAGAGAAAATGTATTCAGTATTATTAGTCAATTAGTCAGGTTCAATATCGGATAGTGCAAAAGTTCCGAAAAGTGACATGAAATTTTAATATAATTAAACGTCCCTTTGTACATTACATATAAAAATCCGTAGAAATTTAGCTTTGCTTAATAATTCTGTTATACATGGATGTTATTTTTGTCACGAAGTTCAGCTTCATGAATCGTGTGCACAGTAATAATATGCTTAACTTATATCCTTCAAATCTTGGTACTGAAATCTTTAAATCTTTTCCTTAAAAAATAATCGTCACATCTATACTAGACACTTTGATAAAAAAAGTATATAAAATAAAGACAGCTGTATTTATACCAAAGAGTGTAGAATAAATAAGAAAATCTTCATTTAACCCTATTATTCCCGGAAACTATTTTCCGCTCTTTGTTGCCTGAAACAGTAAAAAATTTGTTATAATTAGCAGCCCGGAAAAGAGGGATCTGAAAAAGTTCAGTACTGACTATCCTATTTTCATGCTTCCCTGCTAATTAATTTTCGGTTTTCCACTTTAACCGGTCGGGGGAAAATATGGTATTCGGCAGAATTTTAAGGAATACTTTATTGATAAGGGCTGCCCTGTTTCCTTGAATTTGGTAAGATCTTTATTAGAAAGTACTCGTTATGACTTCAGTTTTGATAAATAAGCGAGAGAGAGAGAGAGAGAGAGAGAGAGAGAGAGAGAGAGAGAGAGAGAGAGAGAGAGAGAGAGAGAGAGAGAGAAAGAGGTGGGGGCCTGACGGAAGAAAAGTGGAAACAGGGAATAAATAACATATTACCACAAATCGAAATCAAGTCCTGATTGATATTTATACACACTTTTTTGTATCAGTAAATTAACCCTAATGCTCAAGACATTTGTCTTTACATTTCATTTTTTTAAGATTCTCTTTAGGTCATGTCAATTCATCTTCCTGAAAAAAAAAAATAAGTCGTTCAAGTGAAACAGTTACGACACATATGAAAAGAAAGCTTCCATTATGCATGCAATTTACTCAGCACATTGGCCAGAAGTCACTTAAGCTCACACGTTTCTCGTTTTGAGGTGTATCAACTTCCTCTTTGGAGGATCAATAAGAATATTGTTCCCATGGGGCAATTCCATTACGGGTTTCAAGACGGAAGGTAGCTGTTTCTTTTTGTAACAGTCAGGCTTAGGAAGTCTTTCAGGCAATCCTCACTCCAAACTTGCTAGTCGATTTTGTGATTGC
>JANJGK010000001.1:54696186-54708686 GCA_039081455.1 Macrobrachium rosenbergii
TATCCTTGTGCCATTTTATCCAGTGCCATTGCCAATGTTCTGTGTTCCAGTGTAAAGTGTTCATTCATTCCTTGGCACCATCAGTGCAGCCTTGAGTCATTGTAGGTGTTATATTTTCCTTTTACTGGTGCGTAATGTTTACCTCTCTATTGCAGAGGGCCTTTGCTGTGGACACATCTTGGACTGTTCCTTGCCATCATTCAAGACTTCATTAGAGAGATCTTCAGGATTTTCCTTTTGATTCCTTTTGTAAATATAATTACTTAATTTAACCAAAGTGTTTATGTAACATTCCCTCATGAAGTAGACCCCTAAGCTCATTGAATCATCCCCATTTTTCTTTTCTTTTTATGATTTCCCTTAACGTAAAGTCAGATCTCCAAGGCCAGCTTTATATATGTATGCTACGAGTGTTGGTGGGCTGCAAGTTCTTACCTTTGAAGATAACACATCTGACTGGGAACCAACAAGATCATGCAAGAATGAGTACTACAAAAATTATATTTCAAGTAATGGAAGGACTCAGGAGAGAAATTCCAGTTGTAAATTAATTAAAAGTATTTACATTAATCAGAAGAATCTATTACAAAGAGCCGTATACGCTGGTCTCTTGGCACTTTCACGTTAAATTACACAATGAACAAGATTAAGAGTGCCACTCAATATTGAATAAAATGTGATGAATTAACACTCAGGTATACTTTGATTGATGGACATAGGGGCACAGTGGATACAGGTGGTTCTACAGCAGTTCACACACCCTTCTGCAATGTATGGAGAAAGCAACACAATCACTTGTTAATCCAAAATGCAATCTAATCTTCACAAAGGCGATGCTGAAGGCTTAAGGAGCCAACGTCAAGTTATGTTCCGTTAAATTATTCTTTAACACTGATAAATGGTTAACAGCAATGTTCAGGGTCTAAGCACAATGCAAGGGGAATAGGAAATGAAATAAGATAAGAGGATAAGATAAATGATCGAACACTCTTCACCGCACAGCACCTTATTTCCTTAAGCGAAGATCCTTGGTTGCTGAATAATGGGCTCTCAGACGAGGGGGACTTCTACACGTGGCACTTTAAGGTAGCATTGGGTGGCAGGTGATTGGCTAGACAAAAGAGGTGAATGGTTGCTCGGTGACAAGGTAGCGCACAGAGGAGTGTCACTGGGTCAGTGGTCTGCCAGCTTCTGCTGTTGTTGACCTCGGGTCAGCCTTATATGACTTCTGTTTCTTGTCGTTGTTCTCTGCCCTGGGCAATTCAGGTGTCCTGTCTGTCAAGGGCGATTCCCTTTAATTCCTGCTACAGGCAGTTCATGTGGTAGCCCGGGAAGGAAGGGTTCTTTATGGGAAGAAGAGTCTTTCAGCCAGTAAAGTCATAAAGACAGATTATGGCAAGTGGTTTGGAGAGGCTTAGCGAGTGAAAGTACTGACCCTGACGCATTTAATTGTCAAATTTTAATTAACAGGGAGACACTCCTGTTGTTTTCCTAAAAGTTAGCATAGAGGGCTGCAAACTAGTGATGCTTGTAGAAATATATATATATATATATATATATATATATATATATATATATATATATATATATATATATATATATATATATATATATATATATATATTATTCTTTATTATTCTTCGTTTAACGTGCTTTTTTCCCATTTTCTATATGGGGTAAGCACGATGCCTTCTTTATGAAGGACTTTGATTTGGTGTTGGGGTAGGCCGTAGCATCGATCGGCTGCCCTGCCTGACATCGCTTAGACCCCGGTAACGATGTGTACATGTATCGTGCCAATCCCCAGCTCCCTTTCTCCCAAGCAGCGAGGAGAACTGGGCGGGTAGGTCGACAGTTCGAGACGTGTGAGGTGTCTGTTATGCTTTTAGAATATGTTGGAGTGGCTTTGTTTATGTGTGTATTAGTCTGTAACACCCATTTGCTTTTCAGCAAACCTATCCGTTGATTACATACGTAATCCCGGGGTGTCTACACAGATAGCAAAGTGTCCACCTTCACTGACCAGTCGGCTATATATATATATATGTATATATATATATATATATATATATATATATATATATATATATATATATATATATATATATATATATATATATATATATATATATATATATATATATATATATATATATATATATATATATATATATATATATATATATATATATATATATATATATATATATATATATATATATATATATATATATATATATATATATATATATATATATATATATATATATATATATATATATATATATATATATATATATATATATATATATATATATATATATATATATATATATATATATATATATATATATATATATATATATATATATATATATATATATATATATTTATAAATATTTACGCTGTTCGCCCTCGAACATTTAGGGATAGAAATATCAGCCTGACTGAGACAGGGAAATTGCTTTGTCCCACGCTAGAAGCGTCTTCAGTTCAAACTTTAACATCCGTTGGAGAAAGGAATAGGTAGCATTTAGGCATTTAACCCCATAGGCTGGAAAGTTTGTAAACAAAATATGCTAGGGCATTAGGGACCTAAGCCTCAGAGAGGGTTTACGCTCAATGACCCCTAGTTATGGTGGCCCTTAAGCTTTATTCTATGCATTCGACGATGCCTTTGTCAAGGTCGGATTGCCCGGGGCGGTATAAGCCCTCCTCTGGCGGGAACGAAGCGAGGTCGGCCGAGAGAGAACCAAGCTTTCGGAGAGATAACACGTCCAGTTGGACCTCTTCCCCCTTTCTTTGTCTATTATTCTATTAGTGAAGTGAAGAAACAATTGCAAGAACTCCACGTCGGTCGTTGATGCGCACAACGTTCGTCCTAAGGTAAAGTCGCTTTTTGTTCAAAACTTCGCCCATTCTTTTATCCTTTGTTTTCTGTATTTCAAATTTCCTTTGTTCCCCCTTCAGCCACCACTTACGGTATATGTGTTCACGAAGTCTAGATTAAGTCAAATTATTATGTTGTTAGCTTCAACCCCGTTATTCCAGTAAACTACCTAGGATTTAGGGTAAGCAAAATCAGGTTAAATCTCGATGCTTTGTATGCCTCGCGTCCGAATGTTTGGAAGAACCGTTGCGTTTAAAATCAAATTCATCTCAAATATTCTTTGTTAAGGTTAATAACCCTTAACTGGCGACCTTTGGCTAATTAACGTCTGTCTTTGAGGTTAACTTTTGGCTTCAAGTGGCAGGTTACGCGTAATCTTGGTTTGTAGGGCCGTAAAAATTACGTAAATTGAATAATACATGATCAACCAAGACCCTCACACGTAACAATATATATTTATTTATGTGATGATATGTCACCATTTGTTATGTTTTTACCACCTTCAGATGTTATGATGTTCCTTTCTTATTATTCATTTTGTTTGTTGCCCATGTAAAGAAGTTTATTATTTCCTTTGTAGTTGCTTTATCATTTCTGGCTTTGTTTGTTATAGTAGCATTTGAGTCCCAGGAGGTTTAGGAAGACACAGTGCAGCTTTCTTACTTCATTCACACACTAGTAAAAAATAACACTGTACATATACGTTACATATATATACAAGGTAAGTAGTATGAATGCGAATCGAAGTATGAGTCTTGCTTTCTTCTCAACCCACAACTGGTGAGGTTCATGACCTCACTCTGCTTCTCTATCTTCTATCTGCTTCTTTTCTATCTGTTCTGTTCTGCTTCTCTTCCTTCCTTCCTTGCCTATTTGAAAGTTCTTTAAAGGAAATGTCCATCCTATCAGTAGGCGGACCATAGCTTCTGTCCCTCCTTGTTAGATGTCCTTATTGGCTGGAACTTATCTAACGACGTACCTTTGGGTGTAATTAGATGAATTAATCCCCTCCTTCGTAGGAGGGACTAATGACGTCACCAGAAGTCTTTAGTTCCTGTGAAAGCTGAAAGGTAAGCTTACAGGTTAGACCAGTAAACATTCTTCTTATTGATTGCAGTTAGATTACTGGCACTCGTGTTTTGCTTTTCTAATCATGACACAGGAAGTGTTGTTACTCCCTCTGCTTCGTTATTCTCTCTCTCTCTCTCTCTCTCTCTCTCTCTCTCTCTCTCTCTCTCTCTCTCTCTCTCTCTCTCTCTCTCTCTCTCTTTTCATTATTATTCACTCTCTTTCTCTCTCTCTCTCTCTTATATTTTCGTTATTCCTAACTTATATTCTCCCAGCTATCATTGCATCACTCGGTCACCTACCAGACATTGTCTTCAATGTTTAATTAAACATAATAAAATGGATACAATAGTAATAATTCAATTGGCAATAAAATATAATAATGGATATAATAAAAACTGCTTCTCCAATTGTGGAAGAAAAGACATAAGTTCATTAAAACATTCTAAAATAAATCATATTAAATATCAAACACAACAAATTATAAGTATATTAATTCATAAGTATATTAAATGAACATATGAACAATAAACATATGAAATTGTTATTATGTAAGAAATAATGTTAAAATCAGCTGTCAATTATTGTTATTATCGAGTTCTGTCAATATCCCTTGTATTTTTCTGATAATAAGATTTCTCACTTCCAGGATTAACAAAATAACAGTTATTACTATTACCACTAGATTTACTAATGATAAAATAGTAGAAATATTCATAAACATAGTTCCAATTTTGAAGCTTCCTTAATTGTAAGTGAGACAAATTAAATTCATCTATTTTATATGAGTAATTCTTATATGGCACATGTTTGTTGAATTTATATGTTGTGAAAAAATGGGGTTCATAATATAATTGGTTTGCTGTCACTAAATGACATGATGTTGTAAAAGATTTAACATTTTTAAATTTTATTTTTGTACTAATGTTGTGACATTTCACTTTAGCTACAACAGTATATAGTGAAAATACAAAGATTTCTTGATCAATTATGAGTGCTTCAAAAGGTTTATCATAGTTTATGGTACATATTGTTCATGTTTTTCTTGGTTTTGGTTTAACACAATTTCTTGATTACAGGGATAAGCATTAGTATTCTTATACAGGTTATCAAAATTGCATATATATTCCTGTTCTTTTAATAGAATACACTCATTAAATTGTTTATCAGTGAAGAATGACAATAGTAGAGCAAATGTTTTTAAAAACTGTGTGTTTTCCAATTTATTCTGTTCTTTTGTTACATTCTGATTTACTTGATTTATAAAATTTTTCAGTTTTTCTATTTGTTCTGCATTTTGATTGTGTGATGTAATCACTTTATTTATCACTGTCCCTCTTGCTGCTGCCCATTTTTCCAGTCTGTCTATTCTTTCTTTTTTATGTTCTACATTTTAGATATAGGTTTCGTTTCATTACATACATTATACTTACGATATTTTCAGTCTAATACCAATATATATATATATATATATATATATATATATATATATATATATATATATATATATATATATATATATATATATTTAATTCTGTCGGTTTCATAGATTATATATTTTGTCTACAACATTATCTACAGCATTTTCATGTCTTATGTTATCTATAACTTCAGTGAACCATGGATCTGTTTTTACTACTTTTATATGATTCCAGTGAACTACTTTTTCCTTTAGATCACTTTCATTAATTACTCTATATTTGTTTAATTTTAACACTTCTACAACTCTATTATGGTCCAGTGAACTTGGGAGAAATCTTTACATTTGGCCCTTCTAGAACATGATTTTGTACATAAATTTGAGAACCTACTGTAATGTCTAGTTTAATGGTATTTTTATTATAATATTTGGCATGGGTGTTATGAACCTCTTTTAATTTTGCCATTGCTTTCATGATTGTCTCGTAAGTATGTTTGGTTTTCCATGCAACATAGTCATCCTAGTTATAAGTATGTCAGGGTGGTGTTGCATCGTCTAATAATGTGTTGGACATTCTTTTCTGATAACCATATAGCAAATAATGTGGGGATTCTCCTTTTTTCTCATTTACAGTATATTCAGTGTGAACTGTACGTCTTCTAGTACTAAGTCCCAATCTTCTTCTGTGGGCTCACTAAAGTTTTCAGGATATCCTCTATTTTACGATTAGTCCGTTCTACTGTTCTATTAGAACTTGGTTTATAAACGGTTATTTGACACTTATTTATTTCATAAAATTCACATATTTTCTTTAAAAGATCACTAGTAAATTCAGTAGCATTATCAGAAAGAAGAAATTGTGGACATTAATGCCTTGTGATAATTCTAGATTTAAAAGTTTCTGCTAATGTGGCTACATCTCTGTTTCTTACTGGTAGGATTTCTACATATCTAGTTATATAGTCTAAGAAGACTAATATCTGTTTATTTCCTCCAACAGTCCTTGGAAATGGACCTAAAAAGTCCATAGTTACTACTTGAAATTGATTTAATTCTGATGGTTATTTTTCAAGTGGAGCTTTAAGATTTACGTTACCTTTGTGTTGATTACAAACTATACAGTTTTGTACAAAGTTTTTGGCATATTCACTACAATTTGTACAGAAATCATTTCTGTTTATGATTTTGCTTGTCTTTTTAATTCCTGGATGTCCTGCTAACTTATATGAGTGTGTTAGTTCTAAAACTTCTCTGATTAGTGTTTTTGGGATGTATAGTCGAGAACAACTATTCTTTTCTTCTCTGTTGGCCTTTTATACAACAATCCATTTATTAATTGAAAATCAGGTTTTAAGGATTCACCTAGTATTAACTGTCCTACTATTTGTGTGATTTCTGCATCGTTTTCTTGTATTTTTACTGTATCTAGATCTAAATCTACTACTTGACAACTAAAACAAAAGGTATTAGTGGTAATGCATTTGTTCTGTTTCTTCTTGAGATCTGGATAATGCATCTGCCAAGGTGTTAAATTTTCCTGGAATATATCTGAATTCTAGGGCAAATTCTAATACACTAATGAACCATCTATTGAACTTCATGTTGTTGGTAAAGGCTCTCTTTTTAAGTAAGTCACAAATGGGTTTGTGATCAGTAAGCACATTAACCTTATGAACTAAAAGTATGTCTAAATTTCTTTAAACCCCAATATAAAGCTAAACACTCTCTTTCTGTGGTACTATGGTTTCTTTCTGCTGGGTTTAAAGCTCTACTAGCATAATATACTGCCCTCATTCTAGTTTTGGCCTTCTGCAATAATACAGCTCCTAGTCCTGTATTTGAGGCATCACAAGCTAAGTAAAAGTCTTTGGAAAAATCTGGGTAGACTAAAACAGGGTTCCTGGTCATTTTGCTCTTTAGTGTTTGAAAGGCTGTTTCTTGCTCATCCTTCCATTCATAATTAATATCTTTCTTGGTTAGTTCTGTCAAAGGTTTGGCTATAGTAGCAAAACGCTTTATAAAAGGTCTAAAATAACCTACCATACCTAGGAACCTTCTTAATGCTTTCAAGTTAGTGGGAGCTGGGTAATCAATTATTGCCTTTATTTTACCTGCCTGCATGTGCAGTCCATCTTTACTAATTACATGACCCAAGTATTCTAAGGATTTCATCAGGAATTGACATTTCTTCAATTTTATTTTTAGTCCTGCAATTCTTAATATCTCTAGGGCCATTTCTAATGTCCTGAGGTGACTTTCTAAGTCTTTGCTAAAAATTATTACATCGTCCAAGTATACTGCAACATTTTCTATATCTTCTAGAATTTGTAACATTAATCTGACAAATGTTAATGGGGCTGATGTGAGTCCAAATGGCATTACTTCAAACTGTAAATATTCTTTATGTGTGCTGAAGGCTGTGAATTGTTTCGATTCCTCATCTAGAGGTACTTTCCAATATCCACTAAGCAAATCTAAGGATGAAAATATTTTGGCCCCTCTTAATTGAGCTAACGTATCTTGAATTACCGGCATCGGCATTCTATCTGGAACTTGTTGGAATTTAACTTCCTGTAATCTGTTACAAGTCTCCAACTACCATCCTTCTTTGGGACAAGTAACAATGAGGAATTATATGGAGATTTAGAAGGAATTACTAGTTCATCTCTTTTCATTTCCTCTATCAAATTGTCAACTATGGGTCTCTGGCTTATTGGTAATCTGTAATTAGGAATAAAAAAAATGGCTTGGCTCCATCATCTAACAAAATTATATGTTGTAGAACATTTGTTCTTCCTAGTTTATTTCCTATAGCTATTTCATTTCTGTATTTCTCTAACACCTGAATTAACTTGTGTCTATTTTCTGGAAAATCTGTTTCATTTACTTCTGGATTTATTTGAGAGTTTTGGCCATTTATAGAGAAAAATGCTTTTTCTTCTAATGTTAGTAAAGGATTGTTAATAGGAATTCCTATGCAAAAGACAATGCCTGCGTATAATGTTAGTCTGTTATCTGAATAGTTTTGGACATAAACTTCGCAGTTATCACCATTTATGTAGACGAGGGAATTATCCATTCTGACAAAATCTGACAATTCTTCATTCATCCTCTTTTGATCTCAAATATATTTTTGTTAAACATTTTGGATACAAAGTTACTGCTCTGTTGAGTATAAATTGTACTTTATTATCATCAGCTGTGCTAACACAACATATTTCTTCTCCTTCTATGCCTGAAAAAATAGCAAAGTTCTGCATCTCCAGTGGTTTCTTCTGTTGCTTCTATTATACTATTTATATCTGATTTATTTGTTTTATCTAAGGGCAATACTTCATTTAGTATTTTCCCTTCACTTTCACAACTCATTACTACATTGTTATAGTTATAGGTATAAATATAGGCGCCTTGATTTTCGTTAGATTCAGTGTTTTGGTCATCACAATTGTTTATATCTGAGTAATTATTTATCTCTGAGTACATATCATTACATATCTGTATGTGCACATCTCAACAATTCTGTATTTTGTAATTGTGGGAATTCCTCTTTTTTATCTGTTTTTATTTTATCTTGCTTGTTATGGTTACTTATCTGCTTTTCCTTTATGTCTGCCTCGCTTGTCGAAACTGTCTCAGACAAATTAATCAGATTTGGGTGAAACTTTACTTCGTCAAGCGTAAAACATACGCTCTTCTGATTATCCTGTTTTAGGTCAATCTTTCCTTCACTACTATCTAATATGTCTCCACATCTCATTAAATTAAATGAGAAAAATACTTGTGCGGGAAAAAATCTGTCTTCTAAAACTAGAAAACTTTCAATAAATTTGTGTGACAAAATATTTATTTCAAAGTTCACATTTCCCAGACTTTTAATCTGTTTCCCTGCTATTCCTTTTATTACTCTACTTTGACCCTGAATCTAAGTTTCTGCAATGTCTAAATAGCTGGTTAAAGTGATTTTATCAATTATATTTACAGTACTACCTGAATCAATGAGTACAGTACATGTTTTTCCATTTATTGGGATCTTTACAGTAGGCAGATCCTTTCTGTTTACTTCTCCCTCTTTCATGGAAAATACTACTACTTTGCTATGTAAATAGGAAAATGCAGATGAACCTTCATTTCCCATTATAATTGTTTCTCCTTTTTCTCTTTCATCACCTTGAAGGGATTTACTTTCTTTTCTCTGTAAAGGGGTTAATTGTCACTGACTGTATGATTTATTTATATTTGAGCGACTGTTACTTATCTCTATAACCTCTCTATTGCCTTCCTTATTATTGAACCAACAGTTTTTTAGTTAAATGCCCGATCTTTTTGCAAACTGCACAGATTCTAGGCTTTCTGCATTCATTAGTGGAATGATTGGTATACCCGCAGTTTTCACATGTTATTTTTGGTCTAGCTTCTTGAGCCGAATTATTCTCTGGTCTTGAATTATTTGTGTTTGAATATTAACCATCATGATATCTTAAGGGTGGACCGAGGAATGGTCCATTCCTCAATTGATTTGTCTTCCTTTCTGGTTTGGATTCCATTTTTCCTAGTATTTTGTGCATATTTCCTTTGAAAGGAAGTTTGTCTATTCCCTACTTGACTGGAATTATCATTATACTTGTTATTTCTTTTATATGAATCATGGGTATTCCTGCCTTTCCTTTCATTTTGTGTTTCTGTTACCCTACAAATTCCTTAGAAAAACCTATCTCTTTCGTCTGGATTTCTTGCCTCACTGATATTAAAGCTGTAAGGCTATCACTCTTAGGATTAATTTTAACTTTCTTAAAGCTTTCTTTTCTTTTTCTCTGAGTGCGTTATACATCGTGCTAAATGACAAGTAATTCAAAACATATCTTAAACTAACTAAATCATTTTGTTCATCACCAAAATCATTCTTATTTCATATGGTGATGTTCGTTTTTCTTAAGTCTTCTATCACCTTGTGTGTTGATTCTTCAACATCTGTGTGAAGATTTGCTGTGGATTCTCAACCATAATGCTGGGTTAGGAATTTAATAATATTATATAATGCATCGCTTTGACTCACTGGTTCCCAGATTGATAAACAAATTCTTCTAAATTCAGTTATGTGGTTATTTTGCTGAGTCTAACGAATTCAAAGTTCTATGAGCATCACTGCTTTCTGAACTAACAAGAAGCAAGGCTTCGTTAATTTCAGCTCTTTCACTTGTTATTTCCCCTGTAGATATGTGACTGTTTGCATCAGCTAGCCACTGGTTCACAGAATATGATTCTAGCCTATTTTTGTCAGGATTTGAACTTTCGACTTTTCCACAGAATCGTGTGGCTTGCGTAATGATCGCTGCTTGCGCCATTGTTCTAAGTTGAAATGTGTTAGTATTATTATTATTATTATTATTATTATTATTATTATTATTATTATTATTATTATTATTATTATTATTATTATTATTATTGGTACTTGTGTTCTTAGTGTTAGTATTTTCTTGAGTTAATAATATTCATGAACTTGGCACTGGAACTCGGCTATGTCTAATTTTTGTTGGTCTTAAATTGTAATGTCTATGTCTAATAGCATTAAACAATGCGTCAAACAAATCCTGCATTACAAAGGTATTTTAAAAATCATAAAAAATTTTATACACAAGTACACAACAGCATTCCAAAAAAATATTTCATCAAAAGAATGTTATGAGATTCCTATCCATCAAACATTAAAAAAAGTAACAAGATAAAAATTTTTGACAGAGAATTATAAAAGTTTTATACTTTCTGAGAGAAAGAACATCATAAATTTTTTCATACACTCAATGAGAGAGGGAATAATAATTTTCCAATCACAACTTACTTATTTCTGTTGTTCTGGAACTGTTTTTCTTTTCTTTTCTGCGATCAACACTGTAGTTCGCTGTAGATGCTCAGGATATGACTTCCATTTTTTAAATCTTGACTAAAACTGTCCTTTTCTTGCTTTGCAGACCATCAGGAATTCGTCTTCTTCTTAGATTTGACTAGTAATGTTGATTTTTAATGGAATGTTTGTCGTACATGTGAAATGCACTCATCTGTTTTAACAGATTGTATATAGAAATCTGTTTTTGGTGTTTCAATAGCTACCAATACAAAGGCGCTGTTGCTGCTGTTGGTGAATGCTTGCATTGTATTCTCATGGCTCACTAGTTGTTTTATCTTCGGGGAATAATACTTCTTAGTTGTGGGTTTTCTGAGCGGTAATGTTTATAATTCTTATTTCACTTCGTCGCCTGTTATTTCCTTCATTCTGTTTCGGTCATTGACGTTTGTAGCTGGGAATGTTTTTACCGATGTTATGATTCACTTTGTTCTATTTTTAAATTGTCGAGTGTGTAGGCTAATTGTTCGTTTGTGGATTCATTCCTCACACTACACGTTTTACGTCCTCTTCGAATTCCATACAGCTGGCACCATTTATGTGATGATATGTCACCATTTGTTATTTTTTTACCACCTTCAAATGTTATGATGTTCCTTTCTTATTATTCATTTTATTCGTTGCCCAAGTAAAGAAGTTTATAATCTCCTTTATAGTTGCTTTATCATTTCTGGCTTTGTTTGTTATAGTAGCGTTTGAGTCCCAGGAGGTTTAGGAAGACACAGTGCATCTTTCTTACTTCATTAACGCACTAGTAAAAATAACACTGTACATATACAAGTTAAATATATATACAAGTTAAGTAGTATTAATACAAATCGAAGTACGAGTCTTGCTTTCTTCTCAACCCACAACTGGTGAGGTTTGCAACCTCACTCCACTGCTTCTCTATCTTCTTTCTGCTTCTTTTCTATCTGCTCTGTTCTGCTTCTCTTCCTTCCTTCCTTGCTGATTTGAAAGTTCTTCAAAGGAAATGTCCATCCCTTCAATGGGCGGACCATAGCTTCTGTCCTTCCTTGTTAGATGTCCTAATTGGTTGGAACTTATCTAACAGCGTCCCTTTAGGTGTAATTAGATGAATTAATCCCCTCCTTCGTAGGAGGGACTAATGACGTCACCAGAAGTCTTTAGTTCCGGCGAAAGCTGAAAGGTAAGCTCACAGGTGAGACCGGTAAACATTCTTGTTAGTGATTGCGGTTAGATTACTGGCACCCGTGTTTTGG
>JANJGK010000001.1:54711186-54720711 GCA_039081455.1 Macrobrachium rosenbergii
TTGAGAGACGCATTCTACACCTAGAAGAACGTAACGTTATTATTAGCGATATGGAAGTTGTTTAGTTTCGCGTAGGAGAAACTGTGTATTACATAAACTATATAAATTTATTGGTTCAATTTAACTCCATCTGAGTGGCACTCACTTTGATTTATTTTAGAAGTTTGGCATTTCACATTACTGATCCGTTGGCTGTTATTGTTGTGAAACTCGTTTAGTTTCTTTTGTGAGTTTGCAGTTCACAAACAATATATAATTAGTGCCATTGTTGTGGAACGTCTTTACATTATAAATAAGTTATGTATATTACAAATAATATAAATTCAGTGCCTCTCATTGAGTGAATTTTACCTACTGAAACCCAAATGACACCGAAAATTAAGGGAAACAAAAAAGTGTGAATCTTCATTCAGAAAACCTGCGATCCACGCTCACTTTTTAGCCAAATTTTTAAACACTGAACCAGACTTTTCTCAATTTGCTGGTTATCAATTTGCTGATATATTGGTAGCATTAAAAGTCTCTTTTTTGGTGTCATAATTAAGGATTATACGTGACCTGTACTTTAGAACAATATGGTAAAGTTATTGGAAATTCGGTGCAGTGCCTGGTCAGATGTACAAAAGACCTTCGGTAATAGCTGCAAATATTGGCCATTATACAGTAGACATTTGATATTTGGTGAAAAATTTTGACTACTGTATAAAATACTTTATATATTTGATACAGCTTTTGACCGAATATGCAAAATACATTGAATAAATGTTGCATAGATTGCCTTTCTTTACAAAATGCATTACGAAATCTTGGTGCAAATATTGGCCTAATATAGAAAAACTGGAGATCCTGTGAGCTTTGCCCTAGTATGCACAGCAAAATGGATTTCCTTTGAAACGTTTTCCCTGATACATAAAGCAAATTGGATATCCTTTGAAACGTTTGTCCAGACATACGAAAGTACTGAATATTTGTAGAAGGGTAGTCAAAATTTATAGATATTAAAACTTTTTTTTTTGCGCAGTTTGACAGTATCTTCAGAATAGACTGGATGTCGGATGTGCAGAGTTTAGGCTAATATACAAAACACTGATTTTTTTTTTTTTTTTTTTTTGAGAAGGGATTTTATTTAAAACAGACATTCTACGCAAGTTTTGACCCAATATACGGTAGATTTTTTTTTTTATATTCGGCACAATGTTTGGTCAAATATACTGACAATATTAGTTAGTTGGTGCAAACCGTACTCAGATTTAAAAAAAGATTCTATTATTTGAACTGAAATTTGCTCCAGTACTGACATTGCACTCGATATTTGTTTCGCAGGTCAGCCTAGTATACAAAAACACTCTGGATATTCTGTGCAGATTGACCATGCATGCACAAGGCATCAGATATATGTTGAAAAAGTTTGGCCCAACATATAAAAGACTCTAGGTATTTAGTGGAAATTTAGCCGAATTCACAATTATACACAACGACAGGATATTTAGTCCTACCCTTACCACAATATGATAGCCCAACATGCAAAAGACTGGATATTTAGTATCAAGTTTGATCCAATACACAATAGGCATTAGATACGAATTGAAATCAAAATTTGGTGCAGAGTTTGAAGACAAGAAAAAACACGCCAGAAAAACGTACCCGTGGGAAACTGCCTTGAAGAAGTGTACTTAGCATTCTAAACATGCAGTTCGCTATGTCGAGAGATACAAGCTTACGTTACTCCAAAGGCCTATGTATGTATTATGAAGCCATATTTCCACTCCAAACGTTTCTGTGTTGGCGGACGTGAGCCCACGAAGAGTTGGACAAACAAAAACGTGTTTACACAGTATATTAGATATCAAATATGCATATATGGAACAGCCAATACATATTGGTACATTATTTATGCTCTGCTATCGAATGATTCTGGGAATTTTAAAAAGTGGAGTAGGATAAATTATGCAACTAATATCTCATCATCGGTGATGAATTTAGATCCAGGTTTTCGATGTGTTAGATTTATTTCACAATTAGGATATTTTATTTTTTTTCAAAGCGTGATGTAATGTCTTGAACATACATACATACGGTTTTTTTTTAAGCCACTAAGATTTAAATATTGATCATGTAGAAATCAATATTTTGAAATTATAGTGAAACATCTTAAAAGAATCTAAAAGAATTGTATTATATTCGTAAGGTACTAAATTCATTAATAAACATTTCGTCGTTTAAAAAAGTCTTCCCTAAAGAATTCATCTTAAACCAATATATTTATGTTGCCAAGTTCCTT
This sequence comes from Macrobrachium rosenbergii, assembly GCA_039081455.1. Classification (NCBI taxonomy): domain Eukaryota; kingdom Metazoa; phylum Arthropoda; class Malacostraca; order Decapoda; family Palaemonidae; genus Macrobrachium; species Macrobrachium rosenbergii. The sequence goes on from JANJGK010000001.1 coordinate 54,713,468, forward strand.
ACGAGTCATGAAAAATAGCATTAGATTATTTGGTCAGGACACAACGTTTATCCATGGCTTGCAAAACTGTCATCAGAAGTGTAGTATTCTTAAGGAGTCATTATTTTTGGTGTGAAAGAGTTTGATTTATACAAATAGTCATTGGAAAGCCAGAGAGTGACAGTTACCGCTGCCGTAATAAATCAGAAATAAAATACAACACGAGAATTATTGTGGTCAGGAAAGAAAAAGTCACAATCATGTATTCGTAATTTTATTAGGAAACATTGAAGACCCATTTAGTGTCTACTGGTTGACACTTAACAAATATTTGGATTGACACATAGTAAGACAACTCTGGGGTTGAAAGTAATTATGATGTGACAAACAATAATTTTCCAAAAATGTATGAATAATTCTAAAGTAAATTACAATAATTCATACATGACGAGAGAGAGAGAGACATGTTTTACTTGTCCTTAACAATTAAAGGAAAAAGATGAAATGAGTCCTATGTTATTGGAAGGAGACAAATATATCTTCATCTTTGTTTACATATCTTCTTATGTATGTACATTATATCAAAGTCCTCTGAGGTAATACATGTTATTCTCAAATCAGTCTTTTTTTTTTCTTAGACTTGCTAACATTGACCTTCAAACGCCCATTCCCGTGACATCATGTTTATTCGTATTACAAAATATATAAGATCAAGTTGGCGCAGTAATTGCTGACAATGACTATGCAATATATACATACGTGCACGAACGTACCTTTATACATATATATTCGTATGCATGTACATAGATACATATGCATTTACATAAACTCATATAATTAGATAAAACAAAAAGTCAAATGTAAACTTATACATCCATGTGTACATTTTTCTACTTGTGGACATGTACACACTTACGTTTGAGAACCAGGCAGAGTAATGTATGACGAATTTCACTTACAGAGCCATACAACATAACATATTACGAACTTCACTTACAGAGCCATACAACATAATATATTAGGAATTTCACTTACAGGACCGCACAACGTAATATATGACGAATTTCATTTACAGAATGTACATAGTCTACGTGCTGGCATTTTTCGAATGAACATTACATAGAACAAAACTGTATTACAAAAGTTGTTAATATATACATCGATTTATTATTATTCATAAAGTAAAAACAGTGTAAAAATCTAATTTCTTTTTACTGCCATATTTTCACCTCGCCTGAAAGATAAACCAGCAAAAAAACAGCCGTTAATATCTTAAAAAATTACTCAACCAAATGTCTATTCCATATATTTTATTACTTCCTGTGGTGGAAATATTCTTTCCTAACTCCTGACATTCAGTTTTGATGTTTTGGATATAGATTATACTTCTCCCATGTTTGTTTATAAAAAATAATAATAATAATAATAATAATAATAATAATAATAATAATAATAATAATAATAATAATAATAATAATAATAATAATAATAACACTCATGAAAATTATCATACTTTTTACTTTAAAAAATGGGAGTTAGTTCATTAAAAGAGGTTTAAAACACAATTAGCCTTTAAAGTTTTATTCTAAAGGCATTGTAAGTCATCTTTAAGTAAGATTAAATGTTCTTTGACGAATCATTTGAATTATTATGTTTAATAATCTCAACTCTATTTGAAATAGTTTACTCTTTTAAATAAGTTATTATTATCTGTGTGTGTTTTTCTCAGTTTTTAAATTTACTATTTGGAGTGTAATTATTTGTCTTCTAAGCAAGGAGACATATATATCACATTACTCATCATTTTCCTTCATTTTGGAATCAAAGTCAGCGGAAGAGGATACGTGAATCCTGTTGAATTTTAATTATTTTTAATAATTAAAGAGGTTACATGGCCGATTACATCGAAAACCAAGACCTTTCCTGTTCAAAATCCAATGATCTATATCCAGAAAACCGTTATAAAAGAAATCTTGATTAATTAAGAATGTTATCTGAATAATTACGATGGCACTCAATATTCATGTTTAATAACCACTAATTCATATTGGTAATAGCTGAATAAACAATCATGATCTATAAATGAGAATATAATCATAAATAACTATGATGACACACATTTTCATTCCGTGTTCAATATATGTTGATTAATTTTTCTTAATTTTCGCTGTTTTTAATAGTAAATTAACATAAATCATATCAGTTCCACCTAAGAACTTGCACTTACCTCATTACATGTTACGAAATAAGTTTTAGGCCTACATCAGCTATTACTTCAAATACTTGTCATTATATTTTTATTTGTGTAATTTATCTAGTTCGTACAAAAAAGTATATATATGTACATGTATCTACATATAGTTATATGACACGTATTACACTGTACATTATAATTATTATGTATAAATAGTTCATCGTATTTGTTTATCTCACTTAAAGTAAGCAAGGAACAGGTGTGCATGATGACTGTTTATACCTGTGTATAATTGTCTAATTTGTAAAGTAAAGCCAATTAGTCAGATACCGAACTGGGTATGTGTGTGGAATGTATGCATACACCTTAGATAGGAAGGCAGGTGTAAATTTATTTGACTAGAAACAGCATCGATTCTCATAATACAGAAATATCAAAAACCCCATTCTTTGTAATGTTGGTTGAATGCGTTAATTCCATAGAGATCGCTTCATACACAGAACCACACGCACACATGCACAGACGTCGCTACCATCTGCAGTTTCATGGTCAGAGTCATCACCACTAATTCCACGTTTGCACAAAAGGAGCCCGAAATGCTCTACAAAAGAAGAGGGAGAGAGATGGAGAGGCTCAGGGCTCTCATATTCCAAGGCGTGGACATCATCTTGCTGCAGGGTGGAAATCCCCTGCGAAGTGGTTCAGCAGATGCGTCAGGGCGAAACTCACGACCAAGAAGACCCAGCTGGTTGAGCAGGCGGGCGACGTGGACTTTGGGGAGCCGTTGTGGCCCCGCCTTTGGACCGCTGCTACCGTGTCGCCAGCTGAGGTTACGGAAGCGACTGATTTTATTAAACATATATAAGGAAATGCTGTATAATTACAACAGTATCTGTGTAAATGGATCGGTTGGGCTATTATAAAACCAGATGTGCATCAGGAAGACCACTTGATTGAGTAAAATTCAGTGAGTAGTATGAAAAGAATGGATTTAATATAACTATCAAAGATATAACTCAGACAAAACAGAATGATGATTATCGTCATTTCACCTCATAATGGAAAAGTAATGTTAAAAGAAAACGAATTCAAAATCAACTGACCTTCGGTAACAAAAACAATCACAAAGGCATGTTGTACGTTTGGTGGCACGCAAGTGTAGTTACCAGAGTCCCACCTCCTGAAAAATAGAAACAAAACCACATCAGCAATATCAAGAGGCCTCAGCAAAGTACATAGCTTCGTCAGGGTCACTGAGAAGTAAACTAACTCGTACCAATAGACCCAGTTAAGATTAATTTATGTCACGTAATGTTTCATATCCTGAAAGCTGCACATTACCATATCTGTAAATACCCATTCAGGTCCTAATGTATAAAATACTAAGTGTATTCTCATAATTATTATCCAGCAGGTAACACAAAAATTGTACGGGAAATAAATTCCTCGAAGGCGTAGGTCAGCAAATTGGTCCAAGTATATTGTAATTGTAGAATTACTGGATAATAACTTTGTTTTTTAAATGGACAACAGCAACAACACCACCACCACCACCACCACCACCACCACCACCACCACCACCAACAACAACAACAACAACAACAACAACAACAACAACAAAAATAATAACAATATGGATGACAATCAAGGCATTTTATATCTAACTGAGAAAAGAATAATGGGAAAAGTAATTATATCAAATAATAGGCAAACACAAAGAGACTCTAATAAAAGCACCACATAATTGCTCCTGGACAGTTTTGTTCACTAATTCCGTTTTTGCATCGCGTTTTTTATGACCAAAACAGAATAGATATAACCGACAAAAATTAAGTAAAAAATGGAGAACTCATTGACAACAGCAGATAACCACAAATGGAAATTCCTAAGTGGAGAGGAGGTAAAAATTCCTTTCGGGAAACGCTGAACGAAAGCACAAGTGAGGATTGTCTTCAAGAGAAAGATTAAATCTCAGAATTTCTGGTTGGTTATTGTACACTTGACTGCTCTTTGTCATTAATGGGGACAATTATTCATTCAAGTTCTTATTGTCCATTGAAATAATGTATTCGGACTTGGCACTGTGATAAAGAAACAAGCCTTTTCTTTTTCACTGTAGAAGGGATGATGAGGAACTCCAAACTCACTTTTCTCGTCTTCCTCACAAAATACAAAATCTGTATTTTAGGACATGATGAATTGTGCCTCAGCAAATATGCAGCGAATGAAAAGGGCAGTTCTTTGCTCCGGTTATAGAAAAAAAATCTACGCAGCATAGAAAAGGAATAAAAATGGCTAGCTTTTGTTGATGACAGGAAAAAAATGTCCTTGTATCTTGGTCTGACACAAAAGGGAATATAACGGGACGAATACCCATTTATTCAGCCTTGAATAGGCATCAGAGTCTTCATTTGTCTTTGTAAACGACAACAGAAAAAGACAGATTCTTCGCTCTTTTGAGGGGCAATTCACGGGAGTGGTTTCTCTTTTACACATGGAGGTGCACATAATAGAAACGGCACTAATACCTCCTTCTTCTCGTCCACAAACATTCTCTTTTTGGTCTAATAACCTGTTGTGTTTTTGTTTTGGAAATGAAATGAAAAATTGCTTCTTTGCGTCTTTGTTTCGTTACTTAGAAGACCACGGTTTGTTCACTTTCTTGGACATTTACATTTGCACCAAAAAAAAAAAAAAGTACACAGTTGAACGGAGATTATTTGTACTGGCTTTCTCTCTTTCTTACTGTTGCGCAAGCGCACACACACACACATATACAGTATATGTGTGCGTGTGTGTGTGTGTGTGCGCGCGCGCGCAAGAGTAAGAAAGAGAAAAAGTCAGTACAAATAATCTCCGTTCAACTGTGTATTTTTATTTCTGAAGGCAAATGTAAAAGTTCAAGAAAGTGAACAAACCGTGGTCTCCTAAGTAACGAATCTTTCGTAAACAAAGACACAAGGAAGTAATTTTTCATAACTCGTGCGTGCACAAAAGTCCGAACGAGCAAGTTTGCTCAGTTTGCGCAGGCCCTCTGGCAAGTATCTGTAACTGGATGGTTTATCTTTCGGTGGTGATTATAACTTTACCTTTTTATAGTAATGAGAATTACATTATACATACCTACATTCAAACACACACACACACACACACACACACACACACACACACACACACACACATATATATATATATATATATATATATATATATATATATATACTGTATATATTTGTGTGTGTATGTGTGTGAATGTATGTATGTATAATGCAATTCTCATTACTATAAAAAAGTAAAGCTATAATCACCACAGGAAGATAGACCATTCAGTTACAGATACTTCCCAGAGCGCCTGCGCAAACTGAGCAAACTTGCTCGTTCGGACTTGTGTGAACGCACGAGTTATACACATGGCCCTTCGTCAAATTCTTTGCTTTACATAAGTAAACCCGGATATCCGATAATAAAGGAATTTCTTTTACGATCACTCGAACATTTTCTCTGGGTTCTAGTTTTGCGGAAAGGTGCCGGATATGTAAAACATATGTTGAATTTACATTGCTGATGTATCATTTCTTTCAATCAAAATTCTGCTTTTTTTTTTATTGATTTCTATATTCTGATATTGAAATTTTCAGCTGTACACATAAGAATATAAATTTTTTTCTAATTATTATTTACAGGTGCTTGTTTTCTTTCGTTCATTTTCCTTACATATGTTCTCTCTCTCTCTCTCTCTCTCTCTCTCTCTCTCTCTCTCTCTCTCTCTCTCTCTCTCTCTCTCTCATACATGAAGCCGTAATACAACTCTGACAAAAAGGAGTCCAATACTTTTCAAAGGCTATTACATCACAACTCTCTCTCTCTCTCTCTCTCTCTCTCTCTCTTTCTCTCTCTCTCTCTCTCTCTCTCTCTCTCTCTCTCTCTCTCTCTCTCTCTCTCTCTCTCATACATGAAGCCGTAATACAACTCTGACAAAAAGGAGTCCAATACTTTTCAAAGGCTATTACATCACAACTCTCTCTCTCTCTCTCTCTCTCTCTCTCTCTCTCTCTCTCTCTCTCTCTCTCTCTCTCTCTAAAATAATATTAAATGTAGTGAAGCCATTTCAGCAGACTGAACGACATATTTATGAAGCCATTTCAGCAGACTGAACGACATATTTATGACTATTCATCGCTCCGCCCATGAAAATGGGATTTTTGTTTTCATATATAAATATTTTGGCCTTATAATATCTAAAGACTAAAATGTGACTATATAGATTGTCCCAAGTAAAAACTGCTATGCACGAAATTAATAGTGAAACAGATATGGCAAGTAATGGAGCTATGAATTTCATGAATAATAAATATTAACAGAAATTAATAATAATAATAATAATAATAATAATAATAATAATAATAATAATAATAATAATTATTATTATTATTATTATTATTATTATTATTATTATTATTATTATTATTATTATTATTGTTATTATTATTAATTCTTTCTTCTCTTTCTTTTTCTTTTTCTTTTCCAGCTGGCGGAGCACCAGTGTTCTCCTGAAGGATGTGGTGTTGTCTTCCCTCGTCGCAGCTGGATCTTGTAGCCGTATCCGGGTATAATTAGGGAGGAGACCCTCTCTAAGGGCAGTAGCACTGAAAATAATGGCAGTTTCTACAGCATTCAGTTTATGTAGAGTCTTCTCTATTCTTCTTAACATGTTCTTTTCATCAGCATATAGCTGGTGTATCAAGTCTCACAAGGATATAAAAAGTTTTCTTGTTATTTCAGTTTTATTACCTCTGACGTTTCAAACACGCTCTGGCGGTTATTTTCAGAGTGAATGGATGGTAACTTGCATGTCCATCCATTCACTCTTTGAAAATAATCGCCAGAGCGCGTTTGAAACGTCAGAGAATAAAACTGAAATAACAAGAAAACTTTTTAAATCCTTTGGAAACTTGATACCCCTGCTAAACGCTGATGAAAAGAGCATATTAAGAAGAATATAAAAGACTATATAAATTGAATGCAGTAGAAACTGCCATTATTTTCAATGCTACTTCCCTTGGAATAGGTC
>JANJGK010000001.1:54720811-54743311 GCA_039081455.1 Macrobrachium rosenbergii
ACAAGCCTCAGAGGGGACCCCCATCAGATGAGGTAGGGCAAAGATGGGCTGGCACTGCGTGACAGTGTACGTGAACGAAATACACAGGGACAAGTATCAGGGAGAGGCCCACATCCGCTAAGGTAAGATGAAATGGGCTGGCACTACGTGACAGCGTACATGTTCGAAATGCAAAGGGGCAATCATCAGATAAGGTAAGGAGAAGATGGGCTAGCACTAAGTGACAGCGTACTTGTTTGAAATGCAAAGAGACAAGCATCAGGGGAGACCCACATTAGATAAGGTAGGGCGAAGATGGGCTGGCACTGCGTGACAGTGTACATGAACAAAATGCAAAGGGGCAAGCATCGGGGAGAGGCCCACATCTGATAAGGTAAGGTGAAAGGGCCAAGTACTATGTGACAGCGTACATGTTCGAAATGCAAAGGGGCAATCATCAGATAAGGTAAGACGAAGATGGGCTGGCACTAAGTGACAGCGTTTTTGTTTGAAATGCAAAGGGACAAGCATCAGGGGAAGCCACATCAGATAAGGTAGGGCGAAGATGGGCTGCCACTGCGTGACAGCGTACATGAACGAAATGCAAAGGGGCAAGCATCGGAGTGGGCTCACATCAGATAAGATAAGGCGAAGATGGGCTGGCACTACATGACAGGGTACATGTTCGAAATGCAAAGGGGCAAGGATCAGATAAGGTAAGGCAAAGATGGGCTGGCACTAAGTGACAGCGTACATATTGGAAATGCAAAGGGGCAAGCATCAGGGGAAGGCTCGCATCAGATAAGGTAAGGCGAAGATAGGCTGGCACTAAGTGACAACGCACATGTTGGAAATGCAAAGGGGCGAGCATCAGCGGGAGGCCCACATCAGATAAGGTAAGGCGAAGATGGGCTGGCACTAAATGACAGGTTACATGTTCGAAATGCAAAGGGGTAAGCATCAGGAATGCTCACATCAGCTAAGGTAAGGTGAAGATGGGCTGGCACTATGTGACAGCGTACATGTTCAAAATGTAAAAGGGCAATCATTAGGGGGGAGGCTCACATTAGATAAGTTAAGGCAAAGATGGGCTGGCACTACCTGACAGCGTACATGTTTGAAATGCAAAGAGGCCAACATCAGATAAGGTAAGGCGAAGATGGGCTGACAAGGTGTGACAGCGTACATCTTGGAAATGCAAAGGGGCAAGCATCAAGGGGAGGCCCACATATGATAAGGTAAGGCGAAGATGGGCTGGCACTATGTGACAGCATACATGTTCGAAATGCAAAGTGGCAACCATCAGGTTAGGTAAGGCGAAGATGGGCTGGCACTAAGTGACAGCGTACTTGCTTGAAATGCAATGGGCAAGCATCAAGGGAAGGCTCGCATCAGGTAAGGTAAGGCGAATATGGCCTGGCACTATGTGACAGCGTACTTGTTGCAAATGCAAAGGGGCAAGCATCAGGGGACGGCCCACATCAGATAAGGTAAGGCGAAGATGGGCCGGCACTGCATGACAGAGTACATGAACGAAATGCAAAGGGACAAGCATCAGGGAGAGGCCCACATCCGATAAGGTAAGGTGAAATTTGCTGGCACTACGTGACAGCGTACATGTTTGAAATGCAAAGGGGCAATCATCAGATAAGGTAAGGCGAAGATGGGCTGGCACTATGTGACAGCGTACTTGTTTGAAATTCAAAGGGACAAGCATCAGAGGAGACCCCCATCAGATGAGGTAGGGCAAAGATGGGCTGGCACTGCGTGAGAATGTGCGTGAACGAAATGTAAAGGGACAAGTATCAGGGAGAGACCCACATCCGCTAAGGTAAGGTGAAATGGGCTGGCACTAAGTGACAGCGTACATATTCGAAATGCAAAGGGATAATCATTAGATAAGGTAAGGCGAAGATGGGCTGGCAGTAAGTGACAGCGTACTTGTTTGAAATGCAAAGGGACAAGCATCAGGGGAGACCCACATTAGATGAGGTAGGGCGAAGATGGGCTGGCACTGCGTGACAGTGTACATGAACGAACAAAATGCAAAGGGGCAAGCATCAGGGAGAGGCCCACATCCGATAAGGTGAGGTGAAAGGGGCTGGTACTATGTGACAGCGTACATGTTCGAAATGCAAAGGGGCAATCATCAGATAGGGTAAGGCGAAGATGGGCTGGCACTAAGTGACAGCGTTTTTGTTTGAAATGCAAAGGGACAAGCATCAGGGGAGGCCCACATCAGATAAGGTAGGGCGAAGATGGGGGTGCCACTGCGTGACAGCGTACATGAACGAAATGCAAAGGGGCAAGCATCGGAGGAGGCTCACATCAGATAAGGTAAGGCGAAGATGGGCTGGCACGATGTGACAGCGTACATGTTCGAAATGCAAAAGGGCAATCATCAGGGGGGAGGCTCACATTAGATAAGGTAAGGCAAAGATGGGCTGGCACTATGTGACAGCGTACATGTTTGAAATGCGAAGAGGCAAGCATCAGGGGGAGGCCAATATCAGATAAGGTAAGGTGAAGATGGGCTGGCACTATGTGACAGCATACATGTTCGAAATGCAAAGTGGCAACCATCAAATTATGTAAGGCGAAGATGGGTTGGCACTAAGTGACAGCGTACTTGCTTGAAATGCAATGGTGCAAGCATCAAGGGAAGGCTCGCATCAGGTAAGGTAAGGCGAATATGGGCTGGCACTATGTGGCAGCGTACTTGTTGGAAATGCAAAGGGGCAAGCATCAGGGGACGGCCCACATCAGATAAGGTAAGGAAAAGGTGGGCTGGCACTAAGTGACAGCGTACATGTTTTAAATGCAAAGGGGCAAGCATCAGGGAGGCTCACATCAGGTAAGGTAAGGCAAAGATGGGCTGGCACGGCATGACAGCGTACATGTTCAAAATGCAAAGGAGCAAGCATCAGGGGAAGGCTCTTATCAGATAAGGTAAGGAAAAGATGGGCTGGCATGGCGTGACAGCGTACATGCTCAAAATGCAAAGGGGCAAGCATCAGGGGGAGGCTCACATCAGATAAGGTAAAGCGAAGTTGGCTGGCACTATGTGACAGCGTACATGCTCGAAATGCAAAGGGTCAAGCATCAGGGGGAGGCTCACATCAGATAAGGTAAGGCGAAGATGGGCTGGCACTATGTGACAGCATACATGCTCAAAATGCAAAGGGTCAAGCATCAGGGGGAGGCTCACATCAGATAAGTTAAGGCGAAGATGGGCTGGCACTATGTGAGAGCATATATGCTCGAAATGCAAAGGGCCAAGCATCAGTGGGAGGCCCACATCAGATAAGGTAAGGCGAAGATGGGCTGGCAGTACGTGACAGCGTACATGTTTGAAGTGCAAAGGGGCAAGCATCAAGGGGAGGCTCACATCAGATAAGGTAAGGAGAAGATGGGCTGGCACTACATGACAGCGTATGTATTCGAAATGCAAAGGGACAAACATCAGGGGGCCCCACAGCAGATAAGGTAAGGCGAAGATGGGCTGGCACTATGTGACAGTGTACATGTTGGAAATGCAAAGGGGCAATCATCGGGGGTGGGGGGGTGGGCGGCTACTCACATCAGATAAGGTGATGCAAAGATGGTCTGGCACCATGTAACATTGTACATGTTGAAAATGCCAAAATGACAAGCACCATGGGGAGGTTCACATGAGATAAGGCGAAGATGGCCTGGCACTACGTGATAGTGTACGTGTTGGAAAATGCTAAGCAGCTGTGGGAGGAAGATAGACAAGATAAGATAAGATGAAAATTTCTTTAAGAAAAGATAAGGTAAGATAAGATAAGATAAAATAAGATAAAATAAGATAAGGTAAGATAAGATAGGATAACATAAGGCTGTGTATTTTATAGTTCCTTTAGTAAATATAATAGCCACCATGTTACTTCGTATAAAAATTATTTGCGCAAATAATTTTAACAGCAATAACCTGCTCGGGTCACAAATTAATAGCAATTTCCGATATTTACTTAAATTTTTGTGCCTAACTTTTCATCATGATTTCTCTGTTGGTTCTCCAAACCCCAGCGAAAGTTCAAGGATTTTTCTCAAGAAACATAATGAACCAAAAGACTAATCATTTTCAGTAGTAACTTTCGTCGAGTAATTGCCCTCATTATGACGCATAATCTATCGGTAATTACCTTCCCCAAGAAAGAATATATAATCGACTGTTATTTAATGAAGAGTCATTAACGTAATCAGGTGAGGAGCGAAATTTTTCAGCGATTTTACGTTGACCCAGACCTAAAGGCAATTATGGCACCATAAGCAAGTATTTTGTTTTTCTTGTTGCAACGGAATTTTAAGGCAATACGCTAGTCATCTTTAATCATTTAAGCAAACAACTATCCTGAAAGAACTTTTTTATGCAACTGATTAAATAACATCTTGTGTTGTTCGAACATTTTCAGAATTGTCTTTATCAAATAGGTTTCCTTAAGTCCCCTTGGAAGCTGCACTTCATACGAAATGAATTGAAATTATTAAATTTTCTTATGAACCATTTTTAACAACAGACAATAAAACAATCAAGTTTTTGCAGTGCATGAATTTCGCAGAGAAAGCTTGCGTACAAAAAAATAAAATAAATTTTAACAAGATCAAGATCATTTAAGAGCGAAGACATCTAAGCAGTGCCCAGTTGGCGGTGGAAATAAAAATTGATTTCGACAAGTTCTTGGAGTGATTTCAGTATGATTCCTGCTTTTTTAAAAAACAATATTGACTAAACCTGCTTTGAATCACGTTCTGTTATACTTGTAAGGTTCTGAATACAGCCAAGGCTCAACTTGGGCATATTTGCCTTCAGCAATAAAAGGATAAGCAAGTGCAGCATTTAATCTCCTTGAATCCATGAAGGTCGTAGCAGCTGAGCTTCGCGATCTTGTCTGTAGTTCGGATATTTCTTTGTTTGTATGTATATATATATATATATATATATATATATATATATATATATATATATATATATATATATATATATATATATATATATATATATATATATATATACACATATATAATATATATATATATATATATATATATATATATATATATATATATATATATATATATATATATATATATATATATATATATATATATATATATATATATATATATATATATATATATATATATATATATATATATATATATATATATATATATATATATATATATATATATATATATATATATATATATATATATATATATATATATACACATATAATATATATATATATATATATATATATATATATATATATATATATATATATATATATATATATATATATATATATATATATATATATATATATATATATATATATATATATATATATATATATATATATATATATATATACGAACGTAATTCAATAAGTATCCGCACTTTTATTCTAATTGTTTGTAAATAGGCTGAATGGCTTTGTGTGCTATGCCGGGTTGTAGATGGCTCTGCCCTCCTCCCTTGCGGTTGGTTTCAGCGTTACCACTTTAGTGCGCTCTGCGCTGTTGAGAAGTAAGGATGGACGCACCACTCTCCATTTGCACCAAAGAAGAACAACGCTCTGTAATCCGTTTTTTGTGGTCTGAAGGGGTACCAGGAGCTGAAATCCATAGAAGACTTTCAGTACAATACGAGGGCAATGTTTTGCCACGACGTAGTGTTTATGAGTGGATTGAGCAGTTCAAAAGTGTTCAGACAAGCGTGGAGGATGAGAAACGCGATGGACGCCCAGCCACAGCCACTACTGACGCTAACATTGAACAAGTCCAAGCCCTTATTCTGAATAACCGACGATTGACTATTGATGAAGTAGCTTATCATATGCACATTAGTCATGGTTCTGCATAAGAAATCGTGCATAACAGGCTCAACTTTCATAAAGTCTGTGCGAGATGGGTCCTAAAACAACTTAGTGACGAACACAAGTGCAATCATTTGAGAATCTGTCAGCACTTACTGGACCGCCATGCTAACTAATGGGATACTTTTTTGAAACGAATTGTCACTGGAGATGAAACATGAATTCATCACTTCGAACCAGAGAGTAAACGCCAGAGCATGGAATAGAAACACCCCCAATCTCCAGTAAAAAAAATAATTCAGGAGTCAACCCTCTGTAGGAAAAGTGATGCTCACAGTTTTTTGGGACTCACGAGGGTCAATTCTGGAACATTACCTGGAAACAGGGTCAACAGTAAACAGTGAATGCTACAGTGATATGCTTATCAACAAGTTGAAGCCGGCAATTCGCAACAAATGCTGAGGTCTATTGTCGAAAGGCGTTCTTTTGTTGCATGACAACGCCCGTCCATATACCGCCGCCCACACCATTAACACTCTTCAAGAACTTCATTTCTAGGTGTTGGAACATCCTGCATACAGTCCTGATCTCGCCCCGTCTGATTACCATCTGTTTGGTCCACTTAAGAGGCCGTCGTTTTGTCACCGATCAGCAGGTGAAGGAAGCGGTGCATACGCGGCTCAATGCTCAACAGAAAACGTTTTTTTCTGAGGGTATCAAAAAGTTAGTGCAATGATGGACCAAGTGCATTGAAAAGCAGGGTGACTATGTTGAAAAATGATGTTACTGTAAACTTTGTATTGCTGTTGTATTAAATAAAAAAAATTGGAGTGCGGATACTTATTGACTTACCCTCGTATACGAGTATATAGATAAAAAGGCCCATAAAACACTATTTGAACGTTGCATCCATGTAATTCGAGCACTTCCTTCTGTGCCCCTGATCACTGGTAAACAAATTATACTGTTGTATTACAGTAATAGACATTCATATATATATATATATATATATATATATATATATATATATATATATATATATATATATATATATATATATATATATATATATATATATATATATATATATATATATATATATATATATATATATATATATATATATATATATATACACGCAGACACACACACACACACACTTCCGAAAGTATTTCCGCTTGGTTGTTTCTTTCATATGCCGCACAATAGTATGATTACCATTTTTTGACAGTTCAGTGCTGTTTGCTTGTCCTAACATTTTATAGAAGTTGACGAAAATAGTTATGATCCGATCATTTCTTTCTTTTCAAGGTGACATCGAGGTAAACAGAGCCATTTTCGAAACCAACCAAGGTTCGTTCTGTGTCAGTGATCCTCTGAACGCTGAAGAAGGCACTCATAAACTTTTGAAAGGAATATACCTGCAGGAGGGTAGGTGATTTTTCTGGATCGCTGTACACTCGGAAACCACAGTCTCCGACCCACATAGGTCGTGCTCCGAGTTTATGAGCGGGGCCTTTCTGGACGGCGGGCAACGCCAACGATCACGGATTGAAACGCACTCGAGCACTTTTGAACTCTTCCGGATTTGGCTTTAGGTGTTTTTTTTTTTATGATTTTGCTGCATATAATGCAAAGCAGTCATGGTATGATTATATAGACAACACTGTGTTGAATTCTACAACCTGTATGATATCGAAACGAAGAAAAACTGCCGAAACTGCCGGGTTGTAGTTAGGAAAGCGGGCGGGGGGGGGGGGGGAGGGTAGAATCTGGCCAGAAAGGCCCAGCTCTTAAACTAGGAGCACGACCTCGGTGGGTCGGAGATTGTGGATTCCGAGAGTAACTGTGCGTTCGTTTGGCTTTGTTTGCTAGCCCCCTCCCCTGCTTCTTATGGATGAGGTTTTCTTCGCGGTACTAATACTTCGTAGCGTTCATTGCATTGCCTACTCTTACTACATGGGTGTTTCTCACTTGAGCTTCGGTGGGGGACGTCGAACGTTTGATTTTACCAAGGATCATGTTTCATCGCCCAATACCAGCGCTACTGTTACCTCAGCTTCGTCTATAGGACGTTATAAGGATTGAAGTATAGGTTGTCAATTACAAAGTTCTTGAATTTTCGATACATTGACATGTTATTTATTTCTGGGGCACTGCGACTCATTTAGTGACAGATTTTTGTAAATGCTGATAAATTTTTTGTGCATCATATTCCTTCTCTGACCGTTGCCCTTACTAGTACTTTAAAAGTGTCTCATTTAAAGGCTCTTGTGGTGACTGATAGCTATTAATTATTTAAGAGATCTGTATATTTATGAAACGATTTCATACAAAAGGAAGAACTTGCTATGGTGTTAAGAGCAAAAAGGTCAAGCCTATATATAGAGATTTACGAATATATATATATATATATATATATATATATATATATATATATATATATATATATATATATATATATATATATATATATATATATATATATATATATATATATATATATTGTTTTATAAAGTGTATCGTAAATAGTAAAGCCACTGAAACAGTTTGTAATTTGTAAAATATGTCGCGCAGAAAATGTTGGGATTGTTTGATAGGGAGTATCGTAAATATTAAAGCTATCACAACTGAGTTAATATATTTTGTAAAGATTTGTTGTGTAGAGAATGTTAATTTCTTAACTAAATTGCTACACTAAAAATCCAGATCATATTTACTCCAGATTATATATATTTCAAACATTTCTAATACCAGCCTAGCAACTAAGAAAATACCATTTAAAAGAGTCATTATAAAAAGACTTGTAATTAATAACAAATAATTTGTTACATAATTGACCAAACCATGAATGCAACAAACTTAGCCTAAAATACCACCGCACATGCTTTACATAATAAAAGAGACTTGACCCCACGTTATAAATCTTTCAAATGACTCAATCCACGCGCTGTAATTTGCTTTTCCTTGGCACTCTGACTCTCAGAACCACTCCAGCAGATTAGTTAATTATCCCCTAAGCAGGTCAGAGCCGGTAATCACTTGCGTAATTGTACACACTGGGCAATACGCAGTGAGGCGAATTAATCCTCGTGATTACGGCCTTGAGCACTTCCTGTGGACACACCCTGAAACACTCCTAACTTGGAGCGAATTAAATGACTGAGAGGAGTCCTCATATTTTATTTTTTTCAGCACAGGGTGGGGATATTTGTACTAATCTATTTTGTTCATTAGCCGCATTATGATGTGAAGTCAAATTACTTATTAAAAGCACAAAGGGAATTCAGTAACAACAAAAAATGCCATAACAGCACACGTCATTCGAGCAATTTCATGATTATAGCCCGTATAGGACATATATAGTAGAGAATTTTATGAACATTGTAAATCACCAACTTTGATCAAAACGTAAACTACTTGAAGTTTTACGCAAGTACAAATATATATATATATATATATATATATATATATATATATATATATATATATATATATATATATATATATATATGTATGTATATATATATATATATATATATATATATATATATATATATATATATATATATATATATAAATTTATAATTATATATATACACACAGGCACACATACACAAGCACACAAACATAATGTATATATATATAATATATATGTGTGTATTTATTTAAAAATACATATATATGACCCTGCATATGTGCCTGAATTATCTAATGACGTAAAAGTAAGTAAGTATAGCTTAGTTTTACCAGACCACTGAGCTGATTAACAGCTCTCCTAGGGCTGGCCCAAAGGATTAGACTTATTTTACGTGGCTAAGAACCAATTGGTTACTTAGCAACGGGACCTACAGCTTATTGTGGAATCCGAACCACATTATAGCGAGAAATGAATTTCTATCACCAGAAATAAATTCCTCTAACTCTTCATCAGCCGGCGGCGGGAATCGAACTCCGGCCCATCGAATGACGGTCTGAAGCTCAACCAACTCGGCCAACAAAGGGCTTTAATGACGTAAAAATATTGTGCATAGATGATTCATCGCGATTCAGCATTTTAAAGGATGCAGTGACTAATGTTTTGTATTTTCTATTCCCACCCTTTCTCTGGAGCCACCTGTTATCAGGGGAAACAGGTCTTTTTGGAATAATACGATTCACTAACACATTCACGGCCTCTGGGATAAGATAAGATGAGCTTGAAGAAACTTATAAATTCTGTAAAATATCTCGCGCATTCTCCAACACAAGAAATCAATCTAAAACCCGTCTTCCATGTGGATTTGGCGGCCTTTCTCCTCTTCCAAAATTAACCCTCTCTCTTTATTTCTCTTTTCTATTACTTCCTGACGAATAAGATCTGCAGTGCATGACGTTCGCCGAGTCAGCCATTTCGGGGATGAAAAATTTCGAATTCGGAACATTTGCAGTCCGTAAATCGCAGCGCTCTCAGTGTCACGACACTGACGTTAAAGATTTGGATCTCTCCTGACTGAGATAGAAGGAAAGATGCTATTTTTTCTTTATTTTTGCAATCAAATAAATTTTTGGGAATGACAATCATCAGTCTCATAAATGCTATGAAGTCTTTCGATCAGGGGCTTCAAAATTCTCCTCGCATATTAAGGCACCTCAGTTCTGTCCCAAAGATAGGATAAAATTTGCACTGTTCCGTTAAAAACACATTTCCTCTATCAATACGGTAAATGAGAGACCTGGAAGTCATTCGACTGTAGTGGTTTATAGCCTAAGACGAAATGGATAGGAGCTAGCACCCTCATTCACAAATGAACTGCTGAAAACGGAAGGTGAACGCCCTCTTGAGCAAATGGTATGGGCGTATATTAGCAGTTGAAATGCTCATCATGGCGTACGTAGTAACACGACTGAAGCCCCGTCCACACGGCCGGACTTTGTTTGAAGACTAAAGCGAGAAATCTGTCCGTTGCCAGACTCGCCACTTCTGTTTGCCGCACACATGGCCAAAATGTACACAGAGCGTTTTGAGCAACGACACCTGACTTTGTTTGGGGTGACTCCCAGGCATGCGTGTGGCAAAGATTGATGCAAAGAGCCAATGCATTAGTTTTACTGTAAGAAACAGGTACTGAATATGTAAAGCATACATGTATAAGTATATATATATATATATATATATATATATATATATATATATATATATATATATATATATATATATATATATATATATATATATTTATATATATATATATATATATATATATATATATATATATATATATATATATATATATATATATATATACACACACACACACACACACACACACATATATATATATATATATATATATATATATATATATATATATATATATATATATATATATATATATATATATATATATATATATATATAATACATGAGTGGGAATATTTACTGGAATATACAGAGATCGTGACTATTATTATAAGATATCTTATATTGGAATCAAATATAACTCATATCCATGGGAATATATTTTTATAATTTTCTATTTTAAATACTACCTGTATATAATGTATGTGTTTAATCCGTATGTATGGTCACTTGCTATAAGAAAGTATGATGTATATTGTACTTGCTCTTCAACCATTTTTTCACATTCATTTTCCTTTCTGTTTATTTTTCTGCTATTATCATATTACTGCCCTTGTTCATTTTCCTCACTAGAATGTGTTTTCTGCTGGCGCCGTTAAGGCAAAAGCATTTCACTGCACTATTACTGCTACTAGTAATAATAATGATTATGATAATATAAACTTAAAACACGTAAAACCCGTTTTGGAAGTCGCGGGATTAGTTTTAGAATGATTTCAGTTCTACTTAATTAACAACGTAAACGAAGGTGCAGTCTACTTACCATTACCAAGGTACAACGATACCGTTAGTAATCATTACTAATATTTATAGTATCATTCGCTTTCTGTTCTTCTGGCCATGAGCCATGCTGCAATTGTCGTGCTGTGCTCACCTCCACCCAGACTGAATGGCCAGACACTGCCGTGTGGACAACAGGCTCTTTGTTTACACATTTTGTCTACCAATGGAATAAGGCTCCCAGACAAAGCCTGGTCGGGTGGACGGCCTTGAATTTCCTTTCATCACAAGAATTCTGGATACCTAACACTTTCACTGCATATGTACTAGGACATTTTATTAAAACTACGGTACATTACTGGGCAATTGAATATATATATATATATATATATATATATATATATATATATATATATATATATATATATATATATATATATATATATATATATATATATATATATAAATATATATATATATATATATATATATATATATATATATATATATATATATATATATATATATATATATATATATGTGTGTGTGTGTGTGTGTGTGTGTGTGCGTTTGTTTGTTTGTATCAGTCTGTGTACTGTGTATTTAGGCAGACAATGTTGTCCATATATAAACTGATGATGAAATATATCAAAACCATCTCCCTGAAACAGACTTTCCAATCTGAAATCGTTCCCGAAATTATCAAGCAGCGCCAATCGGAAAAGCGCAGAAGTCATTTCTCTCAACTTTCATCAGGAACTATTAAATTAAGGTCATGCAAATCCCAAATGTCCTTCTCCCCAAAATGACGTACGTCTGTCCGCCGACTCCCGACTGCCAAAAGAGTTTTACTTGATAGCGCCACATTTTACGCCAATTTCCCCACCCCCCTCTACATTTGCACCGAAAGTTTCTGTTTCCATGGGATCACATTTCTTCTAGTTTCTTGTTAGGAGGTTTGGCTCTCTCTCTCTCTCTCTCTCTCTCTCTCTCTCTCTCTCTCTCTCTCTCTCTCTCTCTCTTCTTCAATGCTGCATCAAACGGCGTGTGTGTGTGTGTGTGTGTATGGTATATGTTGAAATTTTTCCAGAGTTCGTTCTTTGTTTATTTTCTCATTTGTGTTTACTTCCTTCATTCTCTCCATCTCACAGATGCATCGAAATGGAACATATACATAAAATAAGAACAAACAAACATATCCAACATCCATATATATATATATATATATATATATATATATATATATATATATATATATATATATATATTGTTACATGGGTCCTTCGGCTGATGAGTTAATTATTATTCACTGTAATTTATATAGCCATGCTTTACATACAACCCATGTAATCCTGTCAATTAAATCTAAAATTACCCAAAAAACAGATAATTACTTAATTAGACTTGGTCGCCAGTTGGAGCGAGGCTACTGATATTTGATTTATCATGAACAATTAAGTTAAATAAACCACACTGATAAACCACCTCCCAACAAATAAAATCCCTTGATGTGAGGAAATCTGCATGAACCAGTAACAGCTCTCCAGTTCGTCCCCTTCGGACACAATAATATTTCCCCCACTTTAAGGTATGACGCAACAGCTGAGTTGATCTAGTAACTGCTCTCACAAGTAGTTTTCTAGATTATTAAAGACTATTCCTCTTCCAAACAAAGGTACGATCAGGTCTCAAGGCTTGCCTGAGGATTACTTATAACTGACCTCTCCCTAATTCTTAATTACTGCAAGGGGGAATATCTTATACAATCGAGATTTCTAGGCTACTCTAATTGTGCTTTGTATAATCAGCTTATAACGGGGATTTGATTTCACCAGGATTCCCTTGCTCGGGACTGAGAAGAAAGAAACTTAGACTAGAAATACAGTGGGAGAGATAACAGAAGAACAGCAAGCAATTGTCGTTCTTAGACTTACCGTTACGTAAAGTACTTGCGCGCACTGCTCTGATGCCCAGGGTCTGGTGAAAAGCAATGTTCTTGGTTCCACAATTTAGGAAAAGGAAAAGGGAAGAAATAAGGATGCGGGAGCACAACTGCTTGCTTCCTTCGCTCGTGACCGCTCTACTCTCTCTGACCTCAGGTTGAGGGCAGGGGTCCTGGTTTGTTGTTGAAAACAGCCATTTGTTTGTAGTCTGCAGGTAGCCTAAAAATGACAAAAACTCGCCGATATACTGTTCACAGGAAAAGGAGGTTAAAGTTTACCCTACCTAAATGTGGTCCTGGCAAAACCCTACCTGTTGGATAGGTCCCTAAATTAAACGTATAAGCTGTTAGGAATGGTTGAATTTTGAACACAACAACCAACACGCTTCCCTCTCTACTTTCCACAGAGAAAGCTTTTTCCCTGGCTTTATCTTTATTTTGGTTTTAATTATATTTCTACTAAAATACTGCAGAGAGGTTGAACAGCAGAATATTTATAAAAGCTCATCCCTTTAAGAAGGCCTCACTCCCTTTCAGGCATGAAGGTCTGTACTAAGCAAGCTGTTTGCCTCAATTACTTTACTCTTTTCCCCTGAGCAGATTTGTCCCATGCAATCTAACTAGCTACAGATCTGCCGAACGCTAGAAAGGATATGAGTTTTAATTACTTACTTCTACAGACTCCTAACTCTATTTAAAGGTGCTTACGGTTATTACGTGCTACCTCTTATGATTGTGATGTTCAGTCCTAGCCAAATGGTACATTCCATGGTATCACCTATGACCTAACCTACTAGAACACGGCCATAGCACCAACATAAAGGATAATGAACTAGCTAAGCTACAAGGTTACAAGTATACAATGTCTTGCACTACAATTTGTAATTACTGTTCTGTACATGGTTTTGCTTCATATGATAAATGCTTGCCTCACTGAGGTCTTAGGCCATGCGTGTCATGAGCTCATTGGCTCTCTTCACAATATTTAGAATGGCTGGTTTTCAGTTACAATGTACTTATGTTGTTACTGCGGCTTGATGTACTCAATCTGGTCTAGGCTGGTTAGTATGATAGAGATCACACTGGCTACCTCCTCTGGGCAAGGAGCCAAGATCACTCTAAGATGGAAAGGCACTGTGCCGAGAGGGCACTAGTGCCAGGATGACCTTGGACCTCTGCAACTACTTGTTACAGGTGGGCACCCTTAGTGCCTGGAGAGTACATCAGCGATTTTATTATCTGTGCCCTTTATGTGCTGGATAGTCCAGTTATAATCCTGGAGATCCAAACACCATCTCATCAGTCATTTATTTTGATTTCTGAAGTTGGTGAGGTACGTTAGGGGACTGTGGTCCATTAGGATGGTCAGCGGGAATTGGTGGTCTGCATGATAGGCCTCAAAGTGCTTAATTGCCAAGACCAGCCCTAGTAGCTCCTTCTTGATTGTGCTGTACCTTGTCTGGGCCGAGTTTAGCTTCTTGGAATAGTAGGCGACAGGATGGCGCATCTAGTCCTTTTTCTGGAACAGGACAGCCCCTACTCCGACCACTGGCATCCACGGCAAGGTAGAAAGGTCTATCATAGTCCGGTGTCCTGAGCACTGTCTTGCTGATGAGTACTTCCTTGAGGTGGTCATAGGCTTTCTTGCACTCAGGAGTGCAACAGAATTCCTGGTTGCCCCCGGAACAGCTGGGTGATGGGGGCCGCTGCCTCCGAGAGGTTCAGGATAAACTGCCTAGAATACTGGACCATTCCTGTGAACCTCTGCGCATCCCGTTTCAAGGGCAGGTATGGCATTTCTCTAATGGCCTGGATGTTGGCGTCCTTTGGTCTAAGGTTGCCATTCTGTACAATGTGGCCTAAGTCGGATATTTCCACCACTCTGAAACGGCGCTTCTTCAGACTGACTACGAGGCTGGCCCTGCGTAGTGCTTCTAGGACTTGTTCCAGTACTTGCTGATGCTCTTCCCAGGTCTGAGCAAAGATGACAATATCATCAAGGTACACTACACAATTTGGAATGCCGGCCAGGACCTCATTCATGAGCCGCTGGAAGCAACTTGGTACATTCTTGAGTCCGAATGGCATGAGCCTGGACTGGTAGTGACCTGAAGGTGTTGTGAAGGTGGTGAGGGGTCTCGACTTCGGGCTAAGTGGCACCTGCTAACAGCCCTTCTCCAAGTCGATCTTGCTGAGGAAAGAGGCTTCGCTGATGTTGTCCAGACATACCTCTATGCCTGGCAGGGGGTAAGGTCCGGGCTTGGTCACCGCGTTCAGTTTTCTGAAGTCGATGTATAGCCTATCACCACCCCCTTCCTTGGGGACCAGCACCACTGGCAAGGACCAGCAACTCTGGCTCTTCTCTATCAATCCTAGGTCCAGCTGGAGTTGCACTTGAGCTTTTATCCGCTCAGCCTGCTGCAGGTTTACCTTATAATAGGCTTGTGCAATAGGCCTGGCAGATTCCTCCAGGTGGATGGTGTGCTCAGCCATGGATGTGCAAACCAGATCATCCTGGACAACCTGGGGATACTTCCACAAGAGTAAGAACATCTTTGCACCGGTTTTCGTCCAGGCCAGGGGTGATGACGGTGAGGTTAGCCAGCACTTCTGAGTTTGTCTCAGGCGGATGGGCTCTCTCGACCAGCCCTACGGTGATTCCCGCTGCCAGGAGCTCTGGGGAAGATTCCTGGGCCTTGGCTCACTCCATGAAGGGCTTCAAGCAGTTGATATGGGGCCACTTTGCCCTCCTCTTCCCACAGTCCACTAGGTAATTTAGCTGGCCCCGCTTGGCTAGTACCTTGTGATGTCCTGTAAACTGGGTCTCCAGGGGACGGGTGGCGCCCAATTGCAGCACTAGTACCTGGTCTCCTACCTCGAAACTGCGAGACCTGGCCTCCTTGTCCACACAGATCTTTACTCGCTCTTGGGAGGTGGCCTCGCGGGCTTGAGCGATGGCCCAGGCTGCCCTAAGATTCCTCTGTATGCAGGGAAGATTCTCTGCCCACGCAACTTTCTCCGGCTTTGCCCAGGCCTCATACAAGATATCCAGGGAACCCCTGGTGGAATGAGCAAACAAGAGCTCAAACAGGCTGTACCCTAGGGTTTTCAATGGTGGCTGGTGGATGGCAAACAGGGCATAGGGCAGATTTTTTTGCCAGCTTGACCCGTTTTCTTCTGCTAAGAGGGAGAGAGTGGAACCGAGCGTCTGATGGGAACGCTCGATTACACCCTGGCTCTTGGGGTGATATGGTGTCGAGTGGAGATGTGTGACCCCATGGGTGGCCATGGCGTCTCTAAATTCCCTAGACATAAAGTGCCAACCTTCATCGGTCTGGACAGTGGCCGGGAACCCAAACTGGCAGAAGAACTGGATCAAAGCCCTGACAGCATTCTTTGAGCTTCTGCTGCACACTGGGATCGCCTCTGGATATCGGGTGAACCAGTTGATAATGGACAGGCCATGGGCGTTCCCAGTTTTCGTTTTCTTACACCCCTTCAGGGTGTAGAAGTCTATCACCACATCTTGGAAGGGGACACCGACAGATGGTATGTTCTGCAGAGGGGCCTTACGGACCACTTCGTTTGGTTTTCCCGCAGTTTGGCAGGAGGGGCAGGAGGCGACATCGTTCTTCACAGATCTCCGTTATCCTGGCCAATAAAACCTTCCCTCCAGTAATTTAGCGGTGTGATTGACTCCGAAGTGGCCTTCCAAGCCGTCATTTGCCAGTTGGAGCACTTGGGCCTGCATTTGCCTGGGCACGACCACCAATCGGTGGGTGGCGCCCGCGGGTTCTTCAGTTCCCCTTGAAACTCAGAAGAGGATGCCATCTTCGAGGAGGTAGCCTTCCTTCATCAGGTCCCTAAGTTGCTCCTCCTGGGTGAATGCCTCTTCTCACAAAGGTAGGAGGTCGTCAACCTCGTGTTGCGCCGCTATTAGCTGCGACCTCTTCAACTCAGGCACTTTGGCAGCCGCTCTGGTGATCATCAGGGTTCTCATCCCGAGAGAGGTTTTGGAATCCTCCTCTTGTAGGGATTCTTCCTGCAACCAGGGAATGCTCCCCAGCTCTTGTCTGGTTGGTGGGCTCCTCCTCATAGCATGGAATTTGAAAGGGTGGTTTATCGTCAGTGGGGGCTGTCATACAGCGTAATGGCACTGCTTTGGGGAGATGCCACATCAGATCCCTCCCAATCAAGAAATTGCAACCCTCTTTTATGGAGCTGACCACCCCTAGTTGATGCTCTCTCCCAGGCGTGTTCACCTGAAGCTGCACAGTGGGGATGTTGGCCGACTTCCCCTTGACCCAGCTGATAGTCCAGCACTCATCTTCCTGTATTTTTGCAACGGCCAGTACCTGAAAACGGGCAATGAGGCTGACATCTGCTCTTGTATCCAGCAGGGAGAGCATTTCCTTCGTAGGATGGGAGCCGTTGCCAGCAGAGACAGAGATTCCCACAAAGTTGGCCCACTCCCATGGAGGTTGGGCATGGGCAATCAGGCCCATCGTCTTTACATGGTACTTCAGGCATGTAGGGAACTGGGCATTCCAATGGCCAAGGTGGCCCAAGCTTACTGCCATGACAAGGGGTTTTGAGGATTGTTGGGAGGCTCTTAAGAGGCAGTTTGCTAGTGCCGAGCTTGTATCGGCACTCAGTTTCAGTGTGCCCCGCCTTCTTACAATGGGTACACGCAGGCTTGCTAGGCAGTCCACTCTTCAGGTGAGTTGAGCCAGAGAGGTACCCGGGTGGCACTATGCGCCACTGAGATGTGCTGTGGGACTGGTTAAAGGTTTCCCATGAATCGGCCATGCAGCAGGGTTCCATAAGGGTGGTGGGCTGCTTATCATTGAGATATACAGCAAGGGGCCCAGGCTCGCATCAGAAGAGATCCTCCAGCATGGTCCGATTGAAAAGGTCCTCAAACGTAGTGCACGGCAAGGAGTCAGACCAGCGGGTACCAGACTGGGTCTTGTGACAGACCCATTCAGTCCAGGACCAGCCAACTTCCTTGGCAAGACCTCAGAACCACTGTCTCCATTTCTCCAGGGTTATTTCCTAGGCCTTCGTGATGAATCTACGCACTTCGACCATGTCGCCTCTCTAACTCTTCTCCAGTGAGCGAAGGGCTGCCTTAGCTTCTCCCTCCATGTGCTTGGCAAGCACTAAGGCCCTCTCTGTCTCAGTGGTGTTATAGTTGTCAAAGAGTGCCTCTATTTCCTCCAACCATGCTTCTGGCTTTCCTCAGTCAACTTGGGGACGAGGGAATTAATACTCGAGATCGGAGCATTTGGTGCAGCAGGTGTGGGGTTGGAGGCTTGTTGTATAGCCATAGCTTCAGCATTTTCTCTTCTAGCCTTCTCCAGCTCAAGCTCCTTTTCTTTGAGAGCTAGCTCACTCTCCTTGAAGGCTAATTCACGCTGTCTTCTCCGTTCTTCTCTTTCATCTTCCAGCTGCCTCTGTTCTTCATACCTCCTCCGTTCTTCTTCATAGTTCCACAGTTTGGCTTCGTAATTCTGCCGTTCCAGTCTTTCTTCCTTCCTTGCTTGGCCAAGTCATCCAGCTGTTTCTTAACCCACTTGCCTCCTTCCCCAGCTCCATTTAGGCTCTGTGATTATCTGTCACCATGGTTTTGGTGGGTAAGGGCGTCTATCCGGGTTGACTGGACGTACTTGGGTAGTGAGGAAGTGTTCCTCAGATTTGGGTGATACTTCAGTGGTGTGGCACCTTTTCAATGAGGTGGCACTTTGGTTGAGTGTGCCGTGTACAGGTCATACTGATGGCACTCAGTATCTCTATGTAATGGTGTAACTTATGTAGTCACAAAAGGTCTTTTTCTTCTGTGTTCCTGTTCCTTTTTTTTCTGCTTTTTTTTTTGGTGGCACTATGGTGCCAGTGCGTTCCTAGGAACAACACTTGACTTGCGTCCAGTCTAATTTGACTAAGAGGAAATTGCACTCTGCCCAAGCAGAGTGTAACTAATAAGTAGGAGAAAAAGGGAAAGTAAGTAGAAAGAGATAGGTAAGCTATTCAATTTGTAACAGTGCCTCAGGTTAGTGGCACTGTGGAAAGGAAAGTAAATTGTGGTTGCTTTTGGGCCTCGTGGGTGACTAGTTCCTAGTACCAGCTGTGCTACCTCCTTTTCATGCAGAGGGAGGAAGGTTACTTTTTATGCTCAGGTCTGCATAAAAGACCCCACTCGTGACTGACAGTTCTCTATAACTGTGATTTTAGCTTAACTTGTCCTCATCTATCTGTGGGACAGAGGTGTTTCTTTTTATTGTTTTATTTTAATCAATTATTCCTATGCCGGCCCGTTCTTTCGATGAAGATGGTGCACGTACACTTTGGATTTATGTTGAATGCTTACTTGAGATAATGAGAGAGAGAGAGAGAGAGAGAGAGAGAGAGAGAGAGAGAGAGAGAGAGAGAGAGAGAGAGAGAGAGAGAGAGAGATATTCAGCCAGCAAAGTTCATGCTGCCTGAGAAGATTGTCTTAGCAATCGTAACTTTCCCTGTTGGCCCTGAGTCATGGGCTACGTCTTACACTGATAAGTATAGTTAAATGATGAAGTTCTTTTCTTTCTATATAATTCCTGCGTCAGTGTATTTGTATAGGAACTTTGCTTGTTATACTTCCTAAATAAGTAATTCCCTGACTAAATTATTTCTTGCTTTTATCTATTTATATGGAATTCTATACCTAATTTCCCTATAATATTGAAGTCTATTTTTTCCTTTCTATACCTAATTTCCCTATAATATTGAAGTCCATTTTTTCCTAAGAGTCTGCGAATATGATTAGTACACTCAGCAAAGTAGTTCCCGAAGTGGAGCAAATGAGACAGAGGATGCTACTGGACTCGTGACGTCACACAGGTAAACAATATCACACAATAACAACAAGGGTTTTAAGATAGCGGACTGGAGAGCGGTCAACCTGTTCCAAAATGTCGGACGAGTCCTGTTATAACACTGCAGCAGCGGTTGATTCCAAACAAACGGCTGGAAATAGACTGGCGGAGGAATACACAACTGCCCCATTCTTGCTGTGTTTATTTCACAATAAAAGCACAAAACACTCGAATTCCTCTCACAAAACGAAAGAAGCTAATGTGGGAATACAAGTTTTAACTAAATATACCAACAATGCAAGTTATTTTATGTTATGGAGATGGAAAACGAATTTACTAGGATCTACGCATTTTTTTTTCTTTCTCACGCCGAATTAGCTGCTCCAAGCATCCGCCATGCTTACTGCGGGGCCTTTTGAGGATGCTTAGTCGGTGGCCTCTCTCTAGTGAAAACAGTTGCTGGTTTGGAAATTCTGTGGCCTTTGTAAATTTGTCTCTCCTATCCTACGTTCTCCGTTCTGTCATGCAATAGCTAACTAGTTCAAAGATCAATATCATGCATTAATCCTTGGCTGGGGAAATAGCAAAATATCATATCCTTACCTGGTAACTTACACGACCTTGGGTGGAATGCAGAACTTGGTATCTGAACGCGGCAAACATGTTTCTTAAAAATTTTTGTAAATTGTAGCTGCTATCATTTCCTGCACACTCCCTAACTACTCAAATTCTTATAACATTGGTATTCTTAATATTACTTACCTTGGCCGGTATCCTTGTTTGGGAGAATTTAGCATGAAATTAATATGATCTGACTTTTCTCTTTGAAATTAATTTATAGTTAATTTGATTCCAGATTTTTTATCTCTGTTAGAGATCACTGGCAACGTTGCCACTGTTACATGGGTCCTTCGGCTGATGAGTTGATTATTAATTAATGTAATTTATATGGCCCTGCTTTACCTACGACACACGTAATCCTGTCAATTAAAGCTAAAAGTTGCCCCAAAAGACAGATAATTACTTAATTAGATTTGGTCGCCAGTTGGAACGAGGTTACTGATATTTGATTTATCATGAACAATTGAGTTAAATAAACCACACGGATCAACCATCTCCCAACAAATAAAATCCCTTGGCGTGAGGAAATCTGCATGAACCAGTAACAGCTCCCCAATTCGTCCCCTTCGGACACAATAATATTTCCCCCACTTTAGGGTATGACGCAACAGCCGAGTCGATCTAGTAACCACTCTCACAAGTAGTTTTCTAGATTATTAAAGACTATTCCTCTTCCAAACAAAGGTATGATCAGGTCTCAAGGCTTGCCTGAGGATTACTTATAATTGACCTCTCCCTAATTCTTAATTACTGCAAGGGGAATATCTTATACAATCGAGATTTCTAGGCTACTCTAATTGTACTTCATATAATTGACTTCATAACGGGGATATGGTTTCGCCAGGATTCCTTTGTTTGGGACTGAGAAGAGAGAAACTTAGACCAGAAATACAGTGGGCGTGATAACAGAAGACCAGCAAGCAACTGTCATTCTTAACCTTACCGTTATGTAGAGTACTTGCGCGCACTGTTCTGGCACCCGGGGTCTGGTGAAAAGCAATGTTCTTGGTTCCACAATTTAGAAAAACAAAAAGGGAGGAAATAAGGATGCAGGAGCGCGACCGCTTGCTTCCTTCGCTCGTGACCACTCTACTCTCTCTGACCTCGGGTCAAGGGCATGGGTCCTGGTTTGTTGTTGAAAACAGCCATTCGTTTGTAGCCTGTGGGCAGTCTGAAAATGACAAAAACTCGCCGATACACAGTTCACGGGAAAAGGAGGTTAAAGTGTACCCTACCTGGCACTGGCAAAACCCTACCTGTTGGATAGGTCCCTAAACTAAACACATAAGCTGTTAGGAATGGTTGAATTTTGAACACAACAACCAGCCTGCTTTCCTCTCTACTTTCCACAGAGAAAGCTTTTTCCCTGGCTTTGTCTTTCTTTTGGTTTTGATTATATTTCTACTAAAATACTGCAGA
>JANJGK010000001.1:54748311-54750289 GCA_039081455.1 Macrobrachium rosenbergii
CCCTTTTATCAAGGTATTACTTGCTGTTTGTCCCTTTTATCCAAGTATTACTTAAATGACTGTCCCTTCTGTCCATGTATTACTGACCCTTTAAACAAGTATTATTGTTGTGTCTGTCCCTTTTATCCAGATATTACTGCAGTGTCTGTCCATTTTTTCCACGTATTACTGTGGAGGCTGTCCCATTTATACACATATTGCTGCGGTGACTGTATTTTTTTTTATCTAGGTATTACTGTGGTGACTGTCCCTTTTATCCAGATACCTCTGTGCAGACTGCCACCTTTAACCAGGTATTACTGTTCTGTCTGTCACTTTTATTCAGATATTATTATGGTGACTGTCCCTTTTATCCAGTTATTATTATCGTGACTGTCCCTTTTATCAAGGTATTATAATGGTGACTATCCATTTTATCCAGATATTACTGTGGTGACTGTCCTTTTATCCAGTTATTAATGTGCTGTCTGTCACCTTTAACCAGGCATTACTGTGATGTCTGTCTCTTTTATCCAGATATCAATGTAGTGACTGTTCCTTTTATCTAGGTATTACTGTGGTGACTGAAAAGCATTTTAAGTAATATATTCGTATGGTCTCCAGTATATGAAATGAGGTATGATAAACCAGTAGAATTTATTTACCTCATAAGTTACAAAAGGAAGGGGGAAGGTGGGGATACGGGTTTGAAAGCTACCCTATCATCTAAGTTGCGTCAAATGATGGCTACGTGCCAAATTTTGTCAAGAGCAGTCAAGCGGTTCGGATTTTTACAGAGCACAAAGTGACATACATACATACAAACAAAGTTACATGCATAGATACTAACGTACAAATATTCACTTATATATATATATATATATATATATATATATATATATATATATATATATAAATATATACATATATATATATATATATATATATATATATATATATATATATATATATATATATATATATATATGTGTGTGTGTGTGTGTGTGTGTGTGTGTATACGTTTATAAATACATTCAAATATATATATATATATATATATATATATATATATATATATATATATATATATATATATATATATATATATATATATATACATATATATATATATGTATATATATAATATATATATATATATATATATATATATATATATATATATATATATATATATAAAATTCATATATATGTGTGTGTGTATGCACACACATAGACTATATATATATATATATATATATATATATATATATATATATATATATATATATATATACATATATACACCAGTATTTAAGAAATATATTGCGCTGGCATAGCAACTCGTAACAGGTCATCATGACCTTGTCATTAGTCAAACGACAGGGATTCATCAGCGTCATTATCGGATTGAAAAAGCATATCCGGGTTCTACAGACTTTTCAAAATAATAACCTAATTGCCGGATTCCTGTGCTATTTTGTGATTTCTGGTAATCAACTCGAAATTTACAACAAAATTAAATAGGATCATTCAGCACCATATCTTTTGGGGAAAAGTATGATATAACTGCATCTCCCTACAAAAGATACCAATAGCGGTAACGATTCTAACAACACGCATTCATATGTATACAAGCCCACATACACATATAATTTAAGCTGGCCACAAAATTTTCCTCGAAGCTTTCTCAAGTTGGTATCAATATTGATATTAATCTCTTATAAAGCATTATTGTAGCCCATGGTACGCACATACAGCGAGTTCAATGCCACGGGGACGAAACGACATGGCTTCGTTCCCTGAATTATCCATTGGGCCTATATCGACCTCATATGTGAATTGAGTACCTGATAGTTACAAGACGGTGGAGGCTTTGAGATTTCAACCCATCGGGGAAAACAAAATGAGACAACATTTGGGCAATAGGTGCAAAGGAGTAAGAGGCCAGACTGCATAAAAGCAATTTAAACTTGAGTGTTTTTTCCGTGGACAACTTATT
>JANJGK010000001.1:54750389-54755389 GCA_039081455.1 Macrobrachium rosenbergii
CCTCGAGTGAATTAATAGACGTAATCGGCCTACATTCTAACCTGAGGAATATAGATAATCGCTCGACTCGAAATTTAGGAACCATTTACTTGCCCTTTGGTTATTCTCCATTGTTCCGTAATCTCATACCTCTCTCTCTCTCTCTCTCTCTCTCTCTCTCTCTCTCTCTCTCTCTCTCTCTCTATTTGCTTTAAAGAAGGATTAGTAAACTATTCCTCCATTTTATTATTTTTCAAATTTATGGGAAGAATGATTGCGTTACGGTGGAGATAGAGTTTTTCTCCATAAGGAAGGATACGGAAATTTCGGAAAGAAAATATATTCTTTTTGAAACCAGATACAGGAAGCTCATCTTTATTTTTATTTCAATTTAATTGTCCTTCGACATATAGGGTTCTTTCATTTTGACGCACACACACAATAACACAAACATGCACAAACACACATATCACATGATATCAAAATTGTATCCAGTGGCTCAGGCCCAAAATAATTTCGTAGATAACGAAAGGAAAAGTCTTGCTAAGGATTTTCCATAGCCTTAATGATGTTTGGATCTGATTCATAAATCTCCTAGTGCTTATGTAATGAATTTTGCTCCCGTAACGATATTGAATCATCTGCAAATGCCAGAGATGATTTATAGTATTAAATTAAAAGTAGTCTAGCCAAGGTGTGAATTCTAATATCCGTCTGATCTTGATTGATGATGAATATTTCTGGAAAGTAATCTGAATATTTATTGGGCTTGAATGGCTTTGAAGTTTGCTTCATACTCCAGGATGGAATATTCTAATATATATTGACTATGGTACGGAAATACTTATTATTTAAGAAATAGTAGAAATTCTATTGTTATGAGCACTGTCTAAAGACGAAAATCACACACACACACACACACACACACACACACACACACACACACATATATATATATATATATATAATATATATATATATATATATATATATATATATATATATATATATATGTATATATATATATATATATATATATATATATATATATATATATATATATATATATATATATGTGTGTGTGTGTGTGTGTGTGTGTGAGTGTGTGTGTGATTTTCGTCTTTAGACAGTGCTCATAACAATAGAATTTGTGTGTGTGTGTGTGTGTGTGTGTGTGTGTGCGTGTGTGTGCGTGTGTGTGTGTGTGTAAAAAGATAAAAGGCCCATAAAAACACTATTTATACGTTGCAACCATATATTTCGGACATTTCTGCTGAGTCCCTGTTCACCGGTAAAATATGGACAGTTGATGTGTGACAGGAGTATATAAGGCATATGTAGGTGGTGCAGTGCGACGCTGGTGGTAAGCAGATGACTGTTGACCCGGGATAGACGGAAAACAGGTTATTCCCTGGTGTTTTGGGCCTCGTTCACTCCTATTCTCAAGTAAGTGTTCCAGCGAATACTCGACGCAGAAGGGAGTGAACGAAGCCCAAAACACCAGGGAATAACCTATTTTCCATCCATCCCAGGTCAACGGTCATCTACTTACCGCCAGCGCCGTACTGCCACAACTGCATATACCTTGTATATATATATACTCTCCTGTGGCACATCATGCGTCCATATTTCACCAGTGAACAGGGATACAGAAGAAGAAGTGTCCGAAATATATGGTTGCAACGTAAAAACAGTGTTTTTATGGGCCTTTTACTTCATATTATACTGTTGGATTACAGTAAAAGACATTCATTTATATATATATATATATATATATATATATATATATATATATATATATATATATATATATATATATATATATATATATATATATATATATATATATATATATATACTGTGTATACACGGAGGCATTTCCGTAAATACGAAAGGTGGGCGGCCAAGCTCTTCCATTACACATTACTCTGGACGCCAGATCCCCCTTCTTTCTGCTCGTTACAGGTACGATACCTGCTCATTACGGAGAGTGGGCGTGTTGCAATAAGCAAGGTGTTCATATGACGTCCGACGCCAATCATCAAGAAATGGATGAAAGCTTTTCATGGAACGGATTTCTTGAACAGGACGTGGTGTGAAGACAAGCCTTGTAGCGCGAATGTTTGTTTTCCTAACGTCTGATGGTTTTCATACCCGAAATGTGGTTTTTTCTCCCTTCCTATTTCCAAGATACGCACAGTGTTTGCAATGACGTATGAATGTTTTCTGTACTCAGGATAATGAGTTTTTTTCCTATGATTGCTTGAAAATATTTACAATGTTTTTTAAAAAAGAAAATAATTTGGTATATTTGGATGAGTTCTGAAGTCCACACCAGGCCTCTTATTCCCTAGAGCAAATTATCGCATTAACGGGCTGCCTTTGGACAAGGATCCCTACTAGCATAAGGCGAGGTTAATTTGAACCAACTGACATCATCACATTGGTGAATACTGATAAGTAAAAATTAAAAGGGAAGTTAAATAAATGACTCATAAACATAAACGTACCAGTGTCCTATAACAATAATGAGCAATGTAATTTCAATGGCCACAAATCATCCACTTTACGAATAAATGGTAAAAATGTATCAAAAGCAATTGCCACAGAAAAATTACGTTAAATGAAGGTGAATTGTTTGAAAAGTGAATTGTGAGAGCGTCATAAATGTCCAGTTAATTCAAATTGATATTCGGATATACACCAAGAACTATTGGCTGAATATCAGGATAAATAAATAAAAAGAAATTAGCCGTCCTTGCACCGTGCATTTTCAAAACGCCAAGTTTAAAAGAATCATAAACTAAATTCAAGAACTAGATGCAAAATGCTATTGTAGTACGGTTTTCCTCATGCATGAAGCCGACTCACACCGATCCAGGGAAGTTAGTTTGCTGTTGCTCATAAATTTGTCAGTGAAACTGACGCTCAGAACATCGTTAGTTATGGAACGTCTCATACATTCGAGACATCCACTCCTCTGTGGAATGGATGTTGTTGAAAGCCCCAGTTCAACGTATTTTGTAAATACTTCAAGTCCAGTCTTTATCCTCGTGCAGTGCAGGGAATTTGCTCAAAGCACAGTGAAGAGTATTTGGGCATTTCTGCTTTTTAAGAATTTACTTAGTCAGTTTTTGTTATTTCATTAACAACTTTGCAGGGATGAGACACCCCATTCGTTTAATAATATCTTACCAATATTTCTGTTGTACAAATACGCAAAGGAGAGCTTTGGCTAAGGGCAGGGCAATGTAAATTTCCTTTTCGCAAAACTTTGCTTTTGACTGACAGTGTGTAAGAGCTAAACGGAATGAGTGATTGGTATTCAAAACGAAAACTAAGAAAATGATCATGCATGCAAGATGACAGACAGATATTACCAAATAGACAGGTTTCAAAACTGACAAACACGCATGCAGATCATTATCACAACACGTCTACATTGTCTCCATCTTCCATGAGCTTCAAAGTCCACTGTGATTAATGGTTCTGAAGAGTTCTGGGGATTAAAGTTATATAACATTTGCCTTCGTCGAGACTTCCAGTGTGTTTTGAAGCTGAGGACGCAGTACCTTTGTAATCTCTGATACACAGATTTTTAGTAGTTATAGTAGTTGGAAATCTGGGTTATAGCTACTTTCAATGTTTATTATGGTAATAATGATAATGATAAGAGTAAGAGCAGCTGTGATCATAATGATGATAAAATGAATTATGTAAAAGTTATGAAGTTTATATGGGTGTGGAAGGTAATAATAATAATAATAATAATAATAATAATAATAATAATAATAATAATAATAATAATAATAATAACATTCAATCGCATTACAAATGACGGGACAGAGAGGTTAAAATTCACAGAAGCTTCCACAATCTAAGGTTACCGTCTGAATTAATTTCGTCTGAACGAAGTAAGACTTACTGTTCGAAAAACCAAATGACACCCAAAATTGACAGCATTTTCACAAGTATCAACTAAACGTATGCGGGTAAAGACATCCCGTACAATAAGTGTAGCGAGGCTCACCCGAATGATATAACCAGTGAATTATCTATTGCTTCAGCTGTTAGGACATTGGCAAAAAGAGAGAGAAGGGAAAACGCAGTTTGACGCACTTCTAACAACTGTTACGAAATCATTAACGTAACATCGCAGGTGGATGTTAATTACATATGTGATCTTTCACCTTGATTGCCCACTCGTCAGCGGCGTAGGAGTTAGTAATCTGTTTAATAATTCCGGAATGAATTATAAAAATAATAAATAAATGTTTGCGCTATTACAGCATACTACCTAGGAAATGAGTAGAGTCATCCAGCTTGCTATCTCGCAACAAAGTCACGCACGTAAGATAAAACCGTTAACATTAACGCACACATGCACACACTCACACACACATAGTATATATATATATATATATATATATATATATATATATATATATATATATATATATATATATATATATATATATATATATATATGTGTGTGTGTGTGTGTGTGTGTGTGTGTGTGTGTCTGTGTGTGCGTGTGAGAAATGATAATGCGGTGAACATATTTCGGAGTCTTCCCTCCTGTCCACTGACTCACACTATCTGAAAAGAAAGGAGACACTAACAAATACATTAGAAAACCAGCTGATCCTAAGTTATTGGGGTTTCCTAGCAAATTAAATTGCAATATATAGTATGCGCTCTCTCTCTCTCTCTCTCTCTCTCTCTCTCTCTCTCTCTCTCTCTCTCTCTCTCTCTCTCTCTCTCTCTCTCTCCAATAACGTCTTCTGTAACGTTTCTCTTTCCTATTTGCCCGTGTCTCTGTATGATTTTGTCCCAAGAAATTAGTTAAAAAAATATTCATCAATAATTCAAACTATACCCCTGATATATATATATATATATATATATATATATATATATATATATATATATATATATATATATATATATATATATATATATATATGCATATATATATATATGTATATATATATATATAATGTATGTATATATGTATGTAT
>JANJGK010000001.1:54760389-54782988 GCA_039081455.1 Macrobrachium rosenbergii
AGTGTTTTTTTTTTTTGAGATAGTAAGTCATATGTATACCAAGTTTGATTGAAATTGCTAAGTGCATTTCAGAGTGTATGTAGAGCATGCACAAACACACATATATACATACATACATACATACATCCATTTTTATATATATACTAGCTAACCAACCCAGCACTGTCCAGGAAAACTCTGAATTACAGCAGATAAACTCTCTCTCTCTCTCACCCTCTCACTCTCTCTCTCTCTCTTTCACTCTCCCTTTCCTGATAAGATAGTTGCTTCAGTCACAATCCAAAGCATTTTTTACATTTTATATTTCACCCCTCCTCACCCCCAACATTTTCGGTTATTTTTACATGTTACCCCCTTCCCACCCCTTCTCACCCCCACTTCCTGTCAGGGCTGAACTTGGACTTAAAGGGTATCGGGAGTGTCACTATTCATCTCCGCAAGCTTGAAAACTATGGATTAGACACTAATATCTACCGTTTTCGGTTATTTTTACATGTCAACCCCTTTCTCACCCTTTTCACCCCACCCCCTTCCTATCAGGGCTGAACGTGGACTTAAAGGGCATTGAGAATGTCGCTATTCATCTCAACGACCTTGGAAACTATGGATTTGACACTAATATCTGTCATTTTTGGTTATTTTGACATGTCACCCCCTTCCTACACCCACACTTTTGGTGACAGTGATAGTTCCTCGCTGGGTGAGCGGGTTCCATTCTCAGCTACCACCCTGTTGGTCGCGAGTTCGAATCTCCGACCGGCCAGTGAAGAACAAGAGGAATTTGTTTCTGGTGATAGAAATTCATTTCTCGCTATAATGTGGTTCGGATTCCACAATAAGCTGTAGGTCCTGTTCCTAGGGAACCAGTTGGTTCTTAGCCACGCAAAGATTCAAAAAAATAAAATCTAATCCTTCGGGCCAGCCCTAGGAGAGCTGTTAATCAGCTCAGTGGTCTGGTTAAACTAAGATATGCTTAACTTGGTGACAGTGATGTCTTACCCCCATAATGTTCTTTTTGACATAGTAAGTCATATGTATACCAAGTTTGGTTGAAATTGCTCAATGCTTTTCAGAGTATATGTGGAACATGCACACACACAGACATACATACAGCCATATATATATACAGTAATATATATATATATATATATATATATATATATATATATATATATATATATATATATATATATATATATATATATATATATATATATATATATATATATATATATATATATATATATATATATATATATATATATATATAACTCCCAAGTCACTTACCTCAAAGCCCCCAGAGGCAAGAGAGAGTGAATTTAATCTCCATAACATCATCACTCGTAGCGAAGCCGAAGTGCAATCCGGAAAAGGAATCGCTGGGAATGTTTGGAAATGAGAAGCAATTAGATGCTGGAATCCACTTATGATTAACACTGGTTACACCTGCAAGATTTCGCGTTGGTT
Source organism: Macrobrachium rosenbergii (assembly GCA_039081455.1). Classification (NCBI taxonomy): domain Eukaryota; kingdom Metazoa; phylum Arthropoda; class Malacostraca; order Decapoda; family Palaemonidae; genus Macrobrachium; species Macrobrachium rosenbergii. The sequence continues at coordinate 54,761,857 of JANJGK010000001.1, forward strand.
CATTAGCCTATACGGTGTATTCTTCTTTGCAACTCGATTCAGGAAATGGGAGTTCAGGAAATAGAAATCCCTTCTCTGTGCGATTCCATGAATGTTGCTTCTATCCTGGAGTGAGTCGGGTGGGGGGTTGGGGGGGGGGAACGAGAGCCCATCAATAATACCGCCATTGTTGACATTTTTCTTAGTTCACCCTGAACTTCCTTTGAACTTGATTTAAGATTAGTGTTGACGAAAAACCATAAGTTTAATAAATGAATAAAGCAAATAAATAAATAAATAAATAAATAACAACATTTTTAAAGTTTTATTTCATATTTGTTTTGTGAATAAACAAAATTTCAAAGGGACATTTCTGTTGTAGTAAACGTCAATATGCATGAAAATATTAATCAACCAACGTATACGTTTGCTGTGGTATGACGATTCCTGCCTAATGGCATAACAATTCATTCTCATATTACCAAGATCGCTTGCAGACTATGTTCAGCATTGATTACATTAAGAGCAATCTTCGTGCGGTGTCCTTAAGATCCCATGCATAAAATATGATGACAATGACATTCAGCCGTGATTAATAAAACTGTCAATATTAAGAAGCCTTATACAAAATCGATGTGATAATAGATGCACTTTGGAGGTTTAAACATGATTTTTTTTATCAGTATTTGCAAGAACTAGAAAATACGTCACGTAAGTAATACGATAAAATAGGTCCATAGTTCTCAGTATAAATATAATACTCTGAAATGTTGAAGTTTTGTTCGATTATAGTAAAATTCCAGTAGTGGTTTCGATGTCTTTATTTTCAGCTCAGATTGATTGAATATAAATTATTTGCATTTAAAATTCATTGGATGAAGTTTATAAACGAAGCCTATACTGTCAATATTTAAAAGTTATGTGCCCTAGTGGGCAAATTTATCATAACGGATCATATTATGAAAGCCCCTGGGATTTCTATTTCGGATAATACCCGAATATAATACTTTCTTTTTAGTCAATGAATTAACCCAAATTTATATATTTCCATATGTCAGGGAGATTATGAAGATGTAGGAGGAAATTATAGGACCTCAGGTATTACATCATTTGCTACAGTGCAATGTTGTCATATATGTCTTTTCGATGTAAAGAGAATGTTCGACAAACTGTCAATGAATTGTGGGATTTACACTAAGACACAATGAATATGACAAGGCATGTAAAATAAAAGGCCATTGGATATATATATATATATATATATATATATATATATATATATATATATATATATATATATATATATATATATATATATACATATACATATATATGTATATATATAATGTATGTGTGTGAATGTGTGTGTATATATATATATATATATATATATATATATATATATATATATATATATATATATATATATATATATATATATGTGTGTGTGTGTGTGTGTGTGTGTGTGTGTGTGTGTGTGTGTTTGCTGTGAACACATTTTGTCAATAAACATCTTTACAGACAAATCCATTTTGATTCATTTTTAATCTATTTACGATCATTAATTGTAATCACCTTACACCAATTCTGTAAACTCCCTTCAAAGCATTAAATGGCTTTCTACAAACACAAGACTCATAATATATAATAACCAAAATCCAAACAAACTAAAAGAATCTATTACACAGAACTTTGGCGTACTTCATAGTAAAGTGATTAGGTATGATCATTTAGTTGTGTTCTTCTTTAAATGAAGTTTATGAATCCTGGTCACTGCGACTTATGAAATTATCCATAGATTTCTCTTGAGAGTAAAAAAACTGAAATATGATACAAAAAGATTTTTTTGAATCCCAGTTTTGTCCCGTTATTTTCAATACCACCCATTATAAAAACTTTATGACAAAAAATGTAAACGTTACAATTATATCGTATATCTCTGTATGTTCTATAGATTACTATAAGTCTTCAGGTGAAGTGAAACATGGAGAGCTATTAAACAAGCCAGAGTAAATGGGCTTAGATGAGTAAGGTAACTGATAAAAAAAAACCTTTACTGGGATCAAACGGAAGCAATAAAGAGTGAAGAGGAACCTGTTTAATTAAGGTAGGTTTTGCTCGGTGCGATTATCGCTCAACGATGATCGTTCAAGGATTAACGATGTTGTCAAACGATTTTTAGAGCGCTAATTTGCTTGTCTTTAATTGGGCTGTTTTGCTTTGAACGACTGACGATAATCTCTCCGAGCAAAACCTACCTTTGCTAGGCAGAAATGAAACGTAGGGTTAAATAGAACAGTATGATGTCCCCAAACTGATGTACATTTTACAGAGAATCTATAATGAGAGAATCAAAAAATGTAAGTTTTGGTCAACATGTTAAGAACATGCTGACGACACCGTACTGACTGTTAACTTAAAGATAGGCTGCTAAAGTAATGGGTTCATTTAGGAATAGTGGATTAGGTAACAATTTGGTGGTTACAGGAACAAGTTCATTGTTAGTTAAATAATTTTAAGAGATGAATCAATCGTGTGGACTAACTTTTCGAACATGTAGCGTCACTTGCCTTTCGACCACCTCAGTGAGTGCCTGAGTGGACGTGTCGAGGGTTCGGAAAGCAGATTCGCAGCTGACCTCCATCCTCTGATTCTTTGTATTTTGTTTTGTCTGGCATGGCTTCGAAGGATAATATAGGAGATGCTGAAATGGACTTGTCATTATCTAGTGGTGATAAGGATGAAATTAATGAAGCTCACTTTATTGACAAAAGGAGAAAAAAATCGAAAAAAACTGCACATCGTCCAGGCGAGAGGTAGGTGAGGAAAGTACCAGCAGTTATGATGGTGGAAACTCATTGCTCAATAAGAGGCAGAGAATAAGTAATGATGAACGTGTGTTGAATAATCCTCAGGCGAGTTCGGCTGTGGATCCTGTTTCTGATCATCGAAAACGTTTGTATTTTCCCAGCTTATTTGACTCGGATTATCACAACAAAATGCAGCGGACGGTAAGGCTTTATAAGAAATTTCCAGGGTTTGAGGTCTTATTTAAGGAAGGAAGTCATATGTAACTGTCAAAGATGATAGAGCAGTTGACTACTTAACAACCACCGGCTTTGAAAACGATGTACTAGATAAACCAAGGGATGACGAAAAATACTGTCTGAATACCCATTGTGTCTAGATCCAGAAGATTTTCATGTTGATGACCGAGTTGTTTGGGCCAAGAGACGTGAGTTAAACAAAATGGCCAAACTAGTGCGAAGCCACAGGTGATTACGCTCGTAAGAGGAAAGGTTCCAGAGAGATCATTTGTGCCTTGTATTGGGTACAGAAAGGTATCTGTATAGATTGCGTTTCAAATGCAGTAGATGGGGTCATTTGGAATTTAAATGCGTCAACAGCTTTAGATGTAGGTGTTGCAGCAAGATTCATGATTCAAAAGAATGTTTAGAAAAAATAAAGTAGACTGTTACGATTATTCCGAAGTGCTGTAATTGTGGTTGCGAACACAATGCAAATTCATGGCTTTGTAAAAAGAACCAAGTCATAGAAGTCAAGGAGACTGAACTCTGTGCAGCAGCCATCAGGGAACATGGATGTAAATGTTGACATTATATCAAGTGAAATATATATGGGAATGCAGAGAAGCAGCAAGGCGGAGTCAAATTGAAATGGTCAACAATCATGACCAAGTGTGTGAGAAACATAACTGTGTCATTCAAGCACTTCGTATGGAGATCACTGAGCTTGAAAAGGTTATTGTGAATATGCAAGAACAGATCACAAGAATTTGCAGTGATAACAGAGCGACTTCTATTGGAGTATGTGACGGTGCTGGTATACGAAACTTTTCTAAGTGCAGTGATGGGGTTGTTGACCAGCGTAAGGTAATTCCTTTAGATAGGAAGTGTAATGAATTACAAAATGTTTCTAACAGAGTAAATAATATAACACTGATGTGCAAGTAATTTCCTTTTCTAGGCGAAATAATGAAGGTGCATTCAGGCAAGATCATTTTACGGATGTAAATCGCTGTGAAACAAGGAATACATTGGCCATGGAAGGAACATTTAATAACAGCCTTGTTACTACTATGGCTTCCCTATTAGATACGGTACTGGAGTCTATGCAGCAGCCAAATGACGATCTTAAAATGGATGTAGTTACATTTGCTAAAAAGTTCAGGCAAGAAATTGGGGAAAATGGAGACACTTTGTCTTAAAACTTTATCGTGGAATGTGAATAGTCTCCAAAAAAGTTTAGCCGATATCCACGCTCATGTTCTTTCCCGTGACTTAAAAGTGATAACTTCATAAGAAACAGGTGTTAATGGTATTGGTTGTCAGTTACCAGGATATCGAAGTTTTGAATTTAATGCAGATAATACAGATAATACGAGAGGTTTGACCACATTTGTTAAGAACAATATTCCTGCTGATTTGTCTACAGCTACTACAGTTGATGGCAGTGAGTGTTTGTCTGTCCAGTTGTATCTTAGGGATAGTGTGCTTTATATAATCAATGTGTATGTGAATGCAGATAAGCTGGACCTCAAGAATTTCCCCCTGTGTATTTTGGATGAGTGTTGTTTATTATTGGGTGATCTGAATGCCCGTCATCACCATTTAGGAAGCAGTGGTAGTCAAAATAAGAAAGGTTTTATGATGAACAATATCCCTAACTCAATGGAGAATGTAAGAGTTCTAGGGAACGGAGCACCCACACACACGAGAGGTGATAGAAATGACTATGCCCTACTCTTTAATATGTCTGAATATACAGCCGATGCATCTTTTTTTGGTGAGCTTTGAGTGACCACATTGAAAGTTTCCTTAGGAATAGAAAATACATCTTATAATAAAAAATGATAAAGGTATAATTTGAAAGCATGAAAAAGCTGAATTCATGATGATTAGTGAGTAGTATAAAAATTATAAACGTGCCAGTGGACACGGTAATGATGAAAACTAATTTTTTTATGATTGCTTATTGTAATTGTTGGTATTTTAAATGTTCCCATGCAAACTCGTAGCAAATCTTTTAAGAAATTAACGTATGCAAACGACAATGTAATACGGGGCTGGAATGAGTTGCTCCGAAAAGTTCAGAGTAACAGGAGTAAAAATCCAGGTGATAATCGGTGCAGGGAAACATTGATGCAAACTGCAGATTGTACATCAGAAGCAAGGAAAAGCGTAAGAGGGAAGTACTGGGATAATTTTTTGTAAGTTATTTCCTTTACTAAGTGTATTGGAAGTGTGTGGAATGAAGTCAATAAAATAAGAGGGAAAAATAGCAGATTTTTGCTGCAAGTTTCAGTTGTCTGCCAAACAATGTTCAGGCTTCCTTGAGAAATAGGCAAGATTAAAGACGTCGACTTGTTGCATTACAAGCAGCTGTCACTGATGAGACTTGTTTACCATTTACAAAGGACGGACTTTTATGTGCTATTAAAAAAGGTAAATCCACTGCTCCTGGTGAGGATGGACCTATATATGAAGTGAATAATTGTTTAACTATGATGGAGGATAGCCCTTGTTAATCTGATTACTCTTTTTCACAAGAATGGCAGTCTACTTGCCAAGTGAAAAGTTGCTCTAATTGTGCATATACCAAAAGGTAATGGACAGTGGAGGCCTATTTCACTAATATCTTGCTTATGCAACCTAATGGGAACACTTATACTTAATAGGCTGCTTTATGTGGTTGGGGACGAGTTATCACCTAATATGTTTGGTTTCATAAAAGGGAAAAGTACTTTTGATTGTGTTATAAAATCTTTAAGTAATACAGATGTTAAATGCACGGCATTTACGGATTTAAAAGAAGCCTTTGACAGGGCTAACAGTGATGTTATCTTGGAGAAACTTGTCAATAAAGGCATTAAGGGTGCCCTATTGAGATGGACTGAGAATTACTTAACTGGAAAGAGTATCAAGGTTTGGTATCAGGGATGTGAGTCTGAAGAAAAGTTCATTGAATTTGGCACTCCACAAGGTGGTGTACTCAGCCCACTCTATTTAATATCTTAATGGATAAAATTGAGAGGCATGGTTTTCCTACGGGAACTGAGGTTATTATAAATGCTGATGATATCTTAATACAGTGTGTTACTGAAACAGTTTTGACAGGTCTTTGACAGAGTGCAGAATTTATGCATGCATATGGGATTGGTGCTGAATGAAGAAAAAAGTAAAATTCTGTCACGGACTAATGATGGTAATAATTTCGTAATGAATGGTAAAGTTTTGGAAACGGTTAACTCTTATAAGTACCAAGGTATGTATATACTGTAGGTTCTAATAAGACCATGGATGAAGTTAACCACTTGAAGAATGTTTGTCTGACAAGAATAAGGCCATTGCAGGTGTTAGCTAACAGAGGTAATGGTGCAGTGATACCTGTCTTGAGAATGTTTTATATTATATGTGTTCAGTTATTGACTATGCTGCGCTTGTGCTGATAAATTACTCAGAGAGGGAGCTGAGGCCCTTGGAAATTTTGCAAAATGAAGCTATGAGGATTATATTAGACTGCTGCACGAGTAAAAGGGTAGAACTCATCAGCTTAGAATTAAATCTACCAAGCACTGTAGACAGAATCCAGGAGATAACAAGTATAGCTGCTTTCCTTACGATTAGAAGAGGTGAAAAGGCATTGAAGATGGCTGTTGTTGATAACTGTTCAGGTAATAGAGGTTTCAATGTTAATTGTAATAATTATTGTGTATAAGTGGAAAAAGGTGTCTATGAAACTATAGTTATGTCGTAGAATAAATGTTAATATTTGTACTTTAGAATTTTTAAAAAACGGAATGCAATGCCTGTGAGTTAGGACAGTTGTTTTTATCCAAAATTAGTACTCTGCCAAGATGTAACACCATCCACATGTACTGTGATAGCTCTGCGAAGTGATGTGAAGGTTGGGTGTGGAATCATGGTACGAAAACTTTATGAGACTGACACAGTGTGTGTTGATGAGACTTTGTCTAAAAGAATTGAGGATAAGACATCTACAGCTTCTGCTGAATTACACGCTATTCACGAAGGGTTTAAATTGGTAGTCAATAAAAGAAAGGATGTGTTTGTTTTTGTTGATTGCCAAAGTGCTTTATTTGCTCGCAATAGTAAAAGCCCCGTTGACCTTGATTGATTAATGAATGCAAAGGAATGAAGCATAAGAGATGTGTATGGGAAACAGCTGAAATTCAAAGAATCATAAACGATGGCAGTGCAAGTATGAACAACGAGACTACGTCTGGGTTATAAGTATTGTTGGCTGTATATTGATGTTGAAGGAATATCTTGTAAACTATGTGGAGAGACACGTAAACATACGATGCCACATTATATTTTACAATGTAATGAATTATCAGAATTTAGAGGTTTTCAAATTAACAATTTAACCTATCAAGTATGTTATTTTTTTTAATAATGGTGCTTGTCCTAGAATTGTTCAAAAGTTTCCCAACTTTTACTGAAACAAATTATTTGTATTCATGACAGAAAATATGTAATATGTATTGAATAGAATGTATTATTAGCTGGTGGATATATTAGCATGCTAATATACCCCATTTGATGTAAATTACTGTCAATAAATCTATAATAAATAAATAAGATGCTTTGTAGCATTAAATATTTACTTTGATATGAAAATTAGTTATAGGTTTCAGAAAACAAAGCGAGCTTTTGATGAAGTGGGAAATTACTAAAAAAAAAAAAAAAACAGTTCGAATAAACTTGAAATTCTGAAGGAGTTTGCGTCTGCCACCAAAAATTGAGGGAAGGAGGATGAAACAAGGAGACAGAGGGGGAAATATATGGATGGAATTAGAGTGACGTAAGGAACAGAAGAAGGGGAGAAATAAAAATAAACCTTGAAAGGCCAAGGCTTGGTAGATAGCCATATTGTGAAAAACGGCTCAGGGATTGTTGATTATTTTACATTATGTTAGCCTTATACCAGCACATGCCCTTGTCACGGAAAATGAAAGAGAGTAGGAAGCCGGACGTGGACCTCTGATCTCTATTAGCCAACAGGAACAGGCACAGAAAACTTTCACGTGTTATATAATCGACTGAATTAATCAAAGTCATCTTTGATCCATTCAAGACCAAACTTTCGCTTTCTCGAGAAGAGAGAGAGAGAGAGAGAGAGAGAGAGAGAGAGAGAGAGAGAGAGAGAGAGAGAGAGAGACTGGTATCTGAAACTCAAGAGTGTTTTGAGACTTCAGCTTTCGAGGACTTTGTCGGGAAAGTCATCCTGTGGGAATTCAAGAAAGGAATCGATATCTGAAATATGTTCCTCTTTGGTTGTTCAAACGATGAGGAATCGAAGCATAAATGGGCCAGGTTATCTAACTCGGACTGGTAGCCTTTTAGAATATTAGTAATTCGACGCTGTGCTCACATATTGCTGTTTTTTCAAAGATTTGTGCAATTGAAGTTTGAGAAAGAGAGAGGGTGTTGTGTATTTAAATTCCATTTCATTTTATACAACGAGAAAGAATCATATAAAAATGTGTAAAATTATCAAAGAAAAACATTTATTGAATCGAGCACTCACTTGGGATAACTGCTTCAATATCTTTATAGAGAATTATAAAAGTGAATTGATGTATGGAAAATAAACAAGAGAGAGAAAATGCGAGAAAAAAATATTTTATCTAAATGTATTCATGTGAGCGTCACATTTTCATTGACTGTCAAAAGTTTTTACAAATCTAATTTGGTGTTCCTTACAGATTTGCAGAGGAAGTCAAGTTCCATCATTCAAATGAAGACTGGAACATTATGGAGAGAGACAGAGGGTGAGTAAAATAAACATTTAATTTTTTTTCATTTTTCTAGAATTCTTCAAAAGGTAGATCAGATCTACAGGAATTACTATATATAATTCTTCTTTATATTAGGTACAAATTCCCAATGATTGTTAATTACTTTACATTTTTGTAAAATAACAGATTAAAGATGTGTAGTTAGTTTCACTATTTTTTTAAATTCTATATGAAACTAATATATTTGTGGAAATTGTTAACACCTTTCTATTTGCTCTAGGAAATCAAGAACTATCACTTGTAAACATTTGGGAATAGATCAGAGAGGTCGAACGACGGGTTAGTTGTAAGCAATTCATCTGAAAAAATTAATAAATTCTCTTGGTAGTTTCATCAAATACGACAAATACGTCTCAGTTTTTTCTAGTTTTTTTTTCTCTTTTTGGAATATTTTCAAACAAATCTTCAAAGTGGTGATATGAAGATGAATTAGGACGAGGAGAGAGAGAAAGAGGAGTGATTTATAATTTTCCTTTTGGAAATACAACAGCTACCAAAAAATAAACATAAAATGAAGTAATCCCTTTTCCATAAAGATTTGTTACAATTATCAAAACCCAAACCGCTGAATAACAAATAATTTCATTATGCAACGTGGAAGTGATAAGCCATCTCTTTATAACAAACGATAACGAGATTATGATAATTGCAGACCTGTTTCAATATTGCCTGATGCAAATTCAGCAGCAATTTGCCGAATCTAATTAAGGAAGACTTTGAATTTCCAGCCCTAATTTTCGTCTGTAGCCTCCTTGTAATACACTGGAAATGGAGATGATTTATTGAATATTACTCCAGGCCATGTATGACTTAGATCCATTTAAGGCAGTGGCTACATTGTTTTTAAAAAGTGTGTGTGTGTGTGCGTATATATATATATATATATATATATATATATATATATATATATATATATATATATATATATATATATATATGTGTGTGTGTGTGTGTGTGTGTGTGTGTGTGTGTGTGTGTGTGTGTGTGTGTATAACTGAATCACGAAAATATGGAACGTGATGAATATGTAAATAAAGATAAAATCCACTAAGGAAACGGAAACACTGGAGTGCTGCGAGGCCTTTCGACACTAGGTCCTTTACTTAGCAGACTGAAGAAATATAAAAGTATGTTTACAAAGACAGCTCATATAAATGACAGATGGGTATTATAAAGGAAACATATGTACCTGGAATCCAACACAATTGAAGAGTTAGTAGAACTGCCAAAACAGGATTAAATATTTCAGAGGTTTTTACAAAGGATTAGGATCAACCGTTCAGGAGCAGGACAGGACAATTAAAGGATTATACAGGTTCGTGACTGACCACCTAAAAAAAATTTTTTTTTTTAGTACAACACAATAATTCTCTCTTTTTTTTTTTAAACAATAATAACTTTTTGCAAGATGAACATTTTGCAAATAAAAATTATATTAAACATACGGATATATAGAAAATATATATCAAGTACCTAACTTGTAATTAAGTCAGTGATTTTATCTTTTAGGTCATTCTTGAACATTTTTCTAATGCAGGGATCCAATGATACATGCCAGGGCTAAGATTAAAATTACAACTGGAAGTAAGCTGGATAATAGCGGACTCCATTAGATTTCTTGAAGAGAAAGCTTTCGATCTGGCAATCACTGAACTTTCAGTCCAATTTATCCTGTGAGAGTTTTCACTTAAATGAATGAATATAGCATTGGATGCTTGTCCAGTTTTGACTGAATACTTATGTTGCTTAATACGTACATCTAAATCTTTGCTAGATTGGCCAATATAAAAAGAGGGGCAATCCAAACATGGAATTTTATATATTATGTTGTTGTTTTCTTTAGGGCTATTTTTTATTAACATTCTTTTGAGTGTGTTATTATAAGAAAAAACGAGGTTTACATTAAAAGGTTTTAACAATGATTTTATGTTTTCAAAACCACTAAAATAAGGCAAGCTAAGAATGTTCTTAGGGGTTTCTTTCTTCATGTTACTTTCACTATAAAACTTTTTGTGGGCTTTGTTATAACAAATATCTAGTATATGTGAAGGATAACATAAATCTGCACCTATTTTTCTTATGTATTCAATTTCTTTATCCAAATACTGGGGACTGACAATGCTTAAGGCTCGTAAAAACATAGAGGAAAAAATTGATATTTTGATGTTGAGGTGATGGCCTGAATAAAAATGGCCATAAGTTAAGTTGTTGGTTGGTTTCCTATAAATACTGAATTTACATTGAAATGGTTCTCTTTGTATTAAAACATCTAAGAAAGGGAGGCAATTGTCTTTTTCTAATTCTAACGTAAACTTAATGGATGATACCTGGTTATTCAAATTACAGAGTAAATCATTTACATCAATACCAGCAGGCAAAACAGCTAAAATATCGTCAACATACATATACCACTTTAAAGGAGTATAAATGATATTAGGTATATATCGTTTTTCAAAGAATTCCATGTACAAGTTTGAGAGGAGTGGGGATAAATGGTTGCCCATTGCCATACCAAATATTTGTTGGTAAAATGCACCATTGAATATAAACTTACAATCACAAATGCACAACCTAGTGAGAGAAATGATATGACTGACAGGTAGAGCTAATTCGTGATGGATTAATTCATTACTAAGATACTCTAAAATAGAATCTATAGGGACTTTAGTAAAAAGAGAACAAACATCAAAATTAACGAATCTATCAGTGGGTCAAAAAGTGATTTTGTTTAATTTATCAACTAAATCTAGACTATTATATACGTGGGAATCTGAGATAGTTCCAAGTATTTTTATTTGTAAAAATGTTCCTCTTGCAAAAAGTAATTATTGCTTACAAAAAAAAGAGAATTATTGTGTTGTACTAAAAAAAGAAAAAAAAAATTTAGGTGGTCAGTCACGAACCTGCATAATCCTTTAATTGTCCTGTCCCTGCTCCTGAACGGTTGATCCTAATCCTTTGTAAAAACCTCTTAAATATTTAATTCTGTTTTGGCAGTTCTACTAATTCTTCAATTGTGTTGGATTCCAGGTACATATGTTTCTTTTATAATCCCCATCTGTTATTTATATGAGCTTTCTTTGTAAACATACTTTTATATTTCTTCAGTCTGCTAAGTAAAGGACCTAGCGTCGAAAGGCCTCGCAGCACTCCTGTGTTTCCGTTTCCTTCGTGGATTTTATCCTTATATATATATATATATATATATATATATATATATATATATATATATATATATGTTTGTATATATATATATATATATATATATATATATATATATATATATATATATATATATATATATATATATATATATATATATATATATATTTCTACGAACGTACCTTTGGATACTTACTTGATTCTGGGCGGCAACGGATAATCGCAGGGAGTTCTTTACATTATCAAGAAATCTACTGTATTTTATTAAACATCTGACAAAAAAGAATAATTAAGGCAACTCCGTAGTCAAATAAATCTAGGGAAATATTGAGGCTTAGGGCCTTCTTTATGTGAGGGAAGATTACGTAAACTCAAGGGTTCTCTTCATTAATTATATCTACATAATAAGCACAGATCAGAAGACTGATGAATTTCCGGGCAGGTAATAATAAGGTCCTGCTAAATAAATGAATCCTACACAGGAGAAATATTCTACGCCGATGTTGTCTTCATAAGGCCGGGCGCACATTGAGATGCAGGGCAGCGCGGAGCAGGGCAGGCTCAGGGTAGGGCAGGGCAGGTCAGCATAGGCGTGGTGTGCACAATGAGAAGCAGTCTATAGTATTATGCAGGTCCTGTGATCATGGCTGCTACTCATGATTACCTGAGAAACCCCAGCTCAGAATCTGACTCGCAAAATGAATTCAAGAACACTTTGTTATTATATGACATTTGTAGCGGAAAGAGATCACCGTGGAGGAGTGAGTACATGGTCAAGAGGAATACCAATGGTGCATCTGGTTTAACATCTGAGTTGAGTGATGTAAGATTCAAGAATTATTTCAGATTAAGCAGAGAACAATTTGATGAGGTGCATAACATGATACAAAGTTACATATCATCTGAAGGTTGCAACGCCCAAAAACCAAGCGGAAGTAGAGAAAAACTGTTTTTAAGGTATACTCGTATAAGTTTTATTTTCCTTCATGTCTGCCTTTCAGCAATATTGGAATGGAGGAAAAAATCCACTGATGAATGATTCCCTTTTCTTTTGACTTGTAATACTGCCTCCATAATGCCATTATAATGGATAATTGTAAAAAGCAAAAATAACAGGGAAAACTGTGTTGATAAGCACACAGGTCTTTCCGAGAGATTCATCAGAAATTAACAAAATCATCAGACATATGACTTTCACATCATATAATAATTTGGTGGATTGCTGAGCGAGTTACTTCCTGCGCCGCATGTGCGCAGAAAACTGCGTTTCAAAGACTGCGTGATGCAGGCCGAAGCAGGTCTGCCCCTGCGCTGTGCTGTCCTGCGTGACAATGAGCACGCATACATTTAAGATAGTGAAATGCAGTTTTCTGGCCTGCTCTGTGCTGTGTTGCCTGTGTACGCCCGGCTTTACAGGAAACATTGCAGATGGGACAGAGCCGAGTGGTTCCCCAGCCGAGGTCTATCTGCAATACATGCAAGACGGTTGCTTGCAAGAACAATAAGATTCTCAATGGGAACTGAGGGACTGCACAAATGGTGCCAAATAACTCTTTTCAACACTAAATGCATAATCATGTTAGCACTTTATAATTCCAACACAAATTACTGAAGGTGATTGCACAATGGAAATAGAAAATAAATCAGACAGAGAAATAACAAGAATCGTAACTGACTAAGAAACCTTATTCCGGTACATTACCTTTGTCAAGATGGCAATGTCCTCGTTCTGTAGGGCACGGATGCTGGAGGAGGGAATTAAGGGGATGCCACTGCAAAGTATACTGGTTCGAACCTCAGGGTCAAACACGTGGAGGGTACAAGGGACAGGCAAAAGGTAAGGACATCTGTCCTCGGTGGAGTTCTGAGCACTTCTCTCACTCTCTCTCTCAACTGTGGTTGCATTGTCTATTTCTAACCTTGGGGATTATGCCTGGGCGTCCAGGTAGATGTTGCAAAGGTCAATCTTCACCTCGTTTTCTACATCGAGCACATGGCATCCAGTCATACGTTCTGGAGGGTCTACCATGGCCCACGCGGGGCGGCACCAACTTTCTCTTTGTGGCGCATCCCTTTCCTGTTGTCTGGCGCCGTCAAGAAGGCATCTTTGAAGGTCATATGGAAAAAAAGCCTTAGGCAGTCATTTGAACAGAGAGAAGGATTAAAGGCTTAACCATTTTGGGAACGAAGGAGAGATTATGAAGGGGTGAATGAAAACCCACAGTTCTAGTAATGAAAACAACTGAATTTTATTTCTTTCTCTGTTATGTTACATATGTAAAAACGGGAGAGGTTGCTTGGAAAGAATTCCATTCGTCGCAATATATATATGTATATATATATATATATATATATATATATATATATATATATATATATATATATATATATATATATATATATATATATATATAAATATATATATATATATATATATATATATATATATATATATATATATATATATATATATATATATATATATATATATATATATATATATATATATATATATATATATATATATATATATATATATATATATATATATATATATATATATATATATATATATATACATACATATATATATATATATATATATATATATATATATATATATATATATATATATACATACATATATACATATATATATATATATATATATATATATATATATATATATATATATATATATATATATATATATATATATATATATACATACATATATACATATATATATATATATATATATATATATATATATATATATATATATATATATATATATATATATATATATATATATATATATATGACTTTTTATCACATCACCGTGATTCATATACAAGCATTAAGCTACAAACGTCCTTTAATATCCAATTCGCTCTACCTCGGAAATAATATATTTTCATATATGTTACCGAAGGGAAATTTTTTAGTTGATAACAAGTTCGTCGTCCTGTGGGCTCGAACCAAAAAAGAAAAAGAACTCAGGACTACAGTGATGCCTTTACCCACACGGCCAACAAGTGAGGTATAAGTTGATACCGGCTCCCATCTACAAATCCCCGTCAAACTCAGGTATTTGTATTTAGAGTCGATATCAACCCACCTCTGCCATGCTGACCATGTAGTGCGTTTGTTGCACACAGCCATATTATGAATTTTTATGACATCACCGTGATTCATATACAAGCATTGAGCTACAAACGTCCTTTAATCTCCAATTTGCTCTACCTCAGAAATGATATATTTTCGTATATGTTACCGAAGGGGAATTTTTTAGTTGATAATAAGTTCGTCGTCCCATGGGCTCGAACCAACGAAAGAAAAGAATTCAGGACTACAGTGACACCTTTACCCACATGGCCAACAAGTGAGGTATAAGTTGATACCGGCTCCCATCTACAAATCCCCGTCGAACTCAGGTATTTGTATTTAGAGTCGATATCAACCCACCTCTGCCATGCTGACCAAGTAGTGCGTTTGTCGCATGCAGCCAAATTATGACTTTTTATCACATCATCGTGATTCATATACAAGCATTAAGCTACAAACGTCCTTTAATATCCAATTCGCTCTACCTGGGAAGTAATATATTTTCATATATGTTACCGAAGGGGAATTTTTTAGTTGATAATAAGTTCGTCGTCCCGTGGGCTCGAACCAACAAAAGACAAGAACTCAGGACTACAGTGAGGCCTTTACCCACACGGCCAACAAGTTAGGTATAACTTGATGCCGGCTCGCATCTACAAATCCCCGTCGAACTCAGGTAACATATATGAAAATATATTATTTCCGAGGTAGAGCGAATTGGATATTGAAGGACGTTTGTAGCTTAATGCTTGTATATGAATCACGGTGATGTGATGAAAAGTCACAATATGGCTGCGTGCGACAAACGCACTACATGGTCAGCATGGCAGAGGTGGGTTGATATCGACTCTAAATACAAATACCTCAGTTTGATGGGGATTTGTAGATGGGAGCCGGTATCAACTTATACCTCACTCGTTGGCCGTGTGGGTAAAGGCATCACTGTAGTCCTGCGTTCTTGTCTTTCGTTGGTTCGAGCCCACGGGACGACGAACTTATTATCAACTAAAAAATTTCCCTTCAGTAACATACATGAAAATATATTATTTCCGAGGTAGAGCGAATTGGATATTAAAGGACGTTTGTAGCTTAATGCTTATATATATATATATATATATATATATATATATATATATATATATATATATATATATATATATATATATATATATATATATATATATATATATATATATATATATATATATATATATATATATATATATATATATATATATATATATATATATATATGTGTGTGTATATATATATCATACATGATGGAAATCTGCAGCACTCCATTAACAAAGGACACTATGCAGGATAAATGAACGTGTAATATCAAGCAGCATCCTGGAATGACATAATACTCAATCTGAGATGAAACTCGCAGTCAAATACCTGTAAGAAGGGAATTCGCGGGAGATGCTAATAAGCAATTATTCTCCGGAAATCACGTGTAATTAAAAGCGGTTGTGCTATGACATGGAACCCCAGGTGAAGGAGACAGGGTCAAAGGTTATGAGTGTTATACGTACGCTAAGTGACGTACAGATAGATAGACAGACATATATTTGTATATTAAGCTTACATAATAATCATACGAGTTGATGTATTGCCGCGTTTGTCCTTACGATAAATCGATAGATGGATTTAACCTTTTTATCGTAAAATTAACAGATAGTACATTTACTGTTAAATCATTTACTCTCTTTAATAAAATATGAAACCAACAAGTTAATGAAAACACTATACCAAATCTCTCTCATTTTCCCTAAGCAATAAACAAAAATAGGTTGATATTTTTGAATAACCTACGAACCAACAGTTATTGTAATACTCTCTCTCTCTCTCTCTCTCTCTCTCTCTCTCTCTCTCTCTCTCTCTCTCTCTCGTAAACTCACCTTCCGTTGATAAATATACACACCGCCCTCCTTCAAAAAGCGAAGCAAAATGCAGCCAGAAAAGGCAGCAACAACTTGCAGTCTGAAGAGCAATTCCCTGTCGGTCGCTCACTTCGAAATTGCACCCGTCGGAAGTTTCCTCCGGTCTCAAACCATAGAATGGCCGGTTTGAAGCGTTAGCTCTAACAGGCTATCCGGAAAACATCGGTTCTTCTCTCTCTCTCTCTCTCTCTCTCTCTCTCTCTCTCTCTCTCTCTCTCTCTCTCTCTCTCTCTCTCTCTCGTTATCCTGAAGCTTTGCAGCTGTGAATTGCAAGGAGCCAGAGCACTTATAAAATTTTTTATTATTTTTTTTATTCTACTATTGTTTATTTTCCTCTATTTTTGCTTTAGGATGACAAAGCAAATTAAATGCTATTCATTTAAAAAGGAGAAATAAAATACCAGAGTATATGTGTAACTCTATTTTTCATTTCGAGAGTATAAATCTATTCAGTTTGCCTGAACTGAAGTGAGAAAACCAAACTGAGATTCAGGCTTAGTACTGAATGAAATAGTTACACCAGATAATTTATTTTGATATCAATCAATCAGTCAATTACTTAATGACTTGTTAGACAGACAATACTCAGCCTTCTTTATAATATGAGCACTGTGCCCGATCGGATAAGATATAATCAGTATTCCGATTACGATAGTCCCTTCTTGTGAAAGTCAACCATTATATTTTAAATGGTCAAAATGGTAAATTACACAGGTAAACAGCAAATTATTGAAAGATTTTCACATAGAAAAATTAAATTTAAGTAGGATAAAGAAAAAAGTGTGGATATTTAAAGTGCTTATATTTAGCCAACGGAAAATAGACTTCCGACATTTAAAATACACTTCAGACATTCTTTTACCCATACATACCTCATACTACGCTAAATCAGACGGGGATATTTAGAATGAGTAAAAAGATATATTGTATCCTTTATTCAAGATAAAGAGCAGACTCCATCTTTCAGCAAAGCAAGACCGATTCACATACTGACCCTGACAAAGCACCAAAGGGAGATTGCTCTGCATCCATCACAGGTCTTTGATCAGTTTCAGACTCCTGGAATTCTGAAAGAGGAAAGAAAAAATCAGAAGGGAGATAGAGAGAGAGAGAGAGAGAGAGACAGAGGCATGATTGATAACGTAGATAACTTACAAAGCTATCGATTTGCTTGATGCTAGAGAAATGATATCTGGGAGATATTAATGGAAGTCTGTAATGGATGAATAACTGTTGTATTCTCACTGAGAATACGCCAAGAGAGAGAGAGAGA
The DNA here is from genome assembly GCA_039081455.1 of Macrobrachium rosenbergii. Lineage (NCBI taxonomy): Eukaryota > Metazoa > Arthropoda > Malacostraca > Decapoda > Palaemonidae > Macrobrachium > Macrobrachium rosenbergii. The sequence continues at coordinate 54,780,170 of JANJGK010000001.1, forward strand.
GAGAGAGAGAGAGAGAGAGAGAGAGAGAGAGAGACAGACAGACAGACAGACAGACAGACAGACAGAGAGAATCGAAATTAGGTACGGGCTGATGATAAATTGTGCAAGAAAATTAATGCACTCGCTCTGCACGTGATATATATATATATATATATATATATATATATATATATATATATATATATATATATATATATATATATATATATATATATATATATATGTCTTTTACTGTAATACTACAGTATAATATGAAGATAAAAAGGCCCATAAAACACTATTTGAACGTTGCAACCATATATTATGGGCACTTCCTTCTGTGCCCCTGTTCACTTGAAAAATATGGACAGATGAAATGTTACAAGGGTATATATATATACAAAGCATGTATAGGTGTGGCATTAAGTCTCCGATGGTATGCAGGTGACCGTTTCCTAAGAAGGAGGAGAGTAAACTGCTCCCTAGTGGTTTTCGGCCCATTAATTCCCGTTTGCCGACGATTCTGGCGGTCGTGTGCCCTGGAACACCTTCTTCAGAAGCGGTCTGAGGATTAAAGCGTCGATGTCGTCCAATTTCCAATGTCCTCCTGACAAGTTCATATTGTTGGTTTGATTGATGATAGGAGATTCCAGCATCTTTCTCTTGTACGGTCAACTGCTTTTAAAAACCAGCTCCTTCCCACCTCAGTTTATGATATGGCCTATATTTCTGATATGTAGGAAAATCCCCAAACTCTCCGAAGCGTAACGTACTGATCTTTTGTGCTCTGTTATTCTTTGCGAAAGCGATCTACCTGTCTCCCCCACGTAAATGTCATTACAATTGCTACACGGTATCTTGTAAACTCCGGCTTCTTCCCCTTTGTTATTTAAGTATACGGTAATTATCCCAAATCCATCGGGAGCTCGCTTATTAACGTATACTTAAATAACAAAAGGGAAGAAGCCGGAGTTTACAAGATACCGTGTAGCAATTGTAATGACATTTACGTGGGGGAGACAGGTAGATCGCTTTCGCAAAGAACAACAGAGCACAAAAGATCAGTACGTTATGCTTTGGAGAGTTCGGGGATTTTCCTACATATCAGAAATACAGGCCATATCATAAACTGGAGTGTCGGAGCTGGTTTTCAAAAGTAGCTGTCCGTACAAAAGAAAGATGCTGGAATCTCCTATCATCAATCAAACCAACAATATGAACTTGTCAGGAGGACATTGGAAATCAGACGACATCGACGCTTTAATCCTCAGACCGCTTCTGAAGAAGGTGTTCCAGGGCACACGACCGCCAGAATCGTCGGCAAACGGGAATTAATGGGCCGAAAACCACTAGGGAGCAGTTTACTCTCCTCCTTCTTAGGAAACGGTCACCTGCATACCATCGGAGACTTAATGCCACACCTATATATGCTTTGTATATATATATACCCTTGTAACATTTCATCTGTCCATATTTTTCCAGTCAACAGGGGCACAGAAGGAAGTGCCCGAAATATGGTGGTCCGACTTTTGCTCGCAAGACAAATGAGCGCCGACATTTGAGCGCCGACAATTGAGCGCAAGACAAATGCGCGCACTAACATTAGAGCGCACGAAATTTTAACAAAAAAAAAAACAAACACGCGCACACATACACGCATACTTCGTAAAATTGGTTTTCAAAAAATGGCATGTTATCGGTTGTTTATTATCGTTAAAATTCGTTAAAATCTTTTGTTTACATTGTTAACTTGTTTGGTTACTATCATTAACTTTCATTTTGTGTGCGTATCGTTTGGTTATTTGTATATCTTTAAAAGAGAAATACCATTGATTTATTTTAGTTCAAAGTACCCTCGCTATGGAGAAGGTAACATCATCCAAAGGAAAAGATAATATATTGTACGAAGGAAGGCTACTGTTACAGACTTGACAGAGTGCTTAAGAGTGGGAAAGAGTCATGGCGTTGTGTAGACCGGAAGTGCAAAGGAAGGATATATGCATGTTATTGGAGATGAATGCACATCTGCCAGTGAGCACGATCATGTGCCAGATCCTGCAAAGTCTGAGTCTAGATTATCAATGATGCAACTTCGTGAAAGAGCTGCAACATCGAATGATCCACCAAGGCGACTCATTCAAGAGGCACAACTTAATTTGCGTCCGGAAGTAGTTGCTATTCTTCCAAAGTAGCAATCCCTTCAGCGAACAGTAGAAAGACAACGGAGAGCCAAAGGATTACTGTATCTCTCGGCTCCAAGTGACGTAGGAGAAATAGGTAGATATACCTCAAGAACTTGTTTGCACGTATGATGGAGAAAATTTTCTTGCATATGACTCCGGTAGTGATGACCCCGATAGATATTTTATATTTACTACTCCTCAAAATTTGAAATTGATGAAAGAAAATAAGCACTGGATGGGAGATGGAACGTTCAAAATAGTTCCTCAACTATTCTATCAGCTATAGGTGATTCACATCATTTATAAAGGAATCGTGCTTCCAAAGGTTTATATTCTCCTTCAGAGGAAGTCAGAGGAAGCATATAACCGTGCTCTGACACAACTACATTTCATGGATACCGAGATTGTTCCAGCTTCCATATCGTGCGACTATGAAAAAGCATTTCATAAAGCTTTTCTTTCTGTCTTCAGAAACGCTGAGGTGTTTGGGTGTTTTTTCCATTTATCTCAGGCCGTATGGAGAAAAATACAAGACTTAGGATTGACCAATTTATACAGTAACAGTGAAGAAATACGATAACGTACAAAAATGCTTGTGGCCTTGGCGTTCGTTCCCCACAATGATATTACAAATGTTTTTGAATCATTACAAGATAT
>JANJGK010000001.1:54783088-54803088 GCA_039081455.1 Macrobrachium rosenbergii
ATCCGCTTAATTGGATCCAGGAAATACAAGGCTTGAAGCAATATTCAATAAATCATCCCAATTCCTAGTGTGTTATGAAGAGGGTACTGGTGAAAATTAGAGCCTGGATATTCAAAGCCTTTCTTAATTAGATTCGGCGAATTGGCGCTGCATTTGCATGACGGCAATATTGCAACAGGTCTGTGATTATCATAATCTAATTATCATTTATGATAAACGCGATGGCTTATCCTTCTTACGTTAGGCAACGAACTGACTTGGAATTTAGTGGAATATTTCATGTTATAAATGATAAGTCTTGACTGAAATGCTTACCTCAGTTAATATATTTTACAATATCTTTACGGCTGTGAGAAATTATTCAACAAAACATATTTGAAATTAAATGTCTCTCCAAAGTATTGATCTTTTAGTGACACTTAGCTACATTTGTTTTATGATACAAAAATTGTACTTTTTAAATTAAGTCTTCTTTCTAATTCTTTTGTAGTTCCCTTGGTTTCAATAGTAGTTTTTTTACTTATAGGTACCTAGATGAATTCGGCTTGACTGCTACAGTAATGTAGTTACATTTATCACAATATTTTAAAGAATTATTAATATATATATATATATATATATATATATATATATATATATATATATATATATATATATATATATATATATATATATGAACCATTCCGGAAGTTTGTAGGACAAGGAGACATTGTCCTGTTCCAACGGTCAGGGCGTGAGGAAACAATCACCCCCAAAATATCCCCCAAAAGCCGTTGACTTTTGGCGTGGGTATTCCTGACCTACGATTGGTCAGATATCCCTGGTAGGAGAAATCAACCAATGTCCTACCTGAGGGGAAAATGCAGGGGGTGAGAGAAAGACCCAGCGTGCCCACACTAGGCCGCCGTTGGGGGGATTCTGGCTCTGGCACTCGGAGGGCAATGACGTGCTATTGCCCAACGTCTCGCGCTATTCTGCCGTTGCTGCCGGTTACCGCTAAGTTACTGTAATTTTTAGTTTCATTAAATACTCGGGCCCTTGTGTAAGTTTTAGATAATAGAGATCACTGTTAAATTTATCCCGTGTCTTATTTAAGCATGACCCACAGTACTGCAGCCGAACCAGTGTAAGTAGACCCCAGACCTTACCTTACAGACCTTACAGTTTGTTCGGGTTGCCCCAGGTCCCTCAGTGTGAGGCACCTTTGATGTCTACCAGAGAATTGCTAACGCATCTTCCGGTATATTTTGCATCTTCCAGTCTTGGATGGTCTGGGATGCATCTTAGATATTTGTCGAGCTTATTCTTAAACACGTCTACGCTCACTCCTGTTATGTTCCTCAGATGAGCTGGTAGTGCATTGAATAGACGCTGCATTATCGATATATATATATATATATATATATATATATATATATATATATATATATATATATATATATATATATATATATATATATATATATATATATATATATATATATATATATATATATATATATATATATATATATATATATATATATATATATATATATATATATATATATATATATATATATATATATATCTCTATTGTGTATATATATATATATATATATATATATATATATATATATATATATATATATATATATATATATACAGTATATATATATATATATATATATATATATATATATATATATATATATATATATATATATATATATATATATATATATATATATATATATATATATATATATATATATATATATATATATATATATATATATATATATATACATATATATATATATATATATATATATATATATATATATATATATATATATATATATATATATATATATATATATATATATATATATATTATGATTAGCAAGAATTCGCTAGCAAGTTGCCTCCTCCCCCCCTTTTGTTGTTGGTTGTGTTGTTGTTTTATTTACTGCCAGCCGCCCGATCGACAGACCATCTGTCTATCGACTTAGCACGGTCAGAATACAAGGGTTTAAAAGATTAAAAGCCACTCCTTTTCAAACAGATCCTTCTTCAAGGCAAAGTGATCTCTGTCTGGTGGGTTTTTCTTACAGGCATGTTCCCCTGAGGACATCAGCTGGAAGATGATTCAAAAAACCCCCACTTGTTGGAAGTGCCCCCAGCTCCATAGGAGGAGATAAAAGGAGAGAACACAAAGCCTCTCTCTCACACACGCGGGGTGGAAGTCTGGAAGAGCAGAAGGACCCAGCTACATGCCCTTGGCAGTGTCCTTAGCTAAGCACGTGGCCCTTTTCCAAGTATACGTTCTCCTCGTGCCCTTCGACGGCAAGCCACGTGCTCGCTTTACCTTGACCTGCCGGATGCCCCTCAAGAATCGCCCGGCCCTTCGTGAAATTCCCACGCGTCGCCCTTCTTCGAGAAGACCCCATCGCCGTGCCCTTGCATCCTAACACGTGGAACAACTTGCCCTCGGAAATTGCAAGTCATCTACGGACCAAATTTCTACGTTGGAAACACACCAGTCTTACGGTAATGTGCTTTGGAAAACCACCATTCAGTCACGCTTTGTCCCTGTACATTTATTTGAAGTGAGCGCCATTACTCAAAGAACCCCTTGTCTACTGTCCGTGCGCCTTTTGCATCGGCAATATTAAGTCTTCATTACTCCCTCGAAGTCATTTGGCACCCTCATTGCAGCCTCGAATTCATTATTCTTTGTCTATTTCCACTACTGGCGTATAATGTGCATATCTCTCATTTCAGAGGGACCCTATATCGTGGAAGCTTCTCGGACTGTGTCTGGAATCCCCCATTTTCATTCAATCCCGTTGGAATCCCCTTCAGGATCAGAAATCTACTTGAGTTCCTCTTTCCCGTACTGATGTCATTTATGTAAATACACTCCTTTAAATTTGCCCACGTGTTTTACGTAATATTTCCCTCAGTAACAAGAGCCCTATGCTCATATGAAAATCTCTGATTCCTCCTTTTTTTTACGTTTTCCTGTACCCACGAAGTCAGAATCACAAGGCTAAATTACCTTAAATCGTTGCTACCTGTCTCACAGAGAATATCTCAAACTAAAACCACGGAAAAAGTAAAAATGGCGACCTGGCCATAGATCTCGTTTTGCAGTTGCAGTTCCCCTAGTGTTGCTTTATTGCATTTGCAACGTGCCAGATCAGCTATTAGCAAAGCTAAGCTGGGTACGAGACAATTACGAACCTTTTGTGTAAAACCAGCACACAGATCCAGAAATTCCACGTAAGTAATGTGTTTATCTTAGCAAACCTTTTTACAATCGTGACTGTTCCTAGGAATTAGAAATAGGGACGCATGTATTCACTGAGAGAAAGGAACCGCTGTATTAGATTCGTTAATGCATGCCTTTCAGGATAGGTAGTTAGGAAATACCCAGTGCTAACCATCCTTTGCTTCGAGGAATAGTGCGAAATTCCTCTGTGTTAAAATCCTTGCTATATTCTTTGCTTCAAGGAATAGTGCGAAAGAAATTCCTCTGTGATAAAGTTTACTTCGCATTTCGAATTGCTGAACTGTTATTTAGGCGCGAATAAAATTCCCACGTGGGACACGATGAAGTCAGCTTCCATTGCTGAAAATTCTCTCAGTGTAGTTAGAATTCGAGTTAGGTGTTAGGAAAGCGAAATTTAAACTCCGCTTATATGGAAAATTACTAGGTCGTTTTACTGTTATCCTCCCAGACGACTGGGAAATTCCCCGGAATCCCAGACGATGTATAAATATACGGGTTCATTCACACAGAATCTAAAAATACCTCCGGTGTTGGCCAGACGACCTGCACCGCCCCTCCCCCCCGCCCAGGCCCGCGTGTGTAGCATTTTTTTTTCCCCCATTCATTTCCCAGCAAACATTTTTCTTTGGGTTTCCCGTTAGTAATTTCTAAGTCCTAAGGGACGAATCGTATTTCCAAGTCCTAAGTGACTCCTAAAATTCTACGTCGCACGTGGCGAGAATTTCTCCAAATTCCAGTCCTCAGGGACTCCTAAAATTCTACGTCGCACGTGGCGAGAATTTCTCCAAATTCCAGTCCTCAGAGACTCCTAAAATTCTACGTCGCACGTGGCGAGAATTTCTCCAAATTCCAGTCCTCAGAGACTCCTACTAAAATTCTACGTCGCACGTGGCGAGAATTTCTCCAAATTCCAGTCCTCCGGGGCTCATACTAAAATTCTACGCCGCACGTGGCGAGAATTTCTCCAAATTCCAGTCCTCAGAGACTCATACAAAAATTCTACGTCGCACATGGCGAGAATTTCTCATTCCTGCGGGAACCCAAAATTAAGTCCTTTTGAGACATTATACAGTGTAGTTCACACACATGTAAGCCCTTACGGGACTGATCATTCTAGTTCGTGAGAACAACTCCTTAACTCCACGATACAGCTGGCCAAGTCCGAGCGTGACAAAATCCCACTACGTCTTCCGAGACACATATTAAAATTCGTTCCCCAAGAACAACCACGTCTTTCCCAGACATACCAAATTTTAACAAAAGTCTCCTCAGACTTACTAATCAACTGTCTTATTCGGACAGATCCATTCTCCTGCAGTCTGAACAATTGGGTGTTTCAGATTCCTGCAATTGAGTCTTTTCAGACGACCTGAGTCTTTTCAGACCTACCATATAACCATTATTTCAAGATGGCTAATACCAGGGCCCAACAAAAACGAGGATTTCAAATTCTACATGTCCGCTGGGAAGGACATGGGACTATCGGGGCAAGATCTGAGAGCATGGGTTCAAGAGCAAGTGGACGATGCCAAGGCGGAGAGAGCAAAAGAACGTGAGGAGAGAGAGAGAGAACGAATTGCTCAAGAACAACGAGAAGAGAGAGAACGTGATAAGAGAGAGAGAGCAAGAATTGCCCAAGAGCAGGAGAAGGAAAAAGAACGTGAAGAGAGAGAGAGAGAGAACGTGAGGAGAGAGAGAGAGCAAGAATTGCCCAAGAGCAGGAGAAGGAAAAAGAACGTGCAGAGAGAGAGAGGGAACGAATTGCCCAAGAACAACGAGAGGAGAGAGAACGAATCGCTCAAGAACAACGAGAGGAGAGAGAACGTGAGGAGAGAGAGAGAGACAGAATTGCCCAAGAGCAGGAGAGAGAGAGAGAACGCGCCCATGAGCTCCAGGTGCTAGAACGACAGCACGCCACCCTCCGCCCCCTGCCGCGGGAATGAGTGCCCTCAGCCAGGCTCACTCGTTCATGCCAAAATGGACAGAGTCCGAACCCGAAGTATGGCTTGAAAGGGCCGAACGAGTCCTGGAGTGCTGCGATCTCTCCCCCGCGGAACTCTCCCTTGTTCTCACTAAATTCCTGGGCGGAAAGGCCCTCGTTGCCTACCACGCCCTTCCAGCAGACAATCGGGGAAACTGGGAAGCCGTACGCCAAGCAGTTACGAAGGCGTACGAGATTACCCCCGAGCGGTGGAGGAGACGTTGGAGAGAGCAGCCCAGAGAAGCAGGCCAGACTTGGTCCGATTGGGCATACCATTCGGAGCGGGTATTAACAAAATGGCTCGATTCCGAAGGAGCCACAAGCGCCTCCGAGGTACTCGAGCCGTTTAAATTCGAGCATTTCCTGCGCTACGCCCCTCCTGCCCTCGCCACTCATATAGTGGAAAAAGCCCCAGCAACACTCACCGAGTGTTGCCGAATAGCAGACATGTGGGAAACTCACCACCCCAAGAAGGATCCATGGGGCGGAAGATAAATCCCCCGTCCCTCCTCGGAGGTTCAAGTTCCTACAAAAATGGGAACTCTGGCAAGCCCCTAACTTGCCATTATTGCAAGAAACCGGGGCATTCCTCGGAACAGTGCCGGAGCAAGAAACCGGCGCCTCTCTCTCCCGGAAAACCGCCCAATAACTCGCCTGCGCCCTCCACAGGGGCAGCGCGGAAAGATTTCAGCCAGACATTTTGCACGGCGTGCAAGGTTTATGGCCATTCTCCCGCATGGGCAAAATGCCCACGCAATAATAAATCAAATACTCCCACCATCACCTTGGCCGTCACAGATCCCACGTCATTAGGCCCTCCCGCTGAAGGGCCTGTATACGTGACTCCTCCACGAGGTAGCCACCCCACGCACCGAGTCACTGCATTCGAGGACTCGGGCGCACAAATCTCCCTCATCCGAAGGGACAGAGTTCCCTATGGAGCTATCGTCAATAGACGAAATCTCGTCACGATCGAGGGAATAAATCAATTTAAAATGATACTCCCTACAGTCCAATTGAGAGTCACAAGACCTCACCGATCCAAAATTTGCAATCTTGCAGTAGCAAGCCATCTTCCTGGAGGCTATGACGTCATCCTGGGACAGGACTTTCAGTCCCCACCGAAATCATGACAATCTAGGGGTCCACATTCCCCGAATCATTCCGCGGGCGCGAGTAATCCTCCCCCGCATCTCCCTCAGTCAAGACTGGCGCCCCCTGGGTACCAGGAGGACGTGCAGTCCCCACCAGTGCCACCTGAGTACGATGTACAGTGGCCCCCTCGATCAGTTCCCGATCCAATTCCAGTGCCCAGCCCTGCCTCAGTGCCAGTGCCAGGGCCCCAATCAGATCTCCCTTCCGGAGATGCCAAATTCCTGCCGGTGCCACTTGCATGCCCCGAGCAGTGCCAAGCTTCGTCCGTCCTGACCGACGAGCCCAAGAAACCTCTGATAGTGCCTGACTCTGCCCTAGTGCCAGCGCCAGAGCGCTACTCCGATCTCCATTCACGGGATCCAACTCAGGACCCCCTCTCTTCCCACGGCCTGGCCCAGCTACCAGCGTTGGTAAGAGAGACGGTTCCTCTCGACCACCGCGGAAGCTCACCTGCAGGTGCGGCCTCGCAACCCATGCCTGAGCTGGTCAGCGTTACCTGCGAGCCGCCCACGCCACCCCCGACCGCCTTCTCTCTGCCTCAGTCCGTCGCCGACGCAATTGCAAGTCAGGATTCTGCCATATCTCCCTTGGCCGATGAACTACAAGAGCTGCGACGGATTATGGTGTAACCAGCACGGAACACTCCTGCGTCAGCTGTCGCAGCAGCAGGCCCAGGTGGTACTCCGTGCCGCCCTCCGGTCGCGGGCCCTCCGCTTCCCCGGCCGAGGACGACTCTCCCATTAAGAAAGGCTTGAGGCGAAATTAACACGGGCGTGGGAAATTCCAGGTAGTTTACAAAGAGCTCTAGAGCTCCCATGGCACCTGTGCCACCATTTCCTCTTTTGAAGGTCTTGGCACCCCTAATCCAGAAGGGGATGTCAGGCCCTCCTCTATCCTCCTCCGTTCCTCAGGAACTTCTATCTCTTATCATCCTCTATTAATCTTTCCTTAAATTATCACCACAAGAGGCAATTAAGTACGGAATACCATTGCCCACACAATGTATAAATCATTGAGAATAACAGAGTGAGAAGTGGCACGCCCTTGCGCCCATACCTTGGCACAAGGCTTGCGTGTCATCTTTTCCTGAAGGATTTGCGCCCTTCGGGGTTCCCTTTTCTCACCCTTGGGCTGAAGTGATAGTCCGGGCTGTAATTTATAGGCGAAGGACAATAAATTCCCGCCTAACACCATAAAACCCTCACTCCTTTTACCTTAGCTCGTCTACCAATATCATTTACTTTCTTTTAGTCATTTATTTATCTTTATTTTAATGAATCGCGAGTCATAGACTCTTGCCCTTGTGATTTAAATGCCCCTTTCGTAAGCTCTGAGAGACGTGTTCCGCCTTTCATATGCGGTCACGTTTCCATTCGTAACATCTTGTTAATTTTCCTTTTGTTATTATTATTCCTTTTTCCCCCTCCCTTCCTTCTAAGAACTCTGTTTGCCCTAGACCCCACATCGTTTGTCTGCCCACCCCGTCATAACATTGAGTACTCGAGTGGGCAGTGGACGCATAAAATTAGCGTAGTTTAAGGTTAGCGAATTACAGCTCGCGAATACTCTCGCCCGCATACGACTGTCAAATTCCCGGTGTGTGGGTCGCCCATCAGCTCGCGTTGAACGATAGCTAAGCAAAGAACGTTAACACGAAGATATATTACCAATGCGAATATGTACAGTCATTACAAAATCGCGTAAAGGGGATATCATTAACAAAAAAATAAACGCTGTTTTTCATTTATACAGCCTTCTGAAGGCAGATTGTACTAACCGCATGCATTTTATCTAAAATTAAGTAGCCGTGTATTTTAATTCTTGAACAATAACCTTTCTTTTCACTTGTTGGCCATAACCTCATATACGTGGTCCTATAATCTTAATTAATTCACAATGGTTCTAGTCACTTTATAAAGTTACCAATGGGTAACCAAATCTAAAGTAATTACTCTTTTGCAAGTGTTTAAATCACTTTGCGTCCTGTTAAAGAAACTTGTCCCAATGTGTTATTAAAAGTAGTGTCACCGCTTCGTAAAACCCTTAATAGTAAAGTTCATTGAAAGGCAGAATGTAGAGTAACGTAAAGCATTTGCTGCTCATTCTCGCATATGCTGCTCATTCTCGCATATTGATGTACACACCCGAAGGAGGTATGTACATCATCTTGTATGGGGAGGTATTATGATTAGCAAGAATTCGCTAGCAAGTTGCCCCCCCCCCCTTTTGTTGTTGGTTGTGTTGTTGTTTTATTTACTGCAAGCCGCCCGATCGATAGACCATCTGTCTATCGACTTAGCACGGTCAGAATACAAGGGTTTAAAAGATTAAAAGCCACTCCTTTTCAAACAGATCCTTCTTCAAGGCAAAGTGATCTCTGTCTGGTGGGTTTTTCTTACAGGCATATTCCCCTGAGGACATCAGCTGGAAGATGATTCAAAAAACCCCCACATGTTGGAAGTGCCCCCAGCTCCATAGGAGGAGATAAAAGGAGAGAACACAAAGCCTCTCTCTCACACACACGGGGTGGAAGTCCGGAAGAGCAGAAGGCCCCAGCTACATGCCCTTGGCAGTGTCCTTAGCTAACCACGTGGCCCTTTTCCAAGTATACGTTCTCCTCGTGCCCTTCGACGGCAAGCCACGTGCTCGCTTTACCTTGACCTGCTGGATGCCCCTCAAGAATCGCCCGGCCCTTCGTGAAATTCCCACGCGTCGCCCTTCTTCAAGAAGACCCCATCGCCGTGCCCTTGCATCCTAACACATGGAACAACTCGCCCTCGGAAATTGCAAGTCATCCATGGACAAAATTTCTACGTTGGAAACACACCAGTCTTACGGTAATGTGCTTTGGAAAACCACCATTCAGTCACGCTTTGTCCCTGTACATTTATTTGAAGTGAGCGCCATTACTGAAAAAACCCCTTGTCTACTGTCCGTGCGCCTTTTGCATCGGCAATATTAAGTCTTCATTACTCCCTCGAAGTCATTTGGCACCCTCATTGCAGCCTCGAATTCATTATTCTTTGTCTATTTCCACTACTGGCGTATAATGTGCATATCTCTCATTTCAGAGGGACCCTATGTCGTGGAAGCTTCTCGGACTGTGTCTGGAATCCCCCATTTTCATTCAGTCCCGTAGGAATCCCCTTCAGGATCAGAAATCTACTTGAGTTCCTCTTTCCCGTACTGATGTCATTTATGTAAATATACTCCTTTAAATTTGCCCACGTGTTTTACGTAATATTTCCCTCAGTAACAAGAGCCCTATGCTCATATGAAAATCTCTGTTTCCTCCTTTTTTTTACGTTTTCCTGTACCCACGAAGTCAGAATCACAAGGCTAAATTACCTTAAATCGTTGCTACCTGTCTCACAGAAAATATCTCAACCTGAAACTACGGAAAAACGTAAAAAAAATATATATATATATATATATATATATATATATATATATATATATATATATATATATATATATATATATATATATATATATATATATATATATATATATATATATATATATATATATATATATATATATATATATATATATATATATATATATATATATATATATATATATATATATATATATATATATATATATATATATATATATATATATATATATATATATATATATATATATATATATATATATACATACATACATATACATACCATGTGTTTCGAAATTAGAGCCCCCCTCCACAGAACAAATGGAAAGTTATGAAGTTTTCTGGTATAGCCTATCTCCAAGTACATTATTTTAAGTTTCTATTACGCTATTTTTCATTTCACATTTCTTGTATTTTCAGACTGAGTGACGGAGTTAGATACAGCCATGGCTAACAACTCGGAGGAAATCACATGGATTGACCAAATCCGGGCTATAACCTTGAGAGAGGCCGGGGATGCTGGCACATCCTTCATTTCACGTTCCTGGATAGCTAAATACAATAAAAGATATGAATCCTTTGTTAAAAGAAACTGGAACAAGAATCCATATGACTATCATCGCGAAAAGAGTGAGAATCTTGGAAGGCCTGAAGTCCTTTCTTAGGAGTCAAAAGGCATCATAGTTGAGGCAGTGGGTAGACCAAGAAAGTCTTTATGTAAATTGGTGCTTGAACTAGAAACAAAAAGGGGAAAGAAGAGAAGTTATAGTGCTGTATATCGTGAGTCGAAAAAATCTGGTATCAAGCCATTTCATGTTATCAGAAAGCCCAACATCACTCAGCAACAGAGAGAAGACCGTGCATGGTTTTGTGGTTCATTTCCTAAAGCTTGGGATGAAGCTGACTTTCTCCATGTTGCAGCATCAGATGAATTCTTCATTTACACAGTCAGGAAGCCAAATCATAAAAATGACATCACTTGGGCTGCAAAATTGGATGATATCAGTGATGACATGTGCTATCGCTAAGTTGTGAAATTTCCTGAATGTTTGGGAATTTTTCTCTGTTTCACAGCCAAACGGTTAATGTGGATCATCCAAGAAAAAGGACAGTCATGGAATGGCGAATACTTCAGAAAAACTCTGCTTACTGGTGGAGTATTTCCTTTCCTCAAAGATCCTGAAAATGTGTTATATGTTGAAGAAGTCACATTTTTGCATGATAAGGCACCATGTTTCAAGGCCTTTCAGACACAGAAGCTGATTCGAAACAGTGGTAATGATTTCTTCTCATCAAGTGAATTTCCAGGTAGCTCCCCTGACCTTAATGTGTGTGAAAACATTGGTAGAATCTTCAAGGATCGTGTTGAAGCGCGTACAGTGAACTATGATGGTATACCAAGCCTCGACGACCTGCGAAGAGAGGTGACCGAAGTGCTCATGGAAATGGAGTTTGAGTCTCAGCTTTTTTGCGATTTGCTGAATTCATACCCCTCAAGAATTCAGGCTGTGGTACAGGCAGATGGAGGCCACTCAAATTATTAAATACTCAGAGAGAAACTTAAATAAATACCTGTTCTGAATCACTTTTGTTTTTGTCCATATCAGTTTTAGGTTATGCTGTAGAGGGGGAGGAGCCTCTAATTTCGAAACACCCTACATATATATATATATATATATATATATATATATATATATATATATATATATATATATATATATATATATATATATATATATATATATATATATATATATATATATATATATATATATATATAAATGGAAGACCAATATACTTAAGGAAGTCTTGTTCATAAAAGACAATATTTGAAATAACTTGTTTCATGAAAAACGAATCATCCAATTCTGCCAGGCTTGACAGTGCACCAGTAAATGGCTGATTTACTTCGGGACATCTCCCTGTCACCACAACCCTCCGTTCCTGTCACCAGCAGACGAGCTAAACTGGCATTAGCTTGGGGAATCTGAAAAGGCTTTCTGTTTTCTTCTTTGGAAATATCTTTTCATTTAGGTATGCAAATTTCAAACGGAGTTGTCATTCATTTTTTTTTAGTTTTTCCTGAACGATATCGTATTCAAGAAGCTTATCAATGCTTAATATTCATCGTAATTTGACATGAGAAATATGTTATGAAAATTTCACAGTTAAATTTGAAGTCAAACCTCAATTTCTTTTTCTACATTGCCCATAGCATACTTTAATGTTTTAAATGTTGAGATAAATATATGTGCTTCACTCCTGTATTTAAAAAGTATGCAGCAAATATAAAAAATTTCATAAGACAAATACTTTGTGGTACAGATACGTATGCATATAGTATTTATATATATATATATATATATATATATATATATATATATATATATATATATATATATATATATATATATATATATATATATATATATATATATATATATATATATATATATATATATACATATATATACATATATTTATATATATATATATATATATATATATATATATATATATATATATATATATATATATATATATATATATATATATATATATATATCTTGTAAACTTCATATTTATCTAAAAATACGTTTCATAAATATATATATATATATATATATATATATATATATATATATATATATATATATATATATATATATATATATATATTCTACCAAATGTCTGTTTCTACAGATGATGATTCAAGCTGCTGTTCTTCCCTACAATGAAACTGGTACAAGGAATTTGAATTCTACTTCCATAACCCAGTCCCTCTACAAACCGGTGCTGATGGTTACGACAGGACAATTTTCGAAGTTCTCTGGTGGTCACCCGCCCACATCCCTAGCACGCTCCATAGTAGTGAGTAAGTTATGAATTGAATACTAGAGAGGACACTAACAGTATATTAATTAAAGTTTAATATTCAGTGTAATGCCTATGTGTTAATATACATCTTCAATATTCTCACATTTTTATAAGGTTAGGAATAAAGAAATTTCACTGGTACTGAATTTGTGGCTATAACAATAGCAATAACATTATTCATCTGGATTCTGCAAGTGTTTTATCACTGAGCGTAATAGGGCTCTCAACATTTCTGGACAAATTAAATTGCAATAGTTCTCAGTATTTAACTTGGTTCTACCTGGGGTATGTAAACTCCTCTCCCTGTAATTACGTTTGGAAAATATTCATATAATTACATGTCGGTTTATGTATGCTTATATAATCATATTTCGCTATCTTCCGCATCTATTACAATCGGTAAGTTTTACATCACTTCAATATAACGAGTATCTTATTTGTTCATACCTCGCGTGTTTCAACGATGCCTGTCCCTTTTCGTATAGGGACTTAATTTCTCTAAGTCATTTAGCGCCGGGTTTTTCAGTCATTGTTTATTTTGCTGGTTTTAATGATGAAATGTTGGGCGTGACAATTTTCAAGGTTTTCTTCTTGCTTTGTGTTTGTGATGTGTAGGAATTTATGTTCTAAAGAACTATCGTATGGGTATTATTTCTTTAAATTATTGTTGTTATTGTTGGTTATTACTGTAATTGTTACTGGTAATAAAATCAATAATAATAATAATAATAATGATTATTATTATTATTATTATTATTATTATTATTATTATTATTATTATTATAATTATTATTATTATTATTATTATTATTATTATTATTATTATTATTATTATTATTATTATTATTATTATTATAGGAGAAAAATACCCATTAGGAGGAACTTGTATTTCATTTCTACTTTCTTCTTGCTATATGGACATTTTTACATAAAAACAGTTTACAAAATATTGGTCATAGGTGACGATAGTTCTTCCTGTCAGCTTGAGAAGGACATTCAACATGAAAATAGGACCTATCGTACGCTAAGAACAGTACTGTGTATTTTTTTTAACTGTTCATGGAAAATAGCCATTCAGTTGTTACTTAATGACCCATTTTCTCATATTATCAGGTGGTACGTGAATGGTTGTCAACGTTTTATCTATGATATCACCAATGATAATTTATTATTAATATTTTTAATGAGATTGTCCTGGGGTGCGCATGTCACTCAAACAAAGCATTTCCGTTCTAGTGGATGATACCTGTATGTAGATTTTTCGTAAATTATGGTTTATCTATCAAACCGTTTCCTTATCATAAGATTTATATGACAATCTCACGCTATAGGAGATGATTTACAGACACATCCTGGATAATTATATTTTAGTATTTGTGCATAGGCTATATAACTTTCGCTCCTCGCCGTTATAAATTTCGTATTATTTACAGTGTCACCTGCAAAGAAAATCACAGAGTCGGAAGTCCACTTCGATGGTTTGTGAAAAAATAGGTACTTCATTAGTCATTTTCCTGCAGCAGCGTTTGCAGACTTCTATTCCAATTTCGATGCATCACATAAAGCCTTTTCCTACTGATGTCCCTCACGGGATAGATAAATTGTAAGCAACTGCCGTATGAACTATAATTTTAATCAAAATTCAGTAACTCTCATCCACAGTGAAATGACTTGGCAATCCTTCAGCAGCTATTATCAGGCAGATATACAGTTAATTATCACCGGATAAGGGATAAATTTAATGCCTACCTTGCAGTTATACCTGCAACGTTTACGCGAAATGAATAGCATTCAGTGTAATTTAATTTTGTACCAAATGACACTGAAGATATAGCAAAACATCTGCTTAATGGCCAGAAATTGCACTACTCACTTTCATCACGTGATATGTATGAATTCTGGCGTAATTGGTAATTAAATACAAAAAAAAACTCCTGAGCAGGTTTGAAACTGCAAATATATACACACACACATAAAGTATATATATATGCCTGTGTGTGTGTGTGTGAGAGAGAGAGAGAGAGAGAGAGAGAGAGAGAGAAAGAGAGAGAGAGAGAGAGAAATAACATTTAAAAAGATTTATCTTAATTGGCATTACCTCTTTTTAAATAATAATAATACCTTGAAAGATGAAATCCAGTTTTACTTCAGAGGAAGATTATTCTCTGCGAAATAAAAATGCGTCAGCACTTTGTAAATAGAAAAGTCATCTCAAATCCTTTGAACTCAATTACTAGAGGAAATGAAATTGCTAAACGTTTGAAATCTTGTAAGAAATGAAAGATACTTACGAATAAAAAGAAAGAAAAAAGTGGACATTTCCCAGTGGAGAAAATTAATCCCTTACGCGTCCTATGCTCACTGAAGTTGACATTTAAAATAGTGAGAAATTATAAGACGAAGTTTTATTTGCCCTTTGACATATTAAGATAGATTCCCTAAGCAATACGGGATAATAAATATTGATTAAGTTTCACGTGGTAATTTACAACGGTAGTGTAGACTAGGTGATGTTGTGGTAGAAATTTCGTTTTCGTCTCTCCTCTATTATTATCAATCAATTTCAAAATTATAGTGGTAGTAGTAGTTATAAATTTTGCCACCTACAGAAGAATTCAAATGTATAAAAGCATTTATGGAAGCCAAAACGAAGACGATCTCTGTCTCATCTAGAGAAATCCAATCTTGTGCTCCGAAAGAGGTAGGTCTGGATAAAGGAGAATTATTGTGCTTGGGGACGCTAGCAAGAATACTCAGTATAGGGGTCCTGCACATTTAATTAATGAAGAAATAAAGTTTAATGAAGTGTTTTATTGAGAATATTTATCAAAAGAGAAGTGTGCACCAAGGTGTGACAGAAAATAGCTAATAGTAGAAATTGCGTTTCAAGTCGATGGTGAAAATAAACAAGGGAATCAGTTGAAGAAATTACATTATTAATAAACCATTACAAAGTAACAATCAAATTAGCATTAATATGAAAAAAGTCTAATTCTGTATTGTTGCTCACTTAAGGGCTTTTTGTGGTAGCGTCTTCACCACAAAGTATATTTACGCTTAGAAGAGAGGCATTAATTAAGGAGAATCATGAATAGTAAGCATCTAAGGCTTACAGTCTACTCTAAGGAACAAGAGTTGTGCCGGCATAAGGCCAGCTTGTATTACAACAACAACGAAGACAGCAACTACAACAAGAACAGCCTCTTACAAAACCTGAGAGGCAATGCCTAAGAGATGGAGAGACGAATACAATTAGGGCTGGGAAGTTAATTATGGTAAATGTCAGCTGAGACAGGGCGTTAACGGTGCGAGTGAATGTTAATGAGATGAACTGCAGAGGAGGATACTGCTTATGCTATACGGATAGTTTAGAGAGGAGATAATTCTTCATTAGTGTCATTACTACACGTCGAGTGTGTAGCCTTACGTGACAAGATATAGGGGCCTGACTTTCTAATTGTCTGTGATCACATTATATATATATATATATATATATATATATATATATATATATATATATATATATATATATATATATATATATACTGTATATATATACATACATATACGCACATGCACACACACACACACACACACACACACATATATATATATATATATATATATATATATATATATATATATATATATATATATATATATATATATATATATATATATACATATATATATATATATATATATATATATATATATATATATATATATATATATATATATAATTAAACGTGATCACAGACAATTAGAAAGTCAGGCCCTATATCTTGTCATGTAAGCCCACATAGTCGACGTGTAGTAATGACACTAATGAAGAATTATCTCCTCTCTAAACTATGCGTATAGCCTTATCAGTATCCTTCTCTGCAGTTTATCTCATTAACATTCACTTGCACCGTTAACACCCTGTCTCAGCTGACATTTACCATAATTAACTTCCCAGCCCTAATTGTATTCGCCTCTCCATCTCTTAGGCATTGCCTCTCAGATTTTGTGAGAGGCTGTTCTTATTGTGGTTGCTGTAATACAAGCTGGCCTTATGTCGGCACAACTCTTGTTCCTTAGAGTGGGCTGTGAGCCTTAGATGCTTACTATGCATGATTCTCCTTAATTAATGCCTCTCTTCTAAGTGTAAATATACTCTATGGTGAAGACGCTACCACAAAAAGTCCTAAGTGAGCAACAATACAGAATTAGACTTTTTTCATATTAATGTAAATTTGATTGTTACTTTATAATGGTTTATTAATAATGTAATTTCTTCAACTGATTCCCTTGTTTATTTTCACCATCGACTTGAAACGCACTTTCTTCTATTTGCTAGTTTCTGTCACACTTTGGCGCGCACTTCTCTTTTGATAAATATTCTCAATAAAGAACTTTATTAAACTTTAATTCTTCATTAATTAAATGTGTAAGACCCCCATACTAAGTGTTCTTGCTAGCGTCCCCAAGCGTAATAATTCTCCTTTATCCAGACCTACCTCTTTCTGAGCACAAGGTTTTATACACTGAATTCTTCTCTAGGTGGCGAAATTTATAACTACTACTGTCACTCTATAATTTTGAAATTGATTGATAATAATAGAGGAGAGACGAAAACGAAATTTCTACCACAACATCACCTAGTCTAGATTACCGTTGTAAATTACCACGTGAAACTTAATCAATAGTTATTATCCCGTATATATACGTGTGTGTGTCTGCAGGAGTGTGTGTGTGTGTCTGCGTGTGTGTGTGTGTGTGTGTACTCAATCTTATCTGTTCTCACTAGCAAGACGTTTGTCAACATATAACGCAAAGGAGACTGACAGAATATATATTTTGTTACCCTTGGCGTATTCTTTGTCCACAACTTCTACAAGCATCGCATTGCCATTCATCCATCACTTTCTACGCGGCTTGATCACTCATACATTCATTATATATCTGCCTGGCAATTGCATATTAATCTTTGCGCGTGATATTCACAACCTTCTTATTTATTCCCCCACCGTGTTAAGTCTACAGCCACCAAGCGTATAGGTATGCTGTCACATAACAGTTGCGTAACACTGAGACTCTTGCCGCACTATAATGGCGTCACATCTATACACTTCAATTTCACACGCGTGAATACGTTTGCTGATGACCGGCAGGGGGGACTTGTAAAAAGGTTTCATTAAGCGCGATTACATGGGAGGAATTAGACTTGGTGAGGTTGGCGGTGGGGTTTAGGGGGCGTGTGTAAGGAGAGGTTCATTGAGATTTTGAAGGAACCTTTTAAGGTGCCTAGATGGTTCCCTTCATGGGGCAAGTGGCTGACATTTTTGCCGGGTCTACCTCGTTCTCTTTCTGGGGCAAGAGGTAGACATTTCAACGGGACCTGAATGATATCCTTGCGTGGTTGAATGACGGATATTTTAATGGGACCTCTACACACGCATATATATATATATATATATATATATATATATATATATATATATATATATATATATATATATATATATATATATATATATATATATATTATGCGTGTGTAGAGGTCTCATTAAAATATCCGTCATTCAACCACGCAAGGATATCATTCAAGTCCCGTTGAAATGTCTACCTCTTGCCCCAGAAAGAGAACGAGGTAGACCCGGCAAAAATGTCAGCCACTTGCCCCATGAAGGGAACCATCTAGGCACCTTAAAAGGTTCCTTCAAAACCTCAATGAACCTCTCCTTACACACGCCCCCTAAACCCCACCGCCAACCTCACCAAGTCTAATTCCTCCCATGTAATCGCGCTTAATGAAACCGTTGTACAAGTCTCCTCTGCGCGTCATCAGCAAACGTATTCACGCGTGTGAAATTGAAGTGTATAGATGTGACGCCATTATAGTGCGGCAAGAATCTCAGAGAGAGCAGTAGTAATAATAGGATGAGTGATCCATTTATCTATTTATTATTACTGACACTACATTAATTAATACTATTTTTTAACATCTTTTTTCCTCTAATATAAAAGTCGCAATCATAGCAAATGAAAACCATAGCTGACTGCGAACTATAAATTTAAGAACAGTTTACCACTGTACCACAAGTCTACACTTTTTTTTTGTCAATGTTAACTGTGTTGCTCATTTGATCAGAGTCGACACAACTCAATACTTTCGGTGGAAGCGCCACTCAAAAAGAGCGGAGAGTTAGCCGAAGGAATTATTAATCAAGACCTGGCACTAGATGGCGACAAACATTTACGAATTATGTATACCGGGCTGGGTTTATAGAAAAGCGTAAAAAGAACATTTAAATAATTGCAATATTCAACTTCCGCGTTCTGTGTAGCTTTTCCGTAATTCTGTTCAGCTGGAAATCTAGTTTCAGCACCTACAGTATACTTAACGAAGCCCCGTTTACTAATCTTCATCAATTTTATCCGACGTTTTCTTCGCAAAAAAACTTCATACTTTTCATTCTCTAACACTTTTCGTCTTGCCATCTTTACTTAAGCAATCACTTATAGATACAAAGTTTCAACAAGAATCCATAAGTCTGTGTAAATTTAACTTTGAATTCACAAAGAATTCCTTTATTCATGACTTTCCTGAGCAAAGATCGTAAACATGGGAGCGCGGCCTGACGTGGCACGCAAAGCTTCATTAAAGACTCGAGACACATATAGCTATTAATCTTTTAAAATGAAAAGGTCGCAATTCTTTTCGAGACAATGGTGTTGCTGTAAAGTTGTAGCTTTTTTTTTTTTTGTTTTTTTTGGAAAAGTACGAAAAGATTGAATGCTTCGTCAGAGCAGGGTTCTAATTATTAAGGTTTTTTTATGTGATGATAGAGTCATCAAGTTTCTTTCTCCATCCACTTGGCGATACTGTATATTAAGATGGACATTGAAAGGTACACACACACAAACACACACACACACATATACTGTATATGAATATATATATATATATATATATATATATATATATATATATATATATATATATATATAATATATATATATATATATATATATATATATATATATATATATATATATATATGTGTGTGTGTGTGTGTGTGTGTGTGTGTATGTGTATGTGTGTGCTTTTGGGGCAAAATTTTTCTTGTATGCAGGTTTCTTTGAATTCAATGGTTTTTCAGTTGTTGATCAGCTTTTTGTTAGTTTCACAATACTTTCAAATATTCTACATTCTTCGAAGTGTAGTTGATGGATAAAGGAACACAACACCACAGCTGTGCCGTCACTTGTTGTGACCTCTTCAAAGTGAACTACATTTTCTTTGCGTACTCGTATTTTATTAC
>JANJGK010000001.1:54808088-54875588 GCA_039081455.1 Macrobrachium rosenbergii
CTTTAGATTTGGTTACCCACTGGTAACTTTATAATGTGACTCGAACAATTGTGAATTAATTAAGATTATAGGACCACGTATATGAGGCTATGGCCAACAAATGAAAAGAAAGGTTATTGTTCAAGAATTAAAATACACGGTTACTTAATTTTAGATAAAATGCATGCGGTTAGTACAATCTGCCTTGAAGAGGCTGTGTAAATTAAAAACAGCGTTTACTTTTGTAAATGACATCCCCTTTTACGCGATACTGTAATGACTATATATATTCGCATTGATAATTTATCTTCGTTTTTACGTACTTTGCTTAGCCGGCCCCACACGGATTTTGACAGCTGTATGCGGGCGAGAGTATTCGCGAGGTTTTAATTCGCTAACCTTAAACTACGCTAATTTTATGCGTCTACTGCCTACTCAATGTTATGACGGGGCGAGCAGACAAAAGATGTGGGGTAGGACAACCAGCGATCTTGGAAGGAATGGAAGGGGGGAAAGGGATAATAATAACAAAAGGAAAATTACCTAGACGTTACGAATGAAAACTTGACCGCATATGAAAGGCGGGACACGTCCCTCAGAGCTTACGAAAAGGGGCATTTAAATCACAAGGGCAAGAGTTTATGACTCGCGATTCATTAAAATAAAGATAACTAAATGACTAAAAGAAAGTAAATGATATTGGCAGAAGAGCTAAGGGAAAAAGAGTGAGGATTTTATTGTGTTAGGCGGGAATTTATCGTCCTTTGCCTATAAATTACGGCCCGGACTATCACTTCAGTCCCAGGGCGAGGAAAGTGCACCCGAAGGGCGCGACTCCTTCAGGAGGGGCTGACACGCACGCCCGGTGCCAAGGTATGGGCGCAAGGGCGTGCCACTTCTCACTCTGTTATTCTTAATGATTTATACATTGTGTGGGGGATGGTATCCCGTATTTAATTGCCTCTTGTGGGGATAATTTAAGGGAAGATTAATAGAAGGTGATAAGAGATAGAAGTTCCTGGGGAACGGAAGAAGATAGAGGAGGGTCTGACATCCCCTTCTGGATTAGGGGTGCCAAGACCTTCGAAAAATGAAAGGGCGGCACAGGTGCCATGGGAGCTCTAGAGCTCTTTGTAAATTACCTGGAATGTCCCACGCCCGTGGTAATTTCGCCTCGAGTCTTTCTGAATGGGACAGTCGTCCTCGGCCGGGGAAGCGGAGGGCCCGCGACCGGAGGGCGGCACGGAGTACCACCTGGGCCTGCTGATGCGACAGCTGACGCAGGAGTGTTCCGTGCGGGTTCTACCATGATCCGTCGCGGCTCTTGTAGTTCATCGGCCAAGTGAGATATGGCAGAATCCTGACTTGCAATTGCGTCGGCGACGGGCTGAGGCAGAGAGGAGGCGGTCGGGGGTGGCGTGAGCGGCTCGCAGGTAACGATGACCAGCTCAGGCACGGGTTGCGAGGCCGCACCTGCAGGTGAGCTTCCGCGGTGGTCGGGAGGAACCGTCTCTCTGACCGACGCTGGTAGCGGTGCCAGGCCGGGGGAAGAGAGGGGGTCCTGAGTTGGATCCCGTGAATGGAGATCGGCGTAGCGCTCTGGCACTGGCACTAGGGCAGAGTCAGGCGCTATCAGAGGTTTCTTGGGCTCGCCGGTCAGGACGGACGAAGCCTGGCCTTGCTCGGGGCATGCAAGTGGCACCGGCAGGAATTTGGCATCTCCTGAAGGGAGATCTGATTGGGGCCCTGGCACTGGCACTGAGGCAGGGCCGGGCACTGGAATCGGATCGGGAACCGATCGAGGGGGCCACTGTACATCGTACTCAGGTGGCACTGGTGGGGACTGCACGTCCTCCTGGTACCCAGGGGGCGCCAGTCTTGACTGAGGGAGAAGCGGGGGAGGATTACTCGCGCCCGCGGAATGATTCGGGGAATGGGGACCCCTAGATTGTCGTGATTTCGGTGGGGACTGAAAGTCCTGTCCCAGGATGACGTCATAGCCTCCGGGGAGATGGCTTGCTACTGCAAGATTGCAAATTTTGGATTGGTGAGGTCTTGTGACTCTCAATTGGACCGTAGGGAGTATCATTTTAAATTGATTTATTCCCTCGATCGTGACGAGTTTTCGTCTATTGACGATAGCTCCGTAGGGAACTCTGTTCCTTCGGATGAGAGAGATTTGCGTGCCCGAGTCCTCGAAAGCAGTGACTCGGCGCGCGGGCTCGCTACCTCGTGGAGGGGCCACGTATACAGGCCCTTCGGCGGGAGGGCCTAATGACTGGGGATCTGTGACGGCCAAGGCGACGGTGGGAGTAGTTGATTTATTATTGCGTGGGCATTTCGCCCATGCGGGAGAATGGCCATAGACCTTGCACGCCGTGCAAAAGGTCTGGCTAAAGTCTTTCCGTGCTGCCCCTGTGGAGGGCGCAGGCGAGTTATTTGTCGGTTTTCCGGGAGAGAGAGGAGCCGGTTTCTTGTTCCGGCACTGTTCGGAGGAATGCCCCGTTTTCTTGCAATAATGGCAAGTTAGGGGCTTGCCCGAGTTCCCATTTTTGTGGGAATTTGAACCTCCGAGGAGGGACGGGGGATTTATCTTCCGCCCCATGGATCCTTCTTGAGGGTGGTGAGTTTCCCACATATCTGCTATTCGGCAACACTCGGTGAGGGTTGCTGGGGCTTTTTCCACTATATGGGTGGCGAGGGCAGGAGGGGCGTAGCGCAGGAAATGCTCGAATTTAAACCGCTCGAGTACCTCGGCGGTGTTAGTGGCTCCTTCGGAATCGAGCCATTTTGTCAACGCCCGCTCCGAATGGTACGCCCAATCGGACCAAGTCTGGCCTGCTTCTCTGGGCTGCTCTCTCCAACGTCTCCTCCACCGCTCGGGGGTAATCTCGTACGCCTTCGTAACTGCTTGGCGTACGGCTTCCCAGTTTCCCCGATCGTCTGCGGGAAGGGCGTGGTAGGCAACGAGGGCCTTTCCGCCCAGGAATTTAGTGAGAACAAGGGAGAGTTCCGCGGGGGAGAGATCGCAGCACTCCAGGACTCGTTCGGCCCTTTCAAGCCATACTTCAGGCTCGGACTCCGTCCATTTTGGCATGAACGAGTGAGCTTGGCTGAGGGCACTCATTCCCGCGGCAGGGGGCGGGGGGGGTGGCGGGCTGTCGTTCTAGCATCTGGAGCTCGTGGGCGCGCTGTCGCTCTCGATCTTCCCATTCTCGTTCCTCCCTTTTCTCTTGGGCGATTCTGTCTCTCTCCTCTCGTTGTTCTTGGGCAATTCGTTCCCTCTCTCTCTCCTCACGTTCTTTATCCTTCTCCTGCTCTTGGGCAATTCTTGCCCTCTCTCTCTCCTCACGTTCTCTCTCCCTCTCTGCACGTTCTTTTTCCTCCCGTTGTTCTTGAGCAATTCGTTCCCTCTCTCTCTCTTCACGTTCTCTTGCTCTCTCAGCCTTGGCATCGTCCACTCGCTCTTGAACCCATGCTCTCAGATCTTGCCCCGATAGTCCCATGTCCTTCCCAGCGGACATATAGAATTTGAAATCCTCGTTTTGTTGGGCTCTGGTATTAGCCATCTTGAAATAATGGGTATATGATATGTCTGAGAAGACTCAGGTTGTCTGAAAAGACTCAATTGCAGGAATCTGAAACACTCAATTGTTCAGACTGCAGGAGAATGGATCTGTCCGAATAAGACAGTTGATTAGTAAGTCTGGGGAGACTTTTTGTTAAAATTGGATGTGTCTTGGAAGGACGTGGTTGTTCTTGGCGAACGAATTCTAATATGCGTCTCGGAAGACGTAGTTGGATTTTGTCACGCTCGGACTTGGCCGGCTGTAGCGTGAAGTTAAGGAGTTGTTCTAACGAACTAGAATGATCAGTCCAGTAAGGGCTTAGATGTGTGTCTCAAAAGGACTTAATCTTGGGTTCCCGCAGGAATGAGAAATTCTCGCCACGTGCGACGTAGAATTTTTGTATGAGTCTCTGAGGACTGGGGTTTGGAGGAATTCTCGCCACGTGTGACGTAGAATTTTAGGAGTCTCTGAGGACTGGAATTTGGAGAAATTCTCGCCACGTGTGACGTAGAATTTTAGGAGTCTCTGAGGACTGGAGTTTGGAGGAATTCTCGCCACGTGCGACGTAGAATTTTAGGAGTCTCTGAGGACTGGAATTTGGAGAAATTCTCGCCACGTGCGATGTAGAATTTTAGGAGTCACTTAGGACTTGGAATTTGTGGAATTTGGAGGAATTCTCGCCACGTGCGACGTAGAATTTTAGGAGTCACTTAGGACTTGGAATTACGATTCGTCCCTTAGGACTTAGAAATTACTAACGGGAAACCCAAAGAAAAATGTATGCTGGGAAATGAATGGGAGAAAAAAAAAAATGCTACACACGCGGGCATGGGCGGGGGGGGGGGGGGTTGCAGGTTGTTTGGCCAACACCGGAGGTATTTTTAGATTCTGGGTGAATGAACCCGTATATTTATATACCGTCTGGGATTCCGGGGAATTTCCCAGTCGTCTGAGAGGATAACAATACAACGGCCTTGTAATTTTCCCTATAAGCGGAGTTTAAATTTCGCTTTCCTAACACCTAACTCGAATTCTAACTACACTGAGAGAATTTCAGCAATGCAAGCTGACTTCGTCGTGTCCCACGTGGGAATTTTATTCGCGCCTAAATAACAGTTCGCTAATTCGAAATGCGAAGTAAAAGTTATCACAGAGGAATTTCTTTCGCACTATTCCTCGAAGCAAGGATATGGCAAAGATTTTAACACAGGAATTTTCGCACTATTCCGCGAAGCAAAAGATATGGCAAAGATTTTAACACAGAGGAATTTCGCACTATTCCTCGAAGCAAAGGATGGTTAGCACTGGTTATTTCCTAACTACCTATCCTGAAAGGCATGCATTAACGAATCTAATACGGCGGTTCTTTTCTCTCAGTGATTACATGCTTCCCTATTTCTAATTCCTAGGAACAGTCACGATTGTAAAAAGGTTTTGCTAAGATTAACACATTACTTACGTGGAATTTTCTGGATCTGTGTGCTGGTTTTACACAAAAGGTTCGTAATTGTCTCGTACCCAGCTTAGCTTTGCTAAGAGCTGATCTGGCAAGTTGCAAATGCAATAAAGCAACACTAGGGGAACTGCAACTGCAAAACGAGATCCTGGCAAGGTCGCCATTTTTACGTTTTTCCGTGGTTTTAGTTTGAAATATGCTCTGTGAGACAGGCAGCAACGATTTAAGGTAATTTAGCCTTGTGATTCTGACTTCGTGGGTACAGGAAAACGTAAAAAAAAGGAAAACAAAGGAGAATTTCATACGAGCATAGGGCTCTTGTTACTGAGGGAAATATTACGTAAAACACGTGGGCAAATTTAAAGGAGTGTATTTACATAAATGATATCAGTACGGGAAAGAGGAACTCAAGTAGATTACTATCCTGAAGGAGATTCCTACGGGATTGAATGAAACTGGGGGATTCCAGACACAGCCCGAGAAGCTTCCACGAAATAGGATCCCTCTGAAATGAGAGATATGCACATTATACGCCAGTAATGAAAACAGACAAAAGATTAATGAATTCGAAGCTGCACTGAGGGTGCCAAAGGAGTAATAAAGAATTAATACTGCCGATGCAAGAGGCGCACGGACATTAGACAAGGGAGATTTCTGGCTTTCTCTTTAAGAAAATATTACGAGACAAAAGCGTGACTGAAATGGGGCTCTTCCAGGGCACTTTACCTTAGCAGATTTTCCGAGGGCGTGTAGAAGGCGGTCCGTGGATGACTTGCGATTTCCGAGGACGAGTTTCTTCCACGTGGTGAGATGCAAGGGCTTCCGTAAAGGGGCAAGGCGATGGGGACTCCTCGAAACTCCAAGCAATGGCGTGTGGGCTCGAGGAATACGGTCGAAGGGCACGAGGAAAAGTATACTTTTGAAAGGGCCACGTGGTTAGGATGCAAGGGCATCGGTGGGGCCAGGTGTTGAGGACGTCTTCACAAGTTCACTCCATATCTTCCAGCCCGCGTGTGTGTCGAGACCTCGTGGGCTTTTGCCTTTTATCCCCTCCTATGGGACAGGGGTGCGCCCAACACAGATGCTTTGACTCATTGCACCTGCTGCCCGCAGGGGAGGTTTTGGCCTGTAGGAGAAACACCCAAGCCAGATTACTTTTGCCTCGAAGGAAAGATCTTTATCAAAAATGGGAGCGCCTTTAATCTTTTAACCCTTGTTTTTAAGTCGATAGACAGATGGTCTATCGATCGGCCGGCTGGCAGTAAATGAACAACCAACAACAACAAAGGAGGGGGGGGAGGTAATTTGCTAGCGAATTCTTGCTAATCATAATAATATGTATATATATATATATATATATATATATATATATATATATATATATATATATATATATATATATATATATATATATATATATATGTATATATATATATATATATATATATATATATATATATTGAAAATTACGTTTTCACTGTGTAAATGTTAATGAAACTTGTAGTTAAATGAGATGGTAAATAACAGCTCTCTAGCAAATTTACGCACGCTTTCAAGATTCTGTGAGTTTATATGTATGTGTTTATGTTTTGTGTTTGCTAAAAGGCTACGTAAAATCTAAGGAAAATTAAATACCTTCCTACTCAGTTTTATAAGCTGAGATATAGATGAGCTCCTAATCCATGTATCATCGAGACCATTTTCCATATAAAAAGAATAATTAAAGCATTACCATCAGAGTCAGTTTCCATATTATATGACAAATCGCGAACCACTCGTTATTAGAGGAATTTCGACTCAGTATTCATGTAAAGCCACATAAAGACATAATTATTTTCATTTTATTGAAGACGCAGTTTACATGAAAAAGAAATATTGCCTGTAATGTGGGATGTATCTCAGATATCAGCTAATTAAAAGCTGGCTTTTAAACAAGCTGGGGGATAATTAGGCGAGGGTCCGTGTGATATTTTATTCCATATTTCTTTTTCGAATTTAAGTGACATTTGAATTAGATTGATTTTCCCTTGTTGGCCTTTCCGTACGGAACAGAAGGAACTCTTGGTTGGTAAAGTTAGATCAACCGTTACTCATGTTCTATTCTATATTTATTTATTTCATGAAATATTTAACGTACTGCATAACAGTTTAGAATCAAACACCCACATGCACACCAACGCACACACACACATATATCTGTGTGTGTGTTTGCGCGCGCGCGCGCGCGTGTGATGTGTCTGTGTGTTTTGTAATCGAAGGAAAGTAAAGCGAAATAATAAACGAAAAATATAGGGTAGTTCCAGATCTGCTCGGCGCCACTTAACAAAGCCATCACAGTGCAAGTAAACGAATATAAAACCAAGAAAGAAAATAGCGAAGAAAAAGGAAAATTTTTCCTAATGTTTGACAGGTCGTCAGCTGTGAATCTGGGTACTACCAATAAGTGCTTCTATTTCATTTATCCGGATTTATTCCTCTTCCTCTTCATCAGCTTACTTATACGAACGCAGCAGTCCTTTCATGAGAGAGAGAGAGAGAGAGAGAGAGAGAGAGAGAGAGAGAGAGAGAGAGAGAGAGAGAGAGAGAGAGGAGACTGGAAGGTACATTGGTTTATTTTTTATGGTTGTACTAGTTCAGTCACGCTTAGACGAAAGTTATACTAAGTTATTATAAATTTTAGATGCGTGACCAAGGCAATTTTAATATTGATGGAAAAAAATGATGTTATATTAAAGACGTCTAGTTGTTCTCTCTCTCTCTCTCTCTCTCTCTCTCTCTCTCTCTCTCTCTCTCTCTCTCTCTCTCTGTTTAATCAATTGTTAATGTAGTACAATACATCACACATAAGAAACTGAGGGGAACTTATCCGAATAACCGATTCCCCTCGGACAAGTTATATCGTATATTAATAACCAGTCAACACTTCTCCCCTAGTCTGGAAGGACTTGTGCTCCTGTTATTATTATTATTGTCGTTGTTCTTGTTTTTGCTGTTATCTTTTATTATAATTATTGTTATTATTGATATCGTATTAAGTATCAAGAAATTAATCGTTATTATGGATAGAGTATCTTATGACAGTACTTAGACCGGTACTAGTAATACTATATTATTATTATTATTATTATTATTATTATTATTATTATTATTATTATTATTATTATTTGGGAGGGGGGGAGGTGTCTATCAGTCATCCTATTCGACTGGGTGGTTTTTATAGTGTGGGGTTCCGGGTTGCATCATGCCTCCTTAGGGGTCCATCACTTTTCTCACCATGTGAGCTGTTTCTAATAGCACGCTCTTCTGCATGAGTCCTGGAGCTACTTCGGCTTCTAGTTTTTCCAGGTTCCTTTTCAGGGATCTTGGGATCGTGCCTAGTGTTCTTATGATTATGGGTACAAGTTCCACTGTAAGATCCCGTAGCCTTCTTATTTCTATTTTCAGGTCTTGAAACTTATAAATTTTTCCTCTTTGTTTTTCATCTACTCTGGTGTCCCATGAAATTGCGACATCAATGAGTGATACTTTTTTCTTGATTTTGTCAGTCAGCGTCAAGTCTGGTCTATTGGCCCATATCACCCTATCTGTTCTGATACCAAAGTCCTAGAGGATCTTTGCCTGATCGTTTTCTATCACTCCCTCAGGTTGATGTTCGTACCGCTTATTACTTTAAGCTAGCTGGCGCTTCTTGCACAGGCTCCAGTGGAGGGATTTTGCTACTGAATCATGCCTTTTTTTTGTACTGGTTCTGTGCAAGCGCCGGGCATTCTCTTGCTATGTGGTTTATTGTCTTGTCCTTCTGTTTCCTTCTTGAGTTCTCCCCCTCTGTACCCATTGCCATGTTTCATTGCTGGCCAGTTCTTTAGTCTGTCTCGTGTACTGTCCGTGCACTGGTTTGCTGCGCTATTCCTCTGTTCCGTTTTTCATTCTCCTGTCTGTGTATTTCTGGGTCTTCGTCTACTTTTATCAGTCCTCCTCCTCCTCCCCCTCCTTATTATTATTATTATTATTATTATTATTATTATTATTATTATTATTATTATTATTATTATTATTATTATTATTATTATTATTATTTGAATGGATTTTATACGGAGTCTTTTTCATTCCTCTTATTACTCTATTTTATCCAGTGCTAATTTTTCCTAAAAGTCAGGAGGAAAGTCAGGAGTTCTGAATTCTGTCAGATTTTTCTTTTCGCATATGATCAGTAGGTAGTTAAACACGACAAGGTGATTCCGTAGAGATTTTCAGTAGGAGGCAAGCATAGGTTGAATCCCTGAGTCGTTCTCAGGTGGCAAAGAATCCTCGTAGGGGAGTTCCCTTATGGCGCCGACGTCTCTGCGCTCAACTCCATTCTCTAGACGGATTTAGTCGATATATATATATATATATATATATATATATATATATATATATATATATATATATATATATATATATATATATATATATATATATATATATATATAAAGCTACAAATGTCATTAGATATCCAATTTGCGATCCTTCGAGAGTATCACTGAAGAGGGATTATAAGTGATAAATGGATTGGTGCCTAAGTAACTCGAACACCCGACAGTACCCTCCAACGACTTCCAGTCGATGTCGCTAACCATTAGGCTGTCAAGAGAGGTCTTAACAGCCTAATGGTTAGTGACGTCGACTGAAAGGCGGTGGAAGGTACTGTAGGGTGTTCGAGTCACTTAGGTACCAATCCATTTATCGCTTATAATTCTCCTCCAATGATGTTCCTGAAGTAGCGCAAATTAGATATTAAACGACATTTATAGCTTTATATATATATATATATATATATATATATATATATATATATATATATATATATATATATATATATATATATATATATATATATTTATATATATATATATATATATATATATATATATATATATATATATATATATATATATATATATATATATAATATATATATATATATATATATATATATATATATATATATATATATATATATATATATATATATATATATATATATATATATATATATATATATATATATATATATATATATATATACTGAATATATATATATATATATATATATATATATATATATATATATATATATATATATATATATATATATATATATATATATATATATATATATATATATATATATATATATATATATATATATATATATATATATATATATATATATATATATATATATATATATATATATATATATATATATGTATATGTATATGTATATATATATATATATATATATATATATATATATATATATATATATATATATATATATATATATATGTATATATATATATATATATATATATATATATATATATATATATATATATATATATATATATATATATATATATATATAATCTCGAAGGAGAAGGAAAGGGCACCATTATTACAATACGTTTATTATGCCGACGTTTCACGACAATTGCTATAGTCGCATTTTCAAGGCTGCAATGATTAAAAAAAACTTCTTACAAAAAATCACATTAAAACATCGATATATAAATTATAAGACAAATAAAAACGGGGGGAATAGGCACAGGACATACCTAAACCGTAGCAGTAACAAGACTAAAATAAAAGAACACAGGAAGAGCAAGAAAGGACGAGAGAAGAAAAACATAAACAAAAGGTTAAGCAATGAACAATTGAACAGTGGAGGTTTGAGTAATTAGTTTTGGGACCGTCTTCTTTATAATAATGGATTCTAATATATTGAGGTTATTTTCATTTTGGGCTTGTCCTATTATAGAAAAATCTTTATAATTTATATCAGTTTTGCACATTTTTACATGAATTTTTATATTTGATTGGTCTGGATTAGACAGTTTACAGCCAGTTCTGTAGCTTACACCCTTATGAGAATCTATGCGAATCCGTAGTAGCCTCTTCGTGCATCCGACGTAAATCCCACGATCATATCCTGGGCAAACATATTTATAAACGATGTTCGAAGACAAGAGATGGCTAAGACGATCCTTGAATTTAAATATCGATCCGATAGTGCGTGGATTCTTGGGTATCAGTTTCAGGTCTACAGCTGCGAACGTTCTTTGAAATATGGCAAGAAATTTCTTCCTAAAGGTGTTGTCATTTAGGTAGGGAAAATTTGCATACACTTTCATTTTCGGTACTGTTGCGATGGTAGGAGTTGGATTCATTCTGGCATTCAACATTTTATAGAGCCTTCTGGAGACTAGCCTCGTAGGAAAGCAGTTATTCCTGAAATAAGTAGTTAAGAATGTAATTTCAACATGAATTCCCCCAGGTTGAGGAATGAGTAAAAGCTCTATGTAATAAAGTTGAAATAGTATTAATTTTGAAGTTGAAAAACAAGAACTAAAGAAATTCATACCCAACCCTGTAAAAGTACTTTTTCGGAATACACCTGTATAGAAACCATTGTTGTCTCTGGAGACAAGGACATCGAGGAAAGGGAGCTTATTATTCGTCTCCTTCTCCAGAGTAAACTTGATGTTAGAATGCTGGCTGTTAACAAAATCTAAAAACAGTTCTGCGTCGTGTTCGTGTCAGAACAGAGCAAACGTGTCGTCTACATACCTCCGGTAAAATAAAGGAAGGCAGCTCAGGGGACAGTTATCCATGATGCCCTCCTCCAGGGAGGCCATGAATATATTCGCCAAAGTGGGTCCCAGAGGCGACCCCATTGCAACCCCCTCCACCTGCTTATACAGAGTACCATTAAAAACAAACGTCGTGTCCAGCGTGGCCAGTTCTAAAAATTGTTTAAATAATGTTCGGTTAAAATTATTAAAACTAGAGTTAGTGTCAGGGAACAAATGATTTAAGATCATTTCAGTGGTTTCTGCAACTGGAACATTGGTAAAGAGAGATTCAATGTCAAGGCTAGCCATAAATAAATCTGAATCCTGAATAATGATTTCATCTTTGAACTGAGCAGAATTGTAATAATGGTGCCCTTTCCCTTCGCCTTCGAGATTGTATCCTGAGTCGAGACTCACCCTACTTGGATATATATATATATATATATATATATATATATATATATATATATATATATATATATATATATATATATATATATATATATATATATATATATATATATATATATATATAATTTATATTATATATATACATATATATAAATGAATGTCTTTTAATGTAATACCACAGAATAATATGAAGATAAAAATGCCCATAAAATATGGACAGATGAAATGTTACAAGAGTATATACTCTTGTCACATCTCATCTGTCCATATTTTACCAGTGAACAAAGGCACAGAAGGAAGTGCTCGAAATATATGGTTGCAACGTTCACATTGTGTCTTATGAGCCTTTTTATCTTCATATATATATATATATATATATATATATATATATATATATATATATATATATATATATATATATATATATATATATATATATATATATATATATATTCTTTGGTTAACATGCTTTCTCCCATTTTTTATATGGGGTAAGCACGATGCTTTCTTTTGAAGGACTTTGATTTGGCGTTGGGGTAAACCGTGGCCTCGATCGGCTGCCCTGCCTGACATTGCTTAGACCCCGGTAGCGCATGTGTACATGTATCGTACCAAATCCCCAGTTCCCTTTCTCCCAGCAGCGAGGAGAGCTGAGTGGTTAGGTCGACAGTTCGAGACATGTGAGGTGTCTGTTATGTTTTAGAAGCTGTTGGAGTGGCTTTGTTTGTGTGTGTGTATTAGTCTGTAACACCCATTTGCTTTCAACAAATCAACCATACATATATAAATATATATATATATATATATATATATATATATATATATATATATATATATATATATATATATATATATATACAGTATATGTATGTATATATGTGTATATGTGTATATATATATATATATATATATATATATATATATATATATATATATATATATATATATATATTATAATGATATGCATATTTTCTGTAATTAATACATTTTTTGTAATTTTGATATATTCTCTCTTGTGTTTGTCATGTGTTGTGTGTTGAGATATCAGGTCTCAGTCTTAACAGGGTTAGTTGACTTTGTGATTTTGGAGATAAGATACATTTTCCTGATAGGTTCTTGTGTTTGGACAGCTGAATGTTTGTTCAGGTGTGAAGTGTGTGACCACGGTATTTGTCCCTTTATGCGAGAGAGGCCCCAAACCACTTAAGTTGTCAACTAAAAGGGAGATGAGATGACAGGTTTAGATAACAGTGACTGGTCTAAAAGTTTGTTGTTTGCACAAGTGTTAAGACAAGAAATCCTCTATTAATTAAGAAGATGTGGGATGACAGGTTTAGATAAGCTGCTTGATCCAGAGGCCTTTTCTGTTTGAACATGTGTGAATACAGGAAATCCCCTCTCCATTTAAAAGGATGTATGCTGACGGGCCCAAATAGCTCTTTTCAAGCCAGAGAATAATTCCCTGATTATTTTTCCTCCTCCAGAGGGGAAAAAACCAGTTTATTCCTTTATTTCCCAGGGAAGATTCCCAGAGTGACCCATATCCAAAAAATGCCTAACTGGCAACATAGGTTTATTCTCATAGTAGAGTTTCGGGAAACTGATCACTCCAGACAGAGACTCTGTAGAGTTTGGTCAGGTTTTCTCTCTCTCTCTCTCTCTCTCTCTCTCTCTCTCTCTCTCTCTCTCTCTCTCTCTCTCTCTCTCTCTCTCTTATTTCAGGGGAGAGTAAAAATTACAATATAGAAGATTTGGTGTGGTAAAATAAGTGTAACGACACCTTAGATAAAAAGTGTTTCTGCTGCAGCAAGAGTTTTGTAAAAGTGTTCAGAAACTTGTATAAGGTAAAGCGTTTTTTTACTTATTTTTACCACAGTAAATAGATAGAAACTTTAAAGAGATTTTGCCTTAGTGAAATTATTGTTGATAAACCTTTTGTGTATTTATTGCATGTTCTTGTGTTTGCATTTTTTGTGTGTTCTTGTGTTTCCAATTTCATAGTTTTACCCAAACTTTTGTGTTGGTAATTTAATATTTATTTACTCAGTATGTTAGATATGTTGATACTTAAACATTACATACTTGATTTGATTTTCATTTGTTAAGATTTCTTTTTCAAATCTTGAGTAAATCTTAATAGTTTGAATTTTGCTTAGTTAACGCAATTTCTTGATAAATTAAAGTTTTATGAATTAATCTTGTTTAAGAATTAATTAATCTTGTGTTTTTTTAAGTAATGGTTGACCACCAGTGAATAGGGTTATTTGTGGGTGCATAAGGCAAAGTGATAGACATGTTTTGCTCTCCTCCAATTAATGGAAGTGAATGAAGACTGGGCCAGGGAAACAATTATAGTTGGTTGATAAAGTGATGCCATTTTTTATCTAGTATATCTCAATACCTCACACATAACTCGCTAAACCTAGTTTGATATTTCAAGTGATAAGCAAGTTTTAAGGAATCACTGTTACATTTAGAGTGTTCAGTCATAATTTTATTGTTATAAGGGTTCAGGTATCTGGCTGAAGTGAGGTAAATTCTTAGATTTTGGTGACTAGTTGTGTAGTAACCAGGTACTTGGTACACTTCATGACAATATTACTTGGTGCCCAGACCCGGGAGAACAAAAGAAAATATCACTGATTTATGGTTTATACTGGTGGGGTTAGGGATATATATTTGAAGTTCAGAAGTTCAGAAGTTTTTAGCAGCTCCATCCATCAAAGAGTTATCTGAATCTAACCTACATAAGGCACAGTGGAACGCTTTACCAGTTGCTTGTAGGGGTAATGTGACTATTGGTATGATTGAGGGACAAATCAAATGTATTGCAATTCAAACATTGATAGAATCTGGTAAAGCAGATAGAGAGTTAAATGAGGCATATGAATTGTTGAATGCAGCTGAGATAGAATTTCACATAAGCAAGGGCAAGAGAATGAGAACAGTAATGCAGAGGCAGAGCTTAGACATTTAGAAGCAGAAGAAAATTTGTGTAGATTGTAGATGCTAGAATCAGAAGAAAGGTTGATTAAGCTACAGATGCAGGCTGAAAGAGAAAAGGAAGACAGAGAAAGAGCAAGACATGAAAGGGAGTTGGATTTAATCAAAGTTCGCTCCACATTACCTGTAACCCCGTATAACTATATCCAAGGTAAATCAGACCCTGTGTTTGATGTAGTAAGAGTGCAGAAGTTAATTCCAAAGGTTACAGAAGAAGGTCCAGATGAGAATTTTGAGCACTCTGAAAAAGTGGCTTCAGGTATGGGATGGCCAGAAGATAAATGGTCAGTCTTGTTAGAGTGTTCTCATTGGTAAAGGAAAAAGTGCCTATTTAGCCTTATCAGCTGATCAGTGTAAAGAGTACAATGTACTGAAACACAATGTGTTACAAGTTTACCAGATGACCCCTGAA
The DNA here is from genome assembly GCA_039081455.1 of Macrobrachium rosenbergii. Classification (NCBI taxonomy): domain Eukaryota; kingdom Metazoa; phylum Arthropoda; class Malacostraca; order Decapoda; family Palaemonidae; genus Macrobrachium; species Macrobrachium rosenbergii. The sequence continues at coordinate 54,823,536 of JANJGK010000001.1, forward strand.
TATTGCAATGAAAGATTCAGAAAGGATGACAAGATAACTTTCTTGGATTATGCCTATAAAGTAAGATGTTTCAGACGATGGTTGGAGGCTGCTAAAGTTAAAACTATGGAAGAACTTGAGGAGTTAGTAGTCCTAGAGCAATATCTTAGAGGAATTCCTGAACACATAAGAGCTTATTTAAGAGAGAGAGAGAGGTTAAGAAACTTGACATAGCTGCCACATTGAGTGAATTTTATAATATAATCAGTAGCAGGAGGAATTATAATGTCAGGTACCAGAACCAACAACTCACAGGTTATAGGTCTCAATCGAATTTTAGGAAAATTGATGTAAGAAACCCTTCTAGTGGCTATGCCAGTACAAAGCCAGGATATACCCCTCAGCAATCGAATGGTAAATCCTCACCCTTCAGTTTCTCAAGACAGATACAGAAGACTAATGTTGTCTGCTACAAGTGTGGAAAAGTAGGACACTATAGTCGAGATTGTTATAAGATGCAACAGCAGACCAAGCCAGTTGGTCAAGTGGTTAAAGGTAACCAGGTGAAGCAAGTGTTTCCCACACTGAACACTGAGACTAGACAAGCAGAGTGTTTAGCAACCAGTGGAAATGTAACCTCAAGCAGTGAGTGGTTGAGCAGTGTGGAGGCTTTTAAGCCATATATCTATGAAGGTATGCTGACAACTCAAGGGGAAGTGTGCAGGTACCAGTCAAGATATTTCATGATAGAGGGAGTAACCATTGTGTGGTAGTTCGTGGTGCTCACCCACAGTTGGAGAAGAGATAAAGTTATTTTGGAGGGTATAGGAGGAGAGGAAGTAACCCCTATATGCCGCTTGCATCTGTCCTGTGAATTGGTGACAGGAAGTATTGATTTTGCTGTAAAGGATTTACTAGCTGTTGAAGGTGTACATGTTTTACTGGGTAATGAAGCTGGTGGTGTACCCTTCGTTCCTTGTCCTATAGTGACAGACAAACCATTGAGGATTAGTCTTACAGTAGAATTAGAGAAGAAAAACCCCCACCTGTTTCCAAGTTGTGTAACTACCAGGAGTATGAAGAGAACTACGTTTGCAAGTGAAGAAACTGAGGAGTTACCTGTACCAGAGGGATCTTTGAGCTTAGAAGAACTATTCCAGGAAAGTGAAGAGAGCATCCAAGAAGAAGAGGATCCAGTTGTTATTGAAGAGACTCAGCGTAGTCAAACTGTTCCTGAAGATAGTAGTGAAACTACAGTAGCAGAGTTAGCAGATATTGAGAGTTCCGCCCTTGAAGTTGCTGAAGTGCGTAGAGAGAAGCTAATAGAACTGCAGAAGAAGGATACAACGTTGGCTGATTTGTTCTTCAGAGTTGTTGATCAAGAGGAGATGCAACAAACTCCTACCTGCTATTATCTAAAGGAAAGATTGCTAATGAGGAAGCATCGACATGCAGATATACCAAGAAATGCTGAATGGGGGGAATATCATCAAGTTTTGATTCCATATCCATTGAAGACGTGAGTAGTAGCAGTAGCGCACAAGTCTGGAAATATGGGAATCAGGAAGACTGTTGAGAAGATTATGAAGTATTTTTTCCGGCCTGGACTTCACAAGAATGTTAGCAAATTTTGCAGAGAGTGTCACACATGCCAGATTGCTGGAAAACCGAATGAAACTATTCAGGAAGCCCCTCTACAACCCATAGAAGTTAGAGGAGAACCCTTTAGCAAAGTAATTATAGATGTGGTTGGACCGCTTCCAAAAACAAAGAAAGGAAATGAATATCTTTTTACATTAATGTGTCCAGTGACAAGGTATCCTGAGGCGATTCCTGTAAGAAGTGTAAGTGCAAAGGTAATTGCTGAGAAGTTGGTGGAGTTTTTCTCCAAGTTTGGAATACCAGAAACTGTACAAAGCAATAGAGGAATGAACTTTACTTTAAAATTATTCCAGGATGTGATGAACTTGTTAGGAGTGAAACAAGAGTTATTAACTGCTTATCATCCAGAGACTCAAGGAGTCTTGGAAAGGTTCCACCAGACTTTGAAAAGTATGTTAACCAAGTACTGTAATGAATCAGGAAGGGAATGGGATGCTGGTTTACCTCTGATGTTATTTGAAGCTGGGAATGCTTACCAAGAAAGTATGGGATGTTCACCAAATGAAATGATTTTTGCCCGAGACGTGAGAGGTCCATTGAAGATTCTTGCAGAGAATTGGGAAGAAAATCAAGAGGAAGTCCAATAAGAATATGTGAAGAACTTGAGGAAAAGGTTAAGAGAAATAAGAAAATTCTCTTTAGAAAAATTGAAAATAAGTCACAAGAAAATGAAAAGGAATATGATGCTAAGACTAAGCTAAGAAATTTTAGTGTTGGACAGCAAGTTCTAGGTTTTTACCAGTGAAAAGATTTCCCCTTACAAATAAGCTTAAGGTCCTTATAAGATGATAGAGAAGTTAAGTGATCAAACTTACGTAATTGAAACACCAGGGAGAAGGAAATGACAGAGGAAGATGCATGTGAACCTTTTGAAACCTTACTTCTCAGACACTAGAACTGAAACAGTGTCTATAACACAGACAACTTCATCTACAGAGGAAGATGATGGCTACGAATTGGGAGCTGAAAACAAGATGAACAATTCTTTAATATTGGAAAATTTGGGGAACAAACTAAAACATCTGAGTGTCAAACAAAGCAATGAATTAAGTGAAATGATTCAAAGTTTCCCTGAAATTTTTGCAGATGTACCCAGGTGTACCGACTTGACAAAGCATGAGATAAAGATCAGAGAAGATGTAAAACCTTTTAAACAAAGAACTTACCCTGTATCACCTTTTCATTGAGATTCTTTGAAAAAAGAAGTTGAATATTTATTGCAGCATGGATTAGCAGAACCCAGTTCAAGTCATTACTGTTCTCCTTGTGTGTTAGTGAAAAAACCAGATGGCTCATTTAGGATGTGTACTGAGTATAGGAAACTGAATTCCATCAGTGTGGCTGACAACTATCCCTTGCCTCTTATTGACCAATCACTTGATAATATTGGGCAACCCAAGTTTGTTTCCAAGATAGACTTGTTGGAAGGATATTATCAAATTCCCTTAGATGAGGATGCTAAGTGGATGTCAGCTTTCATTATTCCTTTTGGACTGTATCAATGTGTAACCATACTGTGTAGAACTATAGAACATTTTTGGAGAGAACAATGTAATTGTCGATTATTTATCCCGCTCCAAATCGTTGGATTCAAACCTGGGATAATTAATCTTCTGGGAGGAGGAATATAATGATATGTCTTATGATATGTATGTTTTCTGTAAATAATATAGTTTTTGTAATTTTGATATATTCTCTCTTGTGTTTGTCATGTGCTGTGTGTTGAGATATCTGGTCTCAGGTCTTAAAAGGGTTAGTTGACTGTGTGATTTTGGAGAAAAGATACATTTTCCTGTTAGGCTCTTGTGTTTGCACAGCTGAATGTTTGTTCAGGTGTTAAGTGTGTGACCACGGTATTTGTCCCTTTACATGAGAGAGGCCCCAAACCACTTAAGTTGTCAACTAAAAGTGTTAAGACAGGAAATCGTCTATTAACTAAAGAGATGTGGGATGACAGGTTTAGATAAGCTGCTTGATCCAGAGGCCTTTTCTGTTTGAACAAGTGTGAATACAGGAAATCCTCTCTCCATTTAACCCTTTAACGCCGAAGCCCTATTTACAAAAACGTCTCCCGTATGCCGGCGGCGTTCGGTGAGTTAGCGCCGAAGTGGAAAAAAATTTTTTTTCAAAAAATCACAGCACGCTTAGTTTTTAAGATTAAGAGTTCAATTTTGGCTCATTTTTTTTCATTGCCTGAAGTTTAGTATGCAACCATCAGAAATGAAAAAAAATATCATTATCATATATACATATTGGAATATATGACAGAAAAAAAAAAACTCGTATATAATTGTATACAAATCACGCTGTAAGCAAAACGGTTAAAGCTAATGAGTTAATTTTTTTTAGTTATATTGTACACTAAATTGCGATGATTTTGGTATATAACAAATTTTAAAACGATCAAAGCAACACAGAGAAAATATTATCACAAAATGATGCATGAATTCGTAACGCTCATACGTAAAAAAATGTTTTTATCAAAAATTCACCATAAATCGAAATATTGTGCTAGAGATTTCCCGTTAGTTGAAAAATGAAGCAAATTGATTGAATATTACTAGACTGTAAGTGTTTTAGCTTACAATTGCAGTTTTTTACCATTTCGGTCGAGTTAAAGTTGACCAAAAGTCGAATTTTTTCTATTTATCGTGATTTATATGGAAATATTTAAAAATAGATAAAAGCTAAAACCATGAGTTATTTTTTGTTGTATTGCACATAAAATTGCGCACATTTTCATATATAAAACTTTATGTAACGACTAACATAAAGCGGTGCAAATATTACGACAACGAGACGAAAGAATTTCTGAGATGTTCGGCCGAGTTACCACGCAGACATAAGGAAAATGTTTTTTTAAAAATTCACCATAAATCGAAATATTGTGCTAGAGACTTACAATTTATTGCAAAATGAAGTTAAACGATTGAATATTACTAGAATGTAAGAGTTTTAGCTTAAAGTTGCGTTTTTTGACCATTTCGGTCGAGTTAAATTTGACCAAAGGTTGAAATTTTGGCAGTTATCGTGATTTATGTGAAAATATTTCAAAACTGATAAAAGCTACAACCATGAGCTATATTCTGTTGTATTCTACATGAAGTTGCGCACATTTTCATATATAAAAGTTTATGTAACGACTAATGTAAAACGATGCAAACATTACAACAACATGACGAAAGAATTTCTGAGATGTTCGGCCGAGTTACAGCGCGCAGACGTAAGGAAAAAAATCTTTTTTTTCAGAAATTCACCATAAATCGAAATATTGTGCTAGAGACTTCCAGTTTGTTGCAAAATGAAGGTACCTGATTGAATATTACTAGAATGTAAGAGTTTTAGCTTATAATTGCGTTTTTTTACCATTTCGGTTGAGTTAAAGTTGACCGAAGCTTGAAATTTTGGCAGTTATTGTGATTTATATGAAAATATTTCAAAACTGATAAAGCTACAACCATGAGTTATTTTCTGTTGTATTCTACATGAAATTGCGCACATTTCCATATATAAAACTTTATGTAACGACTAATATAAAACAGTGCAAACATTACGACAACGTGACGAAAGAATTTCTGGCGCGGATGTAAGGAAAAAGTTTTTTTCAGAAATTCACCATAAATCGAAATATTGTGCTAGAGACTTCCAATTGGTTGCAAAATGAAGGTAAATGATTGAATATTACTAGATCGTAAGAGTTTTAGCTTAAAATTGCGTTTTTTTACCATTTTGGTCGAATCAAAGTTGACCAAAGGTTGAAATTTTGGCAGTTATCGTGGTTTATGTGAAAATATTTCCAAACTGATAAAAGCTACAACCATGGATTGTATTTTGCTGTATTGTACATGAAATTGCGCACATTTTCACATATAAAACTTTATGTAACGGCTAATATAGAACAGTGCAAAAATTACGACAAAATGACAAAAGAATTTATGAAATTTTCGGCTGAGTTACCGCCCTTGCGTAAGAAAAAAGTTTTTTTCAAAAATTCACCATAAATCGAAATATTCTGCTAGAGACTTCCATTTTGTTGCAAAATGAAGGTACATGATTGAATATTACTAGAATGTAAGAGTTTTAGCTTACAATTGCGTTTTTCGACCATTTCGGTCGAGTCAAAGTTGACCAAAGGTTGAAATTTTTTGTAGTCGGCGTACGGTACGTCCACTCAGCACCCAACAGACAATTTTAGTTGACGTATGATACGTCCAATAGGCGTTTAAGGGTTAAAAGGATGTATGCTGACATGCCCAGATAGCTCTTTTCAAGCCAGAGAATAATTCCCTGATTATTTTTCCTCCTCCCGGGAAAAAACCCTGTTTATTCCTTTTTTCCCAGGGAAGAATCCACAGAGTGACCCATATCCAAAAAAATGCCTAACTGGCAATATAGGTTTATTCTCTTAATCAGCTCAGTGGCCTGGTAAAACTAAAGTATACTTAACTTTTCATAGTAGAGTTTTGGGAAACTGATCAGTCCAGACAGAGACTCTGTAGAGTTTGGTTAGGTTTTGTCTCTCTCTCTCTCTTATCCCTCTCTTCCTTCAGAGGAGAGTAAAATTTACAATATAGAAGATTTGGTGTGGTCACTATTAAAGTGTGTATCTTTCTGAGGTCTTGGTACAAGAAAGTGTAAAATAAGTGTAACGGCACCTTAGATAAAAAGTGTGTTTCTACTGCAGTAAGAGTTTTGTAAAAGTGTACAGAAACTTGTATAAGGGAAAGTATTTTTTTTACTTATTTTTACCATGGTAAAAAGATAGAAACTTTAGAGATTTTGCTTTAGTGAAATTATAGTTGATAAACCTTTTCTGCATTTTTTGTATGGCCTTGTGTTTGCATTTTTTGTGTGTTCTTGTGTTTACAATTTCATAGTTTTACCCAAACTTTTGTGTTGGTGATTTAACATTTATTTACTTTGCATTTACATATGTTGATACTTTCACCTTGTATACTTGATTTGATTTTCATTTGTTAAGATTTCTTTTTCAAATCTTGAGTAAATCATAATAGTTTGAATTTTGCTTGGTTAATGTAATTTCTTGATAAATTAAAGTTTTATGAATTAATTTTGTTTAAGAATTAATTAAATCTTTTGTTGTTTTCAAGTAATGGTAATTTTTTTCAGATTGTGAATTCTAATTATAACTTTTGAAGTTAGAAATAAATTTTTGTATTTAAAGTTTTAAAAACCCAGTGTTTCATTTTTGACCACCAATGAATAGTGTTAATTGTGTGTGCATAAGGCAAAGTGATAGACATGTTTTGTTCTCCTCCAGTTAATGGAACTGAATGAAGACTAGGGAAACAATTATAGTTGTTTGATGGAGTGCCCTTTTTATCTAGTATATCTCAATACCTCACACATAACTTGATAAACTTACTTTGATATTTCAAGCGATAAGCAAGTATTAAGGGACCACTGTTACCGTTAGAGTGTTCAGTCATAATTTTATTGTTATGAGGGTTCAGGTATCTGGCTGGAGTGGGGTAAATTCTTAGATTTTGGTGACTAGTTGTTTAATAACCAGGTACTTGGTACACTTCGTGACAATATATATATATATATATATATATATATATATATATATATATATATATATATATATATATATATATATATATATATATATATATATATATATATATATATATATATATATATATATATATATATATATATAAGTATAAACACACACACACATATATATATATATCTATATATATATATATATATATATATATATATATATATATATATATATATATATATATACTGTATATATGTATTTCTTAAGGGTAAATGCATATACGATAATCCTTAGCTTTTTAATATTGAAGGTTCAGACCCAGTTATGGCCTGTAAATCCAAGTTTGCTATTACAAGAGGAAGATTATCGACATTATAAAGAAACAGTTGATGTGATTTAGGGAATAAATAAGAAGGCAAGAGAGTTCCAAATGCTAGGTATTAAAAATATCTAAAAGACGGCTCCAATTGGAAGAATTTCAAATTTTTGTGTGATTATGATTGATTACAAGCATTGGAAGACATTTTTTTTCGGCGTCGGCTAATGGGCCATTGGTATAAAATAAAGTCGGCCTCCGTAGGCTAATAGTTAACATTGTATCCAAAGAAAAGATAAAGAATGTAGGATGTTTGTAAAATTCAATCGTTTGTCAGTACGAACTCACGGTAGTTCGCGTGCAGTAGTACTCACTAGAAAGGTATATTGTAGTCTGCACTGATATCAGTTAACGATTTCAACAGGTTTTATATCTAAAGGTGCGTGTTGGCGATAAATGAGATTTCTAAATTAAACAGAAAGAAAGCGAATCTAAAATTTGATGTTTGCAACTGTAACTGTAAAAGTTTAAGAACATTTTAACAAAGCAATACGGCGAAAAAAAATAATAGTAATATTAATAATAATACATTTCGTGTCCCTGTCCATTAGTACCATCTGGCTATTTTAGTAATGTCGGTATTACGTGTCATTGCGAGACTATCTATTTTAAATAGAATTTTTCTATCAAAATTAACACATAAATCACTTACTCATTTCCTAAATTATCAACGGACCGCTATTACTAGAGGAAAGAATTTCATATTATTATAAGTCGCAGCTTGTTTTGTAATGAAAAATAGAACTCAGGAGGAAATCGGGCGGATAAACATCACGTTATTAGAGTCTATCATATTAAAGAGTCGTTATTGCGAATTGTTTGGATCCGTATAAATTCCCCCTTTGAAGTTGATAAATCTACGGCCCATGCACGTACGGTTTACGTTATTCGATGTTTTGGTCAAAATAAAAAAAAATATCCTGAATCTGGATTCATATAAAAAACTAATAAACTCTATTTTGATCCATATCCCACGCCGTCAAAAAGTATGTATGAAATTCACCAATAATATCTTTATATATCATGTGAATGGGAACACAACGAAAGAAACTTCTGAGTCTTAATTCATTACAGTTTGTCATAAGAGGTTTAAGAACATTTATCTAAAGGCAGCCGGTAAAGTTTAAAGCATAGGGCATCTAAGATATAATAAATATATCAAATAAAATCTTCAGAATAGTCATTCAGACATACAGAGACAAACAGATATAGAACCGTTCTTAGTACATGCTAAGATGACTTTCAGTTTATAAAAGGTTTATGTCCAGTCATAAAACCTTAGGTTTCACTTTTTGGCTATTTTACATAAAGCTAGCTTTACACCAACAAGGGCACCTACCCCAAGGCATTCCGTAAGAGCTGTTAAATGTTAAAAGGAATAAAAGGCCTTTTTTGTGGACCTCTGTACTCAGTACTTAGGATAAATCATAAATGATAAGGAAAACGATGTAAAATACCATTCCTAACTTACTATGCTAATTAGGACTGAAATAGAAATAGTGAAGTATTTCTGAAGAACAGTTATATGGCAATAATATATTTCAGTATATTTACCAAGATATACTTCCACTGTTTAATCTTGGTGGTTAGTGGCACCTTCCCTCTTTGCCCATTACTTTGGCCTTACCTAAGTTTATATATATATATATATATATATATATATATATATATATATATATATATATATATATATATATATATATATATATATATAGAAAAAACTGTTTAACCAGTCATTCCCATTTTGCAGTTTTGAGGCAAAACACCAGAAAGTCATTGAATATTATGGTTATATATATATATATATATATATATATATATATATATATATATATATATATATATATATATAGAAAAAACTGTTTAACCAGTCATTCCCATTTTGCAGTTTTGAGGCAAAACACCAGAAAGTCATTGAATATTATGGTTATATATATATATATATATATATATATATATATATATATATATATATATATATATATATATATATATATATATATATATATATATATATGTGTGTGTGTGTGTGTGTGTGTGTCTGTGTAATTGTAATAGCCACAATGCCCTCTTAACTTCTTGAATTCTTCACGCTTTTTTGGATATGCTTGTCACTACAAAACCGTAAGATCCAAGCGCAAGAAATTGAAGAGACTGTGATACCTGGTCGTGGGAAACGAACCCGCTCTAAAGTATATCTGAAAACGACAGGTATATGTATGTACGAGAGGTAATAGACTTTTATCCTTCTCGTGGTCAGGTCGGCAACGTGACCTCCTTGTGATTACGGTGATGCGGGTTCGTTTCCCGCGACCGGGCATCACAGTCTCTTCAATTTCTTGCGCTTGGATCTTACGACTTTGCAGTGACAAGCATACCCAAAAAAGCGCGAAGAATTCGAGAGGTTAAGAGGGCATTGTGGTTATTACAATGGTAAAAGTGACCAGTAGATTCTACACACACACACACACACACACACACACACACACACACACACACACATATATATATATATATATATATATATATATATATATATACATATATATATATATATATATATATATATATATATATATATATATATATATATATATACATATATATATATATATATATATATATATATATATATATATATATATATATATATATATATATATATATATATATATACACATATATATATATATATATATATATATATATATATATATATATATATATATATATATATATATATATATATATATATATATACAGTATATGCATTAGTTAAAGTCCTCCCAGGCCTCTGTAGGCTCATAGGGCAGGCGTTGATCTCCTGTTTCTTAGGCCGACGGCCAGTGGGGGACAGGTCCCAATGCCTATGATATGTGGCCAGTGTGTCGCTAGGCCTACTGTTTAACTCCCCAGCCCGAGGGCTGGTACCTATTCTCCTACTTAACCTCTCGGGTTTTTTCGTACCGCTAGGTTGACGGGCTACATATATAAAACTTTCATTGTTATGGATCAGTTTGTATTTGACGATTATCTTTTGCTTTTGCATGTCGTTATTTTCTAGTTCTCGTAGATTGTGTTCTGTATATTTTGCATCCCGCACAGACAGTAGAGCGCAAACCAGGAAGCAAGAATTATTATTTCCTACTTGAAGTTCTCTCTCTCTCTCTCTCTCTCTCTCTCTCTCTCTCTCTCTCTCTCTCTCTCTCTCTCTCTCTCAGATGTTGTCACAATAAACTACTGTTCATTAGTAATGAATAAATTTTGATAGGTAAGACACTGAGTCAGATTTTGATAAGTAACCTATTTTTGCCAAATCATTTCCTACACAGTACTCAGAACACACACCCACACGTATGTATATGTGTATGCATTTTTTTCTGCCTCTGTGCGAGTGTGTAAATTAATCAGTGCAATGATGCCGATATTCAACACTTGAAGTAGTTTTTCTGTTTACAGTGTAATCAGTGGTAGTGTAGAATAAGATTGTCAAGCATTAATTAACTCAATCCTTCCCCATATATAATGGTGTTAAAGGTAATCAGTCCTAATCCTCATTACGGGTAGTCGGATTAACCCTTCATTTCTAAGCTTGCTGTAAATCCAAAAAAATTTTTAATCGTTAACTGTGAACTTCTGCTATTGCAACTGCTTTTAAACTAGATGAAAAACTGACAGTTATTCCCCATGTCTCATTATTCTCACAATTTATCTGTAATTTACGTTTTGTGCCATAAAAAGAAAACACTCCTAATTCTGCTTGTCTTTCGCTTATACTCTCTGCATCTGCAAATGATTTATTTTCTTACAAAAAAAAACACACAATGGAATGAGAACAAAACACTCTGATACGAAAACAAACAACGAAAGAGATATGCATAAAAATAGCGGCAAATAACGATTTCTCACAATCTTCCTTTCCTCACGTCAGCTCTGCTTGTTTCCTGCACAAGGCTTCTCCCCCCGGAAGCAAATGGGAGACGGTTCTCAACAGTCTTTGATGAATAATACCTGCGTGGACTAACTACGATGTATAATCGAGAGAGGATTCTCAGGTAAGAAAGACGAATGGGTGGACTTCTGCTGTGTGTCTGCCTTTATGAGCAGAGGAGAGAATAATAGCTGTTTTGATAAGTATCTGATTAAGATTTTATTCAAGAGGGAGCATATGTCCAACTTAGAAGTCAGTGAAGTTCTATGACTATTGATGTGATCAGCATTATCAGACAGACACACACACACAATATACATCCATGCATATATATATATATATATGTGTGTGTGTGTATGTGTGTGTACGTATATATATATATATATATATATATATATATATATATATATATATATATATATATATATATATATATATATTTTATATATATATATATATATATATATATATATATATATATATATATATATATATATATATATATATATATATATGTCTGTCTGATAATGTGTGTTTGTACGTATATATACACGTGTATATATATACATATATATATATATATATATATATATATATATATATATATATATATATATATATATATATATATATATATATATATATATATATATATATATATGTACGTGTGAGTGTGTTTGTGAAAAACCGAGAGCTTGTTAATAGTCCTCATCACACTATTTACTCTTCTAATTCCTATATTTCTTCTAATTTTATTCAATGTATATCAGCCAAGTTCATATATTCCAACAAATCCAGTCTCTTATTCCTCATTTTTTGTTGTTACATTTGTGGCTATTCACAGTTTTTTATTTTCTTTATTTAGCACCTATTTTAACCTTATTTTAAGTCCTTTCATTACAAAGAGACAAAATTTTACTTATGCACTAGCAGACCTTAAAGTTATTTATAATCCTTTTAAAAATCCTTTTAAAAATCTGGAATTTCACACCAACACATTTATTTGCATAAACTTTGTCAGATTAAAAATGTCATGTCTATCATGTTTCTGGAGAAGTATGTTATTTGTACTTGTCTTGATATTTATGACTTTGTCTTTTTGTTTAAAATCCTACCTTTGCATAAACATTTGTCTACAATCCATTGTAACAGTTCGTTGGTTTAGTTTTTTTTTTATTTAAGAATTTAAAAATTAAATGCAAAATTTATATTCCCCAATAATTAATCCTTATGACTTAAATTATTTCAGCCTATCATGCATCCGATTTAAAACTCCTAAAGAAAGAAGGTGTGAGTCAACATTCTACATGGTGGATTGTTCATTTCTTAGGACGAAGGCTTATTCTCTGTCGCCGGATCATCTGTGCTGCTTTCACATAAGGACCAACATTAATATGTAGTTTTCAATCACAACACACTTTTTTGCTAACACTAATGTATTTTTTTATTGTTTGACCGTTATCCTTCAGGAATTCATTTTTGTTCTTTTATCTTCCATCTCACCCTTAAATAACTGAACTTTTTTATATGTATTCTGTATATGAAATCCGATCTGTTCATTTCATTTAACTATTTCAGATATGTAAAAAATTATGTTATTAAAGTTATTTTCTTGCTGACAGTAGATAACCTCGATATTACAGTTACTTTCTATTTCTTAGTTTTGAGTATTTTCTCATACTTTTATGATTAACCTTAGAAATATTTATGTATGTTATATAATGTGATCAACGATATTTTTCTTTAATGAACTTTATGAATAAAAATATGAGTACTTGATATTCCTTATGATGTGCTGTACGCAATATACCTGTAAAATAATCGAAGGTTTAAGTCGAATAATCTCTAACAGATATGAATCAAGGATGACATTCCTTATAAAAAAACTGAATAAATAAATGAACTGGAAAGAGATGTCTAAAATAAGGCTGATAACAAACTCCATAAAGGAATTTACAGTGCATTATATTAGAAAGAGTTAACTATCTATCACATGAATTTTGAGTGTTAGTTAATAAAAAATGAAAGATAATCCCATATTTAAATTATTTCCATTAGTATGTAAAATTATCGTAAAAACCTCAAAAAGGAAACACAAATAATATAGGAAAAAAAACGAGAAGAGACTTAAAAAATCGTGATTTTTACATATCCTATTAGAACAGCACCGCGTACAGCGAGGGATCTCTCCAGTTACTGCTAAGTATTGGCTGGAAGTATACTTCATATCTATTGGCCAGGGGTAACCTGTGTTTTGAACGCTGATTGTTTGTTCCTTTGGTATTACCATGGAAACCAGACAGTAAACCAATGTTAATGATGTCATCGACAGCCAATCATAGGCCTGTATTAATCAAAGATTTTTTATATTTCAGTGCTGTACTTTCATTATTACGTAATATTATCGTAAAAATCTTAGAAAAAGTGAAAACACATAGAAAAAAACGGAAAAATAATATAGGAAAAAACGAAAACACCTTCCAAAGTCGCGATTTCTATCTCTTATTTTCGTACAGCAACGCATAAAACGACGGATCTATCCAGTTACTGCTTAGTTTTGGTGGGAAACATACTTCATTCCTATTGGCTAGTAGTAACCTGCATTTTGAATGCTGATTGGTTGTTTTTTGGGCGTTACCATGGTAACCAGACAGTACACAAATGTAATTAATGATGTCATCGACAGCCAATCATATACCAGCAATTTTCCCGCCAAAAACGAAGGAACTTAGGGGGTTCAGCAACGTTTATGGGTTGCTGTTTAACGTTTTCCAAAAATGAAAGATTTTCTATAGATTTCCCCGTTTTTGTTGGCTTCATTTTCTTTCTTTTCTTGTGTGATTTAATATTTAATAAACATGAGTTTCATCAGAAACACTTAATTATTAATGATTTAATCCATAAATACAAATATTCTAGTGGAAAAAATATTCCCACATCACAAGGGGATAACAGGGATTATATCACTTCTTCATTTATTATTATTTTTAGGAAGAGAGAAAATTATATGTGGAATTGTATAATCAACATGATCATTGGCAAATGCATTTTAAGAGCACATTTTTTAAAGATCTAAGATATTCCAGTGTTTGGTTACTTCCTTTACTGTAAAAAGTAATTGTAAAAACCTTAACAAAAGAAAAAAAAAAAAGTATGGAAAAACCGGAAAAAGTCGCGATTTTTGCCTCTTATTTTCGAACAGCGACGCATAAAGCGAGGGATCTCTCGAGTTACTGCTTAGTTTTGGCGGGAAATTTACTTTATTTTTATTGGCCAGTGGTAACCTGCATTTTGAATGCTGATTGGTTGCTCCTTTGGCGTTGCCATGGTAATTAGACTGCAAACAAATGTCGTTAATGATGTCATCGACAGCCAATCATATGCCAGCAATTTTCCCGCCAAAAAAGAAGGAACTTAGGGGGTTCAGCAACGTTTATGGGTTGCTGTTGGACGTTTTCCAAAAATGCCAACATTTCTACAGATTCCCCCATTTCTGGTTGGCTTTATTTGCTTTTCCTCCCTCGTGTTATTTAAAGTTCAATAAACATGAATTTCATCAGAAACAATTAATTATTAATGATTTAATCCATAAATACAAATATTCTAGTGGAAAAAATATTCTCACATCATGAGGGGATAACAGGGATTATATCACTTCATTTATTATTATTTTTAGGAAGAGAGAATATTATATGTGGAATTGTATAATTAACATAACAAATGCTTTTTAAGAGCACATTTTTTAAAGATCTATTATATTCCAGTGTTTGGTTACTTCCTTTACTAGAAAAAGTTATTGTCAAAACCTTAACAAAAGAAAAAAAACAGTATGGGAAAAACGAAAAAGTCGCGATTTTTGCCTCTTATTTTCGAACAGCAACGCAAAAAGCGAAGGATCTCTCGAGTTACTGCTTAGTTTTGGCGGGAAATATACTTTATTTCTATTGGCCAGTGGTAACCTGCGTTTTGAATGCTGATTGGTTTCCTTTGGCGTTACCATGGTAATCAGACTGTAAACAAATGTCGTTAATGATGTCATCAACAGCCCATCACGGGCCAGCAATTTTCCCGCCAAAAAAGAAGGAGCTTAAGGGGTTCATCCTCGTTTATGGGTTGCTGTTTGACGTTTTCCAAAAATGAAAGATTTTCTATAGATTTCCCCGTTTTTGTTGGCTTAATTTTTCTTTCTTTTCTTGTGTGATTTAATATTTAATAAACATGAGTTTCATCAGAAACATTCAGTTAATAAAGATTTAGTCCATAAATATGATAATAGGAATGGAAAAAATATTCTCACATCATAATAAATTTGTGATAGGGATCAAATCATTTTTTCCTTTATCATGTACCCGGTATGTGTCAAATCTATAAAGAGAGAGAGAATTTTATCAACATGGTAATTAGATTACATCAAATACATTTTAATAGGACAATTGTCAAAGATTTATTATATTTCAGTGCTGTACTTCCATTATTACGTAAAATTATCGTAAAAATCTTAAAAAAGCGTGAAAAAACATAAAAAAGCGGAAAAATATTATAGGAAAAAACGAAAAAACCTTCAAAAGTCGCGATTTTTATCTCTTATTTTCGTACAGCAACGCATAAAACGAGGGATCTATCCAGTTACTGCTTAGTTTTGGTGGGAAACATACTTCATTTCTATTGGCTAGTAGTAACCTGCATTTTGAATGCTGATTGGTTGTTTTTTGGGCGTTACCATGGTAACCAGACAATACACAAATGTAATTAATGATGTCATCGACAGCCAATCATATACCAGCAATTTTCCCGCCAAAAACGAAGGAACTTAGGGGGTTCAGCAACGTTTATGGGTTGCTGTTTGACGTTTTCCAAAAATGCCAGAATTTCTATAGATTTCCCCATTTTTGTTGGCTTCATTTTCTTTCTTTTCTTGTGTGATTTAATATTTAATAAACATGAGTTTCATCAGAAACACTTAATTATTAATGATTTAATCCATAAATACAAATATTCTAGTGGAAAAAGTATTCTCACATCACAAGGGGATAATAGGGATTATATCACTTCTTCATTTATTATTATTTTTAGGAAGAGAAAATTATATGTGGAATTGTATAATTAACATGATGATTGGCTGCTAGCAAATGCATTTAAAGAGTACATTATTTAAAGATCTAAGATATTCCAGTGTTTGGTTACTTCCTTTACTAGAAAATGTTATTGCCAAAACCTTAACAAAAGAAAAAAAACAGTATGGAAAAAACGAAAAAGTCGCGATTTTTGCCTCTTATTTTCGAACAGCAACGCATAAAACGAGGGATCTCTCGAGTTACTGCTTAGTTTTGGCGGGAAATATACTTTATTTCTATTGGCCAGTGGTAACCTGCGTTTTGAATGCTGATTGGTTTCCTTTGGCGTTACCATGGTAATCAGACTGCAAACAAATGTCGTCAATGATGTCATCAACAGCCCATCACGGGCCAGCAAAGAAGGAGCTTAAGGGGTTCATCCTCGTTTATGGGTTGCTGTTTGACGTTTTCCAAAAATTAAAGATTTTCTATAGATTTCCCCGTTTTTGTTGGCTTCATTTTTCTTTCTTTTCTTGTGTGATTTAATATTTAATAAACATGAGTTTCATCAGAAACATTCAGTTAATAAAGATTTAGTCCATAAATATGAAAATAGGAATGGAAAAAATATTCTCACATCATAATAAATTTGTGATAGGGATCAAATCATTTTTTCCTTTATCATGTACCCGGTATGTGTTAAATCTATAAAGAGAGAGAGAATTTTATCAACATGGTAATTAGATTACATCAAATACATTTTAATAGGACAATTAATCAAAGATTTATTATATTTCAGTGCTGTACTCCCATTATTACGTAAAATTATCGTAAAAATCTTAAAAAAGCGTGAAAAAACATAAAAAAGCGGAAAAATATTATAGGAAAAAACGAAAAAACCTTCAAAAGTCGCGATTTTTATCTCTTATTTTCGTACAGCAACGCATAAAACGAGGGATCTATCCAGTTACTGCTTAGTTTTGGTGGGAAACATACTTCATTTCTATTGGCTAGTAGTAACCTGCATTTTGAATGCTGATTGGTTGTTTTTTGGGCGTTACCATGGTAACCAGACAGTACACAAATGTAATTAATGATGTCATCGACAGCCAATCATATACCAGCAATTTTCCCGCCAAAAACGAAGGAACTTAGGGGGTTCAGCAACGTTTATGGGTTGCTGTTTTACGTTTTCTAAAAATGCCAGAATTTCTATAGATTTCCCCATTTTTGTTGGTTTCATTTTCTTTCTTTTCTTGTGTGATTTAATATTTAATAAACATGAGTTTCATCAGAAACACTTAATTATTAATGATTTAATCCATAAATACAAATATTCTAGTGGAAAAAATATTCTCACATCACAAGGGGATAACAGGGATTATATCACTTCTTCATTTATTATTATTTTTAGGAAGAGAAAATTATATGTGGAATTGTATAATTAACATGATGATTGGCTGCTAGCAAATGCATTTTAAGAGCACATTATTTAAATATCTAAGATATTCCAGTGTTTGGTTACTTCGTTTACTAGAAAAAGTTATTGTCAAAACCTTAACAAAAGAAAAAAAAAACTATGGAAAAAAACGAAAAAGTCGCGATTTTTGCCTCTTATTTTCGAACAGCGACGCATAAAGCGAGGGATCTCTCGAGTTACTGCTTAGTTTTGGCGGGAAATATACTTTATTTCTATTGGCCAGTGGTAACCTGCATTTTGAATGCTGATTGGTTGTTTTTTGACGTTACCATGGTAATCACACTGCAAACAAATGTCGTTAATGATGTCATCGACAGCCAATCATATACCAGCAATTTTCCCGCCAAAAATGAAGGAACTTACGGGGCTCAGCAACGTTTATGGGTTGCTGTTGGACGTTTTCCAAAAATGCCAGAATATCTATAGATTTCCCCGTTTTTGTTGGCTTCATTTTCTTTCTTTTCTTGTGTGATTTAATATTTAATAAACACGAGTTTCATCAGAAACACTTACTTATTAATGATTTAATCCATAAATACAAATATTCTAGTGGAAAAAATATTCTCACATCATAAGGGGATAACAGGGATTATATCACTTCTTCATTTATTATTATTTTTAGGAAGAATGAAAATTATATGTGAAATTATATAATTAACATGATGATTGGCTGCTAGCAAATGCATATTAAGAGCATATTATTTAAAGATCTAAGATATTCCAGTATTTGGTTACTTGCTTTAGTAGAAAAAGTTATTGTCAAAACCTTAACAAAAGAAAAAAAAACGATGGAAAAAAACGAAAAAGTCGCGATTTTTGCCTCTTATTTTCGAACAGCGACGCATAAAGCGAGGGATCTCTCGAGTTACTGCTTAGTTTTGGCGGGAAATATACTTTATTTTTATTGGCCAGTGGTAACCTGCATTTTGAATGCTGATTGGTTGTTTTTTGACGTTGCCATGGTAATCACACTGCAAACAAATGTCGTTAATGATGTCATCGACAGCCAATCATATACCAGCAATTTTCCCGCCAAAAACGAAGGAACTTAGGGGGCTCAGCAACGTTTATGGGTTGCTGTTGGACGTTTTCCAAAAATGCCAGAATTTCTATAGATTTCCCCGTTCTTGTTGGCTTCATTTTCTTTCTTTTCTTGTGTGATTTAATATTTAATAAACACGAGTTTCGTCAGAAACACTTACTTATTAATGATTTAATCCATAAATACAAATATTCTAGTGGAAAAAATATTCTCACATCATAAGGGGATCATTTCTTCATTTATTATTATTTTTAGAAAGAGAGAAAATTACATGTGGAATTGTATAATTAACATGATGATTGGCTGCTAGCAAATGCATTTTAAGAGCACATTATTTAAAGATCTAAGATATTCCAGTGTTCGGTTACTTCCTTTACTAGAAAAAGTTATTGTCAAAACCTTAACAAAAGAAAAAAACAGTATAGAAAAAACGAAAAAGTCGCGATTTTTGCCTCTTATTTTCGAACAGCAACGCATAAAACGAGGGATCTCTCGAGTTACTGCTTAGTTTTGGCGGGAAATATACTTTATTTCTATTGGCCAGTGGTAACCTGCGTTTTGAATGCTGATTGGTTGTTCCTTTGGCGTTACCATGGTAATCAGACTGCAAACAAATGTCGTCAATGATGTCATCGACAGCCCATCACGGGCCGGCAATTTTCCCGCCAAAAAAGGAGCTAAAGGGGTTCATCCACGTTTATGGGTTGCTGTTTGACGTTTTCCAAAAATGACAGAATTTCTATAGATTCCCTCCGTTTTTGTTGGCCTTATTCTTCCGGCAAATGTGCGTTTCATCAGAAACACGTATTTAATAACGATTTATTACATAAATACAAAATTTCTCGTGGAAAAATATTCTCACATCATAATTAAGTGATAACAGTGATTGTGTATTTTTTTTATCATATACCCGGTATATGTCTATTATTCTTAATTAACCTGATAATTGACTGATAGCAAATGCATTTGAAGAGCCAATATATTCCAGTGTTTATTGTACTGTACTTCCATTAGTACGTAAAATTATCATAAAAACTTTAAAAACCAAAAAAATAATATAGGAACAAAAAAAAGGCCTTCAAAGGTTGCAATTTTTGCCTTTTATTTTCGAACAGCAATGCATAAAGCGAAGCATCTCTCAGATTACTGCTTATATTAGGCGGGAAATATTCTTTATTTCTACTGGTAAGTGGTAACCTGCGTTTTTAATGCTGACCGGTTGTTCCTTGGGTGTCTCCATGGTAGCTACACTACACAGTAAACAAAGGTTCAAGGATAATAAAAGACGACCTACTTCGTTTCATGAAAACTGTTTAACAATATAGATAGAATCTTGAAAATAATAATTTTTATATTTAAAAGATTCCTTACTTTAGAATAATATGCTTTAAATTTTGAAAAATCATTACTGGGCCTGCGAATGCTCTGTACAATTGACATATGGCTACACGCTGAAAGTCGTCTGATGTACTCCGGTTTCATTGTAGATAATGTCAATAATTGTAACTATTTCTAAACTTCCTTTAACACACAGTGAAGTTATTATTGTGACCAGATTTTTACTATCATAAGCAATTTCAATACTTAAGAAGATTTGACATAACGAGGAAAAGGGATTTAAGGAAAACAAGAATAAAGACAGAGCGCAAAATGCAGTAGCATTTTATTGAGATTAAAAGTCCAGTTAAAGCCACGATCAAAAGGTCAAACAGCCAAGTTCTGCTTAACAAGAAGTTCCATTCCATGCACCAAGTTTGGATTTTGTTGTATTCTGAGAAGTCTCATAAAATTTGTGAAGCGATCTTCCCTTAGGGATTGGCAGTGGTTCCGTATCGTACCCTTCCTGTCCTCTCCTTCTTTCTTGGTCTTTGGACCAAATCACCATAGAAGGTAAGGATTCTCTCTCCAGCCCCTCTTCGATGTCTTCCACAGGGATACTTATGACTTCTTTCAGGGGATCCCAAGAACACGATAAACAACTGTAAGAGACAGAGGATATGTTAGTTGCCACACAAACATCCACGTTGCAGAATGCTTGATACGCCATGCATGAAAACTGATAATAATATGAAAATATAAAGTAATCAGGAGTTGAAGACTTTTAACAAAATAAAAAAGATTTATTATAACAACAATACATTTCCTTTCATTTTTACCTTCATAATTATATATATATATATATATATATATATATATATATATATATATATATATATATATATATATGTGTGTGTGTGTGTGTGTGTGTGTGTGAGTGGGTGTGTTTGCGTGTGTGTGTCTAAAACATGCCTTAATATTTCTTCTTGCTTCATATATGTTTCATCGAAAATTCACGATAATTTTAAGGTTCGGGGGAGCCACCTAAAACACCTAATGAAATATATTAGATTTATTCTGTTAAAAATTATACGAGTAACCCCAAACTCTGAACATGCACCTAATTTACAACAGCAATGCGTAAAGGCCTCAAGAACTCACAAACCGATTATCTTAGGCGAGAGCTATACACTGAATTCAGAATGTTCACTCAATCCTGATTGGCTGACAGATAGTTGTCGCCATGGCAACCATTGTATTTACAAAGTCCTGAGGCGTCCAAGGACATTGGAGGAACAGCACTGCCTTTTTCATTTCAACATTATTCATTCAGAAGAACAACCCAGAAAATATATATATATATATTTTTTATTTTAAAAGAATCTTGCTGTATATTATTACCAATGGTAATCATGGACGGCTACTATCTTTTACTAGATGTGGCTATACTGCTAAAATTCGTCTGCTTCAGCATTAAACTGTTGAAAAGTAAACACATGGAAACTCACGTTAGTATCTTGCAATTTATAAAGATGAAGTTATTGTTAGGTCAGTTCCATCAATATTGTAATCTGATGGTCTCTTTATGGTTTAAGAACAACAATGAACTCTGGAAATATAATGAAATGAAAGTTTGTCAAAAAGAGACAGATAGTCACTGCCTTGTAATTTCACCAGTAAATCACTAAGCACAACAAAGGTATATAAACTCCGGCAGCCAATGATTGAGGCGTTTCATATTTCATTCATAACTTCCCTTTCTTACGAAATTCTCCTGTATTATATAATGCAGTTAGAATGCCTTCATAACATATAAGTAATATGAGTGTTGTCTTCTAGTATCTTTAAATATATCTAATGTTTTGCCATATATATATATATATATATATATATATATATATATATATATATATATATATATATATATATATATATATATTCAATACAGCACGAAGGAACGCGTGCTTGAGAATATCACTAAGTCCACGTCGGAAGGTGAGTGAAAACCGGGACTTTGAACAAGTACTTTCGTCTACATATCTAACCCAAAACACCTTAGATATGTAGACGATTGTTTTGGTACTGTTAAAGAAAATGTAAATATTCCAGATTTCTTGCAAACACTTAATAATCTTGTACCATCCATAAAATTCACAATAGAATATGAAGAAAATAATTGTATACCATTTTTGTTTTAAAGTATATACGAAACCCACGAATAATTTGTCATATATTCATTTTTACTCTAACCATGCTAAACAAATTAAGATGCCAACATTGTCCAGTATGTATCTTAGAGCTCTTAGAATTTGTAGTCCTGAATTTTTGGAAGAGGAGTTTAAAATTATTGATAAAATAGGAGATTCATTATGCTACCCTCCATATTTTTTAGAACTTTGTAAAAATAAAGCAAAAATGTCATATTACAATCCAACCAGTGTTAACAACGAACTTAAGAATATTCTCTGTTTACCATTTCATCCTAATTTCATTCCTGCAGTGCCAATTTTAAAAACTATTGATATTAACTTAGTATTTAAATATAATAATATTTTGAGAAATAATATAATTAAGAATAGCCCACCCAACTCAAACAATATTGTATACAGTATTCCTTGGAATGTAATAAGATTTATATTGGTCAAACATCAAAAGAACTATAAGTAAGAAGCTCCCAACACAAATATGCCATTTCAAGAGGATTATCGAATAATGGTATTGTGGATCATTGGTTTAAGACAGGCCATGGGATGAACTGGGATAAGTCAACGGTCATCTACAAGGTCAACGACCATCGAAAAAGAAATCTGCTAGAAACTGTCTTCATCGAAGCTACTTCCACCAGGAATGTTAATCTCCACCCTGGATTATCCCTTGATCCTTTGTCCCTGTCTCTTTTGCTTAAAGAACATGCTGCCCAGATTAACAAACTGTAACCCCGCCCCCACCTTCTGTTTTTGTATATAAACCTCTGTCAGCTTCTTTTGTATTCAGTGTGAACTTGAAAATGTAGAATAAACTACGAAAGTACGTGTTCAAAGTCCCGGTTTTCACTCACCTTCCGACGTGGACTTAGTGATATATATATACAGTACATATATATATATATATATATATATATATATATATATATATATATATATATATATATATATATATATATATATATATATATATATATATTAACTTTATCACATACACAATTGTTCTGTGCATTAGTAGAATTACTAAAAGGACCTCATTCAAACTGGATGGTATCTAATGGAGTTTTTATTCAAAAAGTTACAAGCTTTCTTGGACAAACAGTCCACATTATCAAGTACTTGATAATGTGGACTGTTTGTCCAAGAAAGCTTGTAACTTTTTGAATAAAAACTCCATTAGATACCATCCAGTTTATATATATATATATATATATATATATATATATATATATATATATATATATATATATATATATATATATTTGTTTCTACTATATGACACTTTCTCTTTTGGAAGGTGTTTTAGTGTTCTGGTTTCTCATCCATCATTAAGGATGACCTTTTTAATTTTTGCACTTTTTCCATAACCCAACTGGACAGTAGTTTTCATTTACAAGAGAGTATTAGGGTAGTAGGCTACGATCGCTCCACGGACCTCAAATATGTCAGACGAATGCTTTTCTGCTTAGGCATGACCCGCACTTTTGTTTATATCTATGCACTTCTTTAAGTAAATACAAATAAATTACCAACTCTCGTTGCCAAAGGAAACATTGTTCATAAACATACATACATACACACACACACACACACACACACACACATATATATATATATATATATATATATATATATATATATATATATATATATATATATATATATATATATATATATATATATATATATATATATATATATATCTATATATATATATATATATATATATATATATATATATATATATATATATATATATATATATATATATATATACATATTTCCAAAGTGCAACTCATCAACTTCCTGAACTGCAGTTTAGTTTAGTGTGGAAATATAAGTTATGTTAAGACCAAGCACTGAAGACACCAAGTACTCGAATTTTCATTGGCTGCCTCATGGTTGTTATCAATGTAAACACTGTTGGCGAAGACTAAACAAGTAGATGAGGATGATTGAGGGAGAACAATGACTTTATCAAATAAAGTTAATAACTTCAGTGGAAACCTCGATAAAAAGTTCTTCAGATCGTGCATATAACCTTGCCATAAATTATTCGTCCTCTGATGATAAACGATGGACTGATAATAATTGCCGCCTTCAGTCTACAACTACTTGAGAAACTGAAACACGGATGGTACTGCCTTTGTAAGACACTTACCTAAACATCCTTCTTAAATTCTGGTTGTTAGAACCTAAAAAACAAAAACTCATGCGAGCAAATGTGAGAAAATAGCTTTAGTAAGATAGGGACCTTATTTAAATATTTTATAAGAACAGAAAACGTCATAAATACTTGAGGTGACCAAACACTCTAACGGTAAACAACACCAGGGAGCCAGTAACTCATCATTTCGTACTTTATTCATGCTTATTTCAAAAAATCATGAAAAGTGTTCATATTTTATGAACGTAAGTGATCACTCCTTTAGTTATTCGACAGTAACCTTTGCGACTCACCTGCGAGCATGGCACTGAAAAGGTTAGCAAAACTTTGACGGCTGAACTGGCATTTGTCTTACATTTGTTGTAGTCAGCACTTAACTACAAACAAGATCCAACATTGTCTAACTTTGCTGATCGAGTCACAATGATGTTTTCCTTGCTGAAGTGAAATTTTTATCTTTACAAATTTTACCAAAACACTTGGATTTTTTTTATAAATATATTTTACGCTCACACAACGTATAAACTGTTTGAAATACGAATATGGAACCTAAATTCAAACGACAATTTTCATGCCTAAGAAGCAAATTGTAACCACCGTAAATTTCCCCAAAACAACTTCAACTTCCGTCTTCAAAGGGATTGTTTCTACTGTTAATCTTGAATCTAAAAGCGTCCTTGCTCTTCGGACCCATTTTGGCATTTTTGCAACATAGCCTTACTAAAAACAAATGTCCATACACTGTATATTCGTCACCTGCTTCGCAACAGACTGCATTCTATCCAGTTTGAAGAAAAGGCCTATTGACCCTACATAAACACCCAAACCAGTAAATTACAAGATTCCTTTCAAGTGGAAAAACTTTAGATGATTATCAACGTGGCCATAACATCAAATCTATTCCACTGGGAATCATCCGGCTCAAAATTGGTTTTTACTAATATAATATATATAATAAAACTATTATGGTTCTTAATATTTTAAAATTTTTGGATGCTTATCTCGAACAAGAGGAGACTTTGCAGTTTATTGTAATTTACATGCATGAAAGTGAACTGTAATCACTCCAGATTTCAACAGAACTCTTTGGCTACACATTTGGACGTATTTTGGGCCAAAAATGGTTTCTTGTCGAATAGGTCTATTTTAGATTGCTATTTCTAAGTCATAATAAAAAAAAAACTTAAGATACATTATAATCAATAGAAATTGTGCTAAGGCTTCAATTGCCTTACCTGGGACCTTTAATCGATAGAAAAAAAGTTATTTATCTTTGTTTGGTGATACTGATTGTTTTGGGTAGCAATGTCACACATAACTGAGAAATTGCAATGTGCTTGCTGCAGAGAGAAATTGCTACAGAAAGAAATTTATCCCAAAGCCTAAGTCTTCTCTATTATGCATTCAAATTATTTCTGTCTCAAAAATTATTAAACGGAATGACATTGCAATAACGGTAAAGGCTGCCAAAACATCATGCCTATCAATGGAGATCTTGTGTTAAAAAATACCCATTTTTCCAAACTGTGTAAAAGTGGCTGTTGTGTGTTAAGAATGTCTGATATGAAATTGAAACGTCATTGCTTTATAATTTACTTACCTGCTCTTTCTGACAGCGTGTTCACATTCTGTTTCTGCTCCTCAATCTGTTTAACCTCTGAGAATTCCACCGAAGTGCAATATGAGAACGAAAGTACAAATTATACTGTCAGTTATGTATCTATGATCGAGAGAGAGAGAGAGAGAGAGAGAGAGAGAGAGAGAGAGAGAGAGAGAGAGAGAGAGAGAGAGAGATTTCTAAATCGTCCATGATAAACACCATGAAGGCATTTAGGTATGAATTATTGCATTGACAATCAACACAGACAATAATATCCAGTGACTCTCCTATCGCCATAACAGTAACAAGGAACTGACTGTACAATAATCCTGAAACAAAGTATATAATTTTTTGGTTTTTTTGTTTCTTATACTCTTGTCTAAATAGGTGAAGAAAAAGTTGTAAAAAAAACATACACTGAAACGGCAATGATTTATTTGGAAACGTTCACTGGGGTATGCTTGCACATTATATGCATGAGTTACTACGTGACGAAATATAGAGAGAAGATATCGATGGAAAATAAAGCAATACAAACGGTGATTAAATTACACGATTAATATTATTGGCAAAGAAATGTAGTCAGACAGCAAATAAATATAAAATTCTATATTCTCGTAATCACTAGCATGTTACTGAAGGCTGCTTTGGAATGGAGATCTTTAAGCTGAATTGCTTAATTGACATGATGATGTTGTTACAGTGACAGAAACCTAAGATTAAAGCCAAATCTCTGTTTTAGCGACAGTTGAGTGTTATTAGCTTAAAGTCATTGACGCCGTATGCACTTTATTTTAAAATTTTCTTTCTGTCCTACCTTTCATTTCGTATGTTCATTTTTATTTTTATGCCCTTTTTACCTCGGTGATGAAAACTGGGTGATGTAAGAACTGCAAAAATAAAACGAAATGTAATATCTTTCTGGAAAGGAAATGTTGATCCAAAATCTTCCTCTTACATAAAAGAATCTCTATTTGAGGAAGGAATTTCTAAGTTTTAATTAACTACGGCCACAAGTTTTAACTAAAAAGCGACACACACGATCCAGTTATTATCAACACGACAGAATAGAAACTCTTTCCTTTCATTTTAGTACAATGTCACAGACTCTCAAAAAATTAATCAAGCTGATATTTGCTCATTCTCTTTCGTGATCGGTGACAGGAAAATCCTATTTAGTGTACACACGCAGAGAGGTAAATTTGGCTCCGCTAATGGAGCACGCATATTTGCCTAAGAGAAAAAACACTAAATTCCTTCACATACCAGGACTGATATCAAAGTTTTAGGTGCAAGGTTTCGTGATTTCTGTGGCGATTCCATCATTCACTGCCTAACTGATTTCTATTTTAATTAAATGCCTCCTATTTCTTTTATAAGACATCAATTAAAGATTTATAAGGCGTTAATTACATTTTCAAGAATTGCTTGACAGGTTAAAATCAGATCTGTCCAATTTTATTTATCAGACATTAGCTGACATCAATTATATCTATTTCCACAGTTGTCTGATAAAGACAGATCGATTTCACTTGATTTCATTTATGCCATTAACTTGCTTTTCCTCAGTTGTTTGATAAAGTAAAATTAAATGCTAAGTTTTTCAAAACATTTCGGGTGACTCATCTGTCAAAAATCTTTGGTAGAGTCAAATCAAATATTTTCAGGAATATTTATCAAATGTTTATGAGGGATGGGTTCCCCGCCCCCCTTGTCGGTTACCCTTCCACCAACTGACCAGACCTAACGTTGCTCTGCTTTACTGATTCGTTACCAGGTTACCAAGAATTTTATTCACATTTCCTTATAAAATGGTGATCCATAAGGTTCAAGTTATGAACTACTGAGTTATATCCTCAATGCTGCTTTATATTACAGAATCATTCATTTCTTCATAGCCTAACAACTGACGCCTGACATCTCTCATTCGATACGAGTGAATTATCTTATACTTCTTGAAGTTAGCTACTCATCAGTGAGAAGTGTCCACGTTGACATGATTCATGTTTACATTTCTTCCTGAAACGAAAATGGCTTTTCATAACTTTTATCCCTGAAACTTGCAATTTCATGGAAAAACATTTACAATCCATTTGACCCTTAGTCATTCTTATTTAGGCTACAGCGTGGAAATTAAAGCTAAAATAATATTAAAGAATCAAAGAATTCATTCTCACTGATTATCGGTTCACCAAGACAGATAAATAGTGACTGATCATGCACAGGCCGCGTGATAGTTTCGTAAGAACATAGAAGAGGATTTAGAAAACTAATCACGGGAGATATTTGGAATCTTTATAAAAGCTACAGTTCTTGATGTTTGAATTAAATGTT
Source organism: Macrobrachium rosenbergii (assembly GCA_039081455.1). NCBI lineage: Eukaryota > Metazoa > Arthropoda > Malacostraca > Decapoda > Palaemonidae > Macrobrachium > Macrobrachium rosenbergii. The sequence continues at coordinate 54,852,215 of JANJGK010000001.1, forward strand.
TATATGTATCATATAAAAATGTCGTATATGAGGATTAATTTGACTGCAATTGAGGAAATATTTATAACTTAATTCCTGAAATGTTAATTTCTTACACAACACGTTATTTATACTCCAGGCTCTCTTTCTCTCTCTCTCTCTCTCTCTCTCTCTCTCTCTCTCTCTCTCTCTCTCTCTCTCTCTCTCTCTCTCTCTCTCTCGTCTGTTCGTGTTTGGGCATTACATTCTTAATTGTTAAAAATTCAGCACCCTTCATAATCAAGATGATGAACAAACGCATATATATATATATATATATATATATATATATATATATATATATATATATATATATATATATATATATATATATATATATATATATACACACATACATACACATACATATTTAGTTGTATTCTTCTCAATCACGAAGATAAAATATCACGATGCACTCCACAATGAAAATGAAGGAGAAACCAGAGGAAAAGGAAATAGAGTTCTTAATTTGTCCCAACAGTTTCGCCCTCCATCAGGCCTCTTCCGGGGAACTTTATTGACTAATCAGTTTAAGAAAAACATATACCGGACATGTTTACATTTGACTTCAAGACTTACATAAACAACCACAAATGGTTAACGGGACTTACAATAGACAATTTATATTTTATATTATCCTGTAACAGTTGTAAGTCCCGTTAACCATTTGTGGTTGTTTGTTTTATGTAAGTCTTGAAGTCAAATGTAAACATATGTCCGGTATATGTTTTTCTTAAACTGATTAGTCAATAAAGTTCCCCGGAAGAGGCCTGATGGAGGGCGAAACTGTTGGGACAAATTAAGAACTCTATTTCCTTTTCCTCTGGTTTCTCCTTCATTTACATTGTGGAGTACATCGTGATACACACACACACACACACCCACACACACACACACACACACACACACACACATATATATATATATATATATATATATATATATATATATATATATATATATATATATATATATATATATACATACATACATATATATGTGTGAGTGTGTTTGTGTATGAGTTTGTGTGTGTAGGAGCGATTTAATTAAGGGTTGATGCAGCCTTTGCTGCCTTGCTCTAATCTAAAATATCCGAAGGAAATTTATGAGGGCAATAACAAGAAGTTTACGTTACTCCATAAGCCTCGAAAATTACGAGTTGATGACCTTTGATAAGAACCCATCCCAGCAATATACTTTGCATAAAACTCATTTTACTGGTGGAGAGTATCAGCTCAAAATTTTCGGAGATGATTCGTCCTTCCAGGTTAGTTTCGTATGCTAACAGTGTTGTGTTGCTTAGAATTATTTCCTTATTTCAACCACTATTGTGGTGAAAAACTTTATAGGCAGTTTTTGCTTTCAAATACGTTACATTCGTATAATTTTAATGATAGCCAGTTGACACTATAGTATATATCTTACCACTTCAAAGCTTTACCCTTTTTTTTAAATTACATTTATGGAATGTGGTATATAAAATTTAGGCCGAAGGTCATGCACTGGGATCTAGGAGGTCATTCAGTGCTGAAAGGAAAATTGAGAGTAGAAAACCTCCCAGTTGCACTATGAAATAATTGCCAGAAGAGGGTGGAAAGTAAGATGGAAGACAGAGAATATGAACGGAAGTATGGTGAAAGGAATGAAAGGGGTTGCAGCTAGGTGCCGGAAGGACACTGAAAAGAACCTTAAGAATGCCCACAGCGCACTGTGTGATGTGCAGTGATGGCACTACCCCCTGCGGGTTTTTTTGCAATTAATAAGAAGGCATCGTGCTTACCCCATACAAAAATGGGAAAAAAGCACGTTAAAAGAAGAAGAAGAAGAAGAATTAACGACAGATAGTTGAGTTCCCTTGTATTTTATGCTATTTCGTAAACGTGGAATCAAAATAGAAAAATATTCTGTAAGGCTTAAAAAATCAAGACATTAAAGATACCACCTAGCTCACCATAGAAGTGTAACGTAACATCATTCAGGAACACTAATGCTACAGGGTGGAATATTTAGGAAAGTTACTTCCAGTAGCACTTGGTGAGCATTTCAAACTATGAATACATAGTGAATGCAGCAGTCATTAATAAGATATAATCATAAAAAAATATAAACCGTACATAAATGTATATACGAGTTTAGCTATGAATATATCTGTTGCGTTTATGGTCAATTTTAATCAAAGCTACAAAACACTTTACCCAGGCAATAACTGCGGAAAGGTATAAAAGAATGTTCTATCACTGGTGCTGTATTAATCAGTATTGGCCTTTTATTGATCATTGTAGTTTTCATTTTATTTACCAAAATACAACTGGATCCTTGGGTTAAAATTTGAGATGTTAACTCTCAGATTATTTTTATTTCTCCGAATGACCAGGTGTCATGGTCACGTTCTCATGAATATAAAATGACGAATGAACTGAACTTAATGTTTTAAGGATACCAAACAGACTTATTATCATTTTTCCGGCTGCTGTTCATCGTGCCCTTCTTGCCTGTAATGGTTTAATGAGTTGCACAATTACTTCATTGAGAGATAATTATAAGCGATTTGTTTTCCTCTTAATGAACATACATAATGCAAATGACCTTGCTTTACTTGATGTGATGAATAAATGAATAAAATGAATATGAGTCATTTGCTGGCTATCAAAGTTTCAATTTTTGAGATGTATAGGTGGCTATATATATATATATATATATATATATATATATATATATATATATATATATATATATATATATATATACATATATATATACATATATATATACATATATATATATATATATATATATATATATATATATATATATATATATATATATATATATATATATATATATATATATATATGTATATATATATATATATATATATATATATATATATATATATATATATATATATATATATATGGGTGTGTGTGTATAACGTATATATTCACACGCAGACACGGATAAATAAGCACTCTCCCTTGGATTCCTCTTTTGGCTTGTTAATAACTCATTTTTCTTCCTTTGCAAGAATTCGAAAAAAGAGAGAAAAGGAGTCTTTTAGAAGTTGTGGGAATTTTTTCGTGTCAGGAGGTGACGGAAGTTCGTGAAGTCACGTCATCTCCCTTGATATGAAGGAAGTTTTGCAGTGATTAATCTTCCATGTCTTCGCCCCGGCTCCCTTATGCACCATTGCAGAGCCATTTGATTATGATGGAGCAAGAGCAAGAGAGAGAGAGAGAGAGAGAGAGAGAGAGAGAGAGAGAGAGAGAGAGAGAATATACTCGTACGTAGGAAAAAGGTAATACACGTACCGGTACTGTTTTGTAGAAACTAAATACCAGGGAAGAGAGAGAGAGAGAGAGAGAGAGAGAGAGAGAGAGAGAGAGAGAGAGAGAGAGAGAGAGAGAGAGAGAGAGAGAGAGAGAGAGAGAGAGAGAAATTCAAATGATAAAAAATTGGCCAAGAACATTATAAAAAAAAATTTAAAGTGAAAATATGATGTAACTGATGAATTTCATATTTAAGATATTTTATTCCTTAACTCTTTTTCAGTATATATTTCTGTTTATTCTAAACAAGTAGACGAATTAGCTAGAGCATGCGCACAAATTTCGACACCCTCTTGTATGATTATGTATAACTGTAAACGTCTGAACAATTGTTAGGTACAACGCAGAGCATATATATTTATGGTCTCTATCCGACTGTAAAGTAACAAAACTGTACTTCATCTGCCTCCGTGACTGTTCGTAAAGTAAGTTTATCCACTAAACAATTAGCTTATGCAGAGTCAAATAAGTCAATAGCTTATTTTGAATCTCGACTTAAATTTTTCGTTACATAATAATGAGCGTATTTAGCCTCGGTAACTTTCAATAACGAAAGTTCTCAACAAAGATGAACGAGTGAATAATTTGTTTTAATGTAGAAGAGGCGTTTACCTCTTAACCTCAACTCACTTTATCTTGGTATGTGTTGCCCCTTAACCTCCTGTATCAACTGACTTCTCTATCTGTGTCTAAAGAAAGGCACCTTAGTGCTGATTAATTCGAGACAGATTATTTGGGGAAAAATTTGTTCTCATCCATTTAATATTTATTTCTGTAGGCTATGAAGAAAAAAAAAAGGTGAGGCGGTTTTTAATGAATATGATATGTCTCTTTTTCTCTGAATGTGTTTGTGTAATTTATTCCCAAGGTGTGGTAGCTTTGATTTTTTCAACAATATCTGTGGCTCAACATTTGTGAATATGAAAAAGGCATATGTATGTGACGGACATACATGTATATATATATATATATATATATATATATCTATATATATATATATATATGTATATATATATATATATATATATATATATATATATATATATATATATATATATATATATATATATATATATATATATATATGTGCGTGGGTGTGTCTGTATATATATATATATATATATATATATATATATATATATATATATATATATATATATATATATATATATATATATATATATATATATATATATATATATATATATATATATATATATGTATGTATATATATATATATATATATATATATATATATATATATATATATATATATATACATATATATTGCTAGAAGCACACTACTGTACTCCGCAGCCCTCTATGCTAACTTTTAGGAAAACAACACAAAGAAACAGGGAGACACACATTAAGATGCTCCCTGTTAACTAAAATTTGACAATTAAATTCGTCAGGGTCGGTACTCCCGCTCGCTAGCCTCTCCAAAGCACCTATCTTAATCTGCTTTTATGAATTCACTGGCCGAAAGACTCTTCTTCCCAGACAGAGTCCTTCCTTCCCGGGCGACCACGTGAACTGCCTGCAGCAGAAATTAACGGGAATCTCCCTAGACACGTAGGACACCTTAATTGCCAGGGCGGCAGTCATATCAGGCTGACCCGGGGTCAACAACAGCAGAAGCAGACAGACCACTGACCCAGTGACACGCCACTGTGTGATACCTTGTCACCAAGCAACCACTCCTCACCTCTTTTGTCTGGACAATCACCTGCCATCCAAGTGCTACCTTAAAGTGCCACGTGTAGTAGAAGTCCCACTCGTCTGACAGCCCATTATTCTGCAACCAAGGATCTTCGCTTAAGGAAATAAGGTACTGTGTGGTGGAGAGTGTTCGGTCATTTATCTTATACTTTTATCTCACTTCGTTTCTTTTTCCCATTGCATTGTGCTTAGACCCTGAGCATTGTCGGTAATCATTTATCAGTGTTAAAGGATAACTTAACTGAACATAGCTTGACATCAACTCCTTGAGCCTTAAGCATCCCTTTGTAAAGATTAGTGTGTGTTTTGGCTTAACAAGTGATCGTGTTCCTTTCTCTACGCATTGCAGAAAGACTGTGTGTACCGCTGTAGAACCATCTGCCTCCACTGTGCCCCTACGTCCATCAGTCAAGCTAATCAACAGTGTTATTAATCATATTTCAGCCTTTGTTGAAGGGCAGTCTGAACCTTTGCAATTGTGTAATTTAGCTTGAACAGTAATTGATCCTTCTGATTAATGCAAATACATTTAATTACTTTAGACACAGAATTTCTCTAATGAGCCCTTCCATTACTTGAAATATCATTCTACTCACATCCATTCTTTCACGTAGATCTTGCTTTCCAGTTAAATGTGTTATCGCCAAGGTATAGAGTTTATTTTATGAATAATATATATATATATATATATATATATATATATATATATATATATATATATATATATATATATATATATATATGTGTGTGTGTGTGTGTGTGTGTGTGTGTGTGTGTGCGTGTATATATATATATGTATATATATATATATATATATATATATATATATATATATATATATATATATATATATATATATATATATATATATATATATAATCTATGTATATATGTGCATACATATATACACACACACACACACACACACATATATATATATATATATATATATATATATATATATATATATATATTATTCATAAAATAAACTCTATACATATCGAACAAGCCCACAGGAGCCATTGACTTGAAATTTAAGTTTCCAGAGAAAGTGGTGCTCATAGCGAGAAGTAACAGATGGTAATGGGAAATACTACAAAAAGAAGAGATCGCTTATTGAAAAAGAAATAATAAACTAACAAATTTGTAAATAAATAGATATAAATATGAATAGATTAGTAAAATTCAAGAATTGTATTAGTGTAGGTATGCATTGCATCTTCGCTTGAACTTTTGAAGTTCCAATTACACGACATCCTCAATGAGAGACTTCCACAGTCCAACGGCATGAGGAATAAAGGACCTCTGGACCTGAGAAGTCCACAGAGAGGCATATTTACTGCATATTATTGCTAATATTAGGAAACAGAAACCTACCACCACGAACCACTCTACCTAAAAGAAGCAGACATCCACACCGGAGAAAAGGAGTAAAGGAAGGACAAATAACCTAAAACAGGTTGCACTGATTTTATTACTGATATAAATATATGAGGCTTTACGTACATTACCTAAGTTTCATGCAGCATTTGCTGATACTTTCATTAGATGTTTCGCACAAGTAAGATGTGCGTCAAAAGTTACACAAAGAATAAGTAAAGCTTAAGACTCATTGAGCAGATTCCCATCCAACTGAAGGGTAGATAGCTTGGAAGATCTATACGAGATCTAACAATCAGTAGTGCTGTCGTTTACTGGAGTTCAGCCTCATACCCCACCGACTACTCCATTCATGAATCCAGTTCATGTCACGATTGAGACTAAGGGCAATTTTATTTCCTCATACTGAGCAAATCTTGTTATCTAGGCCAACAACAATATTATCTGTATATATCGAAAATAACATTGGATCAAGAACACTATCCTGTGGAACTCCAGACACAGTAGTTCTTGGTTCGCTAAAGATCCCACCAACAGCAACTCGCTGCTGCCTACCTGTAAGGAAATCTTAAAGTAAACCTAAACCGTATCCACACACTCCAAGATTCTGATTAATAAGTGCCTTGTAATTTAATAAATCGAAAGCAGTACTAAAATCTATTTGAATTACTCTACACTCAAAACCCTAATCCAGGTTCTCTCGCAAATGAAACGTCAAATCTAAAAGAGCATCGCAAATACCTAACAATTTCCTATATACATATTGATTACCAGCTAAATATCCTTCAGATTCCACACACTTATATAGTGGCTTAAAAATAAGTTTTTCTGCAACTTTGGAGAGCATAGGGAGGATAAAATTGGCCTATAGTTATTGAAGTCTGCAGATATGCCATTCTTTGGAACACGCAATGTGCTACTAAGCTTGCGCTCAGCCGCAAAGATACTAAATCGTTATAAAAATCTATAGAATGTACTAATCTTGGGAGACAACAAACTAGACACCTTTTTAAATAACAAAAGGAAGAAACCACCAGAATCTTTTCCACCCCAACTATCAAGATTATCAGAAATTTTCAATAAATATGAATATCAGTCACATAGGCGTGCCTCTTTCACATTCACAGATATTAAGCCACAAATGATGCATAATATGGGAGTCAACATACCTTGGGAATAAAATACACACACATTCACATACATCATATATATATATATATATATATATATATATATATATATATATATATATATATATATATATATATATATATATATATATATATATATATATATATATATATATATATATACACACACACACACACACACACACACACACACACACATATATATATATATATATATATATATATATATATATATATATATATTGGTATTTTTATTCATGTATGTCTATCTATATATATTCAGATATACATACATACTCAGTTACTTTCCAGACTATACGTAATATTTATATCATGACACTAGTTAATACATTTCATTATGAACAGCCTGCTGATGCAATAAAGAATAAAAAATAATCTTAAAATAGATTCTGATTTACGATTGAATCTATACCTCAAAAGTCAAATTCATTCACAAAAATCGATTCACAAACGGCGAGTCGAAATAACATTGCTCACTTACCTTGAAACCATTTTTTCTAGCGTCAGCAACAGAACATCACTAAAAGACTGGAAGGGAAGGTATGGATATTTTTTTTCTTTCTCTCTGACTGAATAAAAATGTATTTTATTCAAGGTATTGATTGAACAATGTGATTTTTATATTCAGTCTGAACATTGTTTGGCGTTGGGTAAACAAAACGTTGCCCCGGTATTTATTTTTTGAAAATTTTCATGACAGAAAAAGTGTAATTTATTTAATCAATTGTTGTGTATAAAAACAAAACTGACAGATATAACTCTTTAACGTCCTCTTTTCCTATTAGGAAAGCCCTAGTTTATGTAATTTTAATTCTATAAAGAATCCTTTTGGACTGCTATGATGACCTGAGCTCTCATGCAAAATTCGTTAGTTTTAATGGACCCCGTAAAAAACCACTCTCTCATTTTCAAACTTAGAACCAAAATAACAAAACGAGGTAACAGCAAACTGTATTGTAAACTAAAAACACAGTTATTCTTGCAAAACAAAGGCAAATGAAGAAAAATTACAAACATCCACGATTTTCCGGTTCTAGGAACATTCGCCGTAAACATTTTTGCCGTAGGAAAACACGCCTCAGGAATTTTCGCCGTAGGAAACTTTGCCGTATAGGATTTTTGCCGTAAGACAATTTCGTCGCATTTTTTTTATTTCGATACCCTCACCTTGAACGGTTCCTTTTGGAGTAATGTCCAATTTAATATGCGATGTACCTTGTTATCAAGTATACATGGCTCACACTATTGTTCCTTCGATTTTAACATTTTAATAAGCGAAGTACCTTGTTATCAAGTATATCTGATTTTTACATTTTGATTAACGAAGTACCATGTTTCTTTTTTTTTTTTTGTTCCTTGTAAACGTTATCATAATTTGTTATAATTTGTGAATTATTTGATTGTGTTCCAAACATTGATTTATTTTGGTGAGGATAGAAAAAAAAGCTTTATATAGACAGGACTTCATTTTCATAAGCATTACTTAACATGTCTTTTTTACAGGGCCAGACATCAGAAAAGAAATTAAAAAGTAAACATTTAAAAAATAAAAGAATAAAAATATATCAAATTAACAAAGGAATCATTTAAAATATGTGCAAATTCCAAGCAATGCTTCGTAAATAGTGTGTTTTTTTGCGTTGGACTGTAATGAAGCGTTTTCGCTGAAGTCCTGCATTGATATCAATATATATTTTCTTCATTTGTACTGCATCTCCTCGATCTAAATCACACTTTTTCTTTTTTGCTAATGTCTCTTCCTTTTTCAAATTCGCAATTAGTTTCCACAAATTTGGGTGCATGTTAGTCATGGAGCTCTGTACTGCATTGTGGAAGTCTTCTACGCTGTTGTTGGTTCTGATCATACCATTCTGGGTTCGTTCGAAGACATTCCACAATTCAATAGGAAAAGTTGGCTGCATTCTTCGTCTTCGTTCACCTCGACCCCGTTCTCCTCCTATATAGTGAGTTTCAAAATACGATACAAATTCTTGGGGCAAATCATCATCGTCAGTCAGTTCAAGAAAACCATCAGTAACATCACACGCTGGCAGAAATGCTAATGCAGTGAAGCATTTAATTTTGTTGTTAAATTCTGCGTCCGTAAGATAGTGTGACTTTAAACCTATATCCACAATGTGGCGATAGATATTCTTAGCCATATGAAATAGACAACCTGTTATACGTGTTGTTGGAAATATATCACAGAAAGCATTGATAATTGTTTTCTCGAAATCAACCATTAAGGTTTCGGGCATTAATGATGGGTGCAAGTCCTTCAAGGCGCTAAATAGTCTGCTATAGGTTACTTGTGATTTACTAGGTAGCAAAACAAAAAGACGTGGTACGCTAGTGTGTCTTATGATAATATGTAACGTGAACAACTGATAATATATATCTGGGCTACATTAAAAGTGTCACCACAAGCCCAATCTTTATTATTAGCAAGGTCCTCTAAGCCAGCTTGCAAACACTAAAATTCTATCCGGATAATTTTCACCACTATCGTATAATAAATAAAAAGTTCTCACTATTTTCAAGAAATCTATACTCTTCAGGTATTGTATATCCACTTCTTCCGGTTGGGATAGGGGGAGCTTGGCTTTTCTTCTGCCTCCAACTTCTAATATTGCGAGACAAATGAGATGAAGTCGGTAGCAAAGACAATGCATTTTCATCTAAACTAGATGAAATTTCTGCAAATTAACGACCGTGTAGAAGTTTGTGAATCAGTGGCTAGTGATTTCAATTTTGTTTTTGCTTCATACATTTTTGGTTTTGATGGATGAGATGGATGGCAATGTTCGCTAAATGTTTTACATATAGATAAATTATCATTTTCCAGCACGGTATGCATTCTAGCTTTACATTCTTTATTTTCACACTTCCAATATGTTTTTTTTTTACCGTATTTTCTATCTATTCTGTAAACAAAGTTAAGATCGTCAACTTATTTCACACCGCCTCTGGTACTTTCCACTTGATAGACCAATGTTATGGGTTGGCTGCATAAAAAAATATTGTCGGATGAATAAAGAAAATTTAGAGTTTAACTCAAATTAGGTATTCAATTTGGGTATTTTAATTATATAATTAGGTACTCCGTTAATCAAAATGTAACAGTAGTAGGTTCCAGATATCCTTGATAACAAGGTACTTCGCTTATTAAAATGTTTAAATCGGAGTAACAATAGTGTGAGCAACATGCTTGATAACAAATGCGGCGAAATGGTCTTACGGCAAAAATCCTATACGGCAAAGTTTCCTACGGCGAAAATTTCTGAGGCGAGTTTTCCTGCGGCAAAAATGTTTACTGCGAATGTTCCGGATACGCGATTTTCCAGCTGTCCACCATTTCCAGTGACATCGTTATTCTCAACTGCTCAATGTAAATTTCCTGTTGGAACAATGGATATATCTCACGAACTTCACTTCACGACTGCAGGAATTTTGGGGAAATAATTAATTAAGCAGCAGTTATAACCAAGTATTTCTCCAGATCAATTATTTTCAGCCATAAATCGAATTAGTAAAAATGAATGTAAACAATGCGTATGTATGTATGTATGTATGTATGTATGTATGTATGTATGTATGTATGTATGTATGTATGTATGTATGTATGTATGCATGTATATATATATATATATATATATATATATATATATATATATATATATATATATATACATACACACACACACACACACACACACATATATATATATATATATATATATATATATATATATATATATATATATATATATATATATATATATATATATATATATATGTATGAATCCTGCCAACTGACTTATTACTCTGATTTCTTTCACTGATTTTTATCCCTTTTTTACAGCTAAGAAATGAAATAAAAAAATATAAAATAACAGTTAAACATGGTTTTATTAATAAAAAGTAAAAAATATTTTGAGACGCACCAAGATTTTCTTACAGTTAATCATATCTACAAAAATAAAAGCGTGGACCCCAAACATGGAAGGAAATATTACAAGAAAAGAAATTAATTTTCTTTTATTTCTTGTAGCGTTTCCCTCCATGTTTGGGGCCCACGCTTTTATTTTTGTAGACATGATTAACTGTAAGAAAATCCTGGTGCGTCTCAAAATATTATTTTGTTTATTTTTTAGTGCATTTTAATAAAAGCATGTTTAAAAAATGTTTGTGACATTTTTTTTTATTTTACACCTATTAGTTTTGACAGAAATTGTACCCGATTTATGACTGCAATTAACGAAACTGATATCTGTTTATGGGGCAGGATGGGGGGAAGGGGAAGGTAGGGAAGAGGGAAGGGGGAGGGGGAGCAGGAAGGTGAGGGGAAGGGGAAATGGTAGGGGTGGGGAAAGGGGAAGGGGAAGGGAAGGGGAAGGAAGAGGAGGGGAAGGGGAGGGAAGGGAGGGGATGGAAGAGGGAAGGGTGAGGAGAGGGGGAGGGGAGGGGATGGAAGAGAGAAGGGGAGGAGGAGGACACAGCTAAATTAACATTTGATCGCAAGCTCTGGAAGGGGGAGGGGAAGGGAGGGGAAGGGGGATGGAAGAGGGAAGGGTAGGGGAGGACACAGCTAAATTAATACTCGATCGTATGCACCAGAAGGGGGAGGGGGAAGCGGGGGCGAGGGAACGGGAAGGGGATGGGAGAAGGAAGGGGAAGAGGAGGGGAGGACACAGCTAAATTAACACTTGATCGTATGCACCAGACGGGGGAAGGGAGAAAAGGGGAGGGGAGGAGAGGGGGAAGGAGAGGGGAAGGACACAGCCGAATTAACACTTGATTGTGTGCTTTGGAAGGGGGAGGAGAGAGGAAGGATGGGGAAGGGGATGGAAGAGGGAAGGGGAGGGGGATGGAAGTGGGAAGGGGAGGGGGGAATAGGGAAGGGGAGGAGGAGAGAAGTGGGAAGGGGAGGGGAGGGAAGAGGGAAGAGGAGTGGGGAACACAGCTAAATTAACACTTGGTCATGTGGTGGGGGAGGGGGAATGGGGATGGGATGGAAAAGGGAAGGGGGAAGGGGGAAGGGGATAGGAGATCAAAGAAGTTGTGAAAAATTCGAAAAGTTTCATAAAAATCCTGAGATACTGGGAGAGGTCACTGTAGGGTCACTAGAGGTCACTGCTGACCTACTGATCATGTAATGTCGTATTGTCACCGGGGCTGAGTAACCATGCAAAATTTCAAGTCCATCGGACGAAGGGAACAGGTCGAAAATTGAGTTACAAGATTTGACCCAAACAGACAGACAGACAGACAGACGCAGAAGCCAAGTTAAATAAAAGCATGTAAATACAAAGATTTATTAATATTTCATACGTCCTCTTCGTTTTTCTCAACGAAGCTAAAGATTAATTCCATTACCTGGAAAGTCGTTTACAGTAATGACGATTTCCACCTGTAAACATATCGAAAGTGAAACGCATGAGACGTTTCACATCTTCGAAAATTCACCGATTTTTATCTCTCTCTCTCTCTCTCTCTCTCTCTCTCTCTCTCTCTCTCTCTCTCTCTCTCTCTCAAAAACCGTGTTTCATTGCTCTTTCTTCCGCTCTTTTTTCAAACTGTCTTTTTCTATCACTTTTTTTTTTTGTGTCTGTAATTTACTTCTCTGTCTGTCTGTCTGTCTCTCTCTCTCTCCCATAAAAATGGTCCTACTATTTTGGATAATTTTTTCAAGCATATTTCGAACATGTTTTTGAATTCATATTCTTTATTTTTTTCACTTATTATTAAACGGTAGCTATTAGACTATAAGATTAAATAACAATTAAGTCTCATTCAACGCAACTTTATCTCTTGAATATGAAGGCCGAAGGTGCTACAACAATTTTGCTAATGCTGATAATATACTCATATATATATATATATATATATATATATATATATATATATATATATATATATATATATATATATATATATATATATATATATATATATTATAAATAAATATATATATATATATATATATATATATATATATATATATATATATATATATATATATATATATATATTATGTGTGTGAGTATTTATGCATATTTATACATATATACAGATTTGAATATATACCTATTTAAAACGTATGTGAGCAAGTGTATGTCCCCTGCTGACCTTTGTTGGCCTTTTATTTACTATTTCCCTTTCTTTTTTTTTCCCCTACATCACACGTGGGTGTTCTATCCGCTGAAACAGTTCTGCAAGTTAATGGCATTCAAGTCTTTTCTCATTACGAAAGCTTATTCATTTTGAATAACAACAATAAATAAAATGACGAATCGTTAGTTTGCATTTAACACGCAATATCGTCCTTACACCGAAATAGCACAGCTCTTTTAGACAATATTATACTCTCATTGCTATTTATTACCATCGGAATCATGCCGCTTTTCATTTACATTTTTTTCTGTTTATGGTATTAACGTAGGGATAATATTGTTTAATTGAACAGTTGCAATAAACAGCGAAATTATGCGCTTTCATTCTTCATTGCACACTGTTAATGCCGTTGCCATGAACGGAATTATCAAACATTTCTTTCGATTCCAATATTTTAATATTACATTCACATGGGAATCTGATTTCAAACTATCTGTCATAATATAACAATGTTACGTTTTTTATAGCTAAAGGGACATAAACAAATTATTTACAAATACCAGTGGAAAAATATTCCATTGCCACAATAACGCACCTAAACATCAATGATCTTAATTTATTTTCTGAATTTTTTTAAACTGGAGAGGCACGTAACACCCTTCAAGCGAATTGTTCACACATCTGATCAAGAGAAATCCGCTATTGCATTTTCCTGAACTGTTTTCCATTACATTTCATTCATCCTTTAAAAGCCTCATCTTTCTTTGTTACTTTTCCCTGTTTTTTCGTACAAAGCTACAGACTGAATGACAACAAATTAACGTTTATTTGTCTCGCTATTATAACCATAAGATTCATTTTAGTCATCTTAATCCAACTATTGTGAGATTCTATGACCTCACCGTCATTCAACATAAAAATATAAAAAGGGAAAAACGCTTCCATTATTGATTGCCGTATTTTCTAAAGTCCGGCGTGTCCTTGCAATGTCCCCTGCCAGAAAAAGGCGAAAATATGTAAATGTAATATAAAACAGAATGTTAGATATTGCCCAATGTCATGTAGTTCTGTGACCCCTTTTATGAATGTGACATTTCATGCAAAAAGCTTTTTCTGTGTATGCTTTTAGGGAAATTTGGATTAATCTGTGACTGCATGCTTACTTTCTGCAGATCATTTGTGGAAATGGAGGCAACCAATATACATATATATATATATATATATATATATATATATATATATATATATATATATATATATATATATATATATATATATATATATATATATATATATATATATATATATATGTATATATATATATATATATATGTATATATATATATATATATATATATATATATATATATATATATATATATATATATATATATATATATATATATATATATATATATATGTGTGTATGTATATATATATATATATATATATATATATATATATATATATATATATATATATATATATATAATTATAAAAGACAAAAATTATGTGTGATATTGAACAGTGTTATAAGCGAATGAATTTAGAAATTCAAAGAAAGTAACAACTATTTAGACAGTATGGGCCGGTCTCTCTCTCTCTCTCTCTCTCTCTCTCTCTCTCTCTCTCTCTCTCTCTCTCTCTCTCTCTCTCTCTCTTAGATTTATCTTCGCCCCAAACATCTTCCTTTATCCGATTTTAGTTAAATCAGACACGACGTATTTATTGATCACTTCCTCTGCCTGTTTGGACAATATCAAAAAAGATTTCAAGTAAGATTTCCGACCTAATAAACTTATTCAAGGACCTCCATGGATCCAAGTCTTCTGCCGATTATAAAATTCGAGGTTTTGTGTTTTTCACCGGGGATTTTTGGGAGGGATGGACTGAAGTCTCTCATGGTCTCTCGCTAATGGAAAGTCTATATGATCGCAACAGAAAAAAATCCATGCAAACATAACTAGATAGACAATTCGGCAGACAGAGATATAGATATGAAATGAACTCTAAAGATATTAAAAATACCCCCAAAAACTGGGGTGGGGTACAGGGTATCTACATCGCGATATCATATCCAGCTCATATCTCAAGCAGACGTGTCTGGTGGGAAGCTAGAGCCCGTGGATCCACAACTGGCGTCCTATCCCGTTCCTTTTCAGACTTTGGCAAACTAACCTTGAGGCAAGGTCCCGTGCTGGCATAAGCCAGCCTGATCTAAAACTGACTGGAATAAGATTCACAAAGTAACTCATTTCTGAGAGTTCAACTTTTGAGATGAGAGGCTCGCTCCCAGAGTCCTCAGTCCAGATGCCTTTGGTAGACACATTTCATAATTACTTGGTATCTCTGAATTGCGTAAGATAATTAAAATTACTATCCTTTTTTTCGTATTTTCTTTGAGTGAAAAGATCGTGGGGATGTATTTTGCAAAGATCTTTCGCCGAAATTGTTCAATAATTTACGTGATTATCAGTTTCTCCATAAATCTATTACCTTATTTTACGAAATATTATTTCGAATATGACGAAAACATATTTTGATCTTAGTTTTTGCTATGAATTCCACTTAATTTAACATGAAAAAAATTTTTTTTTTCGATATTTCACAACGTGTTATTATCCTGAAATTTTCAGTTATATTTTATCTCTTATTTAAAATAATTTCGAAACATTTTATTTCAAAAAAGAAAATGTGAGTTTCATCATATTTCCTCACTACATTTTAAAAAATCTGCAAAAACCAACTTTCATTAATACTCTCCTCAAAGTTACTCGGAAAGTTATTCAATTCTTTTAATACTTTTGTGGAAATTACATTTCTGGAAAAAAATTATAAAATCTTTATTTTACCTGCTTTTCAAGATTCTTAAAAATATTTTGGAAACGGATTTTCATTTTGACTCTACAATGAATGAATCTCTCATTTTGTTCTCTTTTTTTTAATAGAAAAAATGTAGTCTTTATTCCCTTGACTTTATAGCAATGCTAGTATATACATATATATACTATATTTTTATATATAATATATTACACACACACACACACATTATATATATATATATATATATATATATATATATATATATATATATATATATATATATATATATATATATATATATATATATAAATTATATATGTATATGATATGCTTGTCACTACAAAGCCGTAAAGATCCAAGTGCAAGAAATTGAAGTGGCTTGGATGCCCGGTCGTGGGAAACGAACCCGTGTCACCATAATCACAAGAAGGTCACGTTGCCGACCTGACGTGACCTCCTTGTGATTATGGTGACACGGGTTCGTTTCCCGCGACCGGACATCCAAGCCACTTCAATTTCTTGCACTTGGATCTTTATGGCTTTGTAGTGACAAGCATATCCAAAAAAGCGCGAAGAATTCGAGAAGTTAAGAGGGCATTGTGGCTATTACAATGATATATATATATATATATATATATATATATATATATATATATATATATATATGTATATATATATATATATATATATATATATATATATATATATACACACACATATATATATATACATATATTATATATATATATATATATATATATATATATATATATATATATATATATATATATATATATATATATATATATATATATATGGCTATGGCGCATTCATTTATAAACATAAAAAAGATCACTTACCATAAAATATCATACCTATTAAGTTCAAACTGTCAACATCAAGACCTGCATTGCAAAGAGCCACCTCAAATCGACTGACCAGCTTTACTTCCCCAGGTCGTTTCACGTGATATTGGAAGCCAGCATTATTGATACCTTTCGAACTTTTTAATTCCCTTCTTTTCTTTTTTGTTTTTACTGACGCCTGGATTTCTCGTGAACTTACGGGGATACGATACAAGCAGAAAGGGTTGATACTGATTCCTCAACTCACATTTGTAGAAGTGAAGTACTATTGAGTCGAGTGTCTGTGATGAATGAAAATAGTTTCGACTTGATATTACTGTTGTCACGAAAATTGGACTTTGATTTTATTTGCTCTCTCTCTCTCTCTCTCTCTCTCTCTCTCTCTCTCTCTCTCTCTCTCTCTCTCTCTCTCTCTCTCTCTCTCTCTACAATATTTCCAGCATTTTTAAGACATATTCATAGCAAATATAAGTGCGATATTGTTCTATCTAATAATTCCTAGAATCAAATATTTTCAGGATGTAATTATTTTTCCTTTATCAAACCTAGCTACTTTTCATCAGTATCATAACCCGAGATCGAGTCATTTTGTTATAACAGAAATTTTGGTTCTTTTCCATGGTCTGATTTAGCACGAATCCTTGTTCTGAACTTTCTCTGATTGATGGCTTTAAAAAGCAACCTTTAAAAAAATGGATATTTGTCTTGTAAAATATTTACTATAAAAAATAAATATATCAACAATGAAATATGGAGTGAGTGCCACAAATTTGTAACCGACTATCATTAATCACGGGTTGTATGGTACTGATCGCAACATACCGCCAACTGCCTAAAATTAGACATTTCGAGAGTGTGATTTAATAAATAGATCTGGCAACTCTCATTCAATTCTGGTCAACTGTTCTCAAGACACTGAATACGCGGCCTCCTCCCACCTTCGCTGGCAGAGGTAATAAATCACCCTAACCAGATAATTAAACCTAATTAAAGCATAATCTCCGTTCCATCAGAATCATATGCTTTGAGCCATTAATGAGCTACTCATTTTTCTTTACAAATTCACTACCCATTACTTTTATTTGGAATGATAAATGATCATTCAGCGTCGCTGCTGAGATTCTAATAAAGAAATAACTTTTCGTAAATAAGATGTCAACACCCAGCTAACTAAACCGGTCACTTATCTAGGCATGCAAATTGACTGGAAAATCTATTCGTTTTTCAATACAAATTCCCTGAAGATCAAATTTTGATGAAGGCGAATAATTTGGTCCTAATGGCTACTGCAGCTTCAAGCAATATTAATAAAAAAAATTGTCCTATTATCTTAATACATGTAAATTTAAGTAACTAAACTAATGTCCCATTCTTCAAAAATATATTGTCGGAATAGAGAGAGAGAGAGAGAGAGAGAGAGAGAGAGAGAGAGAGAGAGAGAGAGAGAGAGAGAGAGAGAGAGAGAGAGTTTAAAAACATTTACTCTTGCATTAACAATTTATATCGAAACTTTGGAGCTATTTGTCAGAGAAAATTCAGTCAGTGCAACCTGTTTTATTCAGAAGAGTTAAATTCCAAATGACAGCTTGAGCCTTGTTTATTCCATTTCCGAAATCAGTAAAAATTTGGGTTATAAATAATTATTATTGTTATAATAATTATTCATGAGATGAAATTTATTCATATGGAAAAAGCCCACAGGCGCCATTCGCTTGAAATTCAAGCTTCCAAAGAATATGGTGTACATCAGGAAGAAGTAAGGGGAGGTAAAGGGAAATACATAAAGAAGACATCCCTCTTATTAAAATGAAAAATAAGTTAATAAATAGATCTAAATTTATAAAAATGCAAGGAGAATATTATTAGGGTAGTAATGTATGCATCTTCGCTTGAACTTTTAAAGTTCCAATTGCACGACATCATCTGGGAGGCTGTTCCACAGTCCAAAGATGTGAGGAATAAAGATCTTCTGGAATTGAGAAGTTCAACAGCGAGGCACATTTACTGCATACTGATGATTTACTGCATATTGGTACTGCTCTTCAGCGAATCTGAGGGGATCAGGGATCAACTGTGAATGTGAAGATCGCTGTTGAAATACAATTTATGAAAAAGTGACTAACAAGAGACTATCTTTCGATGGTCCAAGAAGCAGATATCCACACCGGGGAAAAGGAGTAAAGGAAGGACAAATTACCTAAAACGGGTTGCATTGATTTTATCACTGTTATAAATATATGAGGCCTTACAAACAGTATCTAACTTTCGTGCGGCATTTGCTGACACTTTCATTACATGTTTCTCAAAAGCCAGATGTAGGGTCAAAAGTTAAACCCAGAATAGTTAAAGCTTCAGACGCATCCAGCAAAGTTCCATCCACCTGTAGGTTAGTATGGGGTGAGAAATCTGTACGAGATCTGCTAATCAATAGTGTTTATGTTTTACTGGAGTTCAGCCTCATACCCCACCGACTACACCATTCCCTGATCCGGTCCATGTCCCGATTGAAGGTGAGGGCATCTTCATCTCTCATACGTAGAGACTCTACTACACCCACAAGTGTTGCATCATTGGCATACTGAACAATCTTGTTTTCCAGGCCAACAGCTATGTCACTTATATACACTAAAAATAACAGTGAACCAAGAACACTACCCTGTGGAACTCCTGATAAAATAGGTCTTGGTTCACTAAAGATGCCATCCACAGCAACTCGCTGCCGCCTGCCTGTAAGGAAATCTTTAAGTAATCCTAAAACATTTCCAACCACTCCAAGATTCTGAAGTTTATAAACGAGTGCCTTGTGATTTACTAAATCGAAAGCACCGCTAAATTATTCTGTACTCAAAACCCCTAACAAGGTTCCCTTGCAAACGGCAAGGCAAGTCTAAAAGAGCATCACAGGTACCTAACTGCTTCCTATATGCATACTGACTATCAGAAAATAATCTTTTAGATTCTACATACTTATACAGTGGCTTGAAAATAAGTTTTCAGCAACTTTGGAGAGCACAGGCAGAAAACCTGTAGTTACTGCAGTCTGCAGGTATGCCACTCTTTGGAACAGGCACAGTATTACTAAGCTTGCACTCATCCGCAAAGATACTACGTCGACATAAACATCTATAGAATCTACTTATACTGGGAGACAACACACTACAAACTTTCTTGAAAAACAAAGGGAAGAAACCATCAGGATATTCTCCACCTCATCTATCAAGATTATCCAGAATTTATTCAACATCCTTAGAGCAAAATGCAAATTTTGTTAGAATAGGTTCAGGATGACAAGTATCAGGGAGAGGGACATCCTCAGCTGACTGCTTAGCTTCAAAAACTCGAAGAAGCAGATCAGCCTTTTCCTTAGGGCCAGTAACCAATATACCATCATCTGTCCTGGAATGGAGGACGACCTTGACCCAAAGATAGGTGATGCCCACAGATGAGGCTGAGTAATTCCCTCAAGTTTCCTCTTCAAGGAATTATTGTAATTTCTCTAGGCTGTATGGTAAGTTCTATTCGCACCATGACAAGACTCAACAAAAAAGGTGTAATTTTCATTTGATTGATTTGGTCTCCAAGCGTTGAATTTGCTCTGTTTGTCATGGTAGGCTCGTCTACATGTATCGTCAAATCATGGCTGGTCATTTGTTCTAAATCTGATGACCTCTCTAGGGACAATATCTTATTGAAATAACCTTCAGCATTTTATTTAACCTCTTCTTGGGATCAGGATCTAATATAGCATCTGAAATAGTAAGTGCCTGACAAGCTTCAATAATGCGATCCCAACTGTCTCTGGATTTTAGCCTGGCCGTTTTGCCAATGGTGGCACTAGGAATATACTGATGGACAGATATGTCCATTTCAATGGCGCAATGATCAGAAGTGCCTATATATTCACAGACCTTGGACTTGACAATAGCTGGAATATCTGTGAATATGAGGTGTAATCTATTACCAGAAATTTAGGTGGGTTCCTCAGTTAACTACACAAAATCGAAGGATGCATAGAAATCACGAGCTGACCGGCCATGTTGCTCTGTGGAATTTGAAATTAGCCACTCACTGTGCTTTTCATTACAATCCCCACGACTAACGAATGAAGCTTTTGAGTACTGTGACTGAGCCATACTTATCCTCTCCAAGAGACAGTCATATATAGAATCGTCGATATTTGGTTTGCGGTAAACAGCAAATACGTATACACTGTAGAACTTACTGAAAATTTTAAAACAAAGAACTTCATGGCAACTACTCCAAATGTTCCTGACGATAAATAGGTCGTCCAGACTTAGTGTACACAGCCATACCTTGCGCATGTGGGATGTTATGACGATAAATAAAGTCAGGGCCATCAAACCAGGGATTAAAAACTCAGCCTTTGACTTGTCACTACTTACAAGAGTCTCAGATAAAAACATCAAATCGCAGTTACGATAAGAAAGAGAAAAAGACAAAAGAGGCAATAATTGCAGAATTCAAACGTCAAGTGAAACGGCTCAGTTGGTTTAAGCCCATAAAATCACCTCAAACCTGAGTATGCCTGCAAATTGGGGAATAGTAACTCGTTCACATTCTAGAACGTTTTAACATCATCGTCCTAAACAATGCCGTGACAGAGACATCTTACAGTTAAGCAGAAAGCACGTTACATTGCCTCATTGGTAGCGTGATATATAGCATCGAGTTACTGGTAATCTATATCAGCCTGTATGCGGAAACGAATGTGACACCATTAGCTTGGCAATATTCCCTTGGCAATATTCCCGTACAGGTGTAACTTTGCTCGTAAAAGCATTTCATGCCGTGTTGCCGTTTGCCCAAATTATAACCGAGACATTTACAAATAGGAAAGCAGTTTCAGAATCAGGATATTTGCTTCGTACATTGGCTTTACTGGTGCTCAGCCGCTGCATAAACAAAACATAACTGCTGGAAGGAATTTTTTTTTATCAGCCTGTGTTTGGGGACATTTATAAAATGGACAATTGTTGTTAAAAGAGGATATATTTTGTGATTAGCTGGCTTTTGTTAACACTTCACATATCAGCTTTAACTATGAATACGACTTTGCGATAATAATTTCAGTCATAACAACATCCCTAAAGTGGAAAGCGACTGCTACTGTCTCATCCAGGCACTTGTAGCAGTTTTTTTTTTCTCTTGTCATTATTGTTTTTATTTCGGGACATAAAAATAAACGTGGGATAAACGAGGTCTGTAAAAGGTTTCCTTAAAAATTGTAAATATTCTCTTAATAAAGTAATAAGGCTGACCATATATTTCTGGTTACTGTAAAAAAATGAAAAAGTAAAAATAAATATTAATTTGATTTTCGAAAGAAAAACATCTCAAAGTAATTTTCCCCAGAAATATATATATATATATATATATATATATATATATATATATATATATATATATATATATATATATATATATATATATATATATATACATATACACACACACATTGGCTACCGACAGTTTCTGGCAGAATAGGTACTTCCGAAGCAAACATAATTGTTATCGAGGTTTTTGCGATGACATTCTCTAATACAAGTATATTGAAATATTATTTTTTACATTTTTGTTTTCCCTTTTTCCATGGCATCAGTTTATTGTCTTTATGTCAAGAATGACTGTGTATCTGTTAAACGGCCCGGGTTCGGAGGGCCATCTTATCTTAAGGTGTATCTGTTTTACGAACAGAATTAAGCATCTCACTTTTCTTGAGATGTCTCTGGTAGCCGTGGCTCTTTCCTTGGGTCAGCAGTTCCCATCTCCTTCGTCATATGACTCTCACTAAACCTGTCTTTACACAAAGGCCTACTGAAATGAGACACTGATATACAAAACTAGACTTTATTGACAAATTTAACGAAAGTGATTCAGCAAAAGCTACAGTCATGAAATGTAGTGATTCACACCCCTTATCACTGGAAAACCT
>JANJGK010000001.1:54885588-54923088 GCA_039081455.1 Macrobrachium rosenbergii
AGCAAAAAAAAAAAAAAATGGCGGGGGGGAATTAGAAGTCTTCCCCTCTTACAAATTATAAAGTGAGAAATGTCAATTTACGCCACGTACTTCTCTCACCTGCTTTGCCAAGGAAATAATTACTCCAAGTCATGTTCCCCTTTCTAAAGGTCCACCTTACGTAAAACACGCGTGAAGAAGGCGTACTTTGTATGTCACGTTTTCCTTATCAGAACAATGAGTAATGACACTTGTAATCATGCAATTCAAATAACAGGCCGGTCCACATTTTCATGTCATTCTGCGACAGTGCATATGCGTGCGTAACACGAGTCATTAATACTGATATTCAATGGGCCAGATTACACTGCGAGATTATATCATATAGTTATAAATAGATATACTTGTATATAGTAATATATTATCGCGTTCCCATACACACGCACACGCGCGCTGCCACACACACACACACACACACACACACACACACACACACACACACACACACACATATATATATATATATATATATATATATATATATATATATATATATATATATATATATATATATATATATATATTAGAGATGTATCGGATGTCTGAAAATTGGATCTGCGGATCCGGATGCAGACATCAATCTTTTAAATTTGCGGATGCGGATTCGGATATTTGATAACCATACCCTCGTGGATGCGGATGGATATTTTGTAAATCTAAATAATTTACATATATTTAATTGTTAAGGACGACTTTCAGCCACATAATTCAAAATTTCGCGTTTGATACGCACAGCACACGGCAACAGGAACTGACGGTCAGAGAGAGACAGAGAGCATCGAATTGGAACAGTGAATAAAGAGAATGGGTACATATTACATAATATTATATGTACTAATTGAAAGTAGAAACATAAGTGATACTCGTGTACATGTGTGTATACTTTCATATGAACGTACAAACAATAACAGCAGTACACGAACGTTTTAGTTATCTTGGCACAAAATTGTTTCATTCTCATTGCATGATAAGGGCAAAAAAACTCAAACCCATTCTTCGCATTAGAGAGAGAGAGAGAGAGAGAGAGAGAGAGAGAGAGAGAGAGAGAGAGAGAGAGAGAGTGTGTTTCCTATAAAACGCAATATCCGGCCTTTATGATTACAGTTGCTGTAAATGACATGAAATTACTAAAACAAATATGCTTTAAAACAAATATGCTATAACAGAGCTATTTATACAGTATGCACTGTATGAAATGTGTAATTGTGTATCGTGTATTTTCTGTATAATAAAACGAAAAAGCCAAATTTAGCAAAAAACAAAAACAAAAATCTCTACTTTTAGCTACAATGTATGAATATGAACTATTGAACACTGAATAGGGGGTGATATCCGCATATCCACATTCTCACACTGCGGATGCAGATGTTGCTTGCAATGCTAATTCGGATGCGGATGTTAAGAAATTGTCAGTGTGGATGCGGATTTATAAAAAATGTGGTTAATCCGCTGATGCGGATCCGGATGCGGATATCCGACACATAAACAAAGCCACTCCAACATCTAAAAACATAACAGACACCTCACACGCCTCGAACTGTCGACCTAACCGCTCAGCTCTCCTCGCTGCTGGGAGAAAGGGAGCTGAGGATTTGGTACGATACATGTACACATTCGCTACCGGGGTCTAAGCGATGTCAGGCAGGGCAGCCGTTCGAGACTACGGCCTACCCCAACGCCAAATCAAAGTCCTTCAAAACAAGGCATCGTGCTTACCCCATATAAAAATGGGAAAAGGCACGTTAAATCGAAGATATATATATATATATATATATATATATATATATATATATATATATATATATATATATAGATGTGTGTGTGTGTGTGTGTGTGTATTTCAACATTCAGCAGTTGCCCTTAACAGGAGGTGGCTCCAAATCCAAAATGCAACAGTCACTGTCTCTATACCGCTCCATTCTTTCCATATGACCAAACCATCTCAAAGCACTCTGATTCATTCTGTCACATACGCTATCCCTTTTACTGCTTTCTAGCTTCTCCACTTTTCTCAAGCTTCCAATTTTCATTATGCCACAAACCATTCAATTTACTGGCTTCAATCTGTTTTTATTAGCATTCAAGAACAACTCTTCACTTCCATGAAGGAGCATTGGCTTAACAACCTTTACATACCCTCCCATATTGGCTTCCATTGTCTTTAGCACACATCCTGTTACCTTCATTATTCCCCAATACGAATGAACCGCTTTCCTTCTTCCATTTCTATGGTAGCAATCAGAATTTGTTATAAATTGGTGGGTAATTATTATCATCCGATTCTGTAACACTTTTAAAAAGAAAATAGCGATGAAAACATGTTTCGTAAATACAGGAAAATTACATGATATAATTTTTATAGTATCACCTGAATATGAAATGGTTTTAATTACCTGCAATCCTGAATTTCTACTATAACAGCATAAAACGTATCTTTTCATCAGCCTGAATATTTCTGAAATCATGACCATGCAAGAAAATGTATAAGAACTATTTCTTATGTATCAGTATAACCTAAAAGGTACTTGAAATAACTTGCCATTATCGACTTAATGTCACAGTGAGTGGGAAAAGCTTCAGTGACAGTTATCGATATCATGATATTGTATAAACCCACGCTCTCACCCCGGGTTTAATTATTTTCACTAGAGTCTGTAAATGTTACGTTCAACAGCATCCTGTATATATTATATATGTATCTTACATATGTATATGTGTGTGTGCTTACTTATGGTGCATTGGTTAACAGGATCTAGCCTCACTAACTATAAGCCCAGGTTCTATTTCCTAGCTCTTTTAATCTAATTCTGTCTCTGGCCTTCCAAGTTCCCGGAGAAACAGTCAACCGGAAGTTACATTTCTGAGCCATTCAGCAAAGAAAATTTGCAAATTTATAAAAAAAAAAATAGTGTCATGTGTTTCACATGACCAGTGCAAGGCTAAATTTCCTTTGAAATTATTATTATTACTGGGTCAACATTGTGCCTAACATCGCATTAGAAATCCTATTATCTCGAACTGGCACGACTCTCCAACAAGCTGTTCAACTGCCTCGAAGTTCGTTAAACCCCACTGAAAGGAATGTGCAAAAATGAAGAGACATTTATTCTTCAAACGAAACCCGGCCATGCGTACCTGGATAGAAAAAAAATAGCAAGAGAAAACATTTTGCTAAAATAAATAAATGAATAAAAACTGTTTTTTTTTTTATTTTTTACAAATGGGCAGTTTGAACTTTTACCATGAATTATTTTATTTCTCGTGTGAACTGGAGGTGGAATTACCGAAGCAAATTATTTTTATTAATCCTTTGAGTAAATCCAGTTGCATAATCATCCATTACGATTTTGCACTTAATCGTGCTTTTAATCCGTTCCTCACTCTTTACAGAAAACACTTTTAATCATAAAATAATATTTATAAAAAATTTATGAATGAAAATGACACAAACAAAATATTATTATTATTATTATTATTATTATTATTATTATTATTATTATTATTATTATTATACACGGCATGAACACTATCGCAAATGAAAAAAGGCTAAACTAATAAACTTACTAAGCAATATTTAAAAATACGCAATAACCATACGTAGGTACAATAATCCCATTCCATTATTGACTTCAATACGTATTCCACGGCTTTTAGTTCAAAGAATATCAGACATCAAAATATTAAGAGAGAGAGAGAGAGAGAGAGAGAGAGAGAGAGAGAGAGAGAGAGAGAGAGAGAGAGAGAGAGAGAGAAAGAGAGAGAGAGAGTTAAAAATGTAAAATGTTGTCATATGCTATTAAAATACATACAACACTCTCACATACATTCATACAGTATATATATATATATATATATATATATATATATATATATATATATATATATATATATATATATATATATATATATATATATATATATATATATATATATATATATATATATATATATATGCATATATATATATATATATATATATATATATATATATATATATATAGAATCTGTCCGTTACTTTTTACCATATACGTACGCAATTTTTTATAATCACATTGCTCTCGTAACTTCTAGATTTTTTCACACTTTGCAAACGCTCGTCACTACCAAGCGTAGATCCAAATGAAGGAAGAAATAAAGACACTCTGATGCCCTGCCGAGATTCGAACTCGCGTCCGTGGTATTGAAACAAAGCAATGTTAATTACGTGGCCAATTAAATACCTATACCTCTTGCTGATACCCCAGATGGGAGTTTGAATCTCGTTCGGGCATCAGAATATCTTTATTTCTTTCTCCATTTGGATCTAAGCTTAATAGTAATAAGCATTTCCAAAGTATGAAAATATCTAAAACCTAAGAGGCCATTTGTGGCTACCAAAATTTATATATATATATACTAGCTGACCAACTGAGCACTGCCTGAGAAAACTTTGAAGGAATTGCTTTGTCATGTAAAGCATGTGTACTATTATTGAAAATACTCTCCTCTGTGATTAGTAATTCTGTCTTGAATTCATTAAAGAAGACTCTCTGCACGGCAAAAAGGTGACAGTGTCATACAGATTTCTACAACGAACAGAAATCCATGTATACCGAAAAGTTAGTAGGTGAAGAGATTCACTCATGGAATGAATATCTGATGAACTGTTGTAGAGACTATATAGGGGAACCTTTGACGCATTATATGCAGTATACCCTCCATGAACAAAAGGATGCCGCGGCAGTGATTGTATCAAGTCATATACAAATGAGAATATCACACATGAACTGCCTCACCATCAACGAAAGCTTGTGCTAATGTTAGCCTTCCTCCCTGTAACCCCACCACCTTCTCTCTCTCCCTTTCAGGCAGATCAGAATTTAACAGTATAATTTCACAACAATAATGTAAAATCAACCGGAACTGATGAAAGACATGTCAGTTGGTCTACTGAGACGAAGTGTGATTTGGGCATATGAACAACTTCAGTTAACCAGGGACCATTCAGTCAGCTGATTACCACCTCGTTTTCAAGACTGGCATGCGACCGTTATCATATAAAACCAAGATGGTAGGCTATCAGCTTGACAAATAGCTTCTGCATACCCATAAGTTATTAAGATACAGTGTCCATTGACTGTTTAAATATTACATTATTATCACAATGCCACCATAAAAAGAGCTGCAACTGTTTTCGGTTTCCTATGTGTGTTAACAAACATGTTTCAGTTTCCTCTGTCGTTTCTGAGGGAAAGTGTAGGCCAAAGTCTGAATGGTCTCTTATAGATATTAGAGATATAGGTTTTCAATGCCAATTTTATCGAGGTAATAAACAATTATAATAATTATCATAAGTTATGATCAAAATTCACATAAATTCTGATAAAAAATTGATGTTATAGAGGATTTGCTGGTACAGGGTAACCATCCATCTGACCAACCCGGCGCTGCCCTAGAAACAATAGTTTAAAACCCTATAGACAGATTTTGCTCTAAATTTTTTGTGAGATGCCTTGAGAGAGAAAGAGAGAGAAAGTTTAGTGGAGGTGGATGCACAATGTTGATAGTGTCGGTGTGCATGGTTGTGGTGTTGCCAAACTACCCAATAATTAATTTCAGATCTCATTTAAGCCGACTTTATAACGAAATATGTCACTTTAACTTCATGAAGCAGTCACTATAGCAAATTCTGATGGTAAAAAAGAAGAAGAAACAAACGAATTAATGAGGAAATTTGCATTTGAATGAACACAATAAAAAGAAATACCATATATCTTGCATGTTGGTCTTAGCCAGCAACTATTATGCATGTGCACATGGGAAAGTCATTCTCGGTTGTGGAAAGTGGATCTCTATTTATAGAAATTGATATAGTTTTTCAATGTTGATTTTATTGGGGTAATTAACAATTATATTAATAGTTATCATAAATTATGATCAAAATTCACATAAATTCTAATAAAAAATTGATGTTATAGGGGATTTATTGCTACTGGTTAATCATACGTCTGACAGCACCTGGAAGAAAACCTGGAACGATCAGGTAAAAAATTACCATTACCTTTTAAAGCACCTGAAGGAAAACCTGACGGAATTGGTAAAAACAAAAATTTCATTCCATTTGTCTGTGTTTGATGTATGTCACGGGGGTAGGGGTTTGCTTTTGAGTTATAACCTTCCTGGGGTCATATAGGGGCCACGTGCCAAATTTTGTCTGGGAATGTCAAGCGGTTCGGATTTCTATAGTGGACAAACATACAAACATTCACTTTAATGTATATACTAGCTGACCAACCCGGCTCTGTCCGGGAAAACTCTGAGTGACAACCGATAAACTGTCTCTTCTCTCTCTCTCTCTCTCTCTCCCTCTTTCTTTTCCCTAACACCCCCTCTTCTCTCTCACTCTCTCTCTCTCTCTCTCTCTCTCTCTCTCTCTCTCTCTCTCTGATGTGACATTCTCTCGGTGAGACGTATTCATTCTTGGTCTGAATAATCAACCTGATATCACATATATAACATACAATTAGCGAATGACCTATAGCTAGAAGTGTTCGTGAACTGTCAGTGATTAGATTAATATCAGAATAGCACGGTAAAGCGTCGACTAAGTTGTTTTTTCGAGTGAATTATTAAAAACTGAACATCATGGAAGTGTCTAACAACAGTGGCAAGTGCTGGAGGAATCTTGCATGCCTAAGTGATATACAGTATGATGACTTGGCAGGCAGGGAACTAGGCTTGCTTATCATTGAGCTCAACAACAACTCCAACCAAAAAGATGCAAAAACATTCACAGACAAATTGAAAGGATATGATCCTTCAAACTGGAGCAAGTCTGCAGAAAATATATAATGAAAATAATTGAGGGAATACCAAAGAAAGTTCAAGTTATCAAAAGACTTATACAGAAAATCTACATCAATCAACACATTCCAACAAAGAAAATGAATAAGGTAAATAGAGTCAATATATTGATTGATGCAATAGGAAAACGAATGCCTAAAGCATGTAAACTATGTAGTGTATGGTATAGCATTGTAAATCCACAAAACCTGATTAGGAAATGCTATGCATGCCACGTACCTACTCATCCTACATGTGCAGAAGTACAGCAAAATAAAAATAAGGACACAAGAGTATTTTGCTCAACATGTCTAGTATGGATAGACAAGGTTATTAAATCAAGACTTAATGTACAAATTGTGGAGGATGAAGAAGAGGAAAATGGAAAAAAGAAAATAAGATTGAAGAGATAGAAAAAATAATGAAAACAAAGAACAGGATAAGAGTATGGATGCAGAGAAACTCATAGATTCTACATATGAGGCAATACAGCAGCATACATATGAAGAAATAAATTATGACATGATAACTCAAAATAAAATCCCAAAGAGGTTATACCCGGATCTTCATACTGATGGGAAAGAGCAAGAAAAAAAAAAAAAAAGAAAGACGCAGTACACACCCTTTTGAAAAGAGGGAATTGCAGATTCGGTGAAAGATGTTATTACAAGCATCCCAAGATATGTCACAATTACGAGATCTATGGAAAGTGTGCATATCTAGACGAATATGAGGAGGAATGCAGCGATCTACATTCAAAAATATGTAAACACTGGAGAGAAGGAAATGGATGTAGGTTTAATAAAAATGTAGGTACATGCATCCTGTAGCCATGAAGAAAAAAAATCAAAATCAAATACATATCAAAAATCAAGGTAAAAATGAAGCAAACAAAGACACAAAGAACATGTGATGAAGGAAAAAGCAAGCCAACAACATGTTACGAAATGTCAGCACCACGATATGAGGCATCAGCACCTAGATATAGTGCAAGGAACAAGCAATGTAACTATGATGCTAGGGGATGGTGCAGATATGGAGATAAATGCAGGTATATGCACAAAATGAATAAATATGAAGATGGAAGATCAAATATAATGGAAAAGTTGAATTTTTTAATGTACAAATTTCTGGAAATGAAGAAAAGAACAACATATCAGAACAGGAAAGAGACATTGGAAAATCCTTATTATTACCCATATTAGATAATGGAGATAACACAAAAACCATCATAGTGATGAATGCGCAGGGTTTAGTTTCAAGTAACTCAAAAAGAAAGATAGAGTTCTTAGAAGAACTAACCCAAAATGAAAAAATAGAAATAATGAATATAAGTGAAACCTGGTATTCCTAAGAGACTGGGAATGATGATCAGATAAAGGGTTTCCAAACTTATAGATCAGATAGAAAAAATGGGAATCAAGGGGGAACCGCGATATATGGGAGAGATGTAAATCAAGGAAAAATCTGTGAGAAATATGGTAACACAGAATGTGAATTAATAGTGGTAGAATTTGAATCTGAAAAATTAGTGAACATCGTAATATACAGACCCCCTAATACTAAAGAGTTTGACATAATAATTGACAAATTGGATGATATTTGTAGAAATCACAAAGACTGGACTATACTCCTATCCGGGGACTTTAACTTTCCTTTCGTAGAATGGATAGAACGAATAGGAGACTGTGCTTGTATTTTATACATATAAAAAGAGAGTAATAGTAGTGCAGAAGATAAGAGGCAATTTGAAAAGCTATTAGATATGCTACTAGAACATAACATTCAGCAAATAAATCACCTGCCAACAAGAGAGGATAATATTTTAGACCTCGTATTTGTGAACGAGGTGAACTATGTTAAAGAAATAATAGTGTATAATACAAGTATTTCAGACCATAATGTCATAGAATTAACAGTCCGTTCCAAAGCACATGAAAACAGAGATAAGCAAGAGATGAAAAAATGGGAAGGATATGGAAAATACAATTTCTATAGTAAGAATATAAAATGTTTTAAACAAAGACTGGGAAAACATATTCGTAAGTGATAATATACAGGTAAATATGGATATATTATATAAAATATTAGAGGAAATAGTAGAAAAATATATACCGAAGAAGAAAAGTAAACATCAGTCACGCATACCAAGAGACAGAAGGATCTTGTTCCAGAAAATCAGAAAGTGGAAAAAAGGTCTTGCAAAAGAAAAGAATGCAAGGAAAGTGATGGAACTAAAAAGTAAGATAGAAAATGCAGAACAAAAGATTATACAATCAAAAGAGAATGAAATACGGGACTTAGAAGAAAAGACCCTAAAAAATATCAAGCAAAACCCCAAAATATTTTACTCATATGCGAAAAAGACGAATAAAATCAGAGTAGAAATAGGCCCTCTAAGAATTGAAGGGCGATTAACGAATGAAAAAAGGAAATATGCAACATATTAGCAGAAAGATATAGACAGAATTTATGCCTAGAATTGATAATGAAAATAATGATACAGAAATAAAAAAAGATGAAAATAGTGAATATTTATCGGACATAGATAATAATGAAGCCGATATTGTGCAGACTATTAATGAAATTAAAAATGGATCAGCAGCCGGACCAGACGGCATCCCTGCTATTTTGTTAAAGAAAGTAGTTCATTCTACTGCAAAGCTGCTCGCAATATTATTAAGACAGAGTGTAGATACAGGCAAGATTTATGATGAACGTAAATTAGCATATATTACCCCTATTTTCAAAAGTGGATCAAGACTAGAGGCAAGTAATTATAGGCCTGTGAGTCTAACATCACATATTATGAAAGTGTATGAAAGGGTAATGAAGAAAAATATAATGAAACATTTAATGAAAAATAGTTTGTTTAATATAGGACAACATGGTTTTGTGCCCGGAAAAAGTACACAAACCCAACTGTTAGTCCACCATGAAAACATATAAAAATATGATAAAGGAAAAAGATACAGATGTGGTTTACCTAGACTTTGCAAAAACTTTTGACAACGTAGACCATAATATATTAGCGAAAAAATTAGAAAACATAGCATTGTGGACAAAGTAGAAAGATGGATGAAAGAATTTTTGCATAACAGAAAACAGATAGTGA
This sequence comes from Macrobrachium rosenbergii, assembly GCA_039081455.1. NCBI lineage: Eukaryota > Metazoa > Arthropoda > Malacostraca > Decapoda > Palaemonidae > Macrobrachium > Macrobrachium rosenbergii. The sequence goes on from JANJGK010000001.1 coordinate 54,895,565, forward strand.
TTGCAAAACGATGAGAAATCGGATGAAGCTAAGGTAATATCCAGTGTGCCACAAGGTACGGTGTTAGCTGCACTGCTGCTTGTTATTATGATTGCAGACATAGACAGTAATGTTAAAGACTCGGTAGTGAGAATTTTTGCCGATGACACAAGAATAAGTAGAGAAATTACTTGTGATGAAGATAGGAACTCACTACAAAGAGACCTAAACAAAATATATGAATGGGCAGAGGTAAATGGGATGGTATTTAACTCTGATAAATCTGAATCAATAAACTATGGTGATAAAGAAGGAATGCTATATGCATATAAGGGACCTAATAACGAGACAATCACGAATAAGGAAGCAGTAAAAGACCTTGGTGTGATGGTGAATAGGAATATGCTATGCAATGATCAAATAGCAATACTATTGGCAAAATGCAAAGCAAAGATGGGAATGTTGTTCCGGCACTTCAAAACAAGAAAAGCCAAACACATGATTATGCTTTATAAAACGTATGTACATAGTCCACTTGAATATTGCAATATGATATGGTACCCAGACTACCAAAAGGATACTGCACAAATAGAGAGTGTACAAAGGTCCTTTACAGCTAGAATAGAAGTTAAGGACCTAGACTACTGGGAAAGAATACAATTCTTAAAATTACATAGTCTCAAAAGGAGAAGAGAACGCTACATGATAATACAGGCATGGAAACAGATAGAAGGAATTACCGAAAACATCATGGAGCTAAAAATATCAGAAAGAGCAAGCAGAGGTAGATTAATAGTGCCCAAAACTATACCAGGAAAACTAAGGAAAGCACCAGCATCAATAATGCAGCGATTATTCAGTGCATTACCAGCTCATCTGAGGAACATATCAGGAGTGAGCGTAGATGTGTTTAAGAATAAGCTCGACAAATATCTAAGCTGCATTCCAGAACATCCAAGATTGGAAGATGCAAAATATACTGGAAGATGCATTAGGAATTCTCTGGTAGACATCAAAGGTGCCTCACCCTGGGGGACCTGGGGCAACCTGAACGAACTGTAAGGTCTGTAAGGTAAGGTCTCTTTCTCTCTCATGTTCTAATTTAAACTCATTCATTGATACTGTACAAGAATATAAGTCTTTTTTTCAATAAGAAATATTTAGGCTGTACCCTGTTACACCTTTTTACTTCTTCCCTATTATTGAGTGAATTGCCGTAATAGATAGTCCTCCACCTCCTCATCAATCAGCGGAATTTATTGAAAACAAAATGTATTGAATTTTCTCAACGTGTAAATAAAAATTAGATACTCCAATGTACCTATTTTTGGTGATGTTTTGAAATATAGTAACCAACAGGTGTTGCTTACCAATAACCCACAACATGCCCGTACATTTGCCTTTGTTTCACTTCCCTATATCATATCACACCTAACACACATAGTAATGAATTAAATATCAAGAGAAAGGCATTATTTATTTTAATTTTATGCTGAATAAAAAAAATTTAGGTATCTCTGTTTAACGATTTTTGGTGTATTAAGAAAAAAAGTGACAAAACATTCTCCAATACGACTTACTTCATCTCATGAAATGTATGCTTTATATTGGTTTAAGGGACGTTTTTAACATGGTATAATAAATTACAACTCATTATCTTTACAATGACAACAAATTTATGATTCTAACATTAAGTATAAGGTTACTGCTTTGCACGTTCGTACGGCAACTATATCAACCCGTACAAAGCAAGGCTTGGTGACCACCTACCCGGCAATTCCTAACCTAACCTAACCTTAACCTAACCTAACCTAACCTACATAATCAAGTATCATAAACAAAAACATTCCCTTCGTGGAGGAATGTAAGGCAATCGGTTATTTATTGTTTTGAATAAATACACGTTGATAAAAGATAGGAATGCATATATATCATTCTAATTAATAAGCATAACCAGTCATTTTATTTTCCAAAATGACGGGAATGCAGCAGAAGGTGCGAATTAACTGGTAGCCACTCTTCTAGTCTTGCTGTTCATGGGTTGATGTAGTTTCCAGGTGTCCATTTCAAATAGAAGTGTGTGAATCATCGAATTTAAGTTGATGCTACGTTTGTTCATGCATCTTCTATGTTTGCGATTGTATGAAAAACGTTACTTAGTTCTTCAATCAAATTTATAATGTGCTAAGAGACACATGGGAAGGCCTGGTTATATGGTTAATTGGCAACTGTTTCGTCCACTCTCTCTTTCCACCTTTTCTGGTCCTCACCACTCTGATTGCTGATAATTAATTCCAAACCTCATTTAAACCGATATAGGTTTTCAGTGTTGATTTTATTGAGATTATAAACTATTATATTAATAATTATCATAAATTATGATAAAAATTCACGTAAATTCTGATAAAGAATTCAAGTTATAGGGGACTTACTGGTGTAGGTTAATCATACATCTGACAGTGCCTGGAAGACAACCTGGACCACCTAGAGGAAAGCCTGATCAAACTACTAAAAACGAAATTTTCATTTGTGAAGTCTCTGTCTGTATGTTTGACCTGCCATAGTATCGAAGTTGGATCAAATGATGGCCACATGCATTTTGAATTACATTGCTTTATGACTGAATGAAAGTAATTCCAATACAGTCAAACACATCCGCTTAATTTTTTTGCATTACTTAACTGATTATAGGGTTTGCAGTGGGAGGAGTTGAATGAAGTCACCAACAGAAAAAGTGGTGGTTTTTCGCCCAAGCCACTCGTGACTCCCATTAAGTTACTAAATAAAAGGTGAACGGCCCCAGTAAAAACGAAAATTCCATTTGTTTTGTTGTGTTTGTATGTCTGTCATGGGGTAAGGGATTCGTTTTGAGTTGTAAACCTTTCTGAGGTGAAACAGGGGCCAAGTACAAAATTTTGTCTGGGTCTGTCAAGCGGTTCAAATTTTTATAGCATCTGAACATACAAACGTTCACTTTTATTATTTACTAGCTGACCATCACGGTGCTGCCTGAAAAAAATGTGAATAACAACCTTCAGGTAGGTCCGTTGAAACTCTGAATAACAGCCTACGGACAGTGGGAGGGCAGAGGGTAGGGGGATGGGGAGGGGGAGGAAACAGGGAAGAAGGAGGGGGAAAGGGGAAGAAGTGAATAGAGGAGGAGGGGGAATGGGGAAGAAGAGGGAGGAGGGGAGGGGAAATGTAGGAGAAGCGGAAGGGGAAGGAGGAGGGGGAAGGGAGGGGGATGAGAGGGTGAATGGGAGGGGAGGGAAGGAGAGGGGAAGAGAGGAAGAAGGGATAGGGGTAGGGGAGAGAAGTCATGCCCGTACCTATCAATTTTTTTTGTGGATTAAATAATTAGATATGATGACAGTAATACCACAAGGTATTTAAGAATTTATATTTTATTGGCAGGGTATGATTAAGACACGTTTGGCTTTAGATGAACACAAAAAATGTGGTAATTTCGACGCGAGTAGTTTTTTAATGAGGGGGTAAGCCTGTCACAGAAACTTTTGGTCTGTTACTACTTTTTTTCACGGAGAAAACTGTAAGGTATGACTGGTGTGGTGGAAGAAGTTATAATTTGAATTACATTGCTTTATGACTGAATAAAAGTAATTCTAGTACAGTCAAACACATCTGTTAAATTTCGTGGAAGTACTAAACTGATTAATAGGGTTTGCAGTGGGAGGAGTTTAATGAAATCATACGTCTAACAGCACCTGGAAAAAAAGGTGGAGTGTCAGGAGGAAAATGAGAATTAACTCAGGCAGCACTGAAGGAAAAAGTGACATAAAAACGAAAATTTCATTTTTGTCTGTATTTGTATGTCTGTCACAGGGTAGGGGTTTGATTTTGAGTTAACCTTTCTGGGGTGACATAGTGGTGGTGTGCAAAATTTTGTCTGGGTCTGTCAAGCGGTTCGGATTTCTGTAGAATCCAAACAAATATACAAACATTCACTTTTATATATATGCTAGCTGATCAATCCAGCGCTGTCTGGGAAAACTCTGAATAACAACCCATAAACTGTCGCTCTCTCTCCCTCTCTCTTTCTTAGCATCAATTTCGTGACAGTTTGCCTCTGTTTTTCATCTGGTAAGTATCTCAAATGCTCTGATCAGAATATGAATAAATTATGTATAGACGTTATTCATTTCACTGTTAGATCCTTCATAAAAAAAAACTAAACAATATTTCCATGTGACACAGACAATTTGGTGTAAGCCTAGGCCAATGATATCTTTTTATGTGTTTTTATCATGAAAGTAAACTTCACTGTTCAATTCATAAAAAACTGAACCAACCATTCAGTTCTAGTTTAAACTCATTCATTAATGTTGTGTGAGAATAGACGTCTTTTTGTAATAATAAATATTTGGTCTATACTCTGTTACGTCTTTTTACTTCTTTCCTATCATTAAGTGAATTGATGCAACAATTTCATATTAAGAAAAAAAGTGGCAAAACATGTGCCTTTAGTTCATGATATATATTCTTTATATTGGTTTTAGGGTCGTTTTTAACATGGCATAATAAATTACAACTCGTTATCTTTACAATGACATCAAATTCCTTAACGTAGAACGAAGTATAAAGTTACATGGGTCATTAGAAAAATATTACAGCTATGCATGTCCGTGCGGCATCTATAAACTCAGTCGATTCGTACCCTTGGTAATAACGTAATCATGAATCAAATAAAATCTTTCCCTTCTTGGAGGAATGTGAGGCAATCGGTTATTTATTGTTCTGAATAAATACGCTTTGATAAAAGACAGAAATGAATATACTGTATATCATTCTAATATATAATCATAAATGAAGGGAATACTATTCCTTACTGTGCATGATTATATCAGCAAAAGGTATGAATTGTCGTACTGGGTAAGCTGGTAGCACTTCGACGTTCGTTGAAGTGCAGTAGTTTCCATTTCTTAATTTAATCCCTATTTGTATCTATAAATTTAGCCTTCATAAACGTAGATTCTGCAAGTGCCTCTCGGAAAAGATTTCCAAATGTAATGGTCTACATCCCCGTAAAGTTTTAATCTAGAATTTTCAGTCATTATCTTCCAGGTAATCATCTTCCGTATGCACTGAAGTGCTTTGACAATTTGCACGAAAATTAATTCCAATTGCCAACTACTGGAGTGTCCAAGCGTGATATTTCAGTTATTCAGGACTTCATTTAAACTGGCTTTATAACGAAATACGTCACTGTAACGTCACGAAGCAGTCACTATACCGAATTCTGAAGGTAAAAACGAAGAAACTCACAAACTCGCGTTTGTTGGGATACCATAGACTGAGGGTTTGCAGTGGGAGGAGTTTAATGACGTCACCAGATAACTTGGAGCTTTCCAACCAAGCTACTCGTGACTCGCAAAACGTTACTGAAGAAAAGGTGGACTAAAAACGAAAATTTTATTTGTTTTGTCTGCGCTTGTATGTCAGTCACGTGGTAGGGTTTGATTTTGAGTTATAAACCTTCCTGGGGTGACATAGACGCCGTGTACAAAATTTTTTCTGGGTCTGTCAAGTGGTTCGGATTTCTATAGTGGACAAACAAATATAAAAACATTCACTAATATATATATATATATATATATATATATATATATATATATATATATATATATATATATATATATATATATATATATATATATATATATATATATATATATATATACTGGGTGTTTCGAAATTAAAGCTCCCCCCCTCCACAGAATAAATGGAAAGTTATGAAGTTTTCTGCTATAGCCTATATCCAGGTACATTATTTTAAGTTTCTATTAAGATATTTTTCATTTTACATTTCTTGTATTTTGAGGCTGAGTGATGGAGTTAGATACAGCCATGGCTAACAACTCGGAAGATATCAGATGGATTGACCGAATCCGGGCTATAATCTTCAGAAAGGCCAGGGATGCTGGCGCATCCTTCATTTCATGTTCCTGGATAGCTAAATACATTAAAAGAGATGAGTCCTTTGTTAAAAGAAACTGGAACAAAAATCCATATGGCTGTCATCGCGAAAAGAGTGAGAATCTTGGAAGGCCTGAAGTCCTTTCTCAGGAGTCAAAAGACATCATAGCTGAGGCAGTGGGTAGACCAAGAAAGTATTTATGTAAATTGGTGCTTGAATTAGAAACAAAAAGGGGAAAGAAGAGAAGTTATAGTGCTGTATATCGTGAGTTGAAAAAATCTGGTATCAAGCCACTTCATGTTATCAGCAAGCCCAACATCACTCAGCAACAGAGAGAAGACCGTGCATGGTTTTGTGGTTCATTTCTTAAAGATTGGGATGAAGCTGAATTTCTCCATGTTGCCACAACAGATGAATTCTTCATTTACACAGTCAGAAAGCCAAATCATAAAAATGACATCATTTGGGTTGTAAAGTTGGATAATATCAGCGATGACGTGCGCTATCGCCAAGTTGTGAAACTTCCTGAATGTTTGGGAAATTTTCTGTTTCACAGCCAAACGGTTAATGTGGATCATCAAAGAAAAAGGACAGTCATGGAATGGGGAATACTTCAGGGAAACTGTGCTTACTGGTGGAGTATTTCCTTTCCTCAAAGATCCTGAAAATGTGTTATCTGTTGAAGAAGTCACATTTTTGCATGATAAGGCACCATGTTTCAAGGCTCTTCAGACACAGGAGCTGCTTCAAAACAGTGGTATCGATTTCTTCTCGTCAAGTGAATTTCCAGGTAGCTCCCCTGACATTAATGTGTGTGAAAACATTGGCAGTATCTTAAAGGATCGCGTTGAAGCGCACGCAGTGAACTGTGATGGTATACCAAACCTCGACGACCTGTGAAGAGAGGTGACCGAAGTTCTCAGGGAAATGGAGTTTGAGTCTCAGCTTTCTTGCAATTTGCTGAAATAATATATATATATATATATATATATATATATATATATATATATATATATATATATATATATATATATATATATATATATATATATATATATATATATATATATATATATATATATATATATATGTATATATATATATATATATATATATATATATATATATATATATATATATATATATATATATATATATATATATATACATATATATACACATATATATATCTATGTATATATATATATATATATATATATATATATATATATATATATATATATATATATATATATATATATATATATATATATATATATATATATATATGTATATATATATATATATATATATATATATATATATATATATATATATATATATATATATATAATATATTATCTCATACGTGTTTGCACAACAAAATGCAGTTACTAGGTATTGAGCAAATGACCCAGTGTTAATTTTTTCCATAACATCTATTAAACCCGGGCTATTTGCATTATGTATCCTCATTAGAAAAAGAAATCGCTTCTAATTATCTCTCGATGAAGTAATTGTGCAACTCATTAAACCACTGCAGGCAAAAAGGGCTAATTGCACCACAACTGGAAGAATATAAATAACTTTTCCCTCACCAGTTTTGACCAGTTCGTATGACTAGGTGGTTCCCAGATTCTCTGGGTTCAGAAAATATCAGAAATTGTACTGACATTCTCAAAAAAGGTTATATATACATACATACTTACATATACCCACACACACACACACACACACACACACACATATATATATATATATATATATATATATATATATATATATATATATATATATATATATATATATATATATATATATATATATCCATATGTATATATATATATATATATATATATATATATATATATATATATATATATATATATATATATATATATATATATATATATATATATATCCATATATATATATATATATATATATATATATATATATATATATATATATATATATATCCATATATATAAATATATATATATATATATATATGTATATATATATATATATATATATATATATATATATATATATATATATATATATATATATATATGTGTGTGTGTGTGTGTGTGTGTGTGTGTGTGTTCTACCTCGGAAATAATATATTTTCATATATGTGCGTGTGTGTTTGTGTGTGATAAACAAACCACATGTCAGTGATTGTAATCTTACATATATATATATATATATATATATATATATATATATATATATATATATATATATATATATATATATATATATTTGCGTGGGTCATTCGGCTGATGAGTCTAATTATTAATTACTGTGGTTATGTAGCCTTGCTTTACCTAAGACCCACGTAACCATTAATTAAGGCTAAAGGTTACAAAAAAAGACAAATAATTAACTTGATTAATCGGTCCCCAGTTGAAACTAGGTTTCTAAATATATCGATTTATTCTGAATACATGAATTAAATAAACAACATTACTCAAATAACTAGTTCAACGAAAAGAAAAAAGAAATTAAAAAGTGAACTGGGATCTTACGGGAGCTAATAACAGCTCCAACTTTGTTCCACTTCGGACACAAGATATTTCAACATAAATTAGTGGATGACATAAAAGGCTTGGGCCTCTAGCGACACATCTATAAGCAATTTCAAGCACATGACTTGAGGACACTGATATGCTAATCCTTCTCCAAGCAAGATTCTGGCCAGGTTCCAAGGCGTGCCCGATTCTGGAAGAGATGTATCCAGATAACAATTTGATATCAAAGGCTTCTCACTTATCATTAATTGACTGCAAGGGATGCATCTGAGATCAAGAATATCATGTTAACACCATGGAGGATAATTTATGCAATCTCGCTAGGCAACAATAATTATACTTCATATATTTGACTTCATAAATGGGATATGGTTTTACTAGGATTTTCCTTAGTCAGTGACTGTTTAAGGGAGAGGGAAACTTGAAACATGGTATAACAAGTGATGAGGCTAAAGGAAAGAAATGGGAGTAATTGTTATCTTCAGACTTACAGTTGGAATAGATAATGCAGTGATCAATTGCATTAGAAATCCTGGGTCCGTTGAAATGGCAATTTCCCCGGCTGTTCAACAAAAGGGGGAAGAACAGAGGGGAGGTTAAGAGAGATGCTTAAGTATGTGGTCTCAATGAAAGATGCCTCCAGACTGCCGAACTGGGTCAAAATGCGTGGGTGCTTGCATGAAAGACTCCTCCCCTCAGGTCTCATTGACTGGCCCATGGCTAGCATCTGAAAAATGACAAAAAATAGCCAGTACAAAGGTCACAGAAAAGTGAGCTTAAGGTACAATCTAACTAAAGCTGGTCCCTAGCAAAACCTACCCTGTTGAATATGCTCCTAAACTAAACTTCATACCCCCATCTGATGGTTGGTACTTTTGGAAAATCAACCAAGCTCTCTGTCTTCCCTCCCAAGACTGTTTTACAAAGAGGAGGTTTTGGTTCTTTCTTTTTTTTATATTTCTACTAAATAAAGGGAGAGAGGCCGAACAGGGTAATATTTATAAAATAGCTCCCCCCTTAAAAAGGCCTTCACTCCCTTTCGGGCATGAAGGTCTGTACTAAGCAAGCTGTTCACCTCGATTACTTTACTCTTTTCCCCTGAACATTTTTGTCCCTTGCAATCCAACTAGCTAAGGATCTGCCTGACTCTAGAATGGGACAAGAGCTTTAATCACTTACTTCTACAGACTCCTAACACTACTTTAAGGTGCTTATGGATATTTACGTGCTACCTCTGATGATTGTGATATTAAGTCTAGCCAAATAGTACATTCAGTGGTATCTTCTATGACAACCCATTAGAACACTGCCATAGCACCAACATAAAGGACAGTGAACTAGCTAAGTTACAATATTCTTACAAGTATACAATGTCTTACACTAGAATTGGCAATCACAGTGAACAAAGATATAAACTGCATTTTTTAAATGAGGTTTGCCTCATATGGTAAATGCTTGCCTCAAGTTAGGTATTATGCCATGCATGTCATGAGCTCAGTGGCTCTATTCAGAGTAGTTACGGTTACTGGCTTCACAATTACGATATACTTATGTGGTTACTGCTGCTCGTTTCAAGGGGTAAATGACAAGGTAACCATTACTACGTACTTGGTCTGGTCTAGGCTGTTACTAAGACAGAGATCATGCTGCCTACCTCCTCTGGGCAGGAGCCAAGATCACTCTGAGATGGAAAGGGCACTGTGCCAAGAGAGAACGAGCACCAGGATGAGTTAGTGGCTCTTGCAACTAATTGGCTCTCTTCCACCCCTCCTTCTTCTTCTTCGGGTTCCTCCAAGGCCTATCTACATCAGTCCTAGGAGGTGATGAGGACACCGACTCTGGGGAAAGGCCAGAAGGGCCAGTGTGCTCAAAGTCAGGGGTAACCTCAGAGGCTACAGGAGGGCTCCCTACTCCGGCTGCTGCGACAACCGTACCAAGAGCGGTCAAAACCTCTGTTCCCGGGGAGGCTAGTCCTAGTCTCCCGGAGAAGGTGTAGCAGTTTGGTCAACCAGGAGTTCATCCTCTAGGGATGGATTTGGTGAGGAAGAAGTGTCGGGTGCCTGAGGGTCACAGGTTGCTAAGATTAGTGCAGTGACAGGTCCTAGATCTCCCAGAGGAGGATCCATCTCATGAGCTGGATCTGGCACAGGGTCCTCTTCTGGTGGTGGCTCAACGTCCAAGACGGACGGAGTGTGGCACTGCTCAGAGCTCGCAAGTGGCACTGGCAGCAATTGATGGTCAGGCATGCCTGACAAGGGGTCTGGAGGTGCAACACCTTGAGGATGGCTTGAGTTGGGCTGAAACATAGATTCCTGTCCCAGTTGGAGGTCAGAGCCTCTTGGAGAGTCTTGATTTGGGGTGTCCGTTGGGCGTTGCTTATTTGGGCAGTCTCCCAATTAGTGGAGTGGCCTGTCACTTTGCACGCTCTTCAGTGGTACTGCTTCTATTGAATGTCCTTTCATGGAGAGGGAGGACCTCGTTGCTGGCCATCCTTTCGTGGAGAGGGAGGACCAGGCCTAGAATTGTTTTGCGTGTGCCCTTTCCACTGACCACTTCAGTGGGAGGAAGGTGGTTCTTCTTCTTTTGGTGGCACACCAGTCAAAGTGGCTGTGCCTTGATTTGGTGATCCTACAGTCGGGACCTCCGTGGAGAAGGTAGCGTGGCTGCAAAGTGGTGTTGGGAAGGGCTTCCCCAGAGGAGATCCCAACCCAACAGGAAATCCACTCCAGGCTTAATTCCACTCACCACGCCAAAGGTACAATCTAACTAAAGGTGGTCCTAGCAAAACCCACCCAGTTGAATATGTCCCTAAACTACGCCTCATAACCCCATCTGATGGTTGGTACTTTTGGAAAAGCAATCCTGCTTGCTGGCTTCCTCCCTAGACTGCCTTACAAAGAGAAAGGTTTGGTTCTTTCTTTTTTTATATTTCTACCAAATAAAGGAAGAGAGGTGAAACAGGGTAATGTTTATAACTATGTACATATATATATATATATATATATATATATATATATATATATATATATATATATATATATATATATATATATATATATATATATATCACATTACCACCAGTTTCGACTTCATTTTCAAGTCATTGACGAAGGACTGATACAGAGTATTAGAAGTCACAGATATATATAGCCTACTACAGGAACAGTACTGACGAACATACACAACCGTTAGAGACTACATATCCACCCACAGGCCGGTGTCAAGGTAGGAGTGACCTTCAAAACTCATCTGGCTAAAAATCGCAATATACTCTCAGGGGACAATACTGATAAACATGTTGACCACAGGCGACAACAGATCCACACCTGACAGGTGTCAGGGAGGCGGAGTTTGGAAAAGTCATAAGCACTGCTGCCCCAATACTGTGCTTACAAATATGATAATCTTTTTTTCACACATATATAGGGCTTACCTTAAAATTTTAACAATTTACAAATTTCTTTTGATATTAAAGGATCAAGTTTATACATCCCTTGACTGATATTCATATTATGGCTGTAACTTTCTGTTATAAAGCTAGATTCAATGATATTCCTTTCCAGTCTGTTATTGGAATATACAATCCTTTTTGCCCCTTCCCAACTGATAGCATGATTGTTCTCACTAACATGTACAAAAATACCACTGTTCCCTTGTGCATATCTCACAATTGCTTGTGCTGTTCTATTCCCTTTTCTAGTGCTTTACCTGTCTGGCCAATATAAAAGTTGTCAAAAGACTTACAAGGAATTTTATATACACACCCTTTAGTACTGTCAGGGGAGTTCTTGATAAGTACATGTTTCGTTGTTGTATTGCTCTTAAATGCGACATTAACACCAAAATTCTTAAGAAGATGGGGGATACCTTTCATATTATTATTATAAGGCAGTACAACCAAAGTTTTTGTGTTGTAAGGTTCTTTTTGGTTTATTACATAGTCTTTTTGCCGCTTGAAATGCACTGTTTAATACATTGTCAGGATATTTCAATTTCTTGGCTGCATTCCTAATTTTATCTATTTCCTCATCGATATATTCAGGGCTACATACACGTAATGCTCATAAAAACAGATGAAAACACTGATTTTTTAACCTTGCTGCTTTGTCCAGAATAGAAATGCACATAGGAAGAAATATTAGTGGTTTTTCTATACACACTATACTTAAACCCATTACTATTTCTTCGTATGAAGACATCCAAAAAAGGTAAGCACCCATCATTTTCCATTTCCATAGTGAATTTAATTGATGGTACTAATTTATTTAACTTGGCAAAAAAGTTATTTACATCTTCGTTCCCTGGCCATACACAAATTATGTCGTCAACATACTTAAACCATGTTACATTGTGTGGAATTATGTTGTTTAATATTTTCTTTTCAAAAAACTCCATATGTAAGTTACTGAACACTGGGGATACAGGGTTTCCCATTGCCATACCAAAATTTTGTGAGTAAAATTTACCATTAAATTCAAATTTACATTCTTTCACACATAATTTAATCAGTTCAGTTAAAGTGCTTTTAGAAAATGGGATATCCAGCTGTGTGCTCTCTAATAATTCCGATAAAAACTCCATCAGATCGTCAATTGGCACCTTTGTGAATAGTGATACTCCATCGAAACTAACAAGCCTGGATTTACTATTAATCGGTACACTATTTAGTATATTTATCAGGTCCGCATTATTCGTGATATTAGCATGTGAGATAGTAACTACCAATGGGTTGAGAATGGTATGGCAATGGTATTATTACAGAACTTTTAGGAGACGTTGATGGGGGAATGGGAATTACTTCCCACTTATTATGTTCTTTTGGTAACTGGGTGATTTCTGTTTTTTGAGGCTTATGTTCTGACGGGGTTTCCACACCTAACATGCTTATTTATATTTTACATTGATGAATTGTTGGGTTTACCTAATAAATGTCTATCTTTTGTAACTGGTGTTTGATTACCATGCATTTTAGGATTAGGAACTGAGTCCGAGAGAGAGAGAGAGAGAGAGAGAGAGAGAGAGAGAGAGAGAGAGAGAGAGAGAGAGAGAGAGAGAGAGAGAACTTCTCGGCAGCAGAAGGTAAGTTCTCCTGTCCTTGTGTGGATAATAGTAGTTATAAGATAACCTAATAACATACACACACATATATACTGTATATATATATATATATATATATATATATATATATATATATATATATATATATATATATATATATATATATATATATATATATATTGTTATCAGATAACCTAATAACATACACACACATATATACTATATATATATATATATATATATATATATATATATATATATATATATATATATATATATATATATATATATATATATATATATATATATATATATATATATATATATATATATATATATATATATATATATATATATATATATATGTATATATATATATATATATATATATATATATATATATATATATATGTATATATATATATATATATATATATACACACATATATACTATATATATATATATATATATATATATATATATATATATATATATATATATATATATATATATATTGGTTTTTTTCCTGACAATCGCAATTAATACTGAGGTGGGTAAGCATCTGAATATACAAGCACTTTCTCAAATCATGGAGTGAGTCAAACCAGACAATCCCCATAATCCATTTGCCATTTATTTCCAAAAATGGATTTTGACCTGCAATAAAACGATGGACCATTTAGGTATATCTAACTCCATTTATAAGGACAACATCTGACTTTGCTTGCGGGAAGCGGTGTGATAGCAGTGAGAGTTTTTTGCCTAAACATTAAAATCTCAGATGGCTTGTAAAATATTTGATCCCTGACAAAGTCTAATCTGACAAGATATAAATGATAATTTTGGTGTAAATGATAGCACAATACTTCTCTACATTAATAAATAAACTACAATTTTCTGTTTCCTGACGTATGATTCTTGATTGAAAGAACCGAAGCACCTTGCTTCCAGTGAACTTTGTTGAATTCTATAGTCTATGTTGAATATAGGAATTTACACACACACACACACACACACACACACACACACACACACACACACATATATATATATATATATATATATATATATATATATATATATATATATATATATATATATATATATATATATATATATATATATATACACACTGTATATATGTATGTATGTATGTATAATTATATATATGTGTGTTTGTGCGTTTGTGTAAGTGTGCGTATGTATGTTAAGAATATAGAAAACACATATAGAAGTAATTTAAGAAGTAAATGCTCCTCAGACGAACATCAATAACAGCAACAAAGATGTTCCCCTGAAAAGTCGTCCAAGAGTATCAAGTCACGCGATTATTTAATGAGGCCCTTTTAGTCCTAGTCACAACTACCCCCTACCCACAACACCTCCCTGCCAGTCCCCCTTCATCAACGGCTATAACAGTCTACCATCATTGATCTGTTTGGTCGGGTTGCGAGAAAACCCTGCCGCTATCCAAAGGCCTCGTTAGCACCGCAGGAAATGACCACATCACGTGCCACAGGCATCGTTGCGGCTAAGCCTAAGCCTTTGAAGGCCCTGTCGATTGACCTTGGGCCTTGAGGATTCGGCCGTAAATGTTAAGAGACCATTAGGGTGGGATTCTGCTCTGAGTTCATGTGGGAAATAATGCAGTTCATCGTTTCTCGAACATTATTCATTCACGAGAACAGATATAACGTGTTTGGATATTTGGAGAAAAGCATAATTTTGAAAATTTAGATTTGTTTAGTTGCGGGAGAACCAATGAAAGTTTTTTTTTTTTTAACTGAGGCAGAGTTTGTTTAAAATGAATCGAACGATTTTTTTCTCTCTCTCTTAGACTCGGTGGATCAAGGCAATAAAAAAAATACCTACATTAATTCTATCACAAAACTGTAAATCAACTAATAGTTTTAAACTGATTGCTGTCAGTAAACTATAAACAAAACAAAGAATTTAGCAAAGCTTTTTAGATGAGAATGCATCTTGACTCCAGCAAAAAACTAGATTTTCCACTGTAAAGTTACAGAACTAACCTAAACTAAACCCTGGGCATTAATTCATGCTAGATACTAAATCTATATATTTTTGTGCAGTGGATAAGCGTTCAATGCATAGAGACCAATTTTCCTGTACATTAATAAGGAAAATAATCTCCAACCCAAGCAAAGCCAAGCCTAGCCAAACATTCTACTACCCAAACACTCTTCTAACCAGGACAAGCCGAACACTCTGCTAGCCAAGCCAAGCTAAACACCCTGCTACCCAAGCAAGGCCAAACAATCAGCTAGCCAAGCCAAGACAAGTCAAGCACTCTGCTAGCCAAGACAAACCATACACTCTGCTGGCCAAGACAAGACAAACACTCTCCTAGAAAAGTCAAGCCAAGCCAAACACTCTGCTAGCCAAGCCAAGACAAACACTCTACTACCCAAGAGAAGACAAACACACTAATAGAAAAGTCAAGCCAAGCCAAACACTCTGCTAGTCAAACCAAGACAAGCCAAATACTCTGCTACCCAAGATAAGTCAAAAATGCTACTAGCCAAGATTAATCAAACGCTCTGCTACCCATGGAAAGAAAAACACCCTGCTAGAAAAGTCAAGCCAAGCCAAACACTGCTAGCCAAGCCAAGACAGGCCAAACACTTTACTAGCCAAGACAAGCCAAACACTGCTAGCCAAGACAAGCCAAACACTGTGCCAGAAAAGTCAAGCCAAGCCAAATGCTCTGCTACCCAAGCCAAGACAAGCCAAACTCTGCTAGCCAAGACAAGTTTAACAATCAGGTAGACAAGACAAGCCAAGCACTCTGCTAGCCAAGACAAACCAAACACTCAGCTAGCCAAAACAAGCCGAACACTCTGCTAGCCAAGGCAAACCAAACACTCTGCTAGATAAGACAAGCCAAACAGTCTGCTAGCCAAGCCCAGCCAAACACTCAGCTAGCCAAGACTACCCAAATACTCAGATAGTCAAGAGAAAGCCAAACACTCTGCTAGCCAAGACACACCAAGCACTCAGCCATCCAAGACAAGCCAAACATTTTGCTAGCCAGGACAAGCCAAACACTCTGCTAGCCAAGACAACCCAAGCACTCCGGTAGCAAAGATAAGACATGCCAAAAACTCTGCTAGCCAAGGCAAGCCAAACACTTACCTAGCCAAGACAAGCCGAACATTCTGCTAGCCAAGACAAGCCAAACACTCTGCTAACCAAGACAAGCTAAACACTGCCAGCCAAGCCAAGCCAAGCACTCTGCTTGCCAAGACAAACCAAACACCTTGCTAGCCAAGACAAGCCAAACAATCTGCTACCCAAGCCAAGGAAGACCAAACACTCTGCTAGCCAAGACAAGCCAAACACTCATCTAGCCAAGCCAAGCCAAACACTCAGCTAGCCAAGACAAACCAAACACTGCTAGCCAAGCCAAGACAAGCCAAACATTCTGCTAGCCAAGACAAGCCAAACACTCAGCTACCCAAGAAAACCCAAACACTCTGCTAGCCAAGCCAAGCCAAGCCAAGCCAAACACTCAGCTAGCCTAGAAAAGACCAACACTGCTAACTAAGCCATGCCAAACACTCTGCTAATCAAGACAAGCCAAACACTCTGCTAGCCTAGCCAAGCCAAACATTCTGCTAGCCAAGCCAAGCCAAACACTCTGCTAGCCAAGACAAGCCAAACACTCAGCTAGCCATTACAAACCAAACACTCTACTAGCCAAGTCAAGCCAAACAATGCTCACCAAGACAAGCCAAACACTCTGCTAGCCAAACAAGACAAGCCAAACACTTTGCTAGCCAAGACAAGCCAACATTTTGCTAGCTAAGCCAAGCCAAACTCTACCTAACCAAGCCAAGACAAGCCAAATATTTTGTTAGCCAAGACAAGCCAACATTTTGCTAGCTAAGCCAAGCCAAACTCTACCTAACCAAGACAAGCCAAGCACATTGCTAGCCAAGCCAAGCCAAACAATCGATATGCCTGTACGTGTGTATGTCAACATGTGTTCAATTGTTAGGAAAGAAATACGTTTGCATATATGTGGAAATTGCAGTTTCCAATTAATATGAACGAATTTACCTGTACATCTATAAACATATACTCGTTACCGGTACGTGTATAAGCAAAAATGCAAATTAAATCTATGGGTTGAACGTTATTTTAAAATGCATAGAGGAATATCAGCTTCAAGTTCATAAGAATGAATTTAGTAGTACGTATCTTGGAAAATATAGTTGCTCGCTTAATAAGGACGAATTTACCTATTCAAGTATGAGTAAATATAAGTTACCTTTGGGCAAAACTAATATAATTTAGCAGTACGTATCTTGGAAAATATAGTTGTTCGCTTAATAAGGACGAACTTACCTGTTCAAGTATGGGTAAATATAAGTTACCTTTGGGCAAAACTAATATAATTGTGTAATTAACTGAAAGAAATTTACCTGTGCTCGTATAGACATATGTTATTGGTGCGAGTAGACGATATATAGCATTGTTTGATATAAAAATACGAAGACGAAATACGTATATATCACGTACATGAACTCCACGAAGCTAGAGAGAGAGAGAAAGAGAGAGAGAGAGAGAGAGAGAGCGACTGATTTTGGAACAGGTTTCGCTTATACATCTGCTATTATATTAATAATGAGTGGAAACTGTGTCGCATTGGAATCGGTACATGTCGCCATCGTTAATTAGAAATGAAAAATTCATTTCTCAAATATCGAACCATTTGATTTTATGATTAAAATTAAATTGAAATTTTATTCTGGACGAGGATATCAAACTTGTTTCTTCTGCAATTCTGAGGCCGTACTTTTACCACTAGAAATGGTTGACAATATGAGTATTACGTAGAGTAATGGCTAAACTTTTTATTTATGTAAAGGGAGTGAATTCTAGTTTTATTAAAAATACGATCATATTTTCATTATGAAGGGAATGGCTGACTATGTATATATATATATATATATATATATATATATATATATATATATATATATATATATATATATATATATATATATATATATATATATATATAACATGAATCTATAAATGTCGTTTAATATCCGATTGACGCTACTTCGGGAGTATCGATGGGGAATTATCGCCGTAGGGGAATTATAAGTGATTAATTGATCAGTACTGCCGGGTCTCGATCCCTCGACACAGTTACCTTCTAACAACTCCAGTCGACGGTCTACCCACTGAGCCATCAAGAGAGGTATAAGTTAATGCCGAATCTGCTGTACTTGTTTACCCATCGAGAGCGGGGAAATTATACTTAGCACCGGCATTAACCCACCTACACCATGATAACTGTGTCGAGGGATCGAGACTCGGCAGTATCGATCCATTTATCACTTATAATTCCCCTTCGGTGATAATTCCCCATTGGGGATATTCCCGAAGTAGCGTGCATTGGATATTAAATGACATTTCTAGCCTCACAATTGTATATAAATCACAGTGTGATAAAAATTTCATAAAAAGAGCTGTGTGTTCCAGACGTACCAATGAACTATCATGGTGGAGGTGTGTCAATGCCGAAGTTAAGTATAATTTCCCCGCTCTTGATGGGTAAACAAGTACAGCAGGCTCGGCATTAACTTATACCTCTCTTGATGGCTCACCGGGTAGACCGTCGTCTGGAGTTGTTGGAAGGTAACTGTGTTAAAGGATTGAGACCCGGCAGTACCCATCCATTTATCACTTATAATTCCCCTTCAGTGATAATTCCTCATCGAGGACATTCCCGAAGTGGAACTGGATATTAAATGACATTTATAGCTTCATGATTGTTCATGATTGTATATAAATCACGGTGTGATAAAAATTTCATATATATATACATATATACAGCACGTTAAAAGAAAAAGAAGAAGAAGATATACAGTATATATATATATATATATATATATATATATATATATAAATATATATATATATATATATATATATATATATATATATATATATATATATATATATATATATATATATATATATATATATATATATATATATATATATATATATATATATATATATATATATATATATATATATATATATATATATATACAAATACTAGCTGACCATCCCAGCACTGCCAGGGAAAACTCTGAAGAACTCAGAAACATTTTCCTGCACCTCATTGTACTGATTGCCCCTTTTATCCAAAAATTACTGTGCTGACAGTCCCTTTCATCCATATATTATTGTGCCGATTGTCTCATTTATCCAGGTATTACTGTGCTGACTGTCCTTTTTATCCAGAAATTACTGTACTAACTATCCGTTTCATCCAAATATTACTGTACTGACAGTCCCATTTATCCAGGGATTACTGTGGTGACTATCCATTTTACCCAGGTATGACTGTACTGACTGTCCCTTTTATCCAGGAATTACAGTAATGACTGTCCCATTTATCCAGGTATTACTGTGGTGACTGTCCAAGTTATCCAGGTATGACTATACGGACTTTCCCACTTATCCAATTATTAATGTGCTGTCTGTCCCTTTTATCTGGGTATTACTGTCCCATCACCCATGCATTACTGTACTAACTGCCCCACTCATCCAGGTATTACTGTGTTGACTGTCCCTTTTACCTAGGTATTACTGCGGAGACTGTCCCTTTTATCCAAACATTATTGTAGCGACTGTCCCTTTTATCCAGGTATTACTGTGGTGACTGTCCCTTTTATCCAGGTATCACTGTGGTGACTGTGCATTTTATCCAGACATTACTGTGGTGATTGTTCCATTTAGCCAGCCATTGCTGTTCTGGCTGTCCCTTTTATCCAGGTATTACTGCACTGACTGTCTCTTTTATCTAGATATTACTATGGTGACTGTCCATTTTATCCAGATATTACTGTGGTGATTGTCCCATTTATCCAGGTATTACTGTGGTGGCTGTCTCATTTATCCAGGTATTACTGTGCTGACTGTCCCTTTTATCCAGGTGGTATTACTGTGGTGACTGTCCCATTTATTCAGGT
The DNA here is from genome assembly GCA_039081455.1 of Macrobrachium rosenbergii. NCBI lineage: Eukaryota > Metazoa > Arthropoda > Malacostraca > Decapoda > Palaemonidae > Macrobrachium > Macrobrachium rosenbergii. The sequence goes on from JANJGK010000001.1 coordinate 54,916,094, forward strand.
ATTACTGTACTGTCTGTCCCTTTTGTCCAACGATTACTGTGCTGACTGTCCCTTTTATCCAGGTATTACTGTGATGACTGTCCATTTATCCAGATATTGCTGTGGTGACTGTCCCTTTTATCCAGATAGTACTGTGGTGGCTGTCTCATTTATCCCGGCATTACTGTGCTGACTTTCTTTTTATGCAGATGGTATTACTGTGGTGACTGTCCCATTTATCCAGGGATTACTGTGGTGACTGTCTAAACCTTGATACAGAACTATTAATCACATGAAAGAAAAACATTTTCAGTAATATATGTCTATGGTATCGTGTACATGAAATGAGGTATGATAAACCTGTAGAGTTTATTAACACATGAAATAAGGTATGATAAACCCATACAGTTTATTTACCACCTAAGTTACAAAGGGAAGGGGAAGAGGGATGGTGGAAGGGGAAGGGGAAGGGGGATGGTGGAAGGGGAAGGGAAAGGGGAAGCAGGTACAGGTGTGAAACCTACCCTGGTATCTAAGTTGGGTCAAATAATAGCCACGTGCCAAATTTTGTCTTGATCGGTCAAGCAGTTCGGATTTCTATAGCACACAATGTTGCAAACATACAAACATTCACTTTTGTATATAAGATATGTAAACATAGGCACACACACACACACAAAAACACAAGCACACATATATATATATGTGTGTGTATATGTATATAAATTATATATATATATATATATATATATATATATATATATATATATATATATATATATATATATATATATATATATATATACACATATACATATTATATATATATATATACATATATATATACATACATACATACATACATACATATATATATATATATATATATATATATATATATATATATATATATATATATATATATATATATATATATATATATATATATATACATAATTACACACACATATATATATATATATATATTTATATATATGCATATATATATATATATATATATATATATATATATATATATATATATATATATATATATATATATATATATATATATATATATATATATATATACATACATATAGTTATGTGGGCCATTTGGCTGATGAGTTTAATTATTAATTACTTTGATTTATATAGCCTTGCTTTACCTAAGACCCATGTAATCCTATCAGTTAAGGCTAAAGGTTACCAAAAAAGACAGACAATTAACTTAATTAGATCAGTGCCAGTTGAAACTAGGTTACTGAATATATCGATTTATTCTGAACCCATGAATTAAATAAATAACATTACTCAAAAAATTAGTTTCAATGAAAATAAAAGAAATAAGAAATGTGAACTGGGAGTTTAAGGGAGCTAATAACACTTCCAACTTCATCCCACTTCGGTCACAAGATATTTCAACATAAATTAGTGGCTGACACAAAGGCTTGGGCCTCTTGTGATGCACTTATAAACAATTGCAAGCACATGACTTGGGGACACTGATATGCTAATCCTTCTCTAAACAAGATTCTGGCCAGGTTCCAAGGTGTGCCCGATTCTGGAAGAGACATATCCAGATAATTCGATATCAAGGACCTCTCATTTATCATTAATTGACTGCAAGAGATGAATCTTAGATTAAGAATATTGCATTAACACCATGGAGGATATTTTATGTAATTCCACTAGGCAACAATAACTGTACTTCATATATTTGACTTCATAAATGGGATATGGTTTTACTAGAATTTTCCCTAGTCAGTGACTGTTTAAGAGAGAAACTTGAAACAGGATATAAGGGGAAGGTCTAAAGGAGGGAACTAGGAGTAACTGTCATCTTCAGACTTACCGTTGGAGTAGATAATGCAGTGATCGATTGCATCAGAAGCCCTGAGTCCGTTGAAATGGCAATTTCCCCGGCTATTCCACAAGAAGGGGAGTGAACGAAGGGAGGAGGCTGTGAGAGACACACAGTGCTTGTGCTCTCACTCAAGAATACCTCTGGACTGCCCAAGCGGGGTCAAAATGCGTGGTTACTTGCTTGAAATTCTCCTCCCCCTTTAGGCCCACGGCAGCGTCTGAAAAATGACAAAAAACTTGCCAGTATGAAGATCATAGAAAAGTGAGCTTAAGGTACAATCTAACTAAAGGTGGTGCTAGTAGAACCTACCCTGTTGAATAGGACCTAAACTAAACTTCAAACCCCTAACTGACAGTTGGTGTTTTTGGAAAACAAGCCAGCTCTCTGGCTTCCCTCTCTGGAATACTTTACAAAGAGGAACCTTTGGTTCTTTCTTTTTTATTATATTTCTGCTACATCAAGGAATAGATGTCAAACAGAGTAATACTTATAATAGCTTCCCTGTCCCCCCCCCCCCTCTTAAAAAGGCCTTCACTCCCTTTCGGACATGATGTCTGTACTAAGTAAGCTGTTTGCCTCGATTACTTTACTGTTTTCCCCTGAATGGATTTTTCCCTTGCAATCCAACTAGCTGAGGCTCTACCTGCCTCTAGAATGGGATATGAGCTTTAATCACTTATTTCTACAGACTCCTAATACTACTTAAAGGTGCTTACGGATAATCATGTGCTACCTCTGATGATCATGATATTCAGTCCTAGCCAAATGGTACATTCAATGGTATCTTCTATGACATAACCTATTGGAACACTGCCATACCACCAATGTAAAGGACAAAGAACTAGCTAAGTTACAATATTCTTACAAGGATTTGCAATCACAGTAAACAAAGATATAACCTGAATTCTTTAAATGAGGTTTTCCTCATAGGGTAAATGCTTGCCTCAGCTGAGGTACTGTGCCATGCGTGTCATGACCTCAGTGGCTCTATTCACAATAGTTACAATTACTGGCTTCACAATTACGATATACTTACATGGTTACTGCTGCTCGTTGCAAGGTTTAAATGACAAGGTTACTATTATTATGTACTCGATCTGGTCTAGGCTGTTACTAAGACAGAGATCACACTGGTTACCTCCTCTGGGCAGGAGCCAGGCCCACTCTGAGATGGAAAGGCACTGTGCCCAGAGGGCATGAGTGCCAGGGTGATCTCATGGCTCTTGCAACTACTTGGCTCTCTTCCGCCCCTTTTTTCTTCTTCCTCGGGTTCCTCCAAGGCCTATCTATGTCAGTCCTAGGAGGTAATGAGAGCACCGAGACTGGGGAGAGGCTGGAAAGGCTAGCGGGCGCAAAGTAAGGGGTAACCTCAGAGGCTACAGGAGGACTTCCTACTCCAGCTGCTGTGACAACCGGAGCAAGAGCGGCTTTGACCTCTGCACCCGGGGAGGCCAGTTCCTGGTCTCCCAGAGAAGGTGTAGCAGTTTAATCCACCAGGAGTTCATCCTCTGGGGATGGATTTGGTGAGGAAGAAGCCTCAGGTGCCGGAGGCTCACAGGTTGCTAAGATTAGTGCAGTGACGGTTCCTGGATCTCCCGGAGGAGGATCCATCTCATGATCTGGATCTGGCACAGGGTCCTCTACTAGTGGTGGCTCAACATCTGGACTAAGCGTGGCACTGCTCAGCACTCACAAGTGGCACTGGCAGCGATTCATGGTCAGGCATGCCTGACGAGGGGTCCGAAGGTGCAATGCCTCGCAGATAGCTTGAGTTGGGATGAGGCAGAGATTCCTGTCCCAGCTGGATGTCAGAGCCTCTTGGAGAGTCTTGATTTGGAGTGTCCACTGGGCGTTGCTTATTTGGGCAGCCCTTCCAATTAGTGGAGTGGCCTGTCACTTTGCATGCTCTACAGTGGTACTGCTTCTCTGGAGCGTCCTTTCGTGGAAAGGGAGCACTAGGCCTGGAATTGTTTTGCATGTGCCTCTTCCACTGACCACTTTGGTGGGCGGAAGGCGGTTCTTTTTGGTGGCATGCCAGTCAAAGTGGCTGTGCCTTGATTTGGTGATCCTACAGTCGGAGCCTCTGTTGAGGAGGCAGCACTGCAGCGAAGCGGTGTTGGCGAAGGGCTTTCCCAGATGAGGTCTCAACCCAACAGGAAATCCACCCCAGGCCAATTTCCACTCACCATGCTAAGGTGGTGTGGTAGCATGGCCCAAGGTGTCATGACCTGGAGCTCGACTGCCTCTGTTCTTCAGCATACCGCCTCTGTTCTACTCTGTCGTCCCTCTCTTGCTTGGTCAAATCATCCATCTATTCCTTGACCCACTTGGTGAGTTCTGGTCCCGTGAGACCTGCCTCCTTCCCCAGATCCATGAAGGATCTGTAGTGTTCTGTCGCCATGGCTCTGGTAGGTAAGCAATTCTATTTGGGCTGACTGGACATACTTGGGAATTGAGGAAGTGTCCCTCAGATGTGGGTGACGCTTCAATGGTCTAGCACCTTTTCAATAAGGTGGCACTGTGGCTGATTGTGCCACGCAAGGTCACACTGATAGCACTCTGTATCTCTAGGTACAGGTGTAGCTTGTGTAGTCACAAAGGGACTTCTTGGTGGCACTATGGTGCCAGTGCATTCCTAGGAATCACCACTTTTCTTGAGAGTACAACTAGTTGTACTAAGGGGAAAATGCACTCTGCCCAAGCAGAGTGTAACTAATAAGTAGGAGAAAAAGGGTAGGTAAGAAGAAAGAGATAGGTAAGCTCTTCAGTTTGTGACAGTGCCTCAGATTAGTGGCACTGGTAAATTAAAATCAATTTTTGGTTACTTTGGCCCTCATGGGTGACTAGTTCCTAGTTCCAGCTGTGCTACTTCCTTTCATGTGGAGGGAGGAAGGCTAATTTTTATGCTTAAGCCTGGATAAAAGACCCCACTCGTGACCGACAGTTTTCTATAACTATGGTTAATCTTGATCTATCTGTGGGACAGAGGTGTTTCTTTTTATTTGTTTTATTTTAATTAATTATTCCTATGTCGGCCCATTCTTTCAATGAAGACGGTGCACGTACACTTCGGAGATATCTTAAAAGCTTAATGAATGGATAAAAGAAGTGGAAGAGAGAGAGAGAGAGAGAGAGAGAGAGAGAGAGAGAGAGAGAGAGAGAGAGAGAGAGAGAGAGAGAGAACTATCCAGTAAGCGAAGTTTGCACTGCCTGAGTAAATAAGTAAAATTGTAGATGCACACTAGCAGGTTTCTTCTTTTTGAAATACTTTTTATTTTGGCTATATTAGGAAATGGGCTGTCTTGCCAATATTAGCTTGCCCTATTACTGTTCGCGTCTTAGGTTGATAAGTATGGGTAAATTATGAAGTCTTTTTTTTCTTTTTATATAATTCCCTGCGAAAGGAACTTTTTTGTTATATTTCCCAAATAAGTTATTCCCTGACTAAATTATTAACTTTATCTGTTGCATTAAATCCTATACCTAGTTTCACTATGATATTGAAGTATATTTTTTCTCTAAGGTTCGCGAGTATGGTAATGTGCGAGACAAAGTAGTTCGCTAAGTGGAGCAGATAAGGCAGACATTATCATGACTCGTGACGTCACACAGGTAAACAATAACAACAGCAAAGCTTTAAGATGGAGGCTACTGGCTCGCAGGCAACCCGTTCTCAAAATGTCGAACGGCTCATGTGATCACACAGCTGATGATTCAAACACGACGCCTTACTGGAAACGAAGTGCTGGAGACTGACTGGTGGAGGAATACACATCCTCCCGCCTTCGCGATGAAATTACAATAAAAAAGAACAAAACACTCGAATTCCTCTTACAAAACGAATGAAGCTAATGTGTGAATACAAGATTTAACTTAAAATACCACGAATGCAACTTATTTTACGCTATGAAGACAGAAAGCGAAGTTGTTATGATTTTCTCCTTTTTTCTTTTTTGGCACCGATACTAAACCTTACAGGCATCTGCCATGCTTACTATGGGACCATTCAAGATACAAAGGAATGGACCCGTGACATCCTTACTGGCCTAATTTACATTAATGTAAAAGGCAAGTTATGAAATTAACACTGACACAGTTCATTTGCGATATTAATGGCAAGGAAATTTGATATGATTTCACATGAGGGGAAAGTACTGTAATTCTTTTCGTAACGCTTAGTCGGGGGCCTTCTCCCTAGGGCTGACACGGCTGCTGCTTTTTCCAAGAAACCCTTATGGACTTTTGCAAATTTGTCCGTCCTATCCTATGAGAGAAGCGCTAGGCACACGCCCTCCCAGTATGGTCATGCAATAGCTAACTAGTTCAAAAATTTAATATCATGCATTAATCATTGGCCAGCGAATAGCAAAATATTAAATGTTGACTTAGTAACTTACATGACCTTGACTGGAATGTGGCTGGCTCGGTATCCGAACGCAGTAAACGTTTCCTTATTATTGTAAATTGAAATATAGCTGCTCTCATTTAATGCACACTTTCCTACCTACTCTTCTTATTATCATAACATTGGTATTCTTAATATTACTTACCTTGCCCCGTAACCTTGTTTGGGAGAATTTAGCATGAAATTAATGTGATCTGACTTTTTATCTTTGAATTAATTTGTATTTAATTTGACTCTAAGTTCTTTATCTCTGTGAATTAATTAGAGATATTGGCAATGTCTGCCACTGTTACTTAGGTAAATCGGCTGATGAGTTTAATTATTAATTACTGTGATTTACATAGCCTTCCTTTCCTAAGACCCACATAATCTTATCAATTAAGGTTAAAAGTTACCAAAAAAATACAGATAATTAACTTAATTAGATCGGTCGCCAGTTGAAACTAGGTTACTGAATATACTGATTTATTCCGAACACATGAATTAAATAAATAATATTACTCAAACTAGTTTCAACGAAAAGAAAAGAAATAAGAAATGTAAACTGGGAGCTTATGGGAGCTAATAACACCTCCAACTCTGTCCCACTTCGGACACAAGATATTTCAACATAAATTAGTGGATGCCACAATGGCTTGGGCCTCTTGTGACATGCCTATAAGCAATTGCAAGCACGTGACTTGGGGACACTGATATGCTAATCTTTCTCCAAGCAAGATTCTGGCCAGGTTCCAAGGCATGCCC
>JANJGK010000001.1:54928088-54943088 GCA_039081455.1 Macrobrachium rosenbergii
TAATAGACAAAGAAAGGGGGAAGAGGTCCAACTGGACGTGTTATCTCTCCGAAAGCTTGGTTCTCTCTGAAGTTCTCGGACCGGCCTAGGTCAACAACAATCACCCCAGGTGTCCACGTTCTTGTATTCAAAACATTCGCCATGAGACAGGTAGGAAGGAAAAGGGGACCTTAGGACCACCTATTCTTAAGGCTGATAGGGAAATTTTCCTATAGGGTAAAAGGCCTAACTTACCTATCCCGTTCTCCAACGGACGTTAAGGTTTGAACTAAGACGCACCTATATAGACAATGTCTTTTCCCGGTCTCAGTCAGGCTGATATTTTTACAATCAAAAGTTACGAGGGCGAACAGCAGTAATATTTGTAAAAGCTCCCCCCCTTAAGAGGGCCTTCACTCCCTTTTCGGGCGTGAAGGTCTATACTAAGCAAGCTGTTCGCCTCTCGTAGGTTACTCTCCTTCCCCTGAGCAGATTAGTCCTGGTTAGCCTACCTAGCTACAGAACTACCTAACCCTAGATAGGATATGAGCTATAATCACTACTTAACCTAATTCTAATAGTACTAGAAGGTGCTCACGGTTATTATAGGCTACCTCCTACAATCATGATGTGTTTTAGACCTAGCCTAGTGGTACGTTCTATGATATTCCCTAGCCTAACCTATCCTAACCCGACCGTAGCACCAACGTAAGAGTTAATATTCTAACTAAATTACAACATGGTTTATGTTTAATACAATTAAAATTTACTAGTTAATTCATGAGGGTTGCCTCATATGATAAATGGGTGCCTCACTGAGGTCTTAGGCCATGCGGGTCACGAGCATCGTGGCTCGTTTCACAATAGTTAAGATTACTGAAATTAGTTAGGCTACTTACATGATTACTGCGGCTCGGTGGTAAGTGGAAAGAACAAGGCTACTAAATTGATGTACTGTACCTTAAGGTGGCCTAGGCTAGGTACAAATAAAAGGAAGAGATCACACTGGCTACCTTCTCTGGGCAAGGGGCCAGGATCACTCTTAGATGTTAGGGCACTAGTGCCAGGAGGAGCTTATAGCTCGGCAACTACTGGGCTCTCTTCCGCCCCTTCTTCTTCTTCTTTGGTTTCCTCCAAGGCCTATCAGTAGCTGGCCTAGCAGGTGATGAGAGCACCGACTCCGGGGACAGGCCAGAAGGGCTAGCGGGCGCGAAGTCAGGGGCAACTGCAAAAGCTGCGGGAGGACTCCCTACTCCGGCTGCTGCGACAACCGGAGCGAGAGCGACCTCGACTTCTGCGTCCGAGGATGCCAGTTCCTGGTCTTCCAAGGGAGGGGTACCATTTCGATCCTCCAGGGGTTCATCCCCTGGAGTCAAATTTTGCAAAGAAGAATCTTGCAAAGAAGAAGTTTCGGGTGCTGGAGGCTCTCCAGTCGCAATGATCAACTGCATGGGGAATCCTAAATCTCCCGGAGGAGGATTCGCCTCATGATTTAGACCCGGCATAGGGGCCTTTTCCATTGGTAGCTCAACGTCCGGGACGGACGGAGTCTGGCACTGCTCCGTGCTCGCAAGTGGCACTGGCAGCAGTTGAGGGTCAGGCATGCCTGATGAGGGGTCCGGAGGTGCACTACCTCGCGGACGACTTGTGGTTGGCTGCGGCAGAGATTCCTGCCCCAGCGGGAGATCGTAGCCTCTCGGTGAGTTTTGTTCGGGGGCGTCCGCTGGGCGTTGCTTGCTTGGGCAGCCCTCCCAATTTGTGGAGTGGTCTGCCCGCTTGCACGTCCTGCAGCGGTACTGCTCCTCCTGAATCTCTCTTCGCGGAGGGGGAGGACCTCTTGGTGGGCCAGCCCTTCGCGATTGGAGAGGGCTAGGCCTGAAATAGGTTGGGTGGCGCCCCTTCCGCGGACCACTTTGGTGGGCGGAAGGTGGAGGTTTGTCATGGTTGAGAGTTTTAGATGGGGCCTCCGTGGAGGAGGTAACGTGGCTGCGGAGTGGCGTTGGTGATGGGCTTCCGCAGAGAAGATCCCGACCCAACAAGAAGGCCACTCCGGGCCGAATTCCACCTACCACGCCGAGGCGGTGGGGTATCGTGCCCCAAGGTGTCATAACCTGGAGTTGGACAGTAGGAACGGTGATGGTGTGGCCCTCTATCCACTTCATTTCCCACCGCGTTTCTTCGTCAACCACAGCACCGGCTGGCACTTGGGCCCTGGCGATCAGGCTAATATCTGCCGCAGTGTCTACTGTGACCGGAAGGGTCATGGGCAGGCTAGTGCTCTGAAGAGGGGCCACCGAGATGTACTGGGTTTCCAGTCTCTCGGGGTAAAGGATCCGGTGCGGACCAGCCGCAGAGAATGAAGTGCTGATTAGGTTGACAAATTTGGTGGTGGGGACATGATGTGGACAGGCCGGAGATCCAGCATTGTAGTGGCTAGCAGCCCCACAGGATTTGCACGGGCCTTTTGGATGGGCTCGGTGGCCTGCAGTAACTGTTGGAGGAGAGGGCTGAGCGGGTGAATCGGGAGCGGAGTTCTGGCTGGTAGGGTTAGGCTGCTTATTAGTGCCGAGTTTGTATCGGCACTCAGCTTCAGCGTGGCCCCCCTTCTTGCAATAGTTGCACATGGTCGTCCTACTAGGCAGTCCATTCTTCGGGCGAGTGGAGTTCGAGAGGTAGGCCGGAGGGATGATTCGCTTCTGAGAGGTGCTATGCGACTGATTGAAGGTTTCCCACGAATCAGCCATGCGACAAGCTTCCATAAGTGTGGAGGGCTGTTTATCGTTAAGATATACCGCAAGGGGCCCTGGCACACATTGGAAAAGGTCTTCTAGCATGGTCCGATTGAAAAGATCCTCAAACGTCGTGCAGGCCAAGGAGTCGAACCAGCGCGTACCGGACTGGGTTTTGTGACATGCCCATTCCGTCCAAGACCAGCCGACTTCCTTGGCAAGACCTCGGAACCGTTGTCTCCATTTTTCTGGGGTTATCTCGTAGGCCTTTGTAATGACTCTACGAACTTCTGCCATGTTGCCTCTCTGGCTCTTTTCCAGTGAGCGAAGCGCTGCCTTGGCTTTTCCCTCCATATGCTTGGCTAGTATTAAGGCTCTCTCCGTCTCCGTGGTGCTGTAGTTATCGAAAAGAGCCTCAATCTCCTCCAGCCATGCTTCTGGCTCGTCCTCAGTCCACTTGGGGACTAGGGAATTGATGCTCGAAATTGGAGCGTTTGATGCAGCAGGTGTAGGACTGGAGGCTTGATGGCTAGCCATAGCTTCGGCATTCTCCATTTTCGCTCTCTCAAGCTCGAGCTCCTTCTCCTTTAGGGCTAACTCAGTTTCCTTGCAGGCTAACTCATGCTGTCTCCTTCTTTCTTCTCTTTCCTCTTCATATTGCCTTTGCTCGGCTTCATACACCCTTCGTTCTTCCTCATACTTCCTCTGCTCGAGTCTTTCTTCCTTCTCCCGCTTGGCCAAGTCGTCCACTTGCTCCTTAACCCAGGTGGTAAGTTCCGAGCCGGTGAGACCTGCCGCCGTCCCCAGCCCCAGGAAGGTTTTATAATGCTCTGCTGCCATGGTTCTGGTGGGGAAGGGCGTCTAACCGGGTCGACGGGCGTACTTGGGCAGCGAGGAAGTGTCTCTTCAATGACGTGGCACCCTTTCAAAAGGTGGCACTGTAGTTTGGGTGTGCCGTGTACAGGTCACACTGGTGGCACTCAGTATCCCTAGGCACTGGTGCAGGTTAGGTTCCAGAAGAACCTTCTCTTCTGTGTTCCCTTTTGTTTTCTTTAGTGGCAACTATGGTGCCAGAGGGTTCCTAGGGACCCTCTACTGGAGTCCAACTAGGCTATATGGGAGGAAAGGCACTCTACACCCCCTGCAGAGTGCAACAATCGAATGAGAGAGAAAGGGAAGGTAAAAGAGAAAGAGAGAGAGAGAGAGAGAGATAGAGAAGTAAGCTATTCAAGTGATGAGTGCGGCAAATTATTGGCACTGTGGAATAAAGTGAATTTGGGTTTTTTTTTTTTTTCTTAAAGATCCTCGTGAGTGGCTGGTCCCAGTACTGGCCCCTTCTTTTTTTTCAGAGGGTGAAAACTACTGTTGGCTTTTTTGGTCTGGATAGCAGGCCTCACTTGTGACCGACAGTTTATCACTGTATTGTAATTACTCTTAACTTGTCCTCATCTATTGTGGGACAGAGGTGTTTTCTTTTAATTGGTTTAAGTATTCGAATTAATTAGCCTAGTGTCGGCCGTTCTTTCTTTGAAGAGGGTCACGTACACTTAGGTTAGGAATGCTTACTTGAATGACGAGAGAGAGAGAGAGAGAGAGAGAGATTTTCAATCAGCGAATTTCTTGCTGCTTGAGAACATGTAAACAAAGATTTTATACATGCACAATGGCATGGATCTTAATAAAATGATATAGATGCGTCGTCTTGGCTTCCTTAGGGATTACTTTATTATCTCAATTTTCCCGGGAGCCGACGTCACAAAAGTTTATCGTAAAATTTTAAATTTTCTTTATATGATTTTATAGTAGGTATTCGTATAGGAACTTGTTATTACTCCTAACTAAGGCCTAACTTTCCCTGCCTAAATTATCTTTTGGGTTTTTCCTAGCTAAGATATTAGGAGGTGGGTTCGCTACGAAAAGCAAAAAAAAATATACGCCCCAAGAGTGGCGGGGAGCAGAGTCGAGGTCACAATAACAAGGTCGTTGAGATGGCGGCCAAGGTCCCGTTAGGCCTAAATTTCAAAACAACCTCGGCCTGCTAAGGAAACCCCAAAATGGCCGTTCTCTCACAAACAGTTCGAACAATTTCAAAACAACCGCGCGGCGGGTATTTTCTTTTTAGCACAAATTCAAACAACGAAACAAATGCAGGTATCCAGATTTTACTTTAAATATACCAATCATGCATAGCGTTTTACGTTACGGATGGAAAACTAAATTACCAAACAACTTTGTCTTTGTTATCGTATTCTCACCCGGACATTAAACAAAGAATGAAAAGAGAAATGCTAGCTTGCCTGCGTAAATTTACGTTGTTGCACGGTACCTTTATTGTAAAATTACTATTTCAGTTCGTTTGCTACTTCACTGACACAGTTTTTGAATGATTCCCGCTATATGCAAACAATAACGATCGGAATTGCCGACGCGATTAGTATATTACTTTGTGTACATGAACTGGGCTCCGCGATTCTCGGCCTTTGAATTCGTTACTTGAACGACTTCTCTCACGGTCCGAACACGGTAAAATGCCCTTGTCTTAACCGTTACAAATTATGACTCTCTGCTCTCGACGCACCCTTTCCTACGCTAATTCTCGCTACACTTGTTATTATAACTATCCTCTTTACTGCTTATTATTATGCCTCGTTCCTTGTTTGGAAGAATGAAATGGAGTTCGATATCTGACTTTTATCTTTTTTTTTTTTTTTTTTTTTTTTTTTTTTTGGAATTAATGTAATTTTAATTTCCTTTTCTCCAGATTCTTTCTCTAAAATGTACTTTAGATTCTACGCAAGGTCGCCAATGTTACGTGTGAGGGTCTTGGTTGATCATGTATTATTCAATTTACGTAAATTTTACGGCCCTGCAAACCAAGATTACACGTAACCTGTCACTTGAAGCCAAAAGTTAACCTCAAAGACAGACGTTAATTAGCCAAAGGTCGCCAGTTAAGGGTTATTAACCTTAACAAAGAATATTTGAGATGAATTTGATTTTAAACGCAACGGTTCTTCCAAACATTCGGACGCGAGGCATACAAAAGCATCGAGATTTAACCTGATTTTGCTTACCCTAAATCCTAGGTATTTTACTGGAATAATGGGGTTGAAGCTAACAATAAAATAATTTGACTTAATCTAGACTTCGTGAACACATATACCGTAAGTGGTGGCTGAAGGGGGAACAAAGGAAATTTGAAATACAGAAAAAGGATAAAAGAATGGGCGAAGTTTTGAACAAAAAGCGACTTTACCTTAGGACGAACGTTGTGCGCATCAACGACCGACGTGGAGTTCTTGCAATTGTTTCTTCACTTCACTAATAGAATAATAGACAAAGAAAGGGGGAAGAGGTCCAACTGGACGTGTTATCTCTCCGAAAGCTTGGTTCTCTCTGAAGTTCTCGGACCGGCCTAGGTCAACAACAATCACCCCAGGTGTCCACGTTCTTGTATTCAAAACATTCGCCATGAGACAGGTAGGAAGGAAAAGGGGACCTTAGGACCACCTATTCTTAAGGCTGATAGGGAAATTTTCCTATAGGGTAAAAGGCCTAACTTACCTATCCCGTTCTCCAACGGACGTTAAGGTTTGAACTAAGACGCACCTATATAGACAATGTCTTTTCCCGGTCTCAGTCAGGCTGATATTTTTACAATCAAAAGTTACGAGGGCGAACAGCAGTAATATTTGTAAAAGCTCCCCCCCTTAAGAGGGCCTTCACTCCCTTTTCGGGCGTGAAGGTCTATACTAAGCAAGCTGTTCGCCTCTCGTAGGTTACTCTCCTTCCCCTGAGCAGATTAGTCCTGGTTAGCCTACCTAGCTACAGAACTACCTAACCCTAGATAGGATATGAGCTATAATCACTACTTAACCTAATTCTAATAGTACTAGAAGGTGCTCACGGTTATTATAGGCTACCTCCTACAATCATGATGTGTTTTAGACCTAGCCTAGTGGTACGTTCTATGATATTCCCTAGCCTAACCTATCCTAACCCGACCGTAGCACCAACGTAAGAGTTAATATTCTAACTAAATTACAACATGGTTTATGTTTAATACAATTAAAATTTACTAGTTAATTCATGAGGGTTGCCTCATATGATAAATGGGTGCCTCACTGAGGTCTTAGGCCATGCGGGTCACGAGCATCGTGGCTCGTTTCACAATAGTTAAGATTACTGAAATTAGTTAGGCTACTTACATGATTACTGCGGCTCGGTGGTAAGTGGAAAGAACAAGGCTACTAAATTGATGTACTGTACCTTAAGGTGGCCTAGGCTAGGTACAAATAAAAGGAAGAGATCACACTGGCTACCTTCTCTGGGCAAGGGGCCAGGATCACTCTTAGATGTTAGGGCACTAGTGCCAGGAGGAGCTTATAGCTCGGCAACTACTGGGCTCTCTTCCGCCCCTTCTTCTTCTTCTTTGGTTTCCTCCAAGGCCTATCAGTAGCTGGCCTAGCAGGTGATGAGAGCACCGACTCCGGGGACAGGCCAGAAGGGCTAGCGGGCGCGAAGTCAGGGGCAACTGCAAAAGCTGCGGGAGGACTCCCTACTCCGGCTGCTGCGACAACCGGAGCGAGAGCGACCTCGACTTCTGCGTCCGAGGATGCCAGTTCCTGGTCTTCCAAGGGAGGGGTACCATTTCGATCCTCCAGGGGTTCATCCCCTGGAGTCAAATTTTGCAAAGAAGAATCTTGCAAAGAAGAAGTTTCGGGTGCTGGAGGCTCTCCAGTCGCAATGATCAACTGCATGGGGAATCCTAAATCTCCCGGAGGAGGATTCGCCTCATGATTTAGACCCGGCATAGGGGCCTTTTCCATTGGTAGCTCAACGTCCGGGACGGACGGAGTCTGGCACTGCTCCGTGCTCGCAAGTGGCACTGGCAGCAGTTGAGGGTCAGGCATGCCTGATGAGGGGTCCGGAGGTGCACTACCTCGCGGACGACTTGTGGTTGGCTGCGGCAGAGATTCCTGCCCCAGCGGGAGATCGTAGCCTCTCGGTGAGTTTTGTTCGGGGGCGTCCGCTGGGCGTTGCTTGCTTGGGCAGCCCTCCCAATTTGTGGAGTGGTCTGCCCGCTTGCACGTCCTGCAGCGGTACTGCTCCTCCTGAATCTCTCTTCGCGGAGGGGGAGGACCTCTTGGTGGGCCAGCCCTTCGCGATTGGAGAGGGCTAGGCCTGAAATAGGTTGGGTGGCGCCCCTTCCGCGGACCACTTTGGTGGGCGGAAGGTGGAGGTTTGTCATGGTTGAGAGTTTTAGATGGGGCCTCCGTGGAGGAGGTAACGTGGCTGCGGAGTGGCGTTGGTGATGGGCTTCCGCAGAGAAGATCCCGACCCAACAAGAAGGCCACTCCGGGCCGAATTCCACCTACCACGCCGAGGCGGTGGGGTATCGTGCCCCAAGGTGTCATAACCTGGAGTTGGACAGTAGGAACGGTGATGGTGTGGCCCTCTATCCACTTCATTTCCCACCGCGTTTCTTCGTCAACCACAGCACCGGCTGGCACTTGGGCCCTGGCGATCAGGCTAATATCTGCCGCAGTGTCTACTGTGACCGGAAGGGTCATGGGCAGGCTAGTGCTCTGAAGAGGGGCCACCGAGATGTACTGGGTTTCCAGTCTCTCGGGGTAAAGGATCCGGTGCGGACCAGCCGCAGAGAATGAAGTGCTGATTAGGTTGACAAATTTGGTGGTGGGGACATGATGTGGACAGGCCGGAGATCCAGCATTGTAGTGGCTAGCAGCCCCACAGGATTTGCACGGGCCTTTTGGATGGGCTCGGTGGCCTGCAGTAACTGTTGGAGGAGAGGGCTGAGCGGGTGAATCGGGAGCGGAGTTCTGGCTGGTAGGGTTAGGCTGCTTATTAGTGCCGAGTTTGTATCGGCACTCAGCTTCAGCGTGGCCCCCCTTCTTGCAATAGTTGCACATGGTCGTCCTACTAGGCAGTCCATTCTTCGGGCGAGTGGAGTTCGAGAGGTAGGCCGGAGGGATGATTCGCTTCTGAGAGGTGCTATGCGACTGATTGAAGGTTTCCCACGAATCAGCCATGCGACAAGCTTCCATAAGTGTGGAGGGCTGTTTATCGTTAAGATATACCGCAAGGGGCCCTGGCACACATTGGAAAAGGTCTTCTAGCATGGTCCGATTGAAAAGATCCTCAAACGTCGTGCAGGCCAAGGAGTCGAACCAGCGCGTACCGGACTGGGTTTTGTGACATGCCCATTCCGTCCAAGACCAGCCGACTTCCTTGGCAAGACCTCGGAACCGTTGTCTCCATTTTTCTGGGGTTATCTCGTAGGCCTTTGTAATGACTCTACGAACTTCTGCCATGTTGCCTCTCTGGCTCTTTTCCAGTGAGCGAAGCGCTGCCTTGGCTTTTCCCTCCATATGCTTGGCTAGTATTAAGGCTCTCTCCGTCTCCGTGGTGCTGTAGTTATCGAAAAGAGCCTCAATCTCCTCCAGCCATGCTTCTGGCTCGTCCTCAGTCCACTTGGGGACTAGGGAATTGATGCTCGAAATTGGAGCGTTTGATGCAGCAGGTGTAGGACTGGAGGCTTGATGGCTAGCCATAGCTTCGGCATTCTCCATTTTCGCTCTCTCAAGCTCGAGCTCCTTCTCCTTTAGGGCTAACTCAGTTTCCTTGCAGGCTAACTCATGCTGTCTCCTTCTTTCTTCTCTTTCCTCTTCATATTGCCTTTGCTCGGCTTCATACACCCTTCGTTCTTCCTCATACTTCCTCTGCTCGAGTCTTTCTTCCTTCTCCCGCTTGGCCAAGTCGTCCACTTGCTCCTTAACCCAGGTGGTAAGTTCCGAGCCGGTGAGACCTGCCGCCGTCCCCAGCCCCAGGAAGGTTTTATAATGCTCTGCTGCCATGGTTCTGGTGGGGAAGGGCGTCTAACCGGGTCGACGGGCGTACTTGGGCAGCGAGGAAGTGTCTCTTCAATGACGTGGCACCCTTTCAAAAGGTGGCACTGTAGTTTGGGTGTGCCGTGTACAGGTCACACTGGTGGCACTCAGTATCCCTAGGCACTGGTGCAGGTTAGGTTCCAGAAGAACCTTCTCTTCTGTGTTCCCTTTTGTTTTCTTTAGTGGCAACTATGGTGCCAGAGGGTTCCTAGGGACCCTCTACTGGAGTCCAACTAGGCTATATGGGAGGAAAGGCACTCTACACCCCCTGCAGAGTGCAACAATCGAATGAGAGAGAAAGGGAAGGTAAAAGAGAAAGAGAGAGAGAGAGAGAGAGATAGAGAAGTAAGCTATTCAAGTGATGAGTGCGGCAAATTATTGGCACTGTGGAATAAAGTGAATTTGGGTTTTTTTTTTTTTTCTTAAAGATCCTCGTGAGTGGCTGGTCCCAGTACTGGCCCCTTCTTTTTTTTCAGAGGGTGAAAACTACTGTTGGCTTTTTTGGTCTGGATAGCAGGCCTCACTTGTGACCGACAGTTTATCACTGTATTGTAATTACTCTTAACTTGTCCTCATCTATTGTGGGACAGAGGTGTTTTCTTTTAATTGGTTTAAGTATTCGAATTAATTAGCCTAGTGTCGGCCGTTCTTTCTTTGAAGAGGGTCACGTACACTTAGGTTAGGAATGCTTACTTGAATGACGAGAGAGAGAGAGAGAGAGAGAGAGATTTTCAATCAGCGAATTTCTTGCTGCTTGAGAACATGTAAACAAAGATTTTATACATGCACAATGGCATGGATCTTAATAAAATGATATAGATGCGTCGTCTTGGCTTCCTTAGGGATTACTTTATTATCTCAATTTTCCCGGGAGCCGACGTCACAAAAGTTTATCGTAAAATTTTAAATTTTCTTTATATGATTTTATAGTAGGTATTCGTATAGGAACTTGTTATTACTCCTAACTAAGGCCTAACTTTCCCTGCCTAAATTATCTTTTGGGTTTTTCCTAGCTAAGATATTAGGAGGTGGGTTCGCTACGAAAAGCAAAAAAAAATATACGCCCCAAGAGTGGCGGGGAGCAGAGTCGAGGTCACAATAACAAGGTCGTTGAGATGGCGGCCAAGGTCCCGTTAGGCCTAAATTTCAAAACAACCTCGGCCTGCTAAGGAAACCCCAAAATGGCCGTTCTCTCACAAACAGTTCGAACAATTTCAAAACAACCGCGCGGCGGGTATTTTCTTTTTAGCACAAATTCAAACAACGAAACAAATGCAGGTATCCAGATTTTACTTTAAATATACCAATCATGCATAGCGTTTTACGTTACGGATGGAAAACTAAATTACCAAACAACTTTGTCTTTGTTATCGTATTCTCACCCGGACATTAAACAAAGAATGAAAAGAGAAATGCTAGCTTGCCTGCGTAAATTTACGTTGTTGCACGGTACCTTTATTGTAAAATTACTATTTCAGTTCGTTTGCTACTTCACTGACACAGTTTTTGAATGATTCCCGCTATATGCAAACAATAACGATCGGAATTGCCGACGCGATTAGTATATTACTTTGTGTACATGAACTGGGCTCCGCGATTCTCGGCCTTTGAATTCGTTACTTGAACGACTTCTCTCACGGTCCGAACACGGTAAAATGCCCTTGTCTTAACCGTTACAAATTATGACTCTCTGCTCTCGACGCACCCTTTCCTACGCTAATTCTCGCTACACTTGTTATTATAACTATCCTCTTTACTGCTTATTATTATGCCTCGTTCCTTGTTTGGAAGAATGAAATGGAGTTCGATATCTGACTTTTATCTTTTTTTTTTTTTTTTTTTTTTTTTTTTTTTGGAATTAATGTAATTTTAATTTCCTTTTCTCCAGATTCTTTCTCTAAAATGTACTTTAGATTCTACGCAAGGTCGCCAATGTTACGTGTGAGGGTCTTGGTTGATCATGTATTATTCAATTTACGTAAATTTTACGGCCCTGCAAACCAAGATTACACGTAACCTGTCACTTGAAGCCAAAAGTTAACCTCAAAGACAGACGTTAATTAGCCAAAGGTCGCCAGTTAAGGGTTATTAACCTTAACAAAGAATATTTGAGATGAATTTGATTTTAAACGCAACGGTTCTTCCAAACATTCGGACGCGAGGCATACAAAAGCATCGAGATTTAACCTGATTTTGCTTACCCTAAATCCTAGGTATTTTACTGGAATAATGGGGTTGAAGCTAACAATAAAATAATTTGACTTAATCTAGACTTCGTGAACACATATACCGTAAGTGGTGGCTGAAGGGGGAACAAAGGAAATTTGAAATACAGAAAAAGGATAAAAGAATGGGCGAAGTTTTGAACAAAAAGCGACTTTACCTTAGGACGAACGTTGTGCGCATCAACGACCGACGTGGAGTTCTTGCAATTGTTTCTTCACTTCACTAATAGAATAATAGACAAAGAAAGGGGGAAGAGGTCCAACTGGACGTGTTATCTCTCCGAAAGCTTGGTTCTCTCTGAAGTTCTCGGACCGGCCTAGGTCAACAACAATCACCCCAGGTGTCCACGTTCTTGTATTCAAAACATTCGCCATGAGACAGGTAGGAAGGAAAAGGGGACCTTAGGACCACCTATTCTTAAGGCTGATAGGGAAATTTTCCTATAGGGTAAAAGGCCTAACTTACCTATCCCGTTCTCCAACGGACGTTAAGGTTTGAACTAAGACGCACCTATATAGACAATGTCTTTTCCCGGTCTCAGTCAGGCTGATATTTTTACAATCAAAAGTTACGAGGGCGAACAGCAGTAATATTTGTAAAAGCTCCCCCCCTTAAGAGGGCCTTCACTCCCTTTTCGGGCGTGAAGGTCTATACTAAGCAAGCTGTTCGCCTCTCGTAGGTTACTCTCCTTCCCCTGAGCAGATTAGTCCTGGTTAGCCTACCTAGCTACAGAACTACCTAACCCTAGATAGGATATGAGCTATAATCACTACTTAACCTAATTCTAATAGTACTAGAAGGTGCTCACGGTTATTATAGGCTACCTCCTACAATCATGATGTGTTTTAGACCTAGCCTAGTGGTACGTTCTATGATATTCCCTAGCCTAACCTATCCTAACCCGACCGTAGCACCAACGTAAGAGTTAATATTCTAACTAAATTACAACATGGTTTATGTTTAATACAATTAAAATTTACTAGTTAATTCATGAGGGTTGCCTCATATGATAAATGGGTGCCTCACTGAGGTCTTAGGCCATGCGGGTCACGAGCATCGTGGCTCGTTTCACAATAGTTAAGATTACTGAAATTAGTTAGGCTACTTACATGATTACTGCGGCTCGGTGGTAAGTGGAAAGAACAAGGCTACTAAATTGATGTACTGTACCTTAAGGTGGCCTAGGCTAGGTACAAATAAAAGGAAGAGATCACACTGGCTACCTTCTCTGGGCAAGGGGCCAGGATCACTCTTAGATGTTAGGGCACTAGTGCCAGGAGGAGCTTATAGCTCGGCAACTACTGGGCTCTCTTCCGCCCCTTCTTCTTCTTCTTTGGTTTCCTCCAAGGCCTATCAGTAGCTGGCCTAGCAGGTGATGAGAGCACCGACTCCGGGGACAGGCCAGAAGGGCTAGCGGGCGCGAAGTCAGGGGCAACTGCAAAAGCTGCGGGAGGACTCCCTACTCCGGCTGCTGCGACAACCGGAGCGAGAGCGACCTCGACTTCTGCGTCCGAGGATGCCAGTTCCTGGTCTTCCAAGGGAGGGGTACCATTTCGATCCTCCAGGGGTTCATCCCCTGGAGTCAAATTTTGCAAAGAAGAATCTTGCAAAGAAGAAGTTTCGGGTGCTGGAGGCTCTCCAGTCGCAATGATCAACTGCATGGGGAATCCTAAATCTCCCGGAGGAGGATTCGCCTCATGATTTAGACCCGGCATAGGGGCCTTTTCCATTGGTAGCTCAACGTCCGGGACGGACGGAGTCTGGCACTGCTCCGTGCTCGCAAGTGGCACTGGCAGCAGTTGAGGGTCAGGCATGCCTGATGAGGGGTCCGGAGGTGCACTACCTCGCGGACGACTTGTGGTTGGCTGCGGCAGAGATTCCTGCCCCAGCGGGAGATCGTAGCCTCTCGGTGAGTTTTGTTCGGGGGCGTCCGCTGGGCGTTGCTTGCTTGGGCAGCCCTCCCAATTTGTGGAGTGGTCTGCCCGCTTGCACGTCCTGCAGCGGTACTGCTCCTCCTGAATCTCTCTTCGCGGAGGGGGAGGACCTCTTGGTGGGCCAGCCCTTCGCGATTGGAGAGGGCTAGGCCTGAAATAGGTTGGGTGGCGCCCCTTCCGCGGACCACTTTGGTGGGCGGAAGGTGGAGGTTTGTCATGGTTGAGAGTTTTAGATGGGGCCTCCGTGGAGGAGGTAACGTGGCTGCGGAGTGGCGTTGGTGATGGGCTTCCGCAGAGAAGATCCCGACCCAACAAGAAGGCCACTCCGGGCCGAATTCCACCTACCACGCCGAGGCGGTGGGGTATCGTGCCCCAAGGTGTCATAACCTGGAGTTGGACAGTAGGAACGGTGATGGTGTGGCCCTCTATCCACTTCATTTCCCACCGCGTTTCTTCGTCAACCACAGCACCGGCTGGCACTTGGGCCCTGGCGATCAGGCTAATATCTGCCGCAGTGTCTACTGTGACCGGAAGGGTCATGGGCAGGCTAGTGCTCTGAAGAGGGGCCACCGAGATGTACTGGGTTTCCAGTCTCTCGGGGTAAAGGATCCGGTGCGGACCAGCCGCAGAGAATGAAGTGCTGATTAGGTTGACAAATTTGGTGGTGGGGACATGATGTGGACAGGCCGGAGATCCAGCATTGTAGTGGCTAGCAGCCCCACAGGATTTGCACGGGCCTTTTGGATGGGCTCGGTGGCCTGCAGTAACTGTTGGAGGAGAGGGCTGAGCGGGTGAATCGGGAGCGGAGTTCTGGCTGGTAGGGTTAGGCTGCTTATTAGTGCCGAGTTTGTATCGGCACTCAGCTTCAGCGTGGCCCCCCTTCTTGCAATAGTTGCACATGGTCGTCCTACTAGGCAGTCCATTCTTCGGGCGAGTGGAGTTCGAGAGGTAGGCCGGAGGGATGATTCGCTTCTGAGAGGTGCTATGCGACTGATTGAAGGTTTCCCACGAATCAGCCATGCGACAAGCTTCCATAAGTGTGGAGGGCTGTTTATCGTTAAGATATACCGCAAGGGGCCCTGGCACACATTGGAAAAGGTCTTCTAGCATGGTCCGATTGAAAAGATCCTCAAACGTCGTGCAGGCCAAGGAGTCGAACCAGCGCGTACCGGACTGGGTTTTGTGACATGCCCATTCCGTCCAAGACCAGCCGACTTCCTT
>JANJGK010000001.1:54948088-54950588 GCA_039081455.1 Macrobrachium rosenbergii
TATATACATATATATATATTTATATATAAACACATATATATATGTATATATAAATGTGTGTATATATATATGTATATATAAATGTGTGTATATATATATATATATATATATATACATATATATATATATATATATATATATATATATATATATATATGTATATATATATATATATATATATATATATATATATATATATATATATATATATATATATATATATATATATAAATTCCCTTAAAAGTAATAAAGCATCTCCGATCAGCAAACAAAGTTTATCAGGGTCCATTAAAGTGTTTATAACGAGAACAAGATTTCATCACTATATTTTCTTGTGTAATTTTATTATTATTATTATTATTATTATTATTATTATTATTATTATTATTACAAAAATCCCTACTCTAAACCCTTCTAGTTCTGTAGCACAAACTCTAAACACAGGATTCTCCAAGCACAGGATTCTGTAAACACAGGGTCCTCCAAGCACAGAATTCTCAGACCACGAATCCTCTCCTTAATTGGTAAACGCCGGTCGGTTAAACCGGCATGAAATGCCCCAATCAAAGTTTAGTCCGGCCAATCATGCGGGAATCACAAGGTGAAGGAGTTGATTGCATCGTCCGAATTGCGATCAATCCTTCGAGTTGAAAGAAACAAGTAATAAATGCGCCGAAGTTTCTTCTTCGGCGCAGTCGAGTTTTCTGTACAGCCGCTTCAGCGTATAACCAAGGCCACCGAAAATAGATATATCTTTCGGCGGTCTCGGTATAATGCTGTATGAGCCGTAGCCCATTAAATTTTAATCACGGCCCGGTGGTGGCCTATCCTTTATCGTTGCCAGAAGAACGATTATGGCTAACTTTAACCTTAGATAAAATAAAAACTACCGAGGCTAGAGGGCTACAATTTGGTATGTTTGATGACTGGAGGGTGGATGATCAACATGCCAATTTGCAGCCCTCTAGCCTCAGTAGTTTTTAAGATCTGAGGGCGGACAGAAAAGGTGCGGACGGACAGACAAAGCCGGCACAAGAGTGTTCTTTTACAGAAAACTAAAAGGAGAAATAGATTTTATCTTGTTGTTGTTGGCAGAGGCAAATGTTTAGTGAAGGGTTTGGTAAATGATTCTGTGAGAAATAGTTTTTTTTCGTTTTTTTTTTTATTTCAAGAAAATGGCAGAATTGTTTTGATCGTTTTGGATTTATTTTATTAGATAAATGCTTTCAGAAACTTTGAATGTAATTTTATTTATTTTTTTTTAGTTCAGTCAGAGATATTATTATTATTATTATTATTATTATTATTATTATTATTATTATTATTATTATTATTATTATTATTATTAACTTCAGAAGTAGCCTGGGTAGCAGGAAATCTCACTTTCAATTTAGATCGAATTCAAAATTTCATGTAAGTGCTGCAGTCGTAATCTCAAAACAACGTTGCAAACAATACTTCGTTCAATTTCAAGTTCTAAAAATGTAAAATGTCAAAAAGTTATTAACAAGAGTACGTATAGAAAACATTTACAATAAAAAATCGAAAACTTTATTGAAACACTAATATAAAACTTCAAAGGAAAGCTGGACGAGTCCACATTTAGAGCTGGTTTTAATTTGCTTATATACAGAGATTCTGGTAATCTAACATCATTTTCAACTATACCTCTTAAAAATGATGTTAAAATCTTCAACATTTACATTAGTGTTGCAGACCTTATGGCAGTGGGTCCTTTTGGCTGAATATAAAGGCTTTCACGAACTAAAAGGTATGAAATTGCAGGGAAATAATTTTTTGTCAGATTTACATTTGCACTCTTTATACCAACGTTCCGAAGAGTGAAACCATCAATATTTTAACGTCCAAAATCTATGAAAACGACGAAAGTGTTGGTAACTTCACAAGGAAGGAGTTTAAAAGATTGATTGAACTGGCTATAAAGGACACTCACTTTTTATTCAGTGGGCAATATTATGAACAAGTAGACGGATTAGCCATGGGATCTCCTTTATCGGCAACATTGGCCAACATTTTTCTCTGCCATTACGAAAGAGAATGGTCAGAACGATGCCCCATTGACTTTAAACCTAAATTATACCGACGTTACGTGGATGACGCCTTTTTGATATTCGAGAGCGAGTAGCAAGCTAACCTGTTAATAAACTATATAAATACAAAGCATAATAGGATAAAGTTCACCGTTGAATTAGAGCAAAACAACCAGTTACCTTTTTTAGATGTACTCGTTTCTCGACAAAGTACTGATTTCAGTATTACAGTCTATAAAAAACCAACATTTATTAGTCTTGGGGTGAATTTTCTCAGTGCTTGTTGTAAGACATTTAAATTTGATACATTTAACACTTTATTTTTTCGATCTTTTAAACTTACCAGTATATATGAATTATTTCTTGAAGAACTGTTGTTCTTAAAGAATTTTGTAATGATAATGGTTTTACCGATAAGTTGTTCTTTAACAAATTAAGAGTCTTTAAAC
>JANJGK010000001.1:54953097-55008097 GCA_039081455.1 Macrobrachium rosenbergii
AAATACTGAATTTACATTGAAATGGTTCTCTATGTATTAAAACATCTAAGAAAGGGAGGCAATTGTCTTTTTCTAATTCTAAAGTAAATTTAATGGATGGTACCTGGTTATTCAAATTACAGAGTAAATCATTTACATCAATACCAGCAGGCAAAACACCTAAAATATCGTCAACATATCTATATAACTTTAAAGGGGTATAAATGATATTGGGTAAATACCGTTTTTCAAAGAATTCCATACACAAGTTTGAGAGGAGTGGGGATACAGGGTTGCCCATTACCAAACCAAATATTTGTTGGTAAAATTCACCATTGAATATAAACTTACATTCACAAATGCAAAACCTAGTGAGTGAAATAATATGACTTACAGGTAGAATAATTCATGATTGATTAGTTCATTACTAAGATTCTATAAAATAGAATCTGTAGGGGCTTTAGTAAAAAGTGAACAAACATCAAAACTAACGAATTTATCAGTGGGGCAAAAAGTGATTTTGTGTAATTTATCAACTAAATCTAGACAATTATATAAGGAGAATCGGAGATAGTTCCAGGTAACGGGGACAAGAGTTTGGTAATATATTTCGAAAGTTGATATGATATTGAGCCAACAGTACTGATAATAGGCCGCATAGGATTATTTTCTGTGATAAGTCGAATAGTATTATAATTTTAGATAAAGCTGACTACATATCACGAATGCAAGCCCTACTGGATGATGATACGACTTACAAAAAAACTAACAAAAACTCCC
Source organism: Macrobrachium rosenbergii (assembly GCA_039081455.1). Taxonomy (NCBI): domain Eukaryota; kingdom Metazoa; phylum Arthropoda; class Malacostraca; order Decapoda; family Palaemonidae; genus Macrobrachium; species Macrobrachium rosenbergii. The sequence goes on from JANJGK010000001.1 coordinate 54,953,857, forward strand.
CCTATCAAGTCATAAAAAATTTTAACAGCGCAGTGAAAAAAATCCTTAAAGATAAAAAAGAACTAATAGGTCAGTTGTCAGTAAAATTTCCCTCTTTACCTTACTTGTACGGATTTTGTTATGAAGGATGATTTTTTTTTTAATCGTAGTGTGATGAAAAATGGTTGGATAAAATAAAATCACAAGTATAATGTTTCTTCCTCTTTTGCCTATATATGGCCAATGGTTAACTTACCAGCTAAATGATAATCAATTCCACTGACAAGGGGGCGTAATCGTGACTAAATTGCTGTCCATTAAAACTCCATCGTAACCCCAGCAATGAAAAATGCAGAAATTATCCTTCCCAAGCTTGTTAGAAGATATAAGTTTTTCGCAACATCTTATACATCAAAGATATTGCCCAGGCAAACAATCACAGAATTATATAAATTACCTCTGTAAACGAAGATTAAGAAGATAAAATTGAAAATATATGTATGTTTCAATTATAAATGCTGCTGCGTTTATCTTCTTGCTGCATATTTTTCACATTAAAAGGCAGAGACTTAATGACTTCTGAGTAAATTTGTTAACAAAAGTCATAATTTTATATTCTTAGCTACCATCGCAAAATAATTATAAGATAATTGAAGCTGTCTTTTTTTTTTTCTTAATCACCCGTGGCTGCAACGTTAAAGTGTAACTAAAGGTCAATAAGTGGTCAACTTTAACCGAGCTGTGAAGATTGAGACAATTTGAGTCAATTGCCTTCTTTAATGAAGCGAGGAAATGAACTCGATGATTTCACCAGAGTAAAATAATATACTGAACAAGCAATTAGATCTTGGGTCTGTTCGACTTAGATGTGTGGGCAGAGTGTGAATAGTGGTTTTAATAATTATAATGTTTGTGACTTTATTTCAGTTACAGTGATGAATATTATCCTCGACATTGATATATGGAAGCATAAATAAAGTACATCAAATTTAACAGCCATTAAGGAAATAAACACAAAGCAACTCGAGTGAGAATGTAAGTACAAAACTGATTGTTTTTGCTAAAAGTAATATGGAATACAAAATTATTAGATCTGCAACGGTATCTCTGTTACATTTTTACTAAGAAAAAATATCTGTTGGACACTAGCCACGAAAAAGCTTACTTTATTCAAAAGTAAATATTGGTAAATTTATCACTTGACGAACAATTTTACACCAATGTAGTGATAAAAATTTATGAAAAAAATGAAGGCAATGTGTATGTTAAGTTAAAATAGACGCGAACTGAGTGATAACACAAGGACCACACAAAAAAAGATAATAATAATATTAAAATAAAAAAAAGGCAATAAATGACTGGAGAAAAGCTCAATTATTCTTGAGTTCTATGGCCTAAAGAAGCCTGAGTTTACGGCCCTAACGCTGTGAATGAAAGTCGAGGAAATAAATGTTCGACTATTATAAAGAACCCAAATTGACATTGATGGATGCATGGAAGCTCACACAATCAACCTATCTGCATATCATCAAAAGAATTGCAATTATCTGTTAACTCGAAGGGCATTAGACCTTGGGGTAAAATAGCTTTGAATAGTGTCGTATATAGATGTAATTTTTTTTTTTTATAAAATATAAACCATAGTTTCTTACTTTTCATGCAGTATGTATTTTCACAGAATATCGCTTTCAAATCAATGCAGAAAAATACAAATGAAATATGTAGATATTGATATTCCATTTAGTGATATAAAAATTTGAATGTGAATATTTCAGTGTTGGAATAATTCATGACAATGGTCAGACAATTTAGCTGGGATGGAAGGAGACGGGAGCGGAAGAGGTGAAGCAATTGATATTGTTTTTCTTCATTGATATACAGATCCTTTTATTGTTATATACACGTGCTGTTATATTTATATATATATATATATATATATATATATATATATATATATATATATATATATATATATATATATATATATATACCAGTGTTGCTACTCATATGTTTTTTCCCCTAGATCTATGTTTTTCAGGTTCGATCTAGGTGTCTATGTTTTTTTTAAATACTTAAAATCTAGGTTTTTTGGGGGAGTTCTGTAAATCTAAATAATAATTAATTTTTCTGCATAGTAGCTTTGTAATTCAGTTACAATTATGCACATTTTATAAAAAAAATAATCTTCAATGATTCATATTTCCCGCCTCATCTTGTCCTCCCTCCTCTGGGGGAGCCCCCCCCCCCTTCCTCCCTGTTTTTTTCAAGTTTGAACAGCGCCAGCTACCTCCCCCACCCCTTCCCTTGCAAGGTTAGGAGGAGCTTATTTATTATTACTATTTTTTTTTTTTTACTTAATGGGAATACGTTGAATCTTAGAGGGGGATAATTGATTATTTATACTGGATTTGGTTAATTTAAGATAAGAATAGATGAACTCAGATTATAGTATATATGGTAGAGTTATATCTGTAATTATTTCCCGTCCACGACGCAGTGTGACTATTAGTAAACCCCGTTACCATGGGCATTCTACGAGATATATATTGCATGACGACGTGTCATGTATAACACTTGTACTCTACAAGACGGGTTATCGATACGCAGGAATTATCTACCCAACTGTTTCCAGGACTTCAGTTTATTTGTTTTGAGATTGAGATTCAGACGTACAATTGTTAAGTGCTACAGTTCACTGTATAAAGGAAATTATTTTCAAATTGAGAATCAGACGTACAATTGTTAAGTGCTACAGTTAACTTTATAAAGGAAATTATTTTCAAATCATTAACATAGGAAACAATGAAAATGAGCAGTTCAGATTCAGAAGAACCTGGATGTAGTACAGGCAGTGCAGCGCTAAGAAAAAAAAAAGCAAGCTATACTACAAGCAAGCATTCAAACATGAATAGATGACAGAAAATGAATTCAAAGATTGGGTAAGGCCCGATCCTAAAGGCAAATTTATTGCTTACTGTAGTGTGTGTGATTGCACGCTAAAGTGTTGTAATAGAACTCGTTTGTTAAGCCACAAAAATTCATCCAAGCATGCAAAAAACCTGTCGTTAAGGAAAGGCACAACAGTGATAGATAAATTTATCACCAAGAAGAAGGAACCGGACCTCAAAAGTAAAGCAAGCAGAGCTGAACTACTATTAACAGGATTTATGGCTGAGCATGATTTGCCATTTTCGAATGTAGACCATTTGATACCATTACTGAAAAAAATGTTCCCCGATAGTGATGTCGCCCAAAATATGACACTGAAGAAAACAAAAGCCTCTTATGTCCTGCAAGATTCTATTGCATGGGAAGAAAAAAGTGAAATTGCAAAAATCTGTCAGGAAAACAAATTTTCCATACTTATTGATGAAAGTACGGACATTTCAGTCTCTCAGATCTTAGCTGTGGTCGTAAGATTTTTTGATAGAAAGGAGGTTAAAGTAACCGATGCCTTGCTTGACATTGTTGAAGTAGAGAACGGAAGTGCAGAAGGCTATATAAAGCGGTGAAGGACTTGCTGGTAGAGAAAAAGATACCCCTCAGTAAGCTTATAGGTTTTGGTAGCGACAATTGTTCTACAATGTTAGGAAATAAAGGGGGTTTTCAAGCGCTCTTGAAAAATGATGTCCCGTCAGTTTTTATTCTTGGGTGTACATGTCATTCTTTTTCACTATGTGCAAGTCATGCATGTGCACAGTTACCCTCATTGTTAGAACAATTTTTGAGAGACATATGTTGTTATTTCTCTGGTAGCAGCAAACGCTTACACCAATTTCAGTTAATTCAAGATGTTGTTCATACTCCAAAGCACAGAATGTTAAAGCTTTCCCAAACTCGATAGCTTTCTAGGGGTAAAGTCATTTCCCGTATCATTGAACAGTGGGATGCTCTGTTGCTTTTCTTTCAAGGAGAAACAAATAGTGAGGCAGTGAAGGTCGATGGGGCTGGTGAAATTTATAAAACATTAACCAATCGTGGTACAAAGCATATGCTATTATGCTTGAACCTTTATTCTTGGTAAAATAGACAAAATGAACTTAGAATTTCAGTCGGAATATTTCAGATTGGATTCACTCTATTCTACAATTGCAGGAGAATATAGAAGCATTCTGGCTATGTTTATTGAAGATACAGTCATAGCAACAGAGGAGCTGGTCAACATGAATCCCCTGGATGTGTCAAAATACAAGACCTTAGAAGATGTAAACGTTGGTGGTCGTTGCTCAGCATTGCTGCGTAAAGAACCACTTGAGGAAGGAATAAAGAAAAGATTTCTCATAGGCTTAAGAAAAGTTCTGGTTGAACTGTGTCAACAAATGAAAAAAAGGTTCACATTTCAGGATGACAGTGTATTAGCGCTTCTGTGTGTGCTAGATCCAAAACTAGCACTGTCTCCAAAAGAAATGTTGCAATTGCTAAACTAGTTTATCATTTTCCTATGCTTGTTAATGAGGTAGACTTAAACAAATTACAAGACCAATGGCAAGATTTACAATATGCAAAGGAGCATCTGCAACGTTTAAGCTAGAATGCTACTTCATTTTGGCATGAACTTAAAAGTGTAAAAGATGGCAATAATGAAGCCAAATTCGATCTACTATCAAACTTTGTGTGTGCACTTTTGGCATTACCCCATTCTTCAGCATGCGTGGAGAGAATATTCTCCAAAGTCAATATGATCAAAACTCCCAGAACAAACAAGTTACTGGTTTCTACCTTGCAAACCGAATTCAAGCAAAACAAGCAATAGCCCGCCAACAGGTCAAAAGTTATGAATGGGAGCCTTCACGGTCTCTTATAAATGATTTGAAAACTGGAGACTGCCATAAGAGGTATGTAGAAAGGACCAAGAATATTGAAGTGGCAACTCCTCATCCAGCAGAAGTCAGTGATTCAGGAGATGAATCGCTGCCTGTTTTTCTTCAATAAAGTATTCTTCATATTCACTGCCAGTTTTTCTGCAATGAGGCATTCTTAATTAAAGGTAATGTTTGCTTTTATAATCCTTATTAATCTTGAAGTTTTTTTATATTTTATTGTATCAATTTCAGTTACTTTATTTTTAGTGATAACAGGCAATTTTATAGGAAGATAGGCCTACTAGAATTTCTAGATTTTTCCATTCAATCTAGGTGTTTTTTGAAGTAGCCATCTAGGTTTTTTTCGTTTTGGAGAGTGGCAACACTGATATATACAATGAAGGCAGGGGAAGCACACCAGCAGGTCATGAAAGTCACATTTATTCAATTGCAACGTTTCGAAGCCGACCAGCAGGCATCATTTTCAAGCTACAAGCAATAATACCTAATTAATACAACAAAATTAAGTGACAAATATTAAAATACACAATATAAGTTACATTAAAACAAACACAGTTAAAAATATGAATAAGGACCAACCGTTGAGTGTGGAGGCAGAGGAAGGACTGACCAAAAACGTAAAAAGTTCACGAGAGACAAAGAGGTGTAGACGTGGCATGGGTGTTCAGTGTGGGGACCAGATTTTTTAATAAACAATGAGTCATTAATTGTTAAAAGTTTATGATTAGAGGCTCTGCCCAAAATCTTAAAGTCTTTGGACTGAATAGAATATTTGCATTTATCGGCATGATCCCTTATGTTGGAAAATTTGGGATTTGAAAGTTTAGTGCCAGTTCTATAGCTGACAGCTCTATGACTGTCGATTCGGACCTTAAGTAACCTATGTGTCGATCCAATATAGGTTCCTCAATTACATCGAGAACAAGTAAAGTTATAAATAACGCAAGAGGTCATTAAAGAATCCAAACGGTCTTTGAGGCTGAAAAGGTTACCGATATTCAGTGGGTTTGTGGATATAATTTTGATTTTCACGGCAGGGAGATGACGGGATATTGGAGATCGGAGTTCTTTATAAAAAGTTGTGTCGTGAATAAAAGGAAGACTGAAATAGCAAGGTAGTTTAGGAACGTGAGGAGTAGGATGACGTGGAACAACAATATTATTTAAAAATTTGGAGACGTGTTTAAAGAATAAGTGGGTGTTAAAGCAGTTGCTGTTAAAGTATTTTTGCAGGAACATGATTTCATTGTGGAAAGCTTGCCAACTAGAGGATAAAGCAAAGGCTCGGTGAAGCATGGTTAATACGGAATTAATCTTAAAATCAAGAGAACAAAAACTAAAAAATTTGTACCAAGACCAGTGAATGTACCTGTACAACAGACCATTGATATTATATTACATAAGCTTTTTCCTGTGGATGAGTCTCGTTTTAATGGGTTCTGTAAGAACGATTTCAAGAAACTTTTAGATCTAGCGGTGCGGGACACCGTTTTTGTTTTTAATGGTTGTTCTTACTCACAATTGATGGCATGGCTTTGGGCTCTCCACTTAGACCCATCTTCGCCGGTATCTTCATGTGCTCGCTGGAAGAGCACATGCTTGATACTTGTCCCCTTAGTTACCATCCGCTATTTTATAAGCGGTATGTGGACGACACATTTGCACTTTTTAGAAGTCAGTTTGACGCCGAGAGGTGTTTAGCTTTCATTAATTCATTTAATCCTAATATTTAATTCACGATTGAACACGAGACTAACACCCAGTTACGTTTTATAGATATTTTAATAACACGATCCTCTCAAGGCTTCGCTACTTCTGTTTTTAGAAAAGACATTCACCGGTCTTGGTACAAATTTTTATAGTTTTTGTTCTCTTGATTTTAAGATTAATTCCGTATTAACCATGCTTCACCAAGCCTTTGTTTTATCCTCTAGTTGGCAAGCTTTCCACAGTGAAATCACGTTCCTGCAAAAGTACTTTAACAGCAACTGCTCTCCCACCCACTAATTCTTTAAAAACGTCTCCAAATTTTTAAACCATATTTTTGTTCCACGTCATCCTACTCCTCACGTTCCTAAACTACCTTTCTATTCCAGTCTTCCTTCTATTCACGACACAACCTTTTATAAAGAACTCCGACCTCCAATATCCCGTCATCTCCCTGCCGTGAAAATCAAAATTATACCCACAAACCCACTGAATATCGGTAGCCTTTTCAGCTTCAAAGACCGTTTGGATCCTTTAATTACCTCTTGTGTTATTTATAAGTTTACTTGTCCTCAATGTAATCGAGGAACCTATACTGGATCGACACATAGGTTACTTAAGGTCCGAATCGACAGCCATAGAGCTGTCAGCTATAGAACTGGCACTAAACTTTCAAATCCCGAATTTTCCAACATAAGGGATCATTGTTTATTTAAAAAACTGGTCCCCACACTGAGCACCCATGCTATGTCTACGCCTCTTTGTCTCTCGTAAACTGTTTTCGTTTTTGGTCGGTCCTTCCTCTGCCTCCACACTCAATAGTTGGTCCTTATTCATATTTTTAACTGTGTTTGTTTTAATGTAACTTATATTGTGTATTTTAATATTTGTCAATTAATTTTATTGTACTAATTAGGTCTTATTACTTGTAGCTTGAAAATGATGCCTGCTGGTTGGCTTCGAAACGTTGCAGTTGAATAAATATGACTTTCTTGACCTGTTGGTGTGGTTCCCCTGCCTTCATTGTACTGCTGGGTTTCGAGAAACCTCCACCTGTTGAATATATATATATATATATATATATATATATATATATATATATATATATATATATATATATATATATATATATATATATATATATATATATACACTGTATATATATATACATTAATCGAATAATGCTCCAAATGTCATTCCCGCAATATGAGCCATCCATCTTCATGTTTTATGAATAACACAACATGATTGTAATGTATCAGTTATGTTGACAGAATTCTGAACTCAATAGGATGTTCAGCACGTCCTCCTGCAGCAAGAGGTAAAAAAAAAATGCGTATAGATACAGAAGCACCTCATGTAGCCTTCTGGTAAGTAACGCAGATTCTATAGTAAGGGCTGCACTTGAACATTTTCTAAATATCTTACGGCTAACAACTATTTCAGTTTCTTCTTAGCTTAAACTAGCCTATACTTTAAACTCGTCATTCCATTTTGGATTTGTCTAAATATGTGTCACGTAAAAAATTATAGCCAGCAAAAAAATATCAGACTATGTAGCTAACAAGCGCAGGAATCTAATAAGCAGAGGTCCACTGAGATGATGTGTTACTGTGCCACGCTTATTTTAACCTCATATGTAACTTGCGGTTATTGAATCAAGTTTCCCACTTCTTAGGACTCTGGGCAGTACTTTTTTATGACAATTATGAATTTTGGATTATAACCAAAGTTTTACATAGTCTAAACTCATCTCCTGGCTGGTTGGAAAATTCACAAAGCAAGGACAATATTAATACGGATTTCTGAAGTATCTGTAGCTCGCTTTTTCATATCTGTAGATAAGATGAAGTGAATAAATATCATATGTTAAATTAAGTGGTTTAGCAACGTATTCAAAGAGCCGTTATTTCCTATGGCAAAATATTAAGGTTTTAGTCCAGACTATATTGAACAGATAACGTGAAAAATGAAGGGATATTTCACAGCAGAAAACAATTTGAGTTATGGTAAAGATCCATCTTATGAAATACTTAATCGCCATATGTAACCATTCATCAAAGAAATCATTATAGATAGCTTCTGGTCTACGCTCCTCCGGCAAGAGTGAAAAATGAAAACTTATGACCCTGAAGAGAAAAAATATAATCTCAGACGTCCATAGATCATCATACACAGAATACCACGTTTGTCCCATAAAACATTATTCTTTCATAGACCTTTTTGCCATACGGTTAAAATACAATGAAATTAAAATTAATGATGGACTAAGTTGCATTGGTATCAAGAACAGCATTGCACAAAAGATAATTTCAAAGGGATACATGACCATAATTTAAGCGTGCTTAAGCATTAACAAAGAATGGAGTTATATAAATATAATCCACTGAATGTTTTAATGACTTTAATTAACTATTCTCCATATATGCAAGGATTTAAATTTCCACAGGTAGGGGTGTATAGTCTTAAGAAGGGGCAACATGCCATGGCAAAACGTTGGTATTGCCAGTTCAATGATGGAGAGTTATGAGGTGACCAACAAGTCTACCTGCCGAGTCGTCAGCAGCCAATCCCTGGTTCACAATGGTCCTAGGTTGGTGGACGAGGGCTGGAACCTTAAAATGATAAGGTGGTAAAAGTGTCGGATTTGTGTCTGATACAAAGTGAAGCCAACGCTACAATAATAAATGAAAGAGGAACTAGGAAAATTAAATGTTTAAAGCGCTTGGGATTGAGTATTTTTCTAATAATTACGTAAGTAGAATCCAAAATTATTAAGCGTGTATAAATACAAATGAAAGTGACCATGGAATCTAAGTTCCTTCCATTATCTTTTGCATATATAAGTATGCACTCATGATGTCGTGAACTTTAACAGGGCAAATAACTTCTAGATTTCAACTTCAGCTAACTACAAAATACCACGAGTCATTCGGGTCCACCCATTCGCGATAATCGAAATGACGACGAAACACGCAATGTCCCATCACTGTAAACACTTTAGAACTTTCAGAAATATGCATTGCATGTCCAAATTGCCATGACTTGCAAATTAACTGCCGCAAATCAATTAATGCCAGGTTATTAACTACATACTGAGGCTCAGAAAATTCAAGGAAGTTATTTTCTTCTTCGGGTTTTTAATGCGTCTTGTCGTGAAACGGTATTGTGTGTAGATTGCTAGTCAGTATAGTTTATTGCTTTAATAATAATTCAGCAAGTATCGAGACACCTGTTGGACAAATATGCTTTCTTAGGTCATTTCGACAAGTTGTTTGCGAACGTATCATGTTGGAGACCGTTATTAAAAGCTTACACGAAGAATATTACGTCTTTCTGTCAGTCTGTCTGTCTCTCTATTGTTTCTATTACGTGTAAATAAAAATACAAGAAGCAATACGGAATTTTTGCAAATGACTGCGTTAGTGCGTCACTGTAGTCCTGATTCCTCGTCCGTCGCTGGTTCGACCCCACGGGACGGTGGACTTACTATCAACTAAAAAATTCCCCTTCGGTAACATATATGAAAATATATTATTTCCGAGGTAGAGCGAATTGGATATTAAAGGATGTTTGTAGTTTTCTGATTGTATATGAATCACGGTGATGTGATAAATAGTCATATATATATATATATATATATATATATATATATATATATATATATATATATATATATATATATGGACACACAAATATATACAGTATACACACACACACACACACACACACACACATATATATATATATATATATATATATATATATATATATATATATATATATATATATATATATATATATATATATATATATATATATATATATATATATGTGTGTGTGTGTGTGTGTTTGTGTGTGTGTGTGTGTATGCGTGTGGGTTTGTCAGTAACACACTGCATGCCCATATATCTTAATTTAAATTATGTAAACTTTCAGGAATAATTCAGTTATACGTATTTCAGTGATATTATTGAAAATATCAATAAATTTGAACGTTTTATCCCTGCTGTGGGAATTTAAAAAATATTTTGTTTTATTCTTTTAAACATACCTTCGTTCTATATTTTTTCCCTTTTATAAAAGACTAGCTGGCCAACCCAGCGCTGCCCAGGATGACACTAAATGACAACCGATAAAACCTCTCTCTCTCTCTCTCTCTCTCTCTCTCTCTCTCTCTCTCTCTCTCTCTCTCTCTCTCTCTCTTCTCCATAGCATCCCCCCTCTACTCTCCCTCTCACTCTCTCTCAGTTCCTCTCCCTCTCACTCTCTCTCTCTGTCACCCCCTTCCCAAACCCCACCCCCTTCGGTGCCGTTGATGGCCTACCCCCCCACAATGTTCTTTTCCAGACAATAAGGCATATTTAGTTACTAAGTCTACGGGCATAACGAGCCCCATTTCAGGGAAGCCCTTCCCACCCCGACCCCTGTTGTTGCCCATTGGTGCAGCCGACGTCTTACCCACAGTGCTGATTTCTAAGTTTGGTTGAAACTGCTCAATGCGGTTCAGAGTAATGCTGGCACATACACACACACATACATACAAACATAATACATCCATTTATATATATATATATATATATATATATATATATATATATATATATATATATATATATATATATATAATAATATATATATATATATATATATATATATATATATATATATATATATATATATATATATATATATATATATATATATATATATATATATATAGATTAAATTTTACTTTTTTGTTATAAAGGATAATGAAATACTAGTGATTTGCCATGAGGAAAAATCCTCCTGCAAATCAGGACTTTTAATGCTGTAATGAGAATTATTATTAATCAAAGTATTGATTTTTACCCCTCGGGATAAAAGGATTAAATGATATCGTACGATATTATATTTTCATAAATATATCTGATTTCAGTTTTCTTTCTTTTTACCCTCCACGTCATAACTGGGCTCCATGTTGAGCACCTACTGTGTTATAGTCCAAGCGATAGGTGAAAAAATTGCTCAGATGGTGATACAAGCATGAAACTTGGCATAAATGTCCACCACACCACACTTAACATTTTCAGGGGTGGAGCCCTCGTGAACTGTATTTTGCCTAGCAACGGTTGCTAGGCAACATTTTATGCTTGACAGCCAGCAACCCCGGACGATAATATCCACTAATAGCACATGCAATATCATTTTATTAAAAACAATATCAAATATTTGAATGTCTACAACATAGGAGATTGTGTTTTTATTAATATGGAACCTCTCTGTACTCTGCAGGACATAGCATTGGTTGCTAGGGAACATTTTCTTAGCAACCGGTATTGACAAAGATAATATCAAGCGGTATGAGCCACTGACAAGCCTATACAAACCAATGTTGCTACATATATTTATATATACATGCCATATATTATCTTTTCTTTCTTTGCTTGTAATAGGTGACTTACAACCAGTAGCAGCTGCCCGAGTTTGCTGCACTTTTTTACATTGTGAAAGCTTATATTTCCTACCGTCTGCCAATGCCATGTTGCCTCTGTTTGCTGAGGAAGCCAGCTCCCCATCGATGCTGCGTCACTGCTTTGAAATTATTCAGGCAGCAGTGAAACATGTCAACCCTGGCCAGACCCCAGTGATATGTGTTGATCAGCCTCTGTTTGCAAAAATGAAACAGCTTCAATGGTCCATGGACAGACTGTATGGTGAAGACAAGTTTGTCATACTTCTCGGTGGCCTTCATACAGAGATGACAAGCTACAAAGTCTTGGGTCACTGGTTGGAAGGTAGCGGTTGGGTAGAGGCTCTTCAGGAAGCAGAACTTGCTACTCCAGGCATTGTTGAATCTTTCCTGAGGGCATCTCATGTGACCCGTACCAGACATGCCCATCAAGTCACTGCATGTGCATTGTATATCCTGCTGAAGAAGGCATATGATGTGTATGTCACAGACAGTGAGGATCCTGAGACCTTCAACAGTTGGTGCACCAAACGGAAATCAGAAAGCCCACAGTTTCAGTATTGGTACACAACACTCGAACTGGAGCTGCTTGTGTTGGCATTCGTACGTTCACTACGTGTGGGTGACTTTAGCTTGTACATAGATACACTGACCAAGTTGGTCCCTTGGTTCTTCAGTCTCAACCACACCCATTATGCCCGTTGGGTGCCAGTACATGTGAGAGATATGTGTAGTTTGGAAAACACTCATCCTGATGTTGCTCGAGAATTCCGACAGGGCAAGTTTGCGATGGCTAAATCCAGGCGAAAATTCTCTCTCATGAGCATTGACCAGGGCCATGAACAAAACAATGGCTTGATGAAGGAAGAAGGAGGGATCATTGGCTTGACACAGGATCCAGATGCCCTTTTACGCTGGGCAGTAGCAGGGCCAGAACTCATCCGCATCATTTCTGAATTTGAGTCTTCCATGGTTGGGAAAACAGAATGTGCTGGCCAGAGAAACCACCATGAGCAAACAGATGCCACACAAAAGCACTTCGCTAGAGAGGTGAACGCACTAGCAAGTGCAATTGATGGCATGGGCAGCCCTTTTGAGGAAGAAAGCCAGGATCTTCTGCGACTGCATTCAAAGGACATCATGGACCAGCAGTCAGTTGAGTGCCTCTATAGTATACAGCTGAAAGGCCAAGAGCAGTATAAAATGTTTGTAGACGAGCGCCTTAGGACAAACACCAAGCCAATAACAGCCACCATCACCAGGAACAAGGTAGAATTGTTTAATGAACAAACACAAAGGTTTAAGAAAGGTGATGCAAAGTCCAGTCTGTTGAGAAATGAATCCTCTCTGTTCGCAAGGCTGTATGTTGCATGCCAGACAAGAGATGGTGATTTAGACAATTTCTTCAGCCATGAAAACCATCCGTTTCCACCATCTCTCTCTTCCTATGGGCAATTACGACTGGGGAAAAAATCGGATCTCATGGGTTGCCTAGAACAGCATGCAGCATCTACATGTGGTACAAGGCCAGACACAGAAGTGACGATCATGGATGGTGCTGTTCTTGTCAACATTCTTAGACCTGGTGGATGCAGAACATTTGGTGACTATGCTGCAAACGTGTTTGTTCCGCATATCAAGAGGGAGCAAAACCAGACTCAACGTGTAGATATTGTCTGGGATCAGTATGTGGATAACAGTCTGAAGGCACAGACCAGAGAAACACGTGTAAGGGGCCCTAGTCAACGGAGACGTGTGCAGGTATCCAGCCCCATACCAAAGAACTGGCAGCAATTCCTTCGTGTTAACAACAACAAAATCGAGCTGTTCAAACTACTAAATGAAGAACTGTTGACACGTACTTCGGCAGAGCAGCCTCTTATTCTTACTGATGGTGCTGATGTACTTTGTGTACCGATTCGAGACATCACTAACATTGCTCCATGTAATCATGAGGAAGCGGATTCCAGAATGATGGTCCATGTGGCTGATGCTTGTAAGCAGGGCTTCCGCAAGATTCTTGTTCGAACTGTTGATACTGATGTTGTTGTGTTAGCAGTAGCAACTGTGCAGCATGTAGGTGCTATTGAACTCTGGATTGCCTTCGGCTGTGGCAAGGAATTCCGCTACATTCCAGTTCATGAGATATCTGCTTCACTTGGGCCCCAAAAGTCATTAGCACTCCCTGTGTTCCATGCCTTCACTGGCTGTGATACAGTGTCACAGTTTGCCCAAGTCGGAAAGAAGACCGCCTGGAAGGTATGGGAAACACATGATGAATTCACTGGTGCCTTCTATGAGGTGCATGATGCACCAGAACAAATAACTGAAGAGACATACACTTCACTAGAGTACTTCACCATTCTTCTATATGACAGAACAGCGACATGTACTTCGGTCAATGAAGCCAGAAAGCTTCTGTTCACACGTAAAGGGCGTGAGATGTCAGTCCTTCCTCCTTCTAAAGCTGCTCTACAACAACATATCAGGAGGGCAGTATTGCAGGGTGGACACCATTGGGGGCATGCTACAATTCCCCATCGCCAGTTGCCTTCCCCTGCTGAATGGGGGTGGACCTGTCCAGAGCATTGGAGACCGCTGTGGACAAATCTACCTGAAGCAAGTGCATCGTGTCCAGAGCTAATCCAATGTAGATGTAGGAGCAGATGCACAGACTGCAAGTGTGTAAGGGCACACCTTAAGTGTACAGTTTACTGCACATGCCACACAGATTGTGACAATGTATGAAATGTGTGAGTAGCTAGTTGATACTGTGTTTGTGTTGCCTAGTAACATACGTGTTTGAATATATATCTCCATTCTATTCTTCGTTTAATTCTGATCACTGTACGAATCACAGTAATTTCAAGCACATACTTATTGTTTAGCTATTATAGTGTAATAAATACTTCTAATAGTCTACATAGATTATCAAGCCAATAGACTGCTAGATAGATTAATCATATTCCCTTCCTGTATAATTTTAACCTGCTGCAAGTAGGAATGTCTTTTTGAATGTTGGATAAAGATGTAAGCGGACTGCTACTATGGTCGGTGAGTTGCCTAGCAACAAAATAAATGTTGTTGTTACTTACTGCTGATGCCTGTAACATTTTACTACTGATATAAATATTATAAATATGTCTAACAAAAGGTGTTGGTGGTTTATATAAAAATTTTCTTCCTGAATCGGCTTATGCTGCCCATTGGTAGGGTGGTTCGTGTTCCCTAGCAACCGTTGCTAAGAAACATGTGATATACAAGGGCTCCACCCCTGTAAATATTGAGTATGGACTGAAGTATCATTATGCCAAATTTCATGCTTGTATCACTAACTGAGCAATTCTAGCTCTATTTTGCCTAAGGCATTTACTTTCAAGATGAAAGTCACGACAAAACGTTTATCAGAAACGTCATCGGACAACAAAGTTTTTTTTTTTTTTTACATAACTCTGATGCAACCCTTGTCAATAGTCGCGATAGTGATAACATGCAACATGAACGGTGCCAGACCGGGTCTCTGTCGAGGGTACACTGAGTAAATTGTTCCAGTCCTCTCGTCCTCTACACCAACTTGAAGGTAACATCATACAGTAGTCACAGATATGACAGTAGTAATTTTCGTTCGCACAGAATCCGGTGTAGCCATTTTAACGCTGATGTAGACCTGTTCGTCTTCGTTCCCTTTGGCCTTTGGATACAGAACCTATTTCACCTTTCTTACTCATGTTATCTTTTCCCTTAATGTTTATTTATTTATTTATTTATCCATTTATGCACATGTTATAAAATTTTCTTAAAAATAAATGAGTTTACAAATGAGGTAAGAATTATGAGTAATGTAATATTGTTAGAAAAATTCGTTAACCATAAAATTTAGGTCTAGTTGCAGAGTTGTAGGTTTTCATTCAGTTCTATGAGGTATAAATCTTTCAAGAGTTGACCTACATTCTTCTCATTAGAGGTATTCACAAAATATATGGACATATCTTGAGTGAAGCTCAATTATTGTTTAAGCTGGAATGTATTTAATATTGTCCTAGATATCTTCCTGATGGGACCCTCTTGAACATGGCGCAAAATCCCCTTGGAGAGATATATAACGGTCATGATGGCATAATCGCCCGGACATTGCCACATGGGAAGTTCGTGATCTGTGCTGGCCATCTTCAGGATATTATGCACAGGTGGGAAGGAACCATTTTTAAACAGGAAACTTGATTTCATTTTGTTCTTACAATTAATATGAATTTGAAGCAAGGGTTTGACGATCTTGCTCATTTCAGAAGTGCTGAGGTTATTATTGGTGAAGGCGTCTCTGAGGGCACGCTTGTCCTTCCAGTATCACAGCTGGAGTAACTGCCGTTGGCCAAAACATTCGCTTCCTAACAAAGTTCATATCGTAGTGCTAGGAAGAGCTATGAGGAACCGTTATCTTGACACAGACGTTGAGCGCACTCTCCTTCTATCTGTCAGGGCATTGGCTCAGTCTGTTAAGACAAGAACCTAGGATAGTAACCGTGGACTCCCTTGAATGTTCTGTGAAGGTCGTCAGTCTCGTTTTCCTCGTATTCTCTGACGAAGGCGATATTAAAATACCTGATGCAGTCAAAGCGTTCTTCAAGTATACCATTATAGAAATAAGCAAAGAGGACAACAAATGTGTGTGTATGTGCCCTGTGTTAGTGATGGAGGATTTCTTGTGCATATTTCCAGTAGGAATCTAATGACGTGTTCAGGGACGCCTACCCTAAAGCAGATTTAGCCAGTGGTCTACAGCGCCTTCCACGGACACATTCGTAAATCAAGACTCAGTGTCCGAGGCCTCTATAATGCCTCTATCGTGGCCATGAGGTCAAGATGCCATAAAGTTTTTCCAGTCAGATATAGGTGGTCGAAACTCCACGTACCTCTACTAACCTAACATCAGCATATTATGCTCCTAAACCTTTGTTTTGCCTAAGTCATTACTTTTGTATTTTTAGTGAGAATAAAACTCAAGAATCCCGGATTATGTCCGTACCCACCCTGGCCACCTCAAGAATGATTAATGTCTAATTGATAAGGGATTAATAAGGAAAATCATTAAAATGACATATGATATTAAGTCTTGTGTTTCTTCTGTTGTCCCTAATAATAATTTAATTTGAAACGTTTAGAAATTATCTGAAGTTGATGTGAATTCTCAAAATTTGGAAATTTATTGGAAATAGATATGTGCCAATATTATATTCCTTATTTTCTAAAATAATCCTCTTGCGTGTACAAAATGACTAAAACATATGATTTCTAACTTTGAGAAATAAATTAATAATTCATTGCACGGTCGTGTTCATACGGGAAGATGGAATTCCAACCGCATATTTAGAGGAAACAATAAAAGTCAACCCTTTTATCTACGGCGTTACTCATTTTGCCATGATGTATAGCCCAACCGTCTCTCTCTCTCTCTCTCTCTCTCTCTCTCTCTCTCTGTGTTTTTGATGCACGTTATTGTTAATGTACGGTGAAATCGATTTTGAGGATATTTTAGGTTCTTTGTACACTATATTCATACGCACACAAACACATGCATATATATATATATATATATATATATATATATATATATATATATATATATATATATATATATAAAAGAATGAAGACAGGAGCAGACACTCAAACAACAGACAAATTGGAGTAACAGAAAGGCGTTCTTGCTTCTTTATCCATTTATTTTTACGCCGACGTTTCGTATCTCTTGATACATCTTCTAGGCTGAAAAAGCGATGAACTTAAACAGTACTGTGTATTAACACTAAAAGGTATACACATTATATACTTAACACCATATTAAATGACAATTAAAAGGAAAAAAAAGGACAACCTTAAAAACACTCACAAGATATTTAAAAAATATTTTAAAAAGTATTTTAAAAAGAAAAAGAACAGCAGAAGAAGGCCGGGGCCAATACGAAAAAAAAAAATTAAATAAATAAATAAAAAAGACACCTACCCACACCGGTAGTGTAAAGCAAACTGACACAGACAAGCAATGCAAGGAGGGGAGAGAAGGGCGTGGGGGGCGGGGAGTATAAACAAAGAAGTTACAGCAGGTAGTTAAGCGATGAACAGCTGGGTGTAAGTTGATTGGTGATTAAGGGCAGGGACAGTTAATTTAATCATAATGAATTCAAGTGTGGTTATCTCTTCCACGTATCGGGTTCTCCCCACAATACTAAAATCCTTAGCATCTACATGCGTCTTACAAATTTTGCTGTGATTCCTTACATTGGACTGCTCGGGATTGGATAATCGACAGCCTGTTCTAAAACTAACTCCCTGATGAGAGGAGATTCGGACTTTTAGCAGCCTCCTGGTTAATCCCAATAAACCCACGAACCATTGCACCTCTTTTCCATGTCAAGGACAAGATTAGCCCCTTGTTTACTTCCGGTGTGATTTATAAATATAATTGTCCTAGATGTGATCTCGGCACTTACATCGGTTGTACCAGGAGGCTGCTAAAAGTCCGAATCTCCTCTCATCAGGGAGTTAGTTTTAGAACAGGCTGTCGATAATCCAATCCCGAGCAGTCCAATGTAAGGAATCACAGCAAAATTTGTAAGACGCATGTAGATGGTAAGGATTTTAGTATTGTGGAGAGAACCCGATACGTGGAAGAGTTAACCACACTTGAATCCATTATGATTAAATTAACTGTCCCTGCCCTTAATCACCAATCAACTTCCACCCAGCTGTTCATCGCTTAACTACCTGCTGTAACTTCTTTGTTTATACTCCCCGCCCCCCACCCCCTTCTCTCCCCTCCTTGCATTGCTTGTCTGTGTCAGTTTGCTTTACACTACCGGTGTGGGTAGGTGTCTTTTTTATTTATTTATTTAATTTTTTTTTTTTTTCGTATTGGCCCCGGCCTTCTTCTGCTGTTCTTTTTCTTTTTAAAATATTTTTAAAATATCTTGTGAGTGTTTTTAAGGTTGTCCTTTTTTTTCCTTTTAATTGTCATTTAATATGGTGTTAAGTATATAATGTGTATACCTTTTAGTGTTAATACACAGTACTGTTTAAGTTCATCGCTTTTTCAGCCTAGAAGATGTATCAAGAGATACGAAACGTCGGCGTAAAAATAAATGGATAAAGAAGAAAGAACGCCTTTCTGTTACTCCAATTTGTCTATATATATATATATATATATATATATATATATATATATATATATATATATATATATATATATATATAGAGAGAGAGAGAGAGAGAGAGAGAGAGAGAGAGAGAGAGAGAGAGAGATACATATATATGTGTGATATACATACATACACACACACACACACACACACACACACACACATATATATATATATATATATATATATATATATATATATATATATATACATATATATATATATATATATATATATATATATATATATATATATATATATATATATATACATATGTATTCCGACCAAGACCCAAAAGGTTTCATCCTTGACTATAATTTCATCAAGGCCTGCCGTTCCTCTCCGGCAAAGATAACGATAAAGCAACGTTGAAACTGTAAATCCAAATAATATCCATTATAAAAATGATGACTGGAAAATGATGTAACTAGTAGAAAAGGGAAGGGGGGTTTGGCGGATGAGTTCGACAATACAGGGGTTAGGCGGAAGAAGGGGTGAGGAGAGATTGAGAATCATTAGGGATGCTATTTTTCACCTGAAATGGTTCCTACATTTCCAGTCGCTCTCCCTTCTGCCTGCATTTCGCCGTATCGAAATGTAGGCCGTGTAATGGTTCAGGGCAGTCACTCCTCTAATAACATTTACAAACTGAAACAGAATCAAAGCCAAGGAGAGAGAGAGAGAGATTTCCTCAGAGGCTTGTGGAATTCGCACCAGATCCGAGACAGCAAGTCCCCTTGATGGTCTCTCTCCCACATCACATTCACAGGGAGGAAAGATGCACCTATTATTTACTCAGTAGTAGTAGAACATTCTCTCTCTCTCTCTCTCTCTCTCTCTCTCTCTCTCTCTCTCTCTCTCTCTCTCTCTCTCTCTTGTCATAAGGTCTCTGGGAAAAGTTGAAGTTCTGAGAGAAGTTCGGAAATGCAAAACAAGTTTTGCCTTTTCCGTATTTGGTTGTGCTTTTGTCGTTATAACTTCTGTTGTAATGTTTTGCTCTTGTTTTCTCGTTGTTATAGCAATATGTGCAACGTTATTTATGGGGATTTAATCAGGCTATACTGTATAGCTAACCTACTTGAGGTAAGTATTGGTAATAAAAATAACTATTACCATTATGAACATGATAATGTAGAATAATATGGAAAATCCTGTGAACTTTTTAAACAACATCCTATCCTGCACTTAGAAAAAAATGATAAGGACAAATAAAGCTAAATTTAAATTATAACCCATTCCCTCTTTTAATTGACATCAGCGTAAATGTGGCCTTATATGAATATTATTAAAATAATTAGTATTGAAAGAATCATCACCTGTTTACGCTTACGTATTGCGGGTATTACTATCTACTCTTAAGAGGGAAAATGCATCGTC
The DNA here is from genome assembly GCA_039081455.1 of Macrobrachium rosenbergii. Taxonomy (NCBI): domain Eukaryota; kingdom Metazoa; phylum Arthropoda; class Malacostraca; order Decapoda; family Palaemonidae; genus Macrobrachium; species Macrobrachium rosenbergii. The sequence goes on from JANJGK010000001.1 coordinate 54,974,388, forward strand.
TTTTTTTTGTTTTTGTGATTAAACTCCACATCTGAATTGTCCTCGTTCTTGTATTCGTCGGGCCTGGGCTAGAAAACGGTATTAGTGTGCTGTCCCCATGGGCCTTTGTTTTGAATGGAGTTCATACGTTTACCAAACGTCATGATACTTTTAATAAGATAATTTAATCTCAAGTTTATTACACCAATTTTAGCTTTTTTTTTTCTTACTCATAGAGCTAATACTTCGTGTAAGAGACTGTCATTAACTAACTCTGAAACTAAGTCCGCACTGGTTCAGTATGAACCAGTAATACTTCCACAAAAAGAGGGCGCTGAGGCCATCTATTGGCACTTTTGAGAAACTTCGAAAATCTGACTTGTAGACACGCGAAATTTTTGTTTTCCCCAGTAATGCAATATACACTTACATTGAATAATCATAAAAAGTTATTTTACTTCAACTCAAGCACTCAGGTTTTCATATATATTTCAGCGTTAATTTAAACAATATTGAGGAGTTAAAAAGGAAATTCGTTAACTTTTTTCTGGCACTACTTAGAGTATCAAGAATTACCAATGATTAAAATAGAATAAGTAATCATTTATTGCAATAAAATTAACACTTTTCAATTCCATATGAAAAGGGAATTAGGTTTGTATATATTCGAATGCTTTAAGGTTACTAGAAATAACAAAATGACATGTTTCCAATGGTCCTTATATGATTAAAATTGTAAAGGTTGTTCTCGTTGCGGCTAACTTGCCAACAGTGTAAACATTGTGGTTCTTTTAGGATTTAGCCTAGACAAGTAAGCAAGTTACTGTATAAATGTGGATAGGGATACTGGATACCTAACTGGTGAAGAAGCTAATGAAATTGCATATCTGCAAACAGTTCCTACTTAGTATTAAAATTAGTCCTCGGACTTGCATCTATTTGCAAATATATTGAACTAAAAATTCGATAACCTAAGGCCTCATTGCCGAAATGGAAGTAGATATTAAATGATATACTAAGAATGCTTTATCTTTATGATGGCTTTACGTTAAAGGCCTTATAGGACGAAAGTGTATTGAAAGTATTAAGTACGATCAAAGACTCTTTCGTAAACAGAAAGCGTAATTACCAACAAAATCTGTAAATGAAACCATTTATTGTCGAAAAGTTGGGTATCGTTTAGCACATTGACTGAGAAAAATCAGTCACTCAATTATTGAGTATATAATTTTGATTGGACGAACGCCATTTACATTATGTCACCTGGGCTCTTATGATCTCGCCACCCTGACTGCAGCAACCAAATCTGGTTATAGCATTTCCTTGAAGTTTTGAAATTTGCTGTTCCTACAGCAAGCTTAAAAAAATTAGGTGATAAAAAAAAATAGAAAGATACTTTTTAATTAGCACCATCAGCAGAATTATAAGGTTTTGGTGAAAATACGATTCGCAAGCAATGGCGCGTTCACAACCGCTGACAATTGAATGAGAGCTGGAAAATTTTCAAAACCTTTAGGGACTACGATTAATATGTTCCTTATTGGATGATATAAAAATTCTGGTGCTAGGTAAATATGTTTTCTATAAATGATTATGAAAATAAGTTACTATTCTACTATGATAGCAAATACCGTATGTTGGCAATCGGGGTGAGAGACACGATTTTAAGTCATGCCAGAAGGAACGTCCAGAAAATGATTGAAAACTAATTCCAAACACTTGTTAATTAAGCATCTACGCTCAAAAAATGTAAAATATTATATTTGATTAATAATATATATATTAATATAAGCATTTTACGTTGTTTAAGAAAAACAAAATAGTTTTCTAATACAAAGTCCATTGTTTATTGTATCGTATTTTGGAGTGAAAAACGTTACAGGAAAAATTCATTTTTTTCCGCTAGAAGCAATAAACAGTTAGCTAAATGTAATTTTATAAAGTAAACTAAATAAAGTGAATCAAAAATTTTATCATAAGACACGCTTCTCTAGTGACAACACGTTACGCGTACACCGTACGTATATTTTTGTGCACGTGTGAACATAGATTTTTTTGTTCTTAAATTAGATAATTTTCTCGATAAACAAATGCTTAAAAGTTTACAAAATAATAAAAAGTGCACCCGAAAGTGTGTGTGAGTTGGCTCGATTTATTTGCTTTTTGGTGATTTTTTCTTTTGTGTTTCCGTGAGTCTTGGAAAATGTCTAAACTTACTTCCAAAGACAGTTATGAGATTATTCATTCATTTATTGATTAATTTTATATGCTCTTTTAGATATTTTCCCCGCCTGTACATTTATGGAATAAATACATAAATACATGTGCATATATATATATATATATATATATATATATATATATATATATATATATATATATATATATATATATACTATGTGTGTGTGTGTGCTCCGTCTCCTTGTTTATGAGGACTGATCAAATGGGAATATTCGAAACTGGGATCAATAATATTTACCAACGAGTGAATTCACTACTGATTCACTCTTACCTACAAATACAATATTGCAGGGAAACATCAACAGTTAACAGGGCTTATTTTTTAAATTTTTGTCTTAGTGTCGGTAATATGGATGGAATTTCCATCATCAAGTGAATTCTTTGATTCCTCATTTAAAGTGGAGAAGTAAATATTTGTGTCTTTCGTGAGCGAGTCTACTTTTGTATAGAGTGAGCCATGTATTAAAGACAATACAAATATGAACGCTGAAAAAGGTAATAGCACTTTTATTAGAGGGTGAACATGGTTAAATAAACCCCTAAAATTTTTGATAGATCATGGTGGCTATTAAAAATACATATAAATTCGGTAAAAGCGACCTGTGACACTGTCTTTCCTAGAGAAAGCACGTGAATATGACCTCTGAAATGAGGCGACATTGGTTTTATTAATAAGAGAACATGATCATGATCGCTCGGTTTGGGTGACATTGCTTGCATTAACGACTGAACATCGTGGTTAACTCTGTCATTGGGATGGCATTGGTTGTAATAGCGAGAGAACACGTTTATGAACTGAAGACTAGATTGACGGAGCTTTCAGAAGCCTTAAAGTTTAGACTTGCAAGCACTGGGACTGTTCTTAGCCTAGTGTCGACCACGTCTAGTCCACTTCCAGCATACGTGGCCCCAACGAGATAATGATAACGTGCAATATGAAAGGTGTCAGAACATGTCTCTGTCAAGGATAGACTGTGTAAATAATTCCAACACTCGCATTCTCCGCCCCAACGTGAAAGTGACGTTATGCAATTGTCACAGAAGCGACAATGGCCATTCTCGTTTGCGATGAATTCGACTGTTCTCGTTTTACATTATTTTGGACCTGTTCGTCTTCGTTTCCTTTGACTTTTGGATAAAGAACTTATTTCTCCATTGCTATTCGAGTTATTTTTTTCATTAAAGGTTTACTTAATTATTTATCTACTCGTTATAGCCTTTTCATGAAAAAAATAAGTATCACAAAATGAGTTAAGAATTATGAGCACTGCAAGATACGCTAGCAAACGTCGTACATCTCCAATTTATAAATGAGGGAAGGAGTTGTAAGTTTTCATTCAATTTGTACGATTCACTTGATGTTCACCGGAGTTACTTCATAGACAGATCAACTCTATGAGCCGGAAATCACCCAAGAGATGGCCTATATTCCTCTCAGCAGTAGTATTAACAGAAGACATGGACATTTTTTGAGAGACGTTCAAATATTGCTTAAACCGTAACGTATATAAAGTCTATAAGATATAACGACAACGGTTTGCAAAAGAGGTGTCAATAACCTCAGTGATGTTCTGCTTAGTTGGAATATTATCTTGAATATCCTCAAAGTGCTTCCTGATATCACCCTCCTGAACATGGCAGAAAATTCTCTTAAAGAGGCGAAACATATTCATGCTGACATGAAAATTGGGACTTCCCCGGATGGGCATTGGAACTAGTAAACTATGCAAATCGTCTTCACTGGAACGTGCATAGGAGGGAGAAGGACTAATTTTCAACACGGAACTTGGTGCTTTTGTGTTCTTAAAGTAAATAACAGTTTGAAGGTCTTGTTCAGGCCAGAGGAGTTGAGGGCATAGGTGATGATCGCTCCCAGGGCGCCCCAATCCTCTCGATTCTTAGGGCTCATGTGCATTTCCTTACAGATTTGAATTTGCAATATCCTGTTCTGAAGGGGATTATTAGAGGTTACCTGTCGTCCAGACCTATCATGATGAGGTAACCGTTGTTAGCCATGACTTTTCCTTCATTGTAGAGTTGTCCACGTGCGTTGTGCCGAGAGGAGCACTGAATAATGGCTCTCCTAGCGCGTGCAGTGATGGCACTGTGCTTTTAACTGTAAAAGGTATTGCAAACCTCACTCATCACACTTATGTCTGTGCCGTTACGAAGATACAAGGCAAAGGAAGCTTCCCCCTCTATACTGTTCACACAAAATTATTGGTGGACTTTCCTGAAGGCTCTAAGGGTTAATCTCGTCTGGTCGTTCACCCTGAAGAAGGTATCATCCAGATACCTGATGTCATTAACACCAAGGCCACGAGAGACAAGATCTACCCAACTGGACCGAGTCGCCTCCCACCTGAGGTAATTACGGAGGCGATGACTCATCTTAGAGGTACCTGCTCGTTACGGCAATTGAACTGCTGTCGCAATAAGGAGGTAGGCAAAGATCCGCCTACATGGGGGATTCGGGGGGAAGTGAGCAGACCTTGTCTCTCTTGGCCTTGATTAACACTTCCCTCAACTATACCCATAAAAATCAGCGAATACGACTCCTGATGAGGATCCTTTACAAGGGTCTCATTTTGGGTGTATATGCCCCCTCCTCTGTTGACGATGAAAGTGTTTTTCTTGTGCATATTTCCGGGAAAAGCTAATGGCGTGTTTGGGGATGCTTATCCAAAAGCGTTATCCTGCGTAAAGGCTTGATTTAGCCTGGTGCAATTGTCTCATTCATAGACAGATTGCGAATTAGGATTACATGTCCAGGGTTTCCATAATCCCCAATTTAGTAGACATGGGGCCATGATGCAAGTAAATGTGATCTTCAGATGTAGGTGCACACAACGGCATGTAGCTACCTTTATAACCTATCATTAATGTAGTGCACTCTATCCCTCAACTGCCTAAAGGCAGTTGAGGTAATTTTGCATGAGTCCATACACTCCTGATATCAGCGGATGAAACTTATACACATCATTACATCGATAAGAAAAATATTTAATAAGACAGAAAAGAAACTGTGCAGTTCCTGCCATTTTATCTTATAATAATAACTTCATAGGATACGTTTAGGAATTTAATTGAATTTTATTTTCTCAAAAATACAGATGAGTCGTATATATTTCTTACTATATAATAATAATGCGACTGCGTGCACAGATCACTCAATTAACTACAACTACGACTTCCTTCTTTGGCAATAAAGTGAAGATACTGAGCAAGATTATGTTCATGCTGGAAGGTGAAATTACATTTGCATACTTAGAAGAAGCAATAAAAGTCACCCCGTGATCTACGGCGTTCCTCATTTTGCCATGACGTATAGCTTTACCCTCTCTTTATGTGTCTGTTTCTCTCTTTCACACACTTATTTAATGTGTGAGTGCGTGTGCACACACACACACACACACACACACACACACACACATATATATATATATATATATATATATATATATATATATATATATATATATATATATATATATATATATATATATATATATATATAAAACTAATAACCGAAGCATTCAGTTCTAGACAACAATTGGAATGCTCTTATATCTCAAATGGCTCTCTTTTCTGCCCAAATTGCAACATGTAGAGACTCCGACCATGTAATAGTTCAAGGAATTTCAGGAATTCGTATATATTCACTCAAAGAGGTTAGTATTCTTTTAGCCAACAATTCTTTTTTGTGGTGGAGGAGAGGACCATATTTATATATCTAATCCAAAATACAAACTTTCTTACACCAGTGCCGCCTCTATGCGTAATTCCTAATTTAGTGTGGAATATTATTTTGAACGATTACAAATACATAAAACAATAACGAGTACATCACTCAACTTAAACCGCTTTATGTCTTGTGAAACAGAAGCAAAGATACAGAGAGAGAGAGAGAGAGAGAGAGAGAGAGAGAGAGAGAGAGAGAGAGAGAGAGAGAGAGAGAGAGAGAGAGAGAGAAATTCCTAAAGGAGCGTCGGAAAAGGTAACCGCGTTTCGGCCCAGATGCGAGACAGGTAGTCTCTTCACGGAATATCTCCCACATCATACCCCGAGGGAGGAAAGTTGCACCTCTCGTTCACTCAGAGGCAATAGAACATTCTATCGACTTCCCTTTCAGCCTGTTCATGCCTATTCAAACTACAAGGAAATGTTTCTCTCTCTCTCTCTCTCTCTCTCTCTCTCTCTCTCTCTCTCTCTCTCTCTCTCTCTCTCTCTCTCTCTCTCTCGTCATAAAGAGTCTGGGAAAGTTGCAATCTCGAGCGAAGTTCAGAAACGTGAAAAGCAGTTTCGTCTTTCTCTAATTTTTCTGGTTTTGCGGTTTATAGGATCTGTTTTTGTTCTCTCTTGTTTATTTTTCTAGCTGTAACAAGATGTGGATCATATTTTGTCGAGATTTAATCATGCTATGAAGCTCACATGGGTGAGGTGAGTACTGGGTCAAAACTAACATATCCCTCATTTTATTAACATCATTATTGATAAAATAATAATAATAATAATAATAATAATAATAATAATAATAATAATAATAATAATAATAATAATAATAATAATTATTATTATTATTATTATTATTATTATTATTATTATTATTATTATTATTATTATTATTATTATTATTATTATTATTATTATTGTTGTTGTTGTTGTTGTTGTTGTTCAGAACACGATAACGTAGTATAACGAGGAAAATCCTACGAACTTATTAAACAGCATCCAGTTCTGCACTTGAGAAGAATATGATAAGAAACACATAAGATTAAATGAAAAGAATAATATATTCCATGTTTTAATGAACATCAGCTTCAACACGAAAAAAAATCTTTGGCCCTATATGAATACGTCAAGAAAAGTTAACATTGAATGAATCTTCACCTGTTTGCACTTGAAGATTTCGGATGTTATTATTTTCTCTTAGGAGAAAGAAAGATGCATCGTCTCTATCGCGATTAAAACGACTTCGTACCTTCCTCTTTCTTGTATTCGTCGGGCCTGGACTACTAAACGGTATTAGTTTGCCGCTCCCATTGGCCTTTGTTATGATATAAAAGTTATACGCTTCCCGAACGTCGTAATACTTTTAACGAAATAACTTTCAGTTCAAATTTACTACAGTACATTTTAGCTTTTTCGCTTACTCATAGAACTGATGTTTTACGTATGAGACTGTCGTTAACTGATTCAGAAACTAAGTTCCTAATGGTTTAGGCGATCACGTGATGACCAGCAATCCTTCATTCATTACTGGGATGATCCAGTTATATTTCTACAAAAAAGGGTGCACTGAACCCATCTATTGGCACTCTTGAGAAACTTTGGTATTTATGACTTATAAAAACACGAAACTATTGTTTTTTTCCCTTTAAAAGCAATAAAAATTTCTTTTTTAATAGACATGAAAATAATTTTTTTTAACTACATACTCAGGAACCCATCTTTACTAAGGCATTATTTAAAATAAAATTGAAGAGTTTAAAAGGAAACTTGTTACCATACTTAGAAAGTGTCAAAAATTGCCAATGATTAAATTAGAATAATTAGCATTTAATTAAGTAGAAAAAACTACTTTATAGGCCTTTACAAGAGTCATTACTTCTTTATTTACTAAAATGTTTCAGGGTCGATATAAGTAGTAAAATGTCACATATTTCCAGTAGTCTCTAAATTCTTGAAATTTACAAAGTTTGTCATCCTGGAGGCTCAGATACCGAAAGTTAAATAAGATTAAATCAAGACATATTATCACATAAATACAACACTGTGTGGAAGTGTACTTTCGATATTTAATTGGTGAAGTAGCTAAGAAAAATATACAATGCGGACAATTCCTTCTCAGTGTTTAAATTTAGTCGACAAGACAAGACATAAAAATGTGTACAAACCTTGTAACATAAAATTATGATAACGTACCGAGTTTTATATGCATACTGACATCAATCAAAATGGAAGTTTAGATTTAATGATCATTAAAGGATGTACTGTCATTAGGGTGGCTTTACATCAGCGTCATTTTGATACGAGTGTATAATAGGTACTAAATGAAATCAAGGGCTGTTTCGTAGGGATAAAACAGAATCACCAATAAAATCTGTAAATTAAAAAAAAAATTAATGAAAAAAAAAATTAAAAATACATTGATTTATCCGCGCCATCAGCAGATCAATTAGGTTTTGGGGATAATACAGTTCAAAAGCATCAGTGTTCACAATCCCTGGCAGTTAAACGTTGACTGAAAAACTTTCAAAACTTAGAGCTGAGGAACTACAAGGCATAAATGTTCTTTATCAAATGAAATAAATGTTATGCTATCAACAAAATACATTTCCTTTAATTTGCTCTAAGAGTAAGTTATGTCTGAGTCACACATTGGCGATTCAAGAACGCGTATGTTGTAACGGCCGAAAATTTGCTCATTACGACGCTATTACGATGCAATTATGAACAAGACGCCATCAATCGGCATGATTCGGAACCGCGTTGGAGAGTTTGACGACGTCCGCCAAGTGATGGCAGATGTGCAAGGCTGCCTTGCACCTACGCAGTCGAGTCACGACAACTGTAAAAAGTTGCTATGTCATGCCGCCAGACGCAATAGTGCCGTAATGGCGTCTCGACTGACGCAACGGGGTCGGCATTTGATTGGGGAAGACGTAAATAGCAATGTCAACATGCGGCATCCAGTACGACTAACGCCATGTACTGAACTTGGCAACCCACTGCATGCGCAGTGGGGATGCGCAGTAGTGTATTTTGGTTCCCTTTTTTTTTGCTATTGTTGACACAACAATAAAAAGAAAAAAGTTCTTGCAACTGTTCTCTAATAATGCTGCTGCAAATTCTTTTTGTACCTTTTGTATATGACACTGTAAATTCTTCTGCCACTATAAATTGTATATATGTACATTTTTATAATATAACAAATTGGGTAAAATGTTTATATTGTGTATGTACTAAATTTTCCTAAAACCACTAAGTTATGTCTATGGCAATACTTTTTCTTGAAATGTTGAACACAGTAATTTTTGGGTAAGAATTTCCTCAACTACAAACCATCTCCAATATTTTCAAGGTTATTAAAATTGAGATGAATGAATGTTGATATTTTCATAAGTTCAGATAAAGAAAAAATGAAACTTAAAACTTGTACAAAATAATGTGCAAATCAATAATATTAAACTGGATATGAATGAGAGTATGATATATTTTTCATAAGTTCGGATTAAGAAAAAATAAAACTTAAACTTGTAAAATGTAATGTGCACATCAAAATTATCAGTATTTTTGAAATGTTTTTAGAATTTCAGATAAAGCTACATAACACATGAAAACTAGTAATAAGTAAAACATATCCCACGGGTCTGAGAGGGAGAGAAAGGCCAAGGGAGAGAATTAATTACCCACAGCTGCCTTTATTATCTATTTTGATTAAAATATATTTTGGATTTAAGATTTTTAGTATTCTTGATGTACTCTAAGAACTTCAGATATAGGTAAATATGACAGAATACAACATAAAAGAAATTATATTTTGTAATAATATCAATATTTTAAAAATTTAAATTTTATTTAGGAATTTTTCATAGTTTTTAAACATGATTTTCTTTTACACAAATAAGTCAGTGAGTTGACTGCAATCAAATACAATTTATTAGGATATTCTGAAGTATATAAGAAGTGAAAAGGTATTTTCTATTTTGAATAAAATATATATTGCATTCAAGATTTTCAGTATTCTTGATATACTTTGAGAATTGCACATGTAGATAAATATGACACTGAATACAACTTAAAAGAAAATATATTTGGTAATAATATAAATATTTTTTTTAATTTTAACTATCATTTAGGAAAGTTACAAAATTTTTCAACGTGATTTTCTGGAGTATGAAAAGGCATTTTCACGACAATGACGGTGCCGTTGCGTCTGTTGGCATGTGATGTAACTAAATCGCAATTAAATCGTCATGAATCGTCACGCCCTCACAGAAGTCGCCGTCCTGTAAAATCCATTAAATGTGGGAGTGGCCTAAATCATCGGCAACTTGCGCGTATGACTAAGTAAATACATAATCTCATCTCGACGTGCAAAATGCTGTTGTAAATGGTTCATTGCGTATGACGTCATGGTGTCCAAATTAGCTGACTTTATTTCTTTTTGTGGCCCAAGGCATGCGACTGATGCCGGTTGGTCGCCAAACCCAGCCATTATGACAGTCGAGGTCTTGAATCACCAGTGTGTGATTCTAGCATAACTATGTATTAAATTCATTTCTTTGGCTGCCTTTCTGCGCGTGTTGTGTGTGTGCGTGTCCCTCCCTTCTCACTTCCCCCTCCCCATCCACTTCCCCCTCTCCATTCCACCTCCCCTTCCCCTCCCACTTCCCCCTCCCCATCCCTCTCCATTCCCCTCCCTTCCCCTTCCCTCCCCTCCCTCTTCACCTTCCCTTTCCCCTTCCCTCCCCCTAGCCTTCCTTGGCTGCCTTTCTACCCTCCCCTTTTCCACCTCCCCTCCCCTCCCCCTCCCTCTCCCCTTCCCCATCCCTCCCATTCCCACATCCTTCCCCTCCCCTTCTCCCTCCCCACTTCCTTCCCTCCCCCTCCCCTTTCCCCTCACAGTCCCCTTTCCCTCCCCTCCCCTTCCACTCCCCTCCCCTTCCCCCATTCCTCCTCCTTCACCTTCCCTTCCTACCCTTCCCCCTTCCCATATGGGTATGGGTATGGGTACGGTACAGTATGGGTATCGTACAGATATGAGTATCGGTATGGGTATGATACAGATATGGGCATGGGTATGGGTATGGTACGGATATGGGAACTAGCAAATGCGAGCGAAAGCGAGCATCTGCTATTTTTTTTTTTTTTTTTTTTTATAAGCGCAGGTAACATGCGTTGGCAATCCTGGAATCAGCGGTATTAAGTCCAGCGACGTTAAGTGATCAGAAGAAACGTGGAAAATGTCTAGAAAAAAAAGTTTATATAATTCCAAGAATATATACTGTTCAACTTATCTGAATATATTGATATTAAAATTTTACATAACGTTTTTAAAGAAAAAGAAGTTTTTTTACCTAATGAACCAAAAATGTCAAACATTTATTGTGCCCTATTTTGGGATGACAAACATAGCTGGGAAAATGCATTTTTGGTGAACAGATTGTCAGGTCACTATCGTTTTACCTGAAGCAATAAAGAGCTAGCTAAAATTAATTTAATATGACAAACTAAATAAAATCATGAAGCGTTTTATGAAGTTTCTCTATTGACAGTACACTGAGTGCAACGAACGTTTATTTGTGTACGTGTGCGTGGAAAACAACTTTTTTTTTTATTAAAACTACTATTAGCTCACTAAGCATGTACTTCAAAGTTTGCCAAATTGTAAAATGTATGCGCACATGTGCGCGAGTGTGTGTATGCATTACGTGTGTATATATAAGAACGTAAATATATGTGAGAACGTAAGTTCTCACAGATATCTACATATATCTATAAATAATGTTATATTTCGAGATTTGCAAAGCACCGGAGGCATACAATATGATTTGTAATTCTTATTCAGAGAGTGACAAAATGCGTCTAAACGCCAACATGAATTTCGTGACCACATAGAAAGCGCATTGCAAAATAACTTGGGAAATCAGCATAACATTTGAGCTCAACAGACGGTTGCAATTTGCAAGACGTAGTTTATTGCAAGATTTAGTGAGCTTTGTGGTGTCCTCTTCTGGGGTTAACCTGCATAATAACAAATACCGTTGGGTCGTGGGAATCTGTCGCGTTTCATTTGCTTTATACTGATTTTTGTCTAGTGTTTCCCGTTATTTTTCAAATTTGGAAAGTTTTCTATTTCAGAGTCAGTTATGCATATTTTTCATTTCACTGATTCTTTCTGTAAGTTTCTATAATTTTCTTTGTCCGTACAATCAACTTATATACATACATAAATACACATTCAAACGCACACCCAAACACACACATACATCTATATATATATATATATATATATATATATATATATATATATATATATATATATATATATATATATATATATATATACATATACATATACATATACATATACATATATATATATATATATATATATATATATATATATATATATATACATACATACTGTATATATATATATATATATATATATATATATATATATATATATATATATATATATATATATATATATGTGTGTGTGTGTGTGTGTGTGTGTGTGTGTTTGTATATATATATATATATATATATATATATATATATATATATATATATATATATATATATATATATATATATATATATGAAACTAGACAGACGCCCGACAATCAAATTAAAATCCCACACCTGGACAGGATTAAGATGTTGACACAGACTCTTGGAAATTATAACTCTTTTGCTTTTACCTACCCAAATACCTTAGCCAAATCCCTGATTAACGTCCAACAAAAGCCAGTCCCCAAAGACACAGGGGTATATGAAATACCTTGCCTCGTCTGTGACAAATCGTATATCAGTTTTACTGGTAAATCACCCCCCAGAGAGTAATAAAACATAAAAGGTCAGTAAGGTATGGCCAACAGAGCTCAGCTATTCTTGACCATATAAATAACCATAACCACTGGATAAACAGGAATACTTCTTGTATAATTTATATAGCAGCAAGTGTCAGTTCAAAACCCATATGGTGGAATCATCCCTGATTATACAAAGAAATACGATGAAATCTATCAAAAGGATCATGGGGCTCAGATATTATGCATAGAATCTTCCTCCAACCAGCGATTAAGAAGATTAAGAAGTTATCAACTGGAGTGACGTAACGGGTGACCTCTGGATTTCTTGGTATAAATACCGCCTGTCTGTATTCCTTACTTCATTCATACACTTTCCAGTAGAGGGAGACTGTTTGGTCTCTGAAATATAGCAATAGCTTTCTATCTTTTGGTATTTTTATGGGCTCCTATCATTAGATATATATATATATATATATATATATATATATATATATATATATATATATATATATATATATATATATATATATATATACATATATATATATATATATATATATATATATATATATATATACATATATATATATATATGTATATATATGTATATATATGTATGTATATATATATATATATATATATATATATATATATATATATATATATATATATATATATATATATATATATATAGAAAACAGAAGTAGTTGGCGCAAGCAGGCCACAGCATATCTCAGGACAGGGTGACAAGGAGATAGTCGGTCATCTGTAGGTGGTATTTATTTGCCGACGCGTTTCGTAACACATTGTTACATCATCAAGGCTAAAAAAGAAAATTTACAAATTAAAATACATGGAATAAAACTAACGACTTCAAGAGAGTCTCAACATGCTATATAAATATACATTAAAACAAGACAGTTCATAAAAAGCACCTGCTAGACTAAAAGGTTGAAGACTGAATGACTAAAAGGGAAAAGGAAAGCAGCAAAGAAAACTGGCTCAAGCCAGATACAACTGAACAGAGGTGGTGTGTGAGTTCAACTTAGGAACTAGCTGTTTTATGAATAACGATTCCAAAATTAACAGTTCGTGTGGATGACTTGTTTGGCCCAAAACAGAGAAGTCAGAATAATCAATACTTGTATTACATATATTTGAATGATTTCTGATATTAGAAAATTCTGGATTGGACAATCTGCAACCAGTACGGTGACTAACACCTTTATGTGAATCTGCTCTGACCCTCAGCAATCGTTTAGTCGATCCCACGTAAGTCCCCAAATTACATCTGGGGCAAGTATATTTATATACGACTGACGATTGCATTATTGGGCAGATTCTATCCTTAAATTGCACAAAATTTGTATCAACATGTTCGCAGCACCTTGTCTTTTATCGATTTTATTATTTTTCAAATTCTTTTTAACAAAAACGGGTAGAGGTACTGTTATCTTAAATAGAGATGATTATATCAGTAAAATGGAGTCTATTCTCAGTGATGGAAGCAAGTTTCAAAAAATCGGTAACCCTGATTGCAAACATATATTTAAAGTTGAAGATAAAATCAACAGGTTTTTAAAAGAACTTAATACCAAAAATATCATCAACAAAGATACTTATGAAGAGTTACATTGCTCAGGTACGTCGTTTGGAATTTTATATGGTCTGCCTAAAATACACAAAGACGGTATTCCAATGAGACCAATATTGTCATCAATCCACGCTCCTAACTATAAATTAGCCAAATATTTAGTACCACTATTAGAACAATTGACTTCTAACCAGCACACTTTAAAAAACTCCGAAGAGTTCAAATCATATATTTTATGCCAAGACTCTGATTTATATATGACTAGTTATGATGTTGAGTCATTATTTACAAATGTCCCAGTGGAGGAAACAATTGAAGTTATTTTGGATAAAATTTTTATCGAACCCAATGACACTTATTTTAATTATGATCGTTGTCTTTTTAAGAAATTGTTGGAGTTAGCAGTGCTGGACACTGCTTTCATTTTTAATGGTTGCTTGTAGAAACAGATAGATGGGATGGCAATGGGATCACCTCTAGGCCCCACGTTTTCCAACATTTTCATGTGCTCCCTGGAGGAGCGCATGTTGGAAAATTGCCCCCTTAGCTTTTATCCTCTTGTATATAAACGGTTTGTCGATGACACCTTCGTTCTTTTCAAATCAGCTTTTCACGCTGATCAGTTCCTCTCGTACATTAACGAAGTACATCCAAATATTAAGTTTACATTAGAAAGAGAGGACAATAATCAATTACCATTCTTGGATGTTTTGGTGTTCCGACATAATGACAGTTTTAACACTTCCGTTTTTAGAAAAAAGACTTTTACTGGTCTGGGTTCAAACTTTTATAGTGCTTGTTTTTATTATTTTAAACTAAATACAATTTTTACTCTCCTCCACCGGGCTTATACTCTAACCTCTTCTTGGGACTCTTATCATAAAGAAATAATTTTCTTGCACAAATATTTTACCGATAATTGGTTTCCATCTCATGTTTTCTTTAAACACTGTAAGAATTTCTTAAATAAGAAGCTATCTCACTCGGCTGTTATAAGTACAGTACCACGGAAGAAACTCTATGCAGCTATCCCATACGTCCTAGACGATAAATTTAGAAGTAATCTGAAGTCTGCAATAGAAAAACATTTTAACATGTTGCAAGTCATTTTAATACCAAAAAATCCACTTACAATAGGGTCCCTTTTTAAATTTAAGGATAGAATCTGCCCAATAATGCAATCGTCAGTCGTATATAAATATACTTGCCCCAGATGTAATTTGGGGACTTACGTGGGATCGACTAAACGATTGCTGAGGGTCAGAGCAGATTCACATAAAGGTGTTAGTCACCGTACTGGTTGCAGATTGTCCAATCCAGAATTTTCTAATATCAGAAATCATTCAAATATATGTAATGCAAGTATTGATTATTCTGACTTCTCTGTTTTGGGCCAAACAAGTCATCCACACGAACTGTTAATTTTGGAATCGTTATTCATAAAACAGCTAGTTCCTAAGTTGAACTCACACACCACCTCTGTTCAGTTGTATCTGGCTTGAGCCAGTTTTCTTTGCTGCTTTCCTTTTCCCTTTTAGTCATTCAGTCTTCAACCTTTTAGTCTAGCAGGTGCTTTTTATGAACTGTCTTGTTTTAATGTATATTTATATAGCATGTTGAGACTCTCTTGAAGTCGTTAGTTTTATTCCATGTATTTTAATTTGTAAATTTTCTTTTTTAGCCTTGATGATGTAACAATGTGTTACGAAACGCGTCGGCAAATAAATACCACCTACAGATGACCGGCTATCTCCTTGTCACCCTGTCCTGAGAGATATATATATATATATATATATATATATATATATATATATATATATATATATATATATATATATATATATATATATACATATATATATATCGCTAGAAGTATTTATTAATACTTCTCACTTCGCCCCATGTTTCCCTTTTGAAAAGTCACAGTCTGAGCCCAAGGAGACAATCCTTCTGCTACTCCTTGTTTTTCAAGCTTAAACCGGACAATGGATTCGTCAAAGTCCAAAGTACCCTTCCATTATGCTCCTTATACGCCTCGCTAAAGTGTCACCCTAATCTTACCTTTATGATCTGCTGGCCAAAGATTTTCCATTCCAGATAATGCCTTGTCCCTGGGACACATGAAAACCGATGTCTAACAGTATCAGTGCACCAGTGAACTCTCTCACCTGACTTGGTGAGGCACTGAAAGCCAGCATTTTGGGGAGGTCATAAAAGGCCAGGACAGGGGTCAAGCCAGAGAGATGCAAACCGAACACCATCGAAGGATCACGAAACTCGTGGGTCCTGAAACTCCTTTGTCCTGACCGAGAGCCTCCTTATCCAAGAATCCCTCTGAATATCCAGTTAGAACTCCACATGATAGAGGCTCTATTGAATTTTGATTCATGCAATCTCCTTCCAGTATTGAAAGTAAAGTCTGGTTAGAAGGTTCTTCGGTCCATCCTTTTCTTCTTATTTTCATTTCTGTTCCTTTCTCCCCATGAGCTAAGACCCGTTGATTCGTTGTCGATATTGACCATCAGTGTTAATCTGTAAACTGCCTGATCATAAATTGACGTCACCTCCTTGAGCCTTAGGCAATTTCCCTTGGTACAATTAGATTTTGTTTTAATCTGTCGAGTATTAATGTGCCCTTTCTCCACGTTTGCAGGAAGGTCGTATAAGCTGTATTCACCGTTTGCTCCACTGTACCCACATACTGCAACCAAACCCATCAATTAAATGTTGGTTATCTCAGTACTGCTATTTGGCACTCGATTTATTAAGTTCTTACATCAGTTAACGTGACAAGTGCTAAGAACCCAATGTATATGGCTCTGTGTAAATTACTCTTCTGATTAATGCAAATATATGTAATCAACTTAACTCCAGAATTTCTCTACTGAGTGATTTCTCAAATTGAAATCCCATTTTCAATAACTATTTTTTTGTTGTACATGTGTTGCTCTTCAGTCAGTTGCAGCGGCGACAAGGTAAGAGTAATAGATAAATCAACAATTATAACTATATATATATATATATATATATATATATATATATATATATATATATATATATATATATATATATATATATGCAGTATATGCACAAAAATACATGTAAGTTTGTTTGCTGGTATGCTAAAGTTTCTGAAATCATATACATATACACATACCTATATATACACATGTATATAAACCCTTGTATACATATATGTATACACACCCATGTATACATATGTATCAGTCGATTTTATACTTATGCATACATAGATATGCATACAAATGTACACATATGTCTCCATGGGTATTTATCCAGATGTATACATACTCACGTTCTTGTATGCATACTCAGGTATAAACATGCATACGCATCAATGTATACATATAATATATATATACAGACATGTGTATACATATACTGTATGTATATATACATGTATATAATGTAAGTTTGGGTCTAATTCAGTTAAATTAATATTTTAATTATTAAAATATTAATGAATTTTACTTATGATTTCTGTTTTTTATACACAGGTTTAAAATGCATATTCCTGTGTGTAAAAACACATATACATATATAATAGTGTATTAAACTGTGTATATGAATATAATTACATTTTCACATTATTAAATACACACCCATTAAAATAATCATGAATCATTTTAATGCTTGATAAATTCATTTAAAAATGTATATTCCTGTGTATGTAGAAACTTGTATACATTTATAAATAGTGTATTAAACATTGTACAAGAATATAGATACATTCACTCACAATTAAAAGCACACAGCTTTACAAAAAACAAATAATTTTAATGCTTGATTAATTCAGTATAAAATATATTTTTTAAGTGTGTAATCTTATACTAATATCCAATTATTAATACACCATTTACAAATGTATGAAAGATTATCCATGCACAGGAAAACACTGTTTTATTTGAATTTATCAAGCACTAAAATTGCTTATGAGTTTTGTTTTAAAACCTATGTGTATTTCAAAATGTTCACATAAGTATATTTATATATTTATATTCATACCCAATGCACCATGTGGGTAAGATTATTCATAACCCATCCCCCCAAAATAAACCATACGAACATCTTTGTTACGGAAGTTTTTGTCATTTTTTTCAGTGTCTTTAGTTTGAGTTCATAAATGTGTCAGTCTTTACCATTCCTTTCCTATATATTGAATAGAGAGAGTGAGAGAGAGAGAGAGAGAGAGAGAGAGAGAGAGAGAGAGAGAGAGAGAGAGAGAGAGAGACAGACAGACAGACAGACAGACAGACAGAGAGAGAGAGAGGTTTCATGGAACAAAATGAGAGAAAGGGCGGTTTCATATGTTTAATCCTTTTCTAAACAGTTTTGCTCGTTTTCCAAAATGTTTCAGTTTTTAACCTTCCTATATATATATATATATATATATATATATATATATATATATATATATATATATATATATATATAGAGAGAGAGAGAGAGAGAGAGAGAGAGAGAGAGAGAGAGAGAGAGAGAGAGAGAGAGAGAGAGAGAGAGAGAGAGAGGTTTTATAACTTTGTCATTTTTCAGTAGTTTTAGCCCATGTTCCAAAATGTTTAAGTCTTTAACGTTCCTTATACAGTCAATTAAAAATATTTGTTCTTCTATTAAATGATTTTTATCATATAAATCACAGATCTGATTTGATTGATAAATAGTTTTTTAGACCATTTTAAAAACTTTTTTAATAGTGTATTTAATACTGGACATTGTTCAATACACACACATTCAAACACACATGATGGTGCGTGTATAGTAATACTTAGATCGTTTTAATACAAGATAAATATTTTAAACTTAGACTCTGCTAAATGTGCTAATGTCTTTAATTTTGAAACATAGTTTACCTATACCGTATTTAAGCCATATAAAACACTTAGAAACACACACAAATGCAAACTTTAATAAACGCTTATATACATGGTAATTTTGAATGGTTTAAACATGCTAAGTGTTAAGTGCAGTACATTTATAAATAAATATCTTTAAAATCAAGGTTAAAAGTGAAGTACAGTATATTTTTTAAATAAATCTGATTAAACAGAATGTTAAGTGCATAGTGTACTAAATTTTAAACAAAACTCTTTAGACTGCATGTTAAATGTAAAGTACATTTTAAAAAATCCGATTAAAATGAATGTTAAGTGCAAAGTATAGTACATTCTTCAGTAAATCTCTTTGAATTAAATGACAGGTGTAAAGTACAGAATTTCTCAGTCCTATTGGAAAAACTTAACCAACCAATGATTAAAAAGACGAGTTAACCAGACATTTCATTTGTCCGCCCGAGATAGAATTTGAAATATTCTAATGGCTACCTAGTTTCTCGGTTGTAAAAGACGTCCCCTCCTTCGTAATTAACCACAACCTAACGCACGCGCTAACAATGTTATATATGCAAATAAAATGGCACCTTTCAACAGTGCAGCAGATAAAACCATTCATCCAAGGGCGGGGGTACCTCAGGGATCCTCCCTAAGACCTATACTTTTCACGGTATACGTCAGTGATGATACCCCTCCCTAATATGCAAAGTAAAATTCATAAGCACCCATTCCGCTAATGTCACCCAAATCGAAACCCTGTCTCCCACCCTATTGGTTCGATGGCCCCTTTCATAGCTTACCACACTGAACGCAGCCTTATGGTGGTTTTCATGTTGACTTAAGCCAGTTTAATGTACACCAACCGCAAATCTTACTGTGAAGAACATTTGCTTAAAATTCACAAACTTTGTAACCTTACCTTTGCTGTAATACAGCTTTCTACATAATCGGCTGCACCATAGTCATATTAACTGAGGTGCCTCTTAAGTCTGATAATTAATAACAAAGCCAATACTTCATGATGCATAAAATTGCTCTTAATATAAACATATCATAAAATGTATAAAATAAATAAAATTATTTACCGTAATACAGCTTTATACACAGTTCGCTGTCCCATAGACACATTACCTGAGATATCTCTTAAGTAAGATAATTTAATAACAAAGGCAATACTTCATAATGCTTAAAAGTACTCTTGCGGCATTTCTTAGTCAAATGATTTTATATCATTACCCTTTCCAGACTCTCGACTGACAGCCAACTCAAGAACTTGCAGAAATTTGGAAGCAATATATATCAAGAACTCGCAGAAATTTGGAAGCAATATATATATATATATATATATATATATATATATATATATATATATATATATATATATATATATATATATATATATATATATATATATATATATATATATTTCAACAAATCACTGGAGACGTGTGCTGATCATATATGCATCAGCCAGGAGAAAGGTGAAAAGAAATGACTTGAACCGAGCGCTTTCATGTATTTCCACACCTCATCAAGGTTCAGGTACAAGTGACCAGGAAACAAATACAGAGTCACAAGAAGACTTCGTGGCAAGACAAACAATGCTAAAAAGATAAACTACGCTAACAATTACCGAACAGTGGTAATGCTTAATAGCCTACTTGTTTTAAAATACCATTCGATAAAATTTCATCAACTTTATACAAACCTAGGCTGATATTTAATAAAGTGTCACAGGCCTTTTTAATTATACAGGATTCTATTAAATTTCTTTTCGCTAGATCTCTGGAAAACATAATTTCCTTTGATTCCATCCAATTAATACCATGATTACTATTATTTGTGTGTACAAATGATGCAATTGACATATTACCAGTTCTTACAACTGGTATTATGTCAAATGCTTTATATATATATATATATATATATATATATATATATATATATATATATATATATATATATATATATATATATATATATATATATATATATATATATATATATATATATATATATATATATATATATATATATATATATATATATATATATATATATATATATATATATATATATATATATATATATATATATATATATACACACATACACAAACACACACACACACACACACACATATATATAAATATATATATATATATATATATATATATATATATATATATATATATATATATATATATATATATATATATATATATATATATATATGTATATATATATATATATATATATATATATATATATATATATATTACCCCTATGTATATTTTGTTCAGTCATTGCTGGAAGCAGCATCCAGTAATTCTGCTTAATATAAATTATCTGAGACTAGTAACCCTGATTATTGTTATCATTATTCACACATATGTCAGGTGGTGACAAATTTCAGATATTCCTCCCTAAATCGAACTTTTCTGTAGGATATTTGGTAGCCAGAAGTCGTGCCGCTTTTCATGGGCAGGAAAGGATGTTATGAGGAAACATGTTTGTTCCCTTTTTTATCTTAATTTGATCAAATTACCAAGTTTATTCGCGATTCTTATTAGTTTACGTTTATAAATACTTATTCCGACTGCAAGCAAAGGAACAAAGTTTTCGGAATATTCTACAAATTTGGAAGCTATATGTTTTGTCTTGTTTTTACACGTTATTCCTTACGCACAGAATACAACAAGAAAAAAAGCATTACAATGAAAACGATTTTTATAAATTAATTTTATTTCCAGAACGCGGATAATATTGATTCCCTAAAATTTCATCTTGCCATGGCGAAGTCTTTGAGACAAAGAATGGACAAAAGATAATGAAAAAGTAAAATTCGTGAAATCGTTGCATTACCAAAATAAAACAAGTAGAAAATGAGGCGAAGTTTCTTCGGCGCAATCGAGTTTTCTGTACAGCGTATAATGCTGCATGAAACTCTCGATGTGTTGCAGTATGAAACTCACAACGACGACTAGGTAGCCCTCAGTTGCTCCCCAGATGCGGTCAAGAAAGATACCTTGGCGGCTGGCACATTCTAACAGTGCCAGACGCATGATACATGACTAACCTTAACCTTAACTAAAGTAAAAACTACTGAGGCTAGGGGGCTGTAATCTGGTATGTTTGATAATTGGAGGGTGGATGATTAACATACCAGTTTGCAGCCCTCTGGCCTCAGTAGTTTTTAAGATCTGAGGGCGGACAGACGAATAGTCATCTCAATAGTTTTCTTTTACAGAAAACTAAAAATGCACAACTTGCAAAAGTTATAGAAAAATCATCATTAGAGATATTTATGCAACTTATATTCCTCTGATAGGTGCTATCTCATTTTGAAAGAAAGAGTAACATTACTTTGAAACTTCTCTGAAGGAGAACGTTCGAAAACATATAGAACAAAAATTGCCAGTAAGCGGTCCCTGGAGGCATCAAAATCTTGCAATAATACTTGACTTGCAGGTAAGCTTGACGAAAATCAGCCAAGGGAACAAGCAGGCTTTAGAAGATGGTACTCCACAATTGACCATCTACAAACTGTAAAAAAAAAAAAAAAAAAAAAAACGAATATAAAATCCCACTAGTAGTAGTGCAGCAGATTGCTGTAAAAATCGTTCAGATAGTGAAACAAGCATGAAATTTGGCACAAACATTCCTAAGACTACGCTCTCTTAGAAAAGGGCGCTGGCCACCTGAAAATCCAAGATGGCGGCTATTTTTCAAAATGGCCGCCATCTATGTTGAGATTCACTGGTTTGGGAGCATCTATTGGATGGAATATGCCAGTTTTTTTTTTTTTAAACCTCGACTTTTAGGTTATAAAAATGTTCCATACCACACATTTTATTGAAAACCCTTACTAAATTAATTGTAACCAAGATGGCGTACAAAATGGTTGCCATAAAAGTTTTTTTTTCTATCCACAGCGCTAGCAGACATAGAGACCAACTGTTTTTATTTAATGGTATATTCATGTGATCAGACAGTTTAACTAATATGCTATTTTCAACTGAAATAGTAATGGTATGGTCACATACAACATTGTGTCTAAGACTGTAACCATAAAAAGAAAAGAAGAGAAATACGGACTAAACGCAACCAATCTATGTATAGGTCTCTCAACCTACACCTTTGAAAAATTCGAGGATAAGAAGGTAGGCATAGCATGACACGTTGGATGCTCAAGCTAGATTATCTACTGAAGAGAGGGCAATATTTATCTAGACTTCACATTTGCAAGTGCACAGAGCTGTGCAGGGAAGACCCAGCTTGTAGCACTTGCACCTTTCCCGACAGCCTGCTTTGCATCCACATTTGGTAAGCTGTTGGCAACTCTTGGCTAAGGGCGAGTTGGTTGTCCAGAGGACTTGCCATGCTTCACCAGACTTTTGCCATCCCCACTCAGCAGGGTTCTCTGGCTGTGGCTGACACTGGGTGGCCTGCCCCCACACACAACCAGCCTGGTACGCAGCACGCTTGGTGTGTTGGAGGAGAGCTCCCCTGGTTGGTGGAATGGCCTCATATGCCCTTTGTTTTCTGGCAAACATATCAAGTCTAGCCTCATCCACAGTGCCAGCAGTGCTGGATCTTTCATACATAAGTATGACAAACCTCTCCAGGACCTTCAGGTCACTCTCTTCCACTCTGAGAGGGTAGTGACTCAGTTTGGAGAACACAGTGGAGGCCTCTGGAAAGATGTTCCATGTCTGCCAGGCGGTCTTCTTGCCCTTGCTCCGGAAGGCTGACACTGTATCACAGCCTGTGAACGCATGGAAGAAGAGCATGCCATTCACCTTCTCCTGGCCCAGAGAGTTGCACAGGTCATGCACAGCAATCCAGCGCAGGCTCTGGCCTTGGCCAAATGCCACCCATAGCTTCTCTAGCCCTAGATTTTGGAGAGTGGAGAAAGCACTGACTGCAACGACAAGAACATCTGTGTCATTTGCTTTAACCGTGATGGTCTTGGCTCCATGTTCTGTGGCATATTTGGCATGGAGAAAGATGCGGGTGTCAGCTTCCTCATGAGAGCACTTTTCCAGTCCCTGAAGACTAGCCTCATGAGTGCTGAGGACAGCAGACCCTTTCGTGGCAATGACAACATTTGTGGCAGACATCTGGGCAACTTTGTCTGCCAGGAACTGGAACAACTCTGTCTTGTTGGCATCGTGTCTTAGGAAATTGCGCCAGTTGGATGGAATTGTGTTCTTGTCTGTCACCTTGCGCCTTCCTCCTTGACCACGTTGGAGCCTGGTCTCAGCTTTGAGGCTGGATGTATTGTATACATCAAATACAAGATGTGATGATGTGTACTTGCTGCTATAGGATTGTATCACAGGCAAGAAGTCGCAAAGTGCATAGCCCTCAAAGGTCTTTCCTTTCTTTGGTGGCAAGGCATGGACCAAAGCTGATCCATCTACAATGAGGACATCAGTCTTTGGTTCTTTGTCTTCTAGTGTAACATGACTCTCCAGGACCGAGGTCAGCTGAGACTTCTGACATGTGTACAGCCTACCACCCTCACTAAGGGAAGCTGGGAATGTTTGATTCTCGTGCTGGAAGAATTCCTGCAGATCACATTCACGGCTCTGACAGGATATAAATAGCTTTGAGAAAAGCTGGCAATCCTCCTTCAGAAGTTTCTGCTTTGACTGTTCTACAGGAGCAGCTTCTTGCCTGAAGAAGTCAGTTCTGTTCTTTATCGGCTCATAGAAGGAGACTGCATTGTTTGCCAAAGAGTCTGAAAACTTCTGAAATTTAGTGCGGCCTCTGTCAAGGTGTGTCTGTAGAAGTTCTGCTGAGCTGGGGTGGGCAATGTCTTTGTTGTCAATGGAATACAGATCCTGGCTCTCTTCCTGAAAAGGACTTCCCAAGTGTTGCAAAGCCAATGACAGCTTGCTGACTCTCTCCAAGAATGTCTTCTGCGCATGAGGTGTTTGTTCATGGTGTGTTGTCTGCTCATTAGACTCCTTACTTTGAACCTCTGTTTCGTATGCAGACACCAAGCGGATGATCTCTGGGCCAGCCACCATCCATCTTCTGAGTGCTGACGGATCTTCAGTCAGCCCAATGGCTCCGCCATCAGCCTTTATAAAGGCATTGGTCTGCTCATGAGCTTGGTCAAGAGCCATTGCTGAGAACTGGCGACTGGTCTTGTGCACAACAAAGTTGCCAGCCTTGAACTCCTTGTGCAACTCTGGGTGTGAACTCTCTAGGGTAAGCATGTCCCTGAGGTGAATAGGCAGCCAACGAGCATAGTTTGTATTATTGTTGGAAAAGAAGTAGGGTATCAGCTCATGCAATGCCTGGCAGTAGAGGACAAAATTGGCCTCACGGAAGGACCTGATTAGTAGGAATATCACAAGTTCCATAGACAACACCATGTGCCAGAAGTGGAACTGTGGACTCTGCTGTCTTCGAAGGTCACACCACTCCTCAAACTCTAATGCCTGCTCATTGTTGTTTGCTTTCTCAGCACAGTAGTCAGTGTATGCTGTCCTCAGGAGTTTGTACAAACTAGAGGCTGTAACCTGGTGCATCTGCCATGTCCTGGTTACACTTGCAGCTGACAGGAAGGATTCTGCAGTTCCAGATGAAGCAACTCCTGCCTCCACCAGAGCTCCTGTCCAACCACTGCCATGAAGAAGAGTACCAAGAGATGTCATTGCTGCCATCTCAATGTGCAGACCACCAAACATTACCAGATACTTGTCTTCGCCATACTGATCAGGCCACTGCCACTGCACCTGCTTTGCTACGGCATAGATTGGCTGATCAGCTGTGATTATGGGTATCTGGCCAGGGTTCAGAAAATCAGTGACATCCTGCACTTTCGGCATCACGTGTTTGATCGTAGCAACAGAATGAGCCTGATCACGCAGGAGAGGAAGCAATGAAGTTATGGTTACTTCAAATTCTGGGCTTCTCTTCATTGAAGCGTGATGAGCTGACCACGTCAGATTCACTGCATCATCTATTTCCTGGGTGACTATGACCTTGTCTAGCCACTGATACTCCAGTGCAAGCTGTGGCCCCAAGATATCTGTGGGTGGCTTTGGTATTGCAGTGTTTGGTGGCACAGGGTTCTTTGTCAAGTGCTCACCTCTTTTGTCCTTCTGACAAAGACAACACAAACTCCAGTTTGTTTTTCTACTGCTCAATATTGGATTGGCATCACATTCTGCCATGATTTCACTTTTGATTAAGGCCGAGGGGTTATCCTTTTACCACCTTAAACAAAGCACACATTCCTGTATGGGATTCAACTAGGTTCGGTCTCCCTACACCTAGCCCGATCATTCATCCAGTGCCATTTAAGTCCCGTGTGATCTGTACACCATCCGGGTAAGTACATGAACCATCATGTACAGCCCCCATACCCTTGGCTCGGCTCTCCCGCGCTGGCACATCCTGTCTATTCAGGTGCGGCTATCTAACTATAGCTGGTCTGGGGCTGTTAGAAAGCATTTGGGACACTAAACTAAACTATACTACAACTACTAGTCTAAGACTACAGGATTAGTAAAGCTGGATTAGCTGGCACTGAACCCCATGCTGAGTTACACAGCAGTGATGTCACCAGTGTGCCCTGGTTGTGTGCAGACATACACTCTTTTACATTTATTAATTTTCCTTCAAAATTGATGAGTTATTCGAAAGAGATGGCCTCATTAGGATCTAAAACCACAGAAACCAAGATCCATGCTTAAAACGATAATTGTTGAACGGGTATTATTTCTCATTATAATTATTGTTTCTACCTTTTCTTGGCAGCCATATAGCCCCCATATTTAAAGGTAAACTGTACTGGGAAGCTACAGAAACATAATATTCACAAGAAATAGTATGGAAGAGCTTTACCATATTGCTAGAAGCAAATACATGCCATTCTAGTGAAAAATTAGCCAAAATCTGTCGATACTGGCCGCCATCTTGGAATTTGGCCGCCATATTAAATTTTTTGCGTGGCCAGCGCCCTTTTCTGATAGAGGGAACTTTAAAGAGCACTTGTGCAAAATTTCATGCTTGTTTCACTATCTGAACGATTCTTATGAAATATGCAATTATCTGCTGCACTATAGTAGCACTTGTAGATTACACCAAAGCATTTGACTCAGTCGAAACTGAGGAGGTCATGTCAGCGCTGGAAGAACAGGGAGTTGACTCAGTTTACATCAATGTCCTCCGTCACATTTATTCGCCTCCACAAGGACTCAGAACCATTCCAACTCAGGCAAGGTGACACAAGCTCACCCAAACTGTTTACTGCCTGCCTGGAGAGGGCTTTCCGACAACTCAACCTACAAGAAAAAGGAATAAGAATAGATGGAGAATTCCTAAGTCACCTAAGGTTTGCTGATGGCATCATTATCGTTGCCCTCACCAAAGAAGAGCTTCAACAAATACTCACCGAGCCAAATGAAGCAAGCAAATCAGTAGGCCTCCACATGAACTTCCGTAAGACCAAAGTCATGAGCAATAATTACACTGAAAATGCAGATGACATACTTGAAATTGAAAATCAACCAATTGAGGAAGTGGACCATTACATCTACCTTGGACAACGAATCTCTCTACATGACGCCTTCAAAGAGAGCGCAATAAAAAGAATAACCCTTAGTTGGCAGGCGTTTGGAAGAGCCAGTACAGTGTTAAAAAATAAGAGGATTCCTATCATCTTAAAAAGGAGTCTTTGATCAGTGTATCCTCCCCACTGTCCCCTATGGGGCCGAAACTTGGAATCTAAAAAAAAAGCTTTCCCTTAAATTACGAACAATGCAGAGGGCACATGAGAGAATTATGGTAGATCTAACTTGGAAGGATAGAAAAACAGCTAAATGGATATGTCAAAAAACTAAAGTAAAGGATATCCGTCAAACCATCAGTAAGCTGAAGTGGAACTGGGCGGGGCACATTGCCAGGATGACAGACAACAGGGACATCACGAACAACCTTCTGGACGCCCCGAGGATACACGAGAAACCGACGAAGACAAAAAATCCGCTGGCGAGATGACTTAGACAAACATAAACGATAGTGGCACAGAGCAGCGGAGGATAGAAATCTGTGGAAGAACCTGGGGAAGACCTACATCCAACAAAGGACTTTTGAAGGCTGAAATGATGATGATGAAATCGCAAGCAGCTTTGCGCTGGTATCCAAAGACTTTTTGAACTGAGTATCCTCCGAAATCGTGAGAGGTATACTTATCAAAGCATCTTGGGAAACGATACATTAGGCAGGTTTGGTCTAAATAACGACTGCAATCGGCATAGTGTCCTTGTCAGGAGATTCATCCAATTCAGGAGTCCGGTTATTATGTTATGCCTTCTGGCCTTTTATAATTATTAAAAAGAATTTTCAAAAATGTCTTGTGGAGAGAGGCCGCTCAGAATTAAATCCTCGCTTTAAAGAGAGATAAACAGATTCAAGAGGAAACCAGTTACCGAATATAGAAAAGTGCATTTTTAAATAACGGGTATAAGCCACGTTTAAATTATAGCCTTCATCTACAGTGAGCGAATATACTGGTGTAAAATCATAAAAAAAAATGCTCAAGTTATCAACCCCAATAGCCAATATTTGTGGTTAACTTATATCCATTCAATCAAATTGCAACCCACATTATATACAGTAAAACTTTTAAATACAAATACCCCATAATACTGAATTCACATTAGCTTGGTTGTAACTTATGCCCAGAGTGAATTATGCGTCATTACTGCATCTGCCCGGCAAGGATTCATACCAGTATCTTCTGGGCTTGATGCAAAAATGGCAGTGACTTATCACTTCCGTTATCAAGAGACACATCAGCTCATTTCGACTCTGTCTACAAAGTCCCATAGAATTAAGGTTCTGTATTCGGAATCGATACCAACCCACCTAAACCTAATATATTAGGTAACTGTAAAAAAAATAAATCTTTATATCGAATTTGCTTTACGTTTAGAATAATCTACTCCCAGAGGGAATTATGTGTTTTAAGTTTATTTACCCCCACCAAAAATCGATGAGCTGTCTTTTGGGTTTGGTACAAAGACCACTGATTTATGCTCTCGGCTATCGTAGATATAAATTGACTGTTGCTCTCTCTCTCTCTCTTTATATATATATATATATATATATATATATATATATATATATATATATATATATATATATATATATATATACAGTATATATATATATATATATATATATATATATATATATATGTATATATATATTTTTTTTTTCAAACCATGCGCCATAACATTCCTTTCCTTAGCTATATTTGAATCAAGGTCTAACCTCAACAAAGTTAACGAATAACACGACGCGCAGACACCCAAATGATATCCATTATAAAAACGATGAAGAGTGAATTATGATACAAGGAAAGAGAGATGGGGGGGGTGGGGGGGGTGGGTGGGAGCGGGGATGACAAGGCAGGGACAGACCTGGGAGGTGGGGTGGGTGGGGGGAAGGGGGAGGGAAATTCAGAATCATTAGGGATGCTATTTTTCACTTGAAATGGCTCCTATATCTCCAATGGTTCTCCCTTCTGCCCCAGTTGCGCCATATCGAGAGCCCCGACGGTGTAATGGTGGAAGGAATTTCAGGAATTCATAAATATTCGCCCAAAGGGTCGTCATTGTTTGGGCGAAACTTTTTTTTTTTTTTTTTTCAAGGTGGATGGAGAGATCACATTTGTCTACGATAGGTTTTTAAGTTTTTTTGGGAGGGTCGGTTCAGTTAGGGTAAGTCAGTTTTAAAAATAAAAAATCGTTTTCCTTTTCGTTTTTGAATTGGCGTGAGAATAGCAAGTTTGTGCAACGAAAAGTTTTCTTGTTGCTTTACTTGATTCGTCCAAAAATATAACCTATGAATGTCTAAAACAAATGTGCTTACAAAAGTTGCCCCGCTCTTTCCGAAAAGTTAAAATTTGAATATCTAATTTTTTGTGGTATGAGGAAGTCGGCTCTTGAATGTCTGACCAAACCATTTTTTTGGATAATTTTTCCTTGTCTGGCTTGCGTAAGGAAGCTTTGAATATCTAGCTACATACTTTTACTTATTGTCATGTTTTGTGCAAGTCAATTAGCTATGATTATGTAATCATGGTACAATGACTTGTTTTAACTATGTACAATATTGCCAAATGCCCATCCCTACTTTGTCTTCTTGCAATCTTGATTTGAAAAGTGAAATCTGTAATATTCTATTAATATTTACATATATTTCAAGGTTACTTTCATCAGAGATATAGTTATATAAACAGGAGAAAAATCCAAGAAAAATAACTAATCCAGATCTTAGAAGGTCTCTACCGTAATATTAATTTTAAAAAATCTTATCACTGGAACGACAAAGAAATGTTATGACAGCAGTGATTACTACAGGCTTCTCGTAGTATGATTAAACCAAGAACCTGAATTGATTCTACTTGGTTAGAGGGTCTCATTCAACGTACACATTTTTCTTACTAATCGAATATCCTTTCCCATGCAGTTTTAGTGCGCAGTTTGCCCTTGAAAATGGGATTCATCCGAAATGTTAGGCAGTAAAAAAAAAATTCACTTTTCTCTAAAGACTTCCAGAAGCAAAGGTTTACAGCAACATATATATATATATATATATATATAATATATATATATATATATATATATATATATATATATATATATATATATATATATATATATATATATATATATATATATATATATATATATATATATATATATGTAGTAATCGTATGTACGGAGAAAGACCTATAGAACGCAAAGAATTCTGAAAGAACCACAAATAAATAGCAAAAAACTAGGAGAACGAAACAGATCCTATTATGCAGGGCACCCCAAAAGTGAACTCCACAGTTCACTAAATCTTGCAATAAAACACGCCTTGCAAATTGCAACCTTCTGCTGAAGTGTCATGCTGTTTTCCCAAGGAATTTTGCAATGCATTTTTCATGTGGTCGCGAAAATCTTGGTGGTGTTCGGATGTCGTTCTGTCACTGAAGAAAATTACGTCTTATTTTGTATACTTTAGTGATTTGCCAACTTGGAAATACAGCTTTACTAAAGCCATATTTAAGAATAAACTTTTGCTTTCGCGTCTTCCTACAACACCCACACGCACACTACAATTCTGTAGATTTTCATAATAACATTTACTAATCATACAGTTAAACGCATGAGAGATTACGCTCACATATATGGATGCCCATAAATATATATTCATTGTACCCAATATATTTCCACTTAAGAAACATGTCATATTATAGGACTTTTTTCAGTTTACCCTATTAAATTAATTATACCTAGCTCTTTATTTCTAGGAGTAATTCTTTATTGTCTCTTCCGCAAAAGTGGATTCTTCCCAAATGGTTCCTTAGAAAAAATCTATTGTTGTTTCATTTGTAAGACAGTAAAAAATGTAACCAATGCAATGAAATGTTTTTGATCCCTTAAACACAGGTGCCAAAATGATAAGTATCTGGAAGTAAATTAAGAGATTTCCGGAAGTAATCGACGTTTGTTTTGGTATTACAGAGGATCGTTGGTCTCTCGTCCCCAGAGAGTCTAGAATTGCCAACATAACACTAGTATGTAACCTGTCACTGAAAAATACTAGACTTTTATCAGCTCAAATAAAGGGGGAAACTGATTTAATGATGTAATAACTTTTATCGCTCAATAGAGAGCATATACAGTATTCACCCAATTTAGGTCTTGACATCGAAAAGTCAGACAGTTTGCAATTCCTCGCTTAGCCTCCATCGTCACGATAGAAACCACGAGAAAGAAAGTGAAATAATTACGTAAATAGCGTTCATCCAGATGAAATGTATACGGAATTACAACGGTGAATTTTCTTTGTCGATATGCTAAACGATATCCAGTTTTTTTCGACAATAATAGTTTTGATTTAGAATCTTCGACGGTGCTTCTGGTTTCTTCTGACGTAACATCCTTGCCATATCGTGAGTTAACTACTATATTTAGTGTTGCACTCTCTTATCATAATGCCACTAATGCAAAGCTATCCTAATCACAAGTAATCCTTAAGAAGGCATTTCTTGTTAACTTATACCTCCATTGATGCAAGCTATGTATTTAAAACTTAGTTGCTTTAGCCAATCGTACTCTAGGTTACAACGTTTGTTAAACAGTTGTGTCCAGTCGATTATTTTGAAACACAGACGAAGAACTGCCTGAAGATGTGTGCTTAATTAGCCTGATTACCAGCTGAATATTGAAAATACCTAAATCCTAAAAGAAACAAAATGTTTACACTGCTGGCAATTGAGCTGAAAGGATTACAAACCTTCAGTGCTTTAATAATGTAACGACGAAAGGAAATACGTAAAATCAGTATCTCTCTAGCAAGCTTTAAACATTTAACACTGCCACATGGAAATGTCTGTTTCATGCAAGCGTAAAGAGGAGTTGATATCTGCATAATAAAACGTCTATTCTTCCAGTTTCTCATAGGCAATTCTTGATCCCTTTTCATGAAGTACCAAACTAGAGGAAATAAATTTCTTTATAAACTGCAATTTTGCTTCGAGTAGTACAGTACATATATATATATATATATATATATATATATATATATATATATATATATATATATATATATATATATATATATATATATATATATATATATATATATATATATATATATGTATGTATGTATGTATGTATGTATGTATATATATATATATATATATATATATATATATACATACACACACATATATACTGTATACACACACACACACACACACACACACATATATATATATATATATATATATATATATATATATATATATATATATATATATATATATATATATATATACATACACACACACATATATACTGTATACACACACACATACATATACATATATATATATATATATATATATATATATATATATATATATATATATATATATATATATATATATATATATATATATATATATATATAAATTTCTTTATAAACTGCAATTTTGCTTCGAGTAGTACACACACACACACACACACACATACACACACACACACACACACACACACACACACATATATATATATATATATATATATATATATATATATATATATATATATCGGAGTGAATACAACAAAATCTTAATCCTTTTTCTTAGGAGTTTCAATGAATTTTTTATGATGCTCTGCTAAGGAAGAATACAATAGTTTCCCGATTGTATGAGCCAAATTTCGAAAGTTTCTCACAGGTGTCGATAGATGCTCTAGTACCCCCATTTGCAGAAACATTACTGGATCGTTCCAGTACTGAGTTAAGAACTTCCCGCCCTTCACCTGATCGCCTAAAGGAAATAACTAGTGTTTAATCTCAAAATATTCTTTGCCCTTGTTTCTGAGTGAGTTAATGACACTTGCATACGTAGAGAATTCGTCCTATTTGTAAACAAAAGAAATTTCATATAATGGAATAAATATGAGCTGA
>JANJGK010000001.1:55020597-55030597 GCA_039081455.1 Macrobrachium rosenbergii
ACATCCGAAGGCAAGAAATTGAAGAGACTTGTGATTGCCGGTCGCAGGACACGAAGCAACGTCACCATAACCACAAGGAGGTCACGTTGCCGACCTGACCACGAGAAGGATAAAAGTCTATTACCTCTCGCACATACATATACCTGTCGTTTTCAGATATATTTATTAGAGACAGAATAGACCCATCCTCACCATCTTAGCCAAGAGGGCAATCGTTTTTATTGCTTTTTAGGCTGAAATATATATGTAGAATCTACTGGTCACTTTTACCTGACACATATGTAATTATTCTAATAGCCACAATGCCCTCTTAACTTCTCGAATTCTTCGCGCTTTTTTGTTTTTTTGGATATGCTTGTAACCACGCGACCGGCAATCACAAGTCTCTTTAATTTCTTGCCTTTGGATGTTACGGCTTCGTAGTTACAAGCATATCCAATATAAAAAAAAGAGCGAAGAATTCGAGAAGTTAAGAGGGCATTGTGGCTATTAGAATTACATATGTGTCTGGTAAAAGTGACCAGTAGATTCTACATATATATTTCAGCCTAAAAAGCAATAAAAACGATTGCCCACTTGGCTACGATGGTGAGGATGGGTCTATTCCAGCTCTAAAAAATATATCTGAAAACGACAGGTATATGTATGTGCGAGAGATAATAGACTTTTATCCTTCCCGTGGTCAGGTCGGCAACGTGACCTCCTTGTGGTTATGGTGACGTGGGTTCGTGTCCCGCGACCGGCAATCATAAGTCTCTTCAATTTCTTGCCTTTGGATGTTACGGCTTCGTAATTACAAGCATATCCAAAAAAAAACAAAATAGCGCGAATAATTCGAGAAGTTAAGAGGGCATTGTGGCTATTAGAATTACATATGTGTCTGGTATAAGTGACCAGTAGATTCTACATATATATTTCAGCCTAAAAAGCAATAAAAACGATTGCCCACTTGGCTACGATAGTGAGGATGGGTCTATTCCAGCTCTAATAAATATATCTGAAAATGACAGGTATATGTATGTGCGAGAGATAATAGACTTTTATCCTTCTCGTGGTCAGGTTGGCAACATGACCTCCTTGTGGTTATGGTGACGTGGGTTCGTGTCCCGCGACCGGCAATCACAAGTCTCTTCAATTTCTTGCCTTTGGATGTTACGGCTTCGTAGTTACAAGCATATCCAAAAAAAAAAAAAAAGCGCGAAGAATTCGAGAAGTTAAGAGGGCATTGTGGCTATTAGAATTACATATATATATATATATATATATATATATATATATATATATATATATATATATATATATATATATATATATATATATATATATATATATATATATGTGTGTGTGTCTGTGTGTGTGTGTGTGTGTGTGCGTGCGTGTGCATATATACTTGTTTAACAGCTGTACGTTACCATATTGGAACATTATCACAGTCATCTATTTATTGGCCACGATACCAGGGAACAAGAAAAATTGAGGTGGAAAATTTGTTGTCATAACTTTGTAACTTCGACGACAAAATTTGTATGCGGCAGCGGGCGATAATGAGAATCAACAGAGTCTCTCTTCTCCTTCCTTATAAATATTACAATTTCTATCTCAAACTCTTCTTCGGGAGACTTTGAAATACCGATTATATTTTGTCGAAGAGGCAGTTTTGTGATGTTTGCCGGTGCTGATTGGGAAAGTTTTCGGGTAACCGGGAGGTGGAGAATGATGAACCGAATTTCTCGCGAAAGTCAATTTTTCCTACGATTTCGTTATCCATGTATCTGAATCTGTCTGTCAATACATATATGAGTGTATATTTAAATATGTATAATTAAATATTTTTTCATTCTATGCGTTTTATTTTCACCAATTTACGCAGACTTGCTGTAGTACTCAGTGATTATTTTTAAAATTTTCAATGATATACGCATGAATTGGCAAAGTACTGACATGGGTTTATTCTATGTGCAAAATCAAGAATAAACTAATATTCAGTTTTCCAGTAAATTCAAAGTGAAAGAGAGGGAGAGAGAAAATCTTAAATTAATTTGATTTCTAATTTAGCGAAAATTATTATAAGACTTTCTTACACTAGACAAAGATAAGTGAGCTCTTAAAGCGTAAAAAGAATCTTAAGAGAGGAATATATTCTTAATGTTCATTTCCAAAGGAATTAAGGACAAATACTAATAAGTAAGTCTGTATGCATACATACATACCTACTTACATACATACATACATACAGACAGACAGACAGGCATATATATATATATATATATATATATATATATATATATATATATATATATATGTGTGTGTGTGTGTGTGTGTGTGTGTGTGTGTGTGTATATGCCTGTCTGCCTGTATGTATGTATGTATGTATGTATGTATGTATGTATGTATGTATGTATGCATGCACATATACGTATATGTATACACACACATATGTGTCTGTGTATACAGTGTACATCTGGAAAATATTCCTAACTTTACCTAATTACTTGGCCATGCAGTATTTGCAACGAAAGGACAGAAAAGAAATTTAAAAAAATATATTATTTTACTCACTTTGCTCAGAGAAGGAGCTTTCACTTTGATGAAGTCTTTCCTAAAAAATAAAGAAAGTAAATATCTAGGTTAAAAAATCGTTATAAGAAAATAAAAAAACTATATGTTTGTGAAGAAGCTTTTATAAAATTGCAGTCACTTATTCACAGGGGTCATATTCAAAGATGAGACTGCATTAAACGAGATTTCCATGGGGATTTGGTTCGAGCTGTTTCTATTGGGCGATAATGTGAGGTGTCAAGGGAATTCGGAAGTGTTTCTGCGTTTAGTGTGAGACCTAAATAGCCCATTTATGCGAAGTTAAAGGTTATTTTTTTCTGTTAAATATGTATCTGCTGTAACATACTTTTTTGGCGCATCGCTTTAATTTGTTTCCTTTAAATAAGTCTCTTGTGAGAAATTATAAGTTATTAAATACATATTATTTTCTATTTTTTTCATATATGTATCAACTGTAAAGATATTTAAAAAGAAGTTTAATGACTTATATATATGACTGAAATCGGTTAGAGAATTGTAAGCATTGTCTAAATTTCACAAAGTATAAATCGAAAACAAAATAATGTAGAATCTATAAGATTCATTTCTGTTCTTTTTGGTATGATCCATGGTGACTTCTGTCGTATATTGGTGACAATTTTGAATTATAATGTGATGAAAAGAATGTAGTATATACAGTATAACTTTTTTTTCAGTATTGTGACAGAAAAGCTTATATTATGTAATATTAACAGCAAACAGCTGTATTCCGTTTTGCATTATTGTTTAGTATTTCCAACTACACTACCGTAACATATTGTAATGAAGACGAGGTAAACACATAAGTATTTCAGGGCAAAAGTAAATTTTTCTGATACACTACGGGGGTGGAACCATTTCTTAATAAATCAATATGGAACAGTCTTAGATAATTTGTTTTTATTTCTAAGAAAATTAGTAAAAACCATACTCGCTGAACATTACAATAGAATGTTTACTTTAGTCTTGTAGAATTTCAAGTAGAATCATTATTACTATAATGCCATTCGGAAAAATAGTTAAAGTTGACTTCATGCAAATCTGGTTCTTCAATGACGAGATCAGTAATTATGAGAAGCGTTGGATATATACATATTACTTTTCTCCGTGAAAAACACCATATGCAAAGAACGTTGGCAGATTAAAAACGTTTCTTGTTGGGAAATACTTCATGGTTACTTTGTTTTTCGATCTCTCATTATCTCTCGAATCTTTTGCCAGTGGCAGGGGGGGTTTTGAATGCCTATATATTGTATTGCGAAATAATAAAAAGGTCGTCTCTCGTACAACCTATAAAATCCAGATAAAAGTGCTATGTTTCATTGCTAGCGATAAACAGGTTTATTTGCTCATGTAATCGACAGGCTGTTAAAAACAATGACTGTAATTCATGCAACTCTTCTACCGCAGATTAAAAAAATCCTAAAAATGTTCTTTGTTCGCTGATAAGTTAACATAATAATCCGACGTTTGTTCATTATTTCTTTTTCTTGAGTGTTTCGTAGTTGTTCTTGTAATAAGCGATGATTATCCTGCAGTCATTAATGTGCTTCCTTTGTGCAAACTCATCAATTCAACCCTCCTTCATGTTCGTGTCCCGTGTCAGATAGAACAATATTTGTTTAAATACGTTTTGCTTTTACGTCAATAAAATAGAACGTCGAGGAGTGTGCCATTTTTTTGGAATAAAGCAAACTATTTGAACATCGGCAAAATATTGTCAGTAACACACACACCCATACATAATTACGAACAAACACATATGCACACACACATTATATATATATATATATATATATATATATATATATATATATATATATATATATATATATATATATATATATAATCCATACATTGGAGGGCACTATAGCAGGCAGGAGAAGGTCTCAGGAACACATACAGATTCAGTACATACATTTATTGTCGACACGTTTCTTGACCCGTGGTCACATCATCAGGACATCTACAGTTATAACGTAAAAATGGGCATTCAGCATACATAATTAGAAGTAAACATAAGGGAACTTCAAATGGAAATCAGTTAAACTTAAACAGTCACACTCAAATACATTTACATTAAAAAACCAATAAAAGTCAACTTAAAATGGACTTAAAAACTGAACTTAATAAAAAGGAAATTAAAATAAGCTTAAAAGGGAGAGCAGAAGGCGCACCTCTCAGGGTGAAAGAGGAAAACACAATGAAAGGACACAGCATAAAAGCAGAAGAAGGAGGCGGACAAATATAAACAAACAATCGAGTCATGCTATGAACAGGGGAACAGCCGATGATTGACAATTTAACATCGGTACAATTATTCAGACTTCCCAAGAGAAGAGTACTCCAGGTTCCTTAGCTTGGTCAATTATTCTGAAGTTGTCGTATTTTATTGATGTCTTGCAACCTTTAGCCTGGGATCTTATATTTGAAAGTTCGGGATTAGACAATCTGCAACCCGTACGATAACTCACGCCCATGTGAGAATCGGCCCTGACCTTGAGGAGACGCCGAGTCGAACCAACGTAATTCGCGGAACTATATCCGGGGCACTTGTACTCATATACGAAGCCCGACATCATCAAGGGACAGAGCCGATCCTTGAATGGAAACAAAGAACCAATAGTTTTAGGATTTTTTGGTATCAATTTAATGTTAAGAGCACCAATATGTTTTTGAATAATTTTAGCAAACTGCTTAGCAAACTTTTGATTGTTAGGTAAAAAACAAAAGCTTGCATATATAGTAAGTTGGGGCACATTACATTTAAGCATTAAGGGTGCAAGATTTTTTATCGAGAACTTTCTTGCGTTTTGAGAGGCCGTAAAAACCTATTAATCCTATCTTCCCGTAAAAACCTATTAATCCTATCTTCTATCCGGAAAATTTCTTGATAGTTGGGTTGTCCAACTTTAGCGAATTTAGTGGGATCATCAAGTACAGTGTTCATTTTATTTAAATAGTCAGTTGTATCTAGAATAACTATCCCTCTACTCTTATCCGGTTTAAGTACTACAATATCTTCACATTTTGACAAATTCTTAGTAGTTCATGATCCTCTTTCTTGAAAAAGAGACCCCAGTTAGTTTTTAATTTGGCAAAAATATTATGAGAAATTACCTTTGCCAATGTTTTCATGTGCTCGCTGGAAGAGCACATAATGGAAGAGTGCCCCTTATCCTTCTGTCCCTTATTTTACGCCAGGTACATAGACGACACATTCATTCCATTGTAAAATGAATATGATGCTGATAGGTTATTAAACCTACCCAACAACTTTCCTAATAACATAATTTAACTATAGAAAAGGAACAAGACGGTAAGTTGGCTTTCCCTGATGTTTTAGTTACTAAAGATAATGGTAATTTTAATACGACTAATTTTTAGGAAAAGTACATTCACCGGGCTTGGCTCCAATTTTAATAGTTCTTGTTTTATAAATTTCAAAATTAACTCTGTTCATACCTTAGTACATCGGGCTCTATCTCTAACTTCTAATTGGCTTTCTTTTCATTCTGAAATTCTCTTCCTTAAGCAGTACTTTCATAACAACTGTTTCCCTGCCCGTCTAGTACTTAAGGTTATTAAGAAAGTCCTCGATAAAAAACTTGCACCCTTAATGCCTAAATGTAATGTACCCCAACTTACTATACAGTATATGCAAGCTTCTGTTTTTTACCTAACAATCAAAATTTTGCTAAGCAGTTTGCTAAAATTATTCAAAAACATATTGGTGCTCTTAACATTAAATTGATACCAAAAAATCCTAAAACTATTGGTTCTTTGTTTCCCTTCAAGGATCGGTTCTGTCCCTTGATGACGTCGGGCTTCGTATATGAGTACAAGTGCCTCGGATGTAGTTCAGCGAATTACGCTGGTTCCACTCGGCCTCTCCTCAAGGTCAGGGCCGATTCTCACATGGGCGTGAGTTATCGTACGGGTTGCAGATTGTCTAATCCCGAACTTTCAAATATAAGATCCCCTGCTAGAGGTTGCAAGACATCAATAAAATACAACTTCAGAATAATTGACCAAGCTAGGGAACCTGGAGTACTCTTCTCTTGGAAAGTCCAAATATCAAAAGAATTGCACCGACGTGAAATTGTCAATCATCGGCTGTTCACTGTTCATAGCATGACTCGATTGTTTTTGTTTATATTTGTCCACCTCCTTTTTCTGTTTTTATGCTGTGTCCTTTCATTGTGTTTTCCTCTTTCACCCTGAGAGGTGCGCCTTCTGCTCTCCCTTTTAAGCTTATTTTAGTTTCCTTTTTATTAAGCTCAGTTGAGTGTGATGGCTTAAGTTTAACGGATTTCCATTTTAAGTTTCCTTATGTTTTGTGCATGTTTACTTTTAATTATGTATGCTGAATGCCCATTTTTACATTATAACTGTAGATGTCCTGATGATGTGACCACGGGTCAAGAAACGCGTTGACAATAAATGTATGTACTGAATCTGTATGTGTTCCTGAGCCCTTCTCCTGCCCATATATATATATATATATATATATATATATATATATATATATATATATATATATATATATATATATATATATATATATATATATATATATATATATATATATATACATTTATATATCATGCATACATATATACACATATACATACATACATACACATACATACACATACTCATATACACATACGCACATATATATAGATATATATGTATATATATATAGAAGAAGATATATATATATATATATATATATATATATATATATATATATATATATATGTGTGTGTGTGTGTGTGTGTGTGTGTGTGTGTGTGTGTGTATTGTATATACTAACTGAACAACCCGGCACTACCCAGGATAACTGAATGACAACTGATAATCTCTCTCTCTCTCTCTCTCTCTCTCTCTCTCTCTCTCTCTCTCTCTCTCTCTCTCTCTCTCTCTCTCTCTCTCTCTTGCAAAAACAAAACAGAAAAACTAAACAAGTTTAAATCTCCTGGCCCGAATGGGATTCATCCAAGAGAAATTAAAGAGTTAACAGAGGAGATAGTTCCTCACCTATATACGAGTAAACTCTACAGAAAACTGCAGAACAACAAAAGGCACCAACAGGATAGAAACTAGGTAATGTGCCCCCAGTTTACAAAAATGGTCCAAGAGAAGAGCCAGGAAATTATAGACCAATCTGTCTAACGCCAGTCCTTTGTAAGATATTTGAGTCCATAATTGCTGATCAAATTGTGGATCACATTGATAAAAACAACCTGTTGTCAAACAGTCAACATGGCTTCAGACAAAACAGATCCTGCCTATCAAACCTCTCAGGGTTTTTCATAACAGACTTGGTATTTACGACAGTAGTAGAGCAATAGATATACTCTACTTAGAATTTCCAAAAGGCCTTTGACAAAGTTCCACCCAAGAAACTAATAACAAAAGTTAGAGTTTTAGGAACTGTAGGGGAAATGGCTAACTAACAGAAAAAAAGAGTGGTAATAAACGGTGAAGAATCAGAATGGGCAGATGTGACAAGCGGAGTTCCTCAGGGTTCAGTCCTTGGCCCGCTCTTGTTTTTGATTTACATTAATGGCACTGATGTAGGCTTAACTAGCAGGATAGCCAAATTTGCAGATGACACCAAACTAGGTGTAAATGCAGCAGACCCACATACAGTGGAACGTTTGAGAAATGGTCTAAGGAAAATAGGGGAGTGGTCAAAAAGATGGCAAATGCCATTTAACTTGGATAAGTATAAAGTGTTACAAATAGGAACAAATAACCCTCATGACAACTACATGCTGCTTGTGAATGACATAAGTAGTGTAGAACAAGAAGAGGATATGGAGTCATTATTGCCAAGGACTTAAAATCCATACAACAGTGCATAAAAGCTGAAAAGAAGGCACAGAAACTACTATAGTGGGATACACAAAGAGGCAGTTCAAATATAGAAACAAGGAAACGGTGCTGCAGCTCTACACATCAATAGTTAAACCTCATCTTGAATATGCAGTACAGTTTTGGTCACCAACACTAAGAAAGGACATAAATAGATTAGAATGGGTACAAGCAAGAGCCACAAGTCAATTCCATCCATCAGGCAAATAGGTTACCAAAGACGACTAGAGAGCCTGAACATGTATGGCTTAGAAACACAACGATTGCGAGGACAACTAACAGAAACATTCAAAACACTGAAAAGCATAACAAAAGTAGATAGAAACCTCGTCACATTAAACGAAAACCAGACAAGAAATAATGGATAGAAACTAGAGCTAAAGAGATACAACACATCTCATTGTGGGAACTTCTTTACATACAAGATATGTGACACATGGAATAAATTGCCACCAAAAGTTGTAAACAGCAACAGGTTGGAAGAGTTTAAAAGAAAGCTAGACAAAATCATTAGACCATTGTGGATGAACAATAAAACTGCTCCTAGAGATAATTGGGCGCATAATGTTAATGTCTCCTCAGATGGACAAAAAAGTCTTAGAGACATCCTAATCCCTGTAACTCCTTGTAGCTCACTTCCTCTCTCTCTCTCTCTCTCTCTCTCTCTCTCTCTCTCTCTCTCTCTCTCTCTCTCTCCTCCCGAACACCCCC
Organism: Macrobrachium rosenbergii; assembly: GCA_039081455.1. NCBI lineage: Eukaryota > Metazoa > Arthropoda > Malacostraca > Decapoda > Palaemonidae > Macrobrachium > Macrobrachium rosenbergii. Next base: position 55,029,769 of record JANJGK010000001.1, read on the forward strand.
TCTACTCTCTCTCTCTCTCTCTCTCTCTCTCTCTCTCTCTCTCTCTCTCTCTCTCTCTCTCTCTCTCCCTTACTATTTCTTTCTCTCACTCTCTCCTTCTCACTCTTTCTCTCTCCAACCCTCCCTGTCTCTTTCCCCTCTTTCTTCTCCCAAACACGCCCTCTGCTCTCCCTCTAATTTCCTTCCTCGCTCTCTCTCTCTCTCTCTCTCTCTCTCTCTCTCTCTCTCTCTCTCTCTCTCTCTCTCTCTCTCTCTCTCTCTCTCTCTCTCTCCCTTCTCAACCCAGACCTCTTTTGGTGCCATTGATGCCTTACTACCACAGTATTCTTTTCCAGATAGTAAGTCATATGTATACCGAAATTGGGTATGCTAAAGTCGTAAAGTTATCAAGTCTACGGGCATAACCCGCCCAGTTTCACTGGCAGAACCAGCCTCGTTTCCCTTCGCCTTTGGTGCAATTTGGAGATAGTGATGCCTTACCCCCAAAGTATTCTTTTCCAGGCAGTAAGTCATATGTATGCCAATTTTGGTTGATTGCTCAATGCATTTAAGAGCTATGCTGGAACATACCTACATACATATCCCCATTTATATATATATATATATATATATATATATATATATATATATATATATATATATATATATATATATATATATATACATATATACACATATAATATATATATATATATATATATATATATATATATATATATATATATATATTTATATATATATAGAGAGATCATCAACACACAATCACGTGTGGAACAGAAATAAATTTCTGACTCACGTCGGGATCGAACCCAGGTCTCTCAGGTGGAAA
>JANJGK010000001.1:55035597-55065597 GCA_039081455.1 Macrobrachium rosenbergii
TATAGGGGATTATTGTTGTAGGCCAAATAGGATGAGTGGTAGTTCTTCATCTCCAAAGTTGTGCCCATAACTACGAAGTTTTTTTTAGTGTATTAAGTACTCATATATGATGACCGTAATACCGCAAGGTACCTAAGAATTGGTATTTTATTGGCAGGGTGCGATAAAGATACGTTTGGCTTAAGATGAACACTGAAGAAAATGTGGTAATTTCGTCACGAGTAATTTTTTAATGAGAAGGTAGGTCTGTTACAGAAGCATTTGGTCTGCTAGTATGCATGCGCCGATGGTGATTGATTTGTTTCGTCCCGGCTTATAGAAATTAACGATATAGGTTGACTCAATGTTGATATTATCAAGGCAATTAACAATTATATTAGTAATTATCTTTGATATGATGATGGTAATACACACATTGTACTTGAGAATTCGTATTTTATTGGCAGAGTATGATTAAGATACGTTTGGCTTAAGATGAACACTGAAAAAGTGGCAATTTTGTCACCAGTAATTTTTTAATAAGGGGATAGGTCTGTCACAGAAGCATTTGGTCTGTTACTACTTTTTTCCATGGCGACGATTGTAAGGGCTGACAGGTGTGGTGGTAGGAGCTATATCTTCAATTACACTGCTTTATGACTGAATGAAAGCAATTGTAATACAGTCAAACACATCTCTTTAATTTTTTGGATGTACTAAACTGATTATAAGGCTTGCAGTGTGAGTTTAATTACGTCACCAACAGAAAAAGTGGTGGTTTTCTGCCCAAGCAATTAGTGGCTCCCATAAAATTGCTGAAAAATGGGTGGACAGCACCGGTAAAAATGAAAATTTAATTTGTTTTGTCTGTGTTTGTATGTCTGTCACGGGGTAGGAGTTTGATTTTGAGTTATAACCTTTCTGGGGTGACATAGGGAAGCGTGCAAAATTTTGTCTGGGTCTGTCAAACAGTTTGGATTTCTATAGAGCATAAACATTCATTTTATATATAAATATATATATATATATATATATATATATATATATATATATATATATATATATATATATATATATATATATATATATATATATATATATATATATATATAATATATAATATATATATATATATATAGTATATATATATATATAATATATATATATATATATATATAATATATATATATATATATATATATATATATATATATATATATATATATATATATATATATATATATATATATAATGTGTGTGTGTGTGTGTGTGTGTGTGTGTGCTTATGTAAAGCACAATTGGATTAAACTCCTCCAAGTATTTTCCCTTTGTTTTTCCTCGGTCGTGTAATAGATGGATTCCCTTTTTGCATAAAACATTAGCGGAATGCTCATTTACATTCTCTTTTCCAGAAACCCACTTTCCCGTTTCAGTGATATATACAAGAGAGAGAGAGAGAGAGAGAGAGAGAGAGAGAGAGAGAGAGAGAGAGAGAGAGAGAGAGAGAGAGAGAGAGAGAGATCAAAATTATATTATGAAGTAAACAGAGTGAAATTCGAAATTATCATGAGTAATCAGACTGTCACTCACGGTTTCAAACATGAACAATAATATTTATAAAATTCACCTGACGGTATTCATATCATTCTCACATTTTGGGAACAACTTTCTAACTATTTGTAATGTAATGCCTCACAAAAGTAAGTTTGTATCGTTATCAAATTCTAAACTTGAATGTGTGTGCGCGTGTGTCTGTGACTTTGTAAACAATAACTTCAAGAAGACCCGAAAAATTTCATTTCTAAGTAACGTGATACTCCCTGTTTTCTAAACGTACCACTTATCTATGAATTCCCTTTCATAAGTCATGATGACTTATCTAAGAATAGGTTATATGTCATATTTACTGAACTCTTACTACGTTAATTAGATTTATGTACGTACTCTGTAAGGTCAAAGACATCCAGTTTGGAATAATAATTCGTAATTATTACGAATACTTGATGACGTTTACGTTAACACATGAGACTGTAATTAAAGCGTTTGATCTGATAATCGATAATGTTTTTCTTGAGTCTCTTCAGGACAGCAATAATTTTCTGTAGCCTTTTACCTAAACTTCATCTTATGGCTTTCACCCTTTGGCTATCAATTTAAGATGAATATTCTGTACCTTATAATTTTCTTTAATGAATAAGATTTTTTCCCCTTTTTCGTACATTCGTTCTAGTAAAATACTATCAAGAGTATGTTACTCCCATCTGAACCCTTGTAAGCGACGCAGGATCATTTACCTATATATTGGCTTCAGTTTTACTCTTATGTGCCCAGCCGGTTTTTCATAAGAGGCAATTGGTAAAGGACAGGTCGGTCCCTCTACCTTTTTGACAGTTAGTTCCTTATACAGTATATGTCAGTCTGCAAGATTCGAGTTTTTAAAGCACCGTCATTTTTACACTAAACGAGATGGTGGATTTGATTTTTGGCATGCATGTGACACTAACGAAGCCAGCGTGGCAGGGTCAAGGTTAATGTCATACTTTGAGGTCAAAGGTCAAATAAAAATTCCCTACGAGCTAGAGACTTAACGGTTGTCTAGCATAGCTACATAATGAAGTTTTACGGCTGAGTGAGGTCAATGCGGCTATCCTCATAGGTCAAAGGTCAAACAGGAACTTGCTACAAGATGAAGACTTCTTATATCGCTAGCGTAACACATTGGTAAAGTTGGCCTGCTAAACGAGGTCAAGTGCAAGGTCATACACAGGGGTCATATGTCAAATATAAATTTGCAGCCACCTGAGAAGATTTTTCACTAACGCATACTATTTCCTTCGTGTTTTTCTGTAAAAGCTTTCCGAAGAAGGTAGCCTGATTGCACACCTGTCTTGATAAAAATTAAAAAAAAAAGTAATTTACAGGTTTCATTCTTACAGTATGAAAAGAACACTTATATTCTCCATCCATTTATCAAGTTTTCTTGTTGGCTTTGAGTTCACTTTACACCCACAAACCTACAGCGAAATTTTAATATGTATTTCACACACAAATATATCTGTATTTAAAAGTGAATGTTTGTATATTTGTTTGTCCACTATAGAAATCTGAACTACTTGACAGACCCAGAGAAAATTTTGCACATGGCCTCTATGTCACCCCAGAAAGGTTTATAACTCAAAATCAAACCCCAACCCATGACACACATACAAACACAGAAAGAACAATGAAATTTTTGTTTTTATGTTACCTTTTCCTTCAGTTTTTTGGTTTATTCTTATTTCTCACCTGACGCTTCACCTTTTCTTCTGGTGCTGCCAGAAATATCATTAATCTACAACAGTAAATCCCCTATAACATCAACTTTTGAACAGAATTTACGTAAATTATTATTATAATATACCTCGATAAAATCTATTTTGAAAGCCTAAATCGAAAATTTCTTTCCGTCGTAAGCGAAGCCAAGTCTGTGCATGCGTAGTAGTGGCTAAACGAGATGCTTTCAGCCAGCAGAAACCATTACCAAACTCACTCTCTCTCTCTCTCTCTCTCTCTCTCTCTCTCTCTCTCTCTCTCAAGGCACCACTCAAACACTTTGGAGCGAAATCTGTCTCTATCTATGAGGTTTATTATTACTAAATTACTATCTAGAGAGAAGAACAACAATTTACGAAGCAAAAAAAGTGGGAGTGGTTGACAGTTGGAACTGGTTATCATGTGAATTGGCAAAAAAACTTCACTGCATATGGAAGATAAGTTTCTTTTCATGTTTCTTGGTACTGATTACCTGGAAGATAGTGACTGAAAATTCTAGATTAAAACTTTACAGGAATGTAGATCATCACATTTAGAAATCTTGCCTGAAAGGCACTTGGAGGGTAAATGTATTAGATGCAAATAGGGATTAAATTAAGAAACGGCAACTACTGCACTTCGAGTAACTCGAATTGTTCACAGAATACACACGTCAATTCATACCTTTTGCTGATGTAATCATACACAGTAAGGAGTAGTATTCCCATCATTTAGGAAAATAAAATTACTGCTTATGATTATATATTAGAATGATATATATTCATTTCTATCTTTTATCAACGCATATTTATTCAAAGCAATAAATAACCGAATGCCTAACATTCCTTCAAGAAGGGAAAGATTTTGTTTGATTCACGATTATGCTATTGTACAAATTGACCAAGTTTATAGATGCTGTACGTGTAACTTTATACACAATTCTACGTTAAAGAATTTGATGTCATGGTAATATAATGAGTTGTAATTTATTGTTATTTTAAAAACATCCCTAAAACCAATATCAAAAATACGAATCACGAGTTGAAGTAAGCTCCATAGGAAAGTGTTTTGCCACTTTTTTTTCTCACTAATAATAGGAAAGAAGTAAAAAGGTGTAACGGAGTAGAGACTAAGTATGTTTTATTAAAAAAGACGTCTATTTTCATATAATATAAATGAATGAGTCTAAACTAGAACTGAGGAGGTGGTTCAGTTTTTTTATGAATTGGACAGTTGTACTTTCATTATAGATACACATATAAAAAGACATCACTGGCCTAGGCCTATACCAAATTGTCTGTATCACTTGGAAATACTGTATTAGATTTTTATTGTATGATTTGGACTTATAATGAATAAAGACTATACATAATTTACAAATGTTATGATCAAAGCATCTGAGATGCTTCCCAGATGAAATACAGCAGGAAACTATCACGAAACTGGCGCTAACCTGTCCACACGTGCAGTTACCTGTCATTCGGTTGGAAGATATTTAGGTAATACCATCAGTTCATCCATTCTGATGAGTGGACTGTCTCCGTCCACAAACAATTGTCTTCGCGCAAGTTTTAACGGCAGTTTCGACGAACTGACAGGAGGAATGACAGGTAAACTTGATCGTGAATACACGGCCTAAGGTTGTTGAATTCTATAATAGTGAATGGGTGTATTGGGAGAGAGTGAGAGGAGAAGAAGAGGGAGAAGAGAGGGTGTTAGGGAGGAGAAAGTAGGACGGAGAGAGAGAGAGAGAGAGAGAGAGAGAGAGAGAGAGAGAGAGAGAGAGAGATAAGTTTATCAAATGTCACTCAGAGTTACAAATGTCGTTTAATATCAAATTCACGCTACCTCGAGAGTATCTCCGATGGAGAATTATCACCGAAGAGGAATTTATATAAGTGATAAATAGTTGGCGCGGTGGTAACGTCCACTGGAGTCGTTGAATGGGTCCATGTCAAGGGTTCCCGTCCCCGTGGTACTTATTCATTTATCACTTATATAAATTCCCCTTCGGTGATAATTCTCCATCGGAGATACTCTCGAGGTAGCGTGAATTTGATATTAAACGACATTTGTAGCTTCATGATTGTATATAAATCACGGTGTGATAAAAAATTTCATATACAGTATATATATACATATATATATACTAGCTGACCTACCTGGTGCTGCCCAGAAAAACTCTGACATTTGATAAGCTATCTCTCTCTCTCTCTCTCTCTCTCTCTCTCTCTCTCTCTCTCTCTCTCTCTCTCTCTCTCTCTCTCTCTATATATATATATATATATACATATATATATATATATATATATATATATATATATATATATATATATATATATATATATATACTGTACATAAATTTACATTTATATATATATATATATATATATATATATATATATATATATGTGTGTGTGTGTGTGTGTGTGTGTGTGTGTGTGTGTGTGTGTGTGTGTGTGTGTATCTATGTATGAGTCATTATCTTACTTTCAAATTATAACCCTTGATACATAGTTCGTTTGTAAATATTCTTGTAATAGACATGCCATTTACTCTTACATTCTGTCGATAAGTCAAACAGTTATTTAATAATATAGAACAATAAGGGAGAAAGTAATACTAATATGAAACTGAATGAAGCAAACAAAACATGTAGGTATTATCAACAAACACAGAATAATATGAAATACACGGAACTGATAAAGAAAAAATATACTAGAACACTAAAAGAAAAGAGGGAGAGAAACAACCGGAAGAGGAATAAATAGCAAATAAAACATAGTTTAGCCTATTAGGGAGCGGAGTACTTTCCTATAGATACCGGTCAGACACGAAAAGAAAAGTTCCCTTATTTGCATAAAACTTTAGGACAACTCTCTGGAGTGCTGAGAAGTTTGGTTAGCTCCTAATCTTTTTCGTTCACCTCCCATGACTCTGTTACTTTTATGGTCACTCATTTTGTAGGAGTGGAGAGAGAGAGAGAGAGAGAGAGAGAGAGAGAGAGAGAGAGAGAGAGAGAGAGAGAGAGAGAGAGAGAGAGAAGTTTTGTAAATTCAACCCTTAGAAAGATTACATAGAGAACTTCGGAACTAAGATTTTGTTCAGGAAATTTAAAATGTCGAAGATATTATTTCCCTTAGCTTGGTATTAATCCAAGTAGCATTGACTTTATTCTATAATGTGTGAAATTACCAAGTGACTTTTCAGAACTGTCTCTCGTCAGAATACTTAAGAAATAAAAGAACGCTGTACAAATAGGCTATTTATACACTGTACAATAATCCTACTATGTAAAATGAAGTGTATAAGGATGTGTTAATTTTCGTTTATTTATTAGACTTTCCATTATCCACCTCGAGGATCAGGCTTCTCAGCCCTCTCTTGTATTACCGTAAATTTGATCAACTTGAGCACACTAATAAGTAAGAGTGAAAAAAGACAAAACATTAACAATTAGCAAGACATTACTTATATTAAGCTTGTCTCAATCTTACTGTGATTTATCCAGTAACAAGCTTAGAAAAAACGTTGGGGCACATAAGCTGTAACTTTTTCAGGATATATATATATATATATTTTTTCGATTTCACTTTGTTAAACAACTTTTTATAGTCTGAGATTTAAGCCGAGTTCATACGAAAAATAAGAAGCACTACTTCTTGTTCCGTATATGAAACCGTGAGTAATCTTGTGAAAGCGCTATCGTATCCAAGCCCATAATCAATATATACATAAAGAATGATTGAAGAAATCCTTTGAAATTCAAAGAAAAATTAACAGATAAGAAATCGCGTCTTAAAAAAACACAAACATTTCGGTGTACCTAGCAGATATCACTTACTATACTAAAAATTCAGTACATGTTGTCCAATGTTAGCTAAACCGACACTGTTGACAAAGTAGTAAGCCTTTGGCATGACAAGGACTGACATTGCCCTCAATAGCAAAAATGATAGCCCTCAGGTGAGAAATATGCCAGTCTCAATGGTTATTTCTAATGGACGCAAGATGTACTGCAATGGTTTTCATTTTATTTTTGTAATCTTTATTTACTTACTTATTCCTTTCTTGTTCAAATAAGAAAAACGCACTAACTTAAAAGAAAATGAAAATAAATTCATAACCTTTATAGAAGAAAATAAAGGCTTAAATACCTCAAGTTTCATCTGCATAAAGACAGGGGTTCAAAGAGGAAATGAGAGAGGAAGAATTTTTCTCCAAATACTTATAAAACAAAGAAAACGTCTGACACTGACTGACAACTTTTTTTTTAAAGGCTTGTTTGGCTATAATAAGACCTTTAAGCCGGCTATTTGTGTGTGTGTGTGTGTCTGTGGATGACGCATCACAAAAGGTCCCATGATGGGTTATAGCTTGATAAAAAAAAAAAAGGAATAAAATATTTGACGCTTTTGACATGTATTGACGTTATTGCTTTTTTAACTGATCGTACCCTCCTTATTTTTTTTTTTACTCAGTGTTTGAATAATTTAAATGTAATTCCGCTTCGTGGATGCAACATTTAAATTTAAATTATTTAAAATTTTTACAAAACAAAATAATTATTTTTAACGTAAATGAAGTGGATTATTATGCAAACCGATCTACTGGTAAAAGACATTTAATACAATATTTTAAAAGATAAATATTTCTTTTTTTAAGCTACTAAAGCAGAGGCTGACAGGTTTAAAAAGAACTTCCTTTCATCTTCAAGTTTTCATCTAGAAAAGGATTGAAGGAAAAGTATTGACCTCTGAATGGGGCATTATGTGCAGTCACTGAATCTGTTATATATAACAATTAAAGAATAAAAATTTGTGGCTTTGAACTAAGTTTTAACAAGACATTGCTGACTTTCCGCCAGCATGAAAAGAAAAGCTGTTTTCGAAGATCCGGTCGCTAAGGTATGAAAAAAAATTATATATATATATATATATATATATATATATATATATATATATATATATATATATATATATATATATATATATATATATATATATATATATGCATGTATATATATATAAATAATAAATAAATTGACATTAACAAACATCAACAGTTTCTATGCCTACTTTGATATTTTAGGCTTCTCTGAATAATATTTTGCAAAGGGAAAATGAAGCCCTACCTAATAAAGCAATAAAACACATATCACAGGAAATTGCTGGCAGAAGCACCCAATGTTACAAGCCACTGAGTGGCAGTTCTTGTTCGTACGTTGATTAAAAACTTGAGCAAAGCAGGTATTTACTTAGTTAAAGCGAGGCTCATTGTGTAAGGCTTCACATGCTTACGGCATTACAGATAATATTTAACCTCATTGTTACTGATTACTATACGAGAAGTCGATGTTAATGAGATGAAATAAATCTTAGCTGCAGGACATTACCGACTTAGTAAGACAAGACAAGATTTAGAATCAAAGACAACGCAACTCAGAGATATTTTATTCTTGAATCGTATCCTACTGAGTTTCTTGCCGAAGGGAAGGTTGCAACTGGCAGTAATTTTTTTTCTTTTTTTGTTAAATGGATTCAAAATCAACGCCCAGATACAGGTCTCTGGGTTTGCTAAACACGTTAAAATTCCTGATAAAATTCCTGAGGAAGTAATTTTCTTCTACCATTTTTTCACGTTAACTTTTATGTAACCTTTTTTTACATTAATTTTCTTCTAACCTTTTTTTCGTAGGCGTTTAAAATGACGGCTCCAATATTAGAACTTGATTTACTAATACATTAAGAACACGAGATGGCTACCGTAGTTTAAGCACTCTGTCTACAAACACGAGAAAAAAAGTTTGTGTAATAACTGTTGCTTGAAAACAACTAACTTGTGGGTGAAGGTTTTTTATGGACTTCAGTTAATTTACTTGTAGTTCAAAATACTTACTCATCATCTCTGTGACTTAAATCAATAGGATTCGTTATACCTCTACATGAGAATTTTTAGAACGACACCATCATCTATTGCGAGCAATAACTAAAAGAGATTATACCAATTCTTGCAAAGAAGTCTAGCATACAAGTGAAAATGTATCAAACACACCTTGAGAAACATTCTGATAAAACATTCAGACTCCCCACTAGGAGATTAAATCTTCCAATTGTCCATGAAGTTTTAGGAGAAATTCTCCCTTTTCTTGAATAAAGCTTATAGGTTTTTACGCGTATAAGCTTCGAATCCGGTTTCTAAGCCTTAAGCTAATATTGTAAATATTGCTCATGGAAATTATATTTGGCGAGGAAGGTTACAAGGGATCTCAAAAAAAAAAAAAATAAAAACTGACATTTTCTCATGAGGGCTATTAACGAGTACTCGTACTACTGCTATTAATTTACTGTTACTATTAGAAGGCGAAAATACGATATATAATGAAGGTTTCAGTACTGAACGGCTGATCTTACACAGGTAACTTACGAAAATTCATAATTATTTTTTCTACATGTCCGAAATGGTCAGGCCTGAATGATAAATTTGCTATCTCCAAATTGGGAAAGAAAAGGACATTCTCTCCCAGATACAAACAGAAACCAGTAAAGATGACCTATACAAATCTCTCTCTCTCTCTCTCTCTCTCTCTCTCTCTCTCTCTCTCTCTCTCTCTCTCTCTCTCTCTCTCTCTCAGATTTCCCGTAAAGTTTCCTTCGAGTGATCAGGCCCTCAGAGTGTCTTCCGACTAGGAGTATGGCGGAGTAATGGTTCTCGTTTATTAAACCCACCCTCTCTCTCTCTCTCTCTCTCTCTCTCTCTCTCTCTCTCTCCATCTATTAGGATAAGGCATGTAAAACCCGGATATACATAAGAATCCCCAACAACTTCTTAACGCAAACGGGAAAAAGCGAGATGGACTAAATCACCTCCCCTAGGAAGTAGACCTCGCTCTGCGTAAGACGTTGAGTGAATTAGGGTAAGCAATATCTCAGAGAGCGGCCCCAGTTGCTGGAGCAATTCTCCGGTAATAGAAACTGTCTCGTCCGTGACATGTACAGCGAATAATCCCGCTGTTTCCAGGGGAAACATCGACAAGTCACTCCAGTCGCTTCGAGACGGAAACAGAAGGAATATCTTCCATTTTGACCAGTGATGGAGATGACAGTTTCCCGAAATGAGCTTTCGTTGTCTATGTATAACTTTTTTTACTCAATGTACCAATGCTTTCTTCATATGCAAACAAGCTTCCATATTAGTTATATAAAGAGAAAATGTTATCACCACGAGTGTTATTTGAAAAGCAAACAAATGTACTTCCTAGAAACAGTAATGAATGAAATGTATGGAGAGTATAAAAATCCGCTTAATTATTAAATACTGACTACAAAGACCAAAAAAAATAATCACTGTAATTATAATGTAGCCGACAAAAAGAGAAAATATATTACTGAAACCTAAAAAGCACACTATATGCGTGGTGCTAGGTTTAATCCAAAGAGCAAAGACACCTTCCTTTGCTAATGTTGAAATCCTATTTTGGTTAGATGATTCTCAAATGCAGTTATCAGTACTCTACGTCACAGGGTGTGTCATTTAGATCTCTGCCTGTATTCTATGTCACAGGATGTGTCAAATAGATCTCTGTCTGTATTCTACGTCACAAGATGTGTCCAATAGGACATTGTCTGTATTCTATGTCACAGGATGTATGCTACGTCCCAGAATGTGTCAGTTAAATCTCTGTCTGTATTCTATGTCACAGGATAAGTCAGATAGCTCTCTGTATGCTATGTCACAAGCTGTGCCAATTAGATCTCTGTCTAACGTTGGCAAAAGAAAGAGTCATTTTCTTTTTCATTTAGTCTGGTAGATGGATTTGTGAATTGCTTTAATTAGGTAGAGAGAGAGAGAGAGAGAGAGAGAGAGAGAGAGAGAGAGAGAGAGAGAGAGAGAGAGAGAGAGAGAGAAACTTTATTTATCCGTTTCTCTGTGGTAAAATGTGATTTTATATATATATATATGTATATATATATATATATATATATATATATATATATATATATATATATATATATATATATATATATATATACTGTATGTGTGTATATATATATATGTATATATATATATATATATATATATATATATATATATATATATATATATATATGAGAGAGAGAGAGAGAGAGAGAGAGAGAGAGAGAGAGAGAGAGAGAGAGAGAGAGAGAGAGAGAGAGAGATACTTAAAACTCACAAATATACACTTGATTTGATCATCAGTTGAAACTACAGGAAATGTGGTACCAAATATGTGCTAAATGCACAAAAGCACATGGACATACATACATAAATATATGTGTATATATATATACATACATACATACATATATATATATATATATATATATATATATATATATATATATATATATATATATATATATATATATATATATATATATATATATATATATATATAATATATATATATATATATATATATATAATATATATATATATATATATATATATATATATAATATATAATATATATTTATATATATATATATATATATATATATATATATATATATATATATATATATAATGTGTGTGTGTAACTGTGATAGCTACAATGCCATCTTACCTTCTCGAGTTCTTTACACTTTTTGGATAATCGTGTTACTACAGTCTTAGACCCAAATGCAAAAAAATATGAAGTAATTCTGTTGTCCTGGTACCAGGAATCGAAAATTATTACTAAGGATGCGGGTTCGATTCCTGCTACCAGGACATCAGAACTGCTTCGTATATCTTGTACTTGCATCTAAAGCTTTGCAGTGACTAGCGAATGCAAAAAAGTGTGAATTCGACAAGACAAGAGAGCATTTCAGCTATAACGACTACATGAGTATCTGGTGAATAGTGGCCAGTATACTCTATATACTGTATATATATATATATATATATATATATATATATATATATATATATATATATATATATATATATATATATATATATATATATATATATATATATATATATATATATATATATATATATATATATATATATATATATATAGGGTGTTTCGAAATTAGAGCCTCCCCTCTACAGCATAAACCAAAATTGATATGGACAAAAACAAAAGTAATTCAGAACAGGTATTTATTTAAGTTTCTCTCTGAGTATTTAATATTTTGTATGGCCTCCATCTGCCTGTACCACAGCCTGCATTCTTGAGGGGTATGATATCAGCAAATCGCAAAAAAGCTGAGACTCAAACTCCATTTCCCTGAGCCCTTTGGTCACCTCTCTTCGCAGGTCGTCGAGGCTTGGTATACCATCATAGTTCACTGTGCGCTCTTCAACACGATCCTTTAAGATACTATCAATGTTTTCACACACATTAAGGTCAGGGGAGCTACCTGGAAATTCACTTGACAAGAAGAAATCAATACCACTGTTTTGAAGCAGCTCCTGTGTCTAAAGAGCCTTGAAAATTGGTGCCTTATCATGCAAAAATGTGACTTCTTCAACAGATAACACATTTTCAGGATCTTTGAGCAAAGAAAATACTCCACCAGTAAGCACAGTTTCTCTGAAGTATTCGTCATTCCATGACTGTCCTTTTTCTTTGATGATCCACATTAACCGTTTGGCTGTGAAACAGAGAAAAATTCCCAAGCATTCAGGAAATTTCACAACTTGCCAATAATGCACGTCATCACTGATATCATCCAACTTTACAGCCCAAATGATGTCACTTTTATGAATTGGCTTCCTGACTATGTAAATGAAGAATTCATCTGATGCGGCAACATGGAGAAAGTCAGCTTCATCCCAGTATTTAAGAAATGAACCGCAAAACCATGCACGGTCTTCTCTCTGTTGCTGAGTGATATTGGGCTTGCTGATAGCATGAAATGGCTTGATACCAGATTTTTTCAACTCACGATATACAGCACTATAACTTCTCTTCTTTCCCCTTTTTATTTCTAGTTCAAGCGCCAAATTATGTAAAGACTTTGTTGGTCTACCCACCGCCTCAGCTATGATGTCTTTTGACACCTGAGATAGGACTTCTGGCCTTCCAAGATTCTCACTCTTTTCGCGATGACAGTCATATGGATTTTTGTTCCAGTTCCTTTTAACAAAGGATTCATCCTATTTAATGTATTTAGCTATGAAGGAATGTGAAATGAAGGATGCACCAGCATCCCTGGCCTCTTTGAAGGTTATAGGCCGGATTCGGTCAATCCATCTGATTTCCTCCGAGTCATTACCCATGCCTGTATCTAACTTTGTCACTCAGCCTGAAAATACAAGAAATATAAAATAATAAATAGCTTAAAAGAAACTTAAAATAATGTACTTGGAGATAGGCTATAGCAGAAAACTTCATAACTTTCCATTTGTTCTTTGGAAAGGGGGGGCCTCTAATGTCGAAACACTCAGTATATATATATATATATATATATATATATATATATATATATATATATATATATATATATATATATATATATACACACACATACTGTACACACACACACACACACACACACACACATAATATATATATATATATATATATATATATATATATATATATATATATATATATATATATATATATATATATATATATATATATATGTATATACATATATACATATATACATACATATATATATATATATATATATATATATATATACTGTGATATATATGTATATATTGTAAGTGCAAATATAGATATATATATTCATATATATTCGTATATATATATATATATATATATATATATATATATATATATATATATATATATATATATATATATATATATATATATATATATATATATATATATATATATATATATATATATATTCATATATATACATATATATATATATATATATATATATATATATATATATATATATATATATATATATATATATATATATATATATATATATATATATATATATATATATATATATAATATGTTATGCAGTGAATAAGTATGAGATTCACTGATCGGGATTATGAGAGAGAGAGAGAGCGAGAGACGATGTTGATAGTTTAAAATGATGAGCCATGAGACCAAGTAAATTGAAGACTAACCATAACAAACCTCCAAGATGTGGGAAAGGAAGGAGGCGCTAGAGGAATCAAAAGGTCAGCAAAATTGACCTGATTTGTCCTTGCCAAAAGTGGGAGTTAAGATTGAACCATTAAGAGTAAAGTAGACGTCCTCAAGGAGGCGGAGTTTTATTCAACATAGGTCCAGAGTTCATTCTGATCAATTTTTAGCCAGTTATTTTGAAAACCAATTGGGTAGGACTTGTGTCACTCAACTCTCTTAACATCAAGAAATTTCTAAGTCCAGTGTGGCTGGCCGTGTGAAATAGTTTAGTGTTAAGAATAAACTTATGAAAAACCGTGCCCGGCGAATTCTTACCCCCTCCTGAAAAGTAGAAAGTATTAATAGACAATTTCAACCTAACTTACCGAGTCCCCTGCGTTACTATCAAGTGAAAGTCAACAGACAGAAACGGAGTCATTCATATGTGGTGCAACGCAATACAAAAAAGAAAAGTGCACCGCATAACAAATAATTGGTGGCAGTTTTGGAGGATTTCGCCCAGCGCTCATTTGAAAAACAATAAAAGTTCATGGCCCTAGAGAAATTTACAGAGAGTGAGCAGTGACGGCGCTAAAACTAACTCTCAATTTAACAGCGCAAATAATTTCAAGACGGTCTTCAGCACTAGAAACACCAATACAACATCAACACTGTAGCAGAAGGGAAACGAAGCAGAACAAAATATTCCAAGAAGCATTGAATCTTTATGCGTCGAATCGGAGTGAAAAATTGACAGCGGTAAATCTCTGCCTAGTTTGAAACTTCCGAACATTCGCATAAGATCAACCAGAAATTCAGTTAAATAATTATATATGACCATAATAAGAACCATAGTAATAATCACGGCATAGAACAGCGGTGATTTTTATAAGAAGTATAACGAAATTTACGAAAGAAGCGGCAACTCGAGGAACAGGTCGCCTCGAGTCAGCGCTGAATGCAACAAGTGCAGGAAGACCAAAACAAACTGTGTTGGCGGACGTATGAAAGTCGCTAATATCTACGTCAGTTCAGTGAACCTTTCTATCGTGTACGGACTTAAATACACGAAATTCCCAAAATTTTTGGTCGCTAAAAGGGAGACTTAGCGAAAAGTAGCGGTAGCAGAGCAGTGACGACGACGGCAACCAACGAGAGCGGAAGACGGCGACAAAAGAGAGTGGAGAATTCGGAACGGCGATAAAGTTTAGAAGTCAACGCGTTGATAACCGCCTCTCGAAAGGGAAGTGACGCCTTCAATCAACAATTTGGAAGGGATTCCAAAATTTTTTTTCGCCAAATTCAGCAAGTACGGACTGGAAGTCGGCCGAGCTGTGCCGAATTATCGCTGGATGCTAACGACAAATTGCGCTCAAGTGCAATCAGCGCGGTCTTCAAGTGCAAGGCGACACGAAGCTAATTGAATAGTAAACATTCATTCCTAGTATCGGGGAATTATCAAGAGAATTTTTTTTTTCTCTGTGAATTAAATTTTTTTTGTGTGCGTGGAATTTTTATATAATTATTTTTCCCTGCAGTGCGCAAATAATTTTTTTTTTAAACAAATAATTTAAGTAAATTATTTTTCTTTTGAATAATATTCTGAATAATATTTCCTTATTGTTGTACAAAGGAAATAAATTTTCTTCTCATATTTAGTAATTTTTTTTTACGAAATAGAAATTTTCGTTCACCTGGTAATAGAAACAATTCTGTTTAAATTATTCTATCATAATAATTTTTTTTTGTTATACACTTGGCGCAGCATTTTTGCAGTGGAACCCAAACAATTGTATACGTAAATACTAATATCAGACTTTTTCAGATTGTGAGAGAGTCCTATGAAGGAATGAGTTAGGAAAAATTTGAATTTTCTTTGTATAGAGGGATACAGTCAACTCAGCAAACATGCAATTGAAGTAAGTACCTGCTTCTCAAATTTTTTTTTCATTCATTTTCCATTCTTGGAATCACTGAATATTTTATGAATTAATATGAATAACACTTTGGACGAAGTAATTGCCCGACTGCAACAGACAAGAAGCGAAGACCAGACTCCATATAACCTAAGACCTGTACCTGAACGACTTTCTAGACAAATTGATCCTAGTAATACTAGACCCAGACGTTCTCGTAGTCAAGGTCCCCCACTTAGTTTACCGAGTGCGCCTAACCCTTCAGTTGTAACCACTAACCCAATAACTTCCATTGTACCTAGAAATTACAACATGGCGCAAGCCGCCGTAATAACCCAAGCCACTAGATTTTGTGGAACAGTAGACCCAAGTAATGTAGATAAAAGTAGATTAGAAGAATATGGTGTAAATCGATGGATAGCAGACACAGAAAGCAGAATTTCAGCTGCTGGTATCACAGATGAGAGAAAGAAAATAGATGAAGCACTCTTGTATGTTAGTATGGAACATGGTGATGCACATACAGTTCTTCATTAAGTACTTTTTAGGAATATTACTCTGTTTAACGAATTCAAGAAACAGTGCTTACAATTTTGGCAACCAGAAGCACAGAAACATCCATGGTATAACATAGGAACTTTCCATCATCAGAAATATGAGGGTAATCACTTAGTTTTAGCCACTAGAGTAGAGGAAGCTATAGATAGAGTGACGACAGATATGAAAGCTGTAGGAATTGTTGTTGGAAGGAAGGATGACTTTGATGATGATGAAACAGATTTAGCTAGTATATCCAAGGTACTTAGATATATGTCATTAGGACCAATCTACGATGCTTTGGGTAAGGAAGAAAGAGTAGCCTTAAAGAAGTACTGTGATAGGAAGCCAAATGATGGAATTGTACAAACTTTGATGTACATAGAAAGGAAAGTAAAACAGAATTCATCAAGTAGTAGTGCAGATTTTACGGGAACCGTAGCTAGTGGAAACCCAAGAAATAATAGCAATCAGTCCAATAGAAACCAATCAGGAAAAGCTAGGTCTAGGTATCAGGGAAATAGAAATTCGTTTGATAGAAATGGTGGGAACAACAATAGGAGATTTAATCAATCAAATAGAAACAATCAAGGTAGGCTGCCAAATAGAGGTAACAATGGGAATACCACTGGAACTAATGGAAATAACAGTGGAAATAACAGGACTCCTGGACAGAGGGGAGCTAGTCAAGGCCAAAATTCAGGGAATAATAGGCCACAGTTCAATAGGCAGAGACAAAGTTGTGGAAATTGTGGTTATAACAACCATACAACCCAGAATTGTAGAAGAAACAAATGGTGTTCGAATTGCAATAAGACAGGACATTTGATCCAAAACTGTTGATACAACAAACAAGGAAATTCTCAGGGGTCCCAAAATAACCAAAGTACTCAGCCTAATAATCAGAATACCTCCCCCAGTAACCCAAATCAAGGGGATTCTCAGTGACAATCACAGAGAGTGCAGCAGAAAGGTCCATCCTTACAGAAAGAAATAGTGACAGTGAATAAGGATGTGTCCCCAACAGACATTACTCGAAGTAATGAAATAGTGTTTTCTGTAAAGAATTTTTATACATGTCAGGAAGAGTTGCCTATCATACAAGTACACTTAGAAGGTGTACTGAGTTCCATATTGTTGGATACAGGCAGTACTGTAAGTATCATAGATAAAGGCACTTTAACAAAACATATAGGTTGTGAGCTTTCCCAAATGAGAGAATCCTATAGGACCATAAAGGGGATCGCTGGAAAGCAAATAAGGGCTATAGGCAATGTCAATTTAGAGATAGAAATTCTAAATAAGAAATACAGGGAAGAGTTTGTGGTGTTAGAAGAGAAATATTTTCCAGCTCAAGCTCTATTTTCCTTCCAGGCTATGAAAAGATGTGGAATTGCACTAGATTGTAGCAATGGAAGAATCACTATCAAGGAAACTGATAGAGGAAATGTTTGCTCTCTTGAAGAAGAGGAACAGTTTCAGATAAACTTGATCACTTTACCTGAGACAGCCTCATCTGAAGAAGTAGACATCCAACAGATAGAAATAGAAGTTAATGCTAACCCGGGTAGGACAGTGTGTAGAAATTCAATGATAGAAGAAATAGGAGAAGATAGACAAACTACTTTTAAAAGCCTAGAAGCCACTCAGGAGGAATTCTCAGATAGCAGGTATGAACCTGATAACTCAAGTGCACGACAAGTAGATACCTCCGAAGAACTTAGTTCTTTTTCCCAACCTGACGATCCTGACACGCTAATAGATTGTAGTCACTTAATAATAAGAGAAGATACGGAAGAGAAGTATCTCAATGAGGTGTTACTGTTAGGCAACCTGAAAATGACAGAGATAGGTTCTGTGATACCACAAGATGAAAGTTCAGATGATACTGATGTCTGTTACACTGCCGATGCACAGAATGCAGAAGAGATCTGCTTAGTTAGTACTGCCGATGATAATCTTGTAAAACTCAAATTAAACAATAGCGTTATACTGCATCCACAAGGTCTGACAAAGGTTTGTCTTAGAATTGTAACAGATAAAAACCTAGGTGATACAGATGTGTTATTAGTGAATGAAGACTTACCAGACTTTGTGAAAATGGACAATTCCCTAGTAAGACTTAATGGTGGAAATTGCACGACTTATGTGTATAATTATTCTGACAAGAGACTAGAATTGCATGCCGGCATAGAATTCTGTAAGGGAATTGTGATTACTAACCCTCTACTAACCCTAAGTGAAAAAGCATTTGTCTCTGTAGCTGACACAAGAGTTAAATTAGAAGGGGAAGTAAATAATACAGATTTTCCTCATTGTAGGGACAGGTTAATACAGATATTAGAGAAATATAGGAGTGTTGTAGCAGTAACAGGAGATAAGTTAGGAAGGACAGATGTCCTGCAGCACAAAATAGTCATAGAAGATGGTGCTAGACCTTTTTATATACCTAACTACAAACTTCCAATAAGTCAAAGACCCATTGTAGACGAGATGGTTGAGGAGATGAAGGAAGATGGAGTCGTAATACCTTCTAAGTCACCTTATAATTCACCTTTACTGCTAGTTCCAAAGAAAGACGGTACATGGAGGATGGTAATTGATTACCGTAAATTGAATTCCCACACCATCCCTGATCGAATGCCAATACCAGTCATTAATGACATGTTAGCTCAATTAGGAGGTGCCAAGGTTTTTTCTAGCCTCGATCTACTAAGTGGATATTGGCAAGTTCCTCTCGATGAAGAATCCAAGCATCTCACGGCATTCAGTACTCACAAAGAACATTTGCAATTTGAGGTAATGCCGTTTGGTCTTACTTCAGCTCCTTTAACGTTTGTACGTTTAATGCTGCAAATCTTGGGAGATGTTGAAGACGTATCGGTTTATCTTGATGATGTAATAATTGCTAGTAAGGATGTAGAGAGTCATTTCAAGACAATAGAATTAGTATTAGATAGGCTCAGAAAGGCCGGTTTAAAGGTAAAAATTAAGAAATGTCAGTTTCTGAAAAAATCTCTAGAATATCTAGGACATGTTATCAGTGAACATGGTTTGAAAATGCAAGAAGGAAAGATTAAGGCTATTGTGGACTATCCAGCCCCAAGAAATGTGAAGGCACTAAGAAGATTCCTAGGTATGGTAGGGTATTATCGACCTTTCATAAAGGGATTTGCTACCATAGCAAAACCATTAACTGAGTTAACTAGGAAAGATGCTAGCTATGAGTGGAAAGATGAACAGGAAGCAGCGTTCAAAACACTAAACGATATGTTGATAACAGATCCTATCCTAGTTTATCCAGACTTCGAGAAGGAATTCTACTTAGCCTGTGATGCTTCAAGTACAGGACTAGGTGCCGTCTTGATGCAAAAGGATAAAACAAGGATGAGGACTGTATACTATGCCAGTAGAGTTTTGAATGCAGCTGAAAGAAATTACAGTACAACAGAAAGGGAATGTTTGGCATTAGTCTGGGGATTACAGAAATTTAGACACATTTTGCTAGGACATAAAATTAATGTTTTTACAGATCATAAACCCATTTGTGATCTTTTCAAGAAAAGGGCTTTTACCAATAATATGAAGTTCAATAGATGGTTCGTTAGCGTATTAGAATTTGCCCCAGAATTTAGATACATACCTGGTAGATATAACACATTAGCTGACGCCTTATCTAGATCACAAGAAGAGAACGAGAAACAAATTACCACTCATAATTTCGCCTTCAGTTGTCAAATCACAGACTTAGATTTAGACAAAGTTCGTCAGGAACAAAAAAGGATTCTAGAATAAGGGAAGTAATTGGTAACCTCTTGCAAGGTGAGAAAAATTCAGAGTTTCAATTGATAGATGGGTTATTGTACAAGACTTCAGACGAACCAAATGCTTGTTCACGTTTGTACATTCCTAATACACTAATACAAGACGTTTTAGAACTAACCCATTCATACAAGTTATCAGGACATCCTGGAATTAAGAAAACATGTAGAACAATCACTAGAAACTATTTTTGGCCTCGATGTAGTGAAGATGCTACTCGATTTGTTCAGAATTGTACCCTATGTAATATACATAAGGGGAATGTCAACGTCAAGGCTCCTCTGGAAATGTATCCTTCAGAATTAAATCCTTTTCAAGTAGTCACAATGGATTTCTTAGGTCCATTCCCGAACACCATCAGAGGAAATAAACAGATTTTAGTTTTCATTGACTATTTGACCAGATACGTAGAAATTGTTCCAACTAGAAACAGAGAAGCATCAACGGTGGCAGAAGCCTTTAAGTCTAGAATTATAACCAGACATTCATGTCCTCAAGTTTTGCTCTCAGACAATGCTGCTGAATTTACTAGTGACATTCTAACGAATTTGTGTGACTTTTATGAAATACAGAAATGTCAAATAACAGCATATAAGCCAAGCTCAAATGGAGCAGTAGAAAGAACAAATCGCAAGATAAAGGATGTTCTGAAAACATTGGTAACCCCTAGCACTGAAGACTGGGACTTGACTCTCGAGGACATACAATTTACTCTAAACAACACAGTAAATGAATCAATAGGAGAAACTCCTCATTTCCTATTGTATGGCTACCAAAAGAGAATGCCAAATTCACTTTTGGATGATGCCGCACCACCCAGACGTACGTACAACTACGAGGACTATATTGCTTGGAAGACAAGACGTACGTACGAGACCGTTAAAGTCACCAGGGCTAGATTAAAGGAGTTACATAAAAAATCTAGTAAGTATTACAATAACAGATCCACCATACCCTCGTTAAAGGTAGGGCAACAAGTTTATGTACTCAATCATGTTCTTGAAGGACCTAATATTAAAGTATCACCAAAATTTCGAGGTCCATATAGAGTTTTAGAAGTTTTGAAGTTGAATAAATTCAAGTTAATGCATGAAATTACCTTGAAAGAATCCATTGTACATTGGAACCACATTAAAGTAGTTCATTCAGAACCTTGGTCGTCTACCCAGTTAAAAGATTTGTCCAATAAAGATAAGATAGATAATAAAATAGAATCTTCAATGACCCCAAGGTATAATTTGAGAAGAAGGTAATGGCAAGTGCAATGGTAAACAAATGTAGTTGATAAGATTTTTACTGCTTAATAACATTATTTCAGCAAATGGATTGTATGGTGGTTGGCAGTGAGTCAAATTGTGAACTCACTCGTACAAGGAACATGGCAAGGTAAAGATGATACAGGACCTAGCCATTGTTAAGATAGGAACGGAGCCCATTATCGATCAGAGAGAGCAGTTAGTCCAGCTGAGCAATCAGATACAGGCAGGATTACACAGTGTCCAAGATAGAAATTTGTATGACATGCTCTCCAAGTTGCAGAGGGACATCGATAGTGTTATGCCAAGGAAAGTAGTAAAGCGATCACTCATACCCTTTATAGGCGTCGCTTTACACAATCTCTTTGGAGTTGGAGTGGCGACAGATGGTAATGTTGAAAGGCTAAAGGAAAGAGTGGCACAACTTGAAAATTGGGCTTCTGAGCAGGGCACTGTCTATAATAAAGTAATAGGAAATGTCAATCAAAATCAGAAAATGATCACAGCGCTGAAAGAATTTGTGAATAGTGCCCTCCATAATGTTTCATCAGAAATTGCTAGAATCCATCAAACAGAAATGATGGAGCAACTGCTCATAGAAACAAGTAATTTCCTTCTGGAATACAAGGAATTACTCAATGCAATCATGATGGCAGGTAAAAACCTGCTGTCGCCTTTTCTGATAACCCCTAGTGAAATTGAAGCCATTATTCAGAAATGTGTTGTGAACAATCACTTGAAGCCACTAGTAGAAAATATAGTGGACTATTATGGCCTGATAACAGTGAAAGTGATAGCCAATCAAATCATACTAGTGATCCCTTTCAACAATCCAGACGTCAACTCATTGATGTCAGTCTATCCATTCCCAATGGTAGTAGATAATAAGTCCATTGTACTAGAAGGAACAGTTCGACACTTTGCCTTGCAGCATGATTCTTTCCTAGTGACCGAAATTCCCGAACATAAATTCAGGGAATGTGTCATGCTTAATGGTGGTGTATATGTTTGTAACATTGTGAATTTCTATGAACCATTGAGTGCTCTTCATTGCTTAGATGATCTTGTAAACAACAAGAATGGTAAGAACCATTGTAAATATATACCGTTTACAGAAACTTTCAAGGCTCAAATCATTGATAATGAAATTTTTGTGTTCTCAGCAAACAGATTGAATGCTAAGGTTGACTGTAAGTCAAACAAAACAGAAGTAGTTTTCATTAACGTACACTCATTTTCATCTGCTTGTGAATTGGTCATTTTACATAATTTGTATTACAAACCTACAGTCTTCACGACATACAGTTTGAACTTCAGTAAAAGTGTACATCAGTTTGCAGTTATTAACGAATTTCAACTTTCAGAACTGGAATTGGAGACATTCACAAAGCTAGAAGAGGTTCATACTTTCTTTCATACATATAAGACCGAGATTTCTCCTGTTATGTCATTCATAAATGTCATTCTTTTGGTACTGTTTGCTTTTATTTCTTTTATAATTGTCAGGAAATTGATACTGAATAAGCTTCCCATAATCAAGGACATGATGGACAGAATCCTTCCTAGAGAGTGATAGCGTTTACCATTGACTTGCACTTGAACATTGATGATTGATTTTTTTTTTATTTTACAATTTATGATTGATAACCAGAGAGTAATAGGCATTTGATATATTTACTTTGCCATAATTTTCTGCATTTAGTTTGAGTATTTGATATGTAATTCATATTTATATTGTTTGTGTTAGCACTATGATGCTTTATAATATTTCTTGCATTTATTACTTGCTAATAGAAATTATTGAAATTGAAGTAATTGACTATAGTCAAGTTGAGTTGGTTATCTACTTGCATTGTAGTCAATGCAGGTAGGTGACCGAGTGATGTTATGCAGTGAATAAGTATGAGATTCACTGATCGGGATTATGAAAGAGAGAGAGAGAAAGGGAGAGCGAGAGACGATGTTGATAGTTTAAAATGATGAGCCATGGGACCAAGTAAATTGAAGACTAACCAAAACAAACCTCCAAGATGTGGGAAAGGAAGGAGGAGTTAGAGGATAGACTAAGAAGTGAAAAGGTCAGCAAAATTGACCTGATTTGTCCTTGCCAAAAGTGGGAGTTAAGATTGAACCATTAAGAGTAAAGTAGACGTCCTCAAGGAGGCGGAGTTTTATTCAACATAGGTCCAGAGTTCATTCTGATCAATTTTTAGCCAGAGTTACTTGAAAACCAAATTGGGTAGGATTATGTCACTCGCTCCTCTCTTAACATCTAGAAATTTCTAAGTCCAGTGTGGCTGGCCGTGTGAAATAGTTTAGTGTTAGAATAAAATTTATGAAAAACCGTGCCCGGTGAATTCTTACCCCCTCCTGAAAACTAGAAAGTATCAATAGACAATTTCAACCTAACTTACCGAGTCCCCTGCGTTACTATCAAGTGAAAGTCTACGGACAGAAACGGAGTCATTCATATGTGGTGCAACGCAATACCAATAAAAAGTGCACCTCATAACATTTATGTATTTATTTAAATTTTTTATTTATCTATTTTTTTATTTTTTTATTTTTATGTATTTATTTATTTTTTTTTATTTCTTTTTTCATTTATTTATTGTTCTTTATTTATTTTCATTTATTTAATTATTTATTTTTATTCATTTATTTTTATGTTTATTTATTAATTTCTATTTATTTATTTTTGTGTTTTACTTTTATTTACGATTTTTATTTTTATTTTTTTATTTATTTACTCCTTTTATTTATTGATTTTAATTTATTTATTTATTTTTATTTATTTATTTTTTTATTTATTTATTTTTTTTATTTTTATTTAATCATTTATTTATTTATTTATTTATTTATATATAAATATTTCTTATTTTTATTTATCTCTATTTATTTATTAATATTTTCCTTTTATTTATTTTTATTTATTTATTTTTTTTATTTATTTATTTTAATTATTATATTTATTGTTATTTACATTTTTATTCATATTTTTTAATTATTTATTTTTTTATTTTTTTATTTTTAGTCATTAATTTATATTTATTTTTTATTATTATTTATTTATTTTTTATTTTCATTTATTTTCATTTATTTATTTATTTATTTTTATTTATTTTTTATTTATTTATTTTCATTTATTTATTTATTTAGTTATTTTTTATTTTTATTTTTTTAATTTATTTTCTTTTATTTTTATTTATAATAATAATAATAATAATAATAATAATAATAATAGTAATAATAATAATAATAATAATAATAATAATAATAATAATAATAATAATAATAATAATAATAATAATAATAATTTAAAATCATATAAAAAGGAAAATAAATGAAATATGTAAAATTTAAAAAAAAATCGATTACGATATTTTCCCTAGTTTTACCCTCTTTTTGAAGACTGATTTTAGTTCACCTTTTAAGGATCATATTCTTATAACAAAGTTTTATGAAAAAAATCTCCGTTAAAAAACAATGCAGATAAAATTTAAGGCTAAATGGTCATATATGTTTTCCAAATAAAGATACTGATAAAAGCAGTCAAGATTTCAATGAAAAATCAATTTAAAAATCAATAAGAAACGGAAAATAAATGAAATACGTAGTAAGTTTAAAAAATATTTCAATTTCAATAAACTTTTTAGGGGAGTTTTACTCTCTTTTTGATGACTAATATTAGTTTAACGTGTACAGATATATTATTAAAACAGGATTATATATAAAAAATACGTTAAAAAAATTCAAAAATCACCTAAAAAATATGGGAAAAAATTGTTACATAAAAACTTTTGGAAAATATGTCAATTTTCAATACAATATTTTTTGGGAAATTTTTCCTGTTTATGAAGAATGAATTTAGGTTAACTATTACAAATATATTCTCAAAACCGAGGTTAAAAAACGTAAAAAAATCAACTTCAAAAATCAACTAATAAAACATTCATAAAATAAATAAAAATAAATAAATAAATAAAAATAAAAATAAAAATATACAAATAAATAAATAAATAAATAAAAATAATTAAATAAATAAAAATAAATAAAAAAGGTAAATAAATAAAAAAATAAAAACAAATAAATAAAATAAATAAATAAATGCAAATGAATGAAAAAAATTAATAAAAAATAAATAAATAAAGAAATAAAAATAAAAAAATAAAAATAAATAAATAAAAAATAAATAAATAAAATAAATAATGAATATATTAGAATAAATAAATAAAAAATAGAAAAAGTAAAAATAAATAAATAAATAAAAATTAATAATTGAATATATTAAAATAAATAAATAAAAAATAAAAAATAAAATTAAATAAATAAAAATTAATAAATGAATAAACGTAAAAAATAAAGAAAAAAAAATAAATACATAAATAGAAATAAATAAAAATAAATAAATATTAATAAATAAATAAATAAAAAAATAGAAAATAAATAAAAATAAATAAATAAATAAAAATAAATGAAAATAAATAAGTAGAAATAAATAAATATAGATAAAAAATTAAAATAAATAAATAAAATGAATAAGAATAAAAATAAATAAATCGAAATAAATAAATAAAAATAAATAAATATAAATATAAAAATATATGAAAATAAATAAAATAAATAAAAAGAAATAAAAATTAAATAAATAAATAAAAATAAATGAAAATAACTAAATAAATAAATCTAAATAAATAAAAAAATGAAAATAAATGAAAAAATAAATATAAAAAAAATATAAAAAATAAAATAAATAAATGAATAAATAAAATTCAATAAAAAAATAATAATAAATAAATAAATAAAAATAAAGAAGTAAATAAATAAAAATAAATAAGAATTAATAAATAAATAAAAAAATAAATAATCAAAAATAAATAAATAATAAAAAATAACTAAACAAATTAATAATTAAAAAAACTAAATAAAAAAATAAAAATAAATGAAAAGAAAAAATATCAATAAATAAAAAAATAAAAAAATTAAAATAAATAAAAAAATAAAAATACAAAAATAAATAAGTAAATATAAATAAATAAAAATTAAAAATTAAAAATAAATAAATAAAAATAAATTAATGAGAATAGATAAATGAATAGAAGTAAATAAATAAATAAAAATAAATAAATAAATAAGTGAAAATAAATAAAAATAAATAAATAAATAAAAATAAATAAAAAAATAAATAATATTAAATAAATAAAAATAAATAAATAAATGAAAATAAATAAATAAAAAAATATAAATGAATAAAAGTAAATATAGAAATAAATATAAAAAATGAATGATAATAAATAAATAATAATAAATAAATAAATAAAAATGAATAAAAAATAAACAAAAAACTAAATAAATAAATAAATGAAAATTTAAAAATTAATATATAAAGATAAATAAATAAAAGTTACTTGATTAAAATAATAAATAAAAAAATAATAAAAATAAATAAACAAATAGAACTAAATAAATAAATAAAAAAAAATAAATAAAAAAATAAATAAATAAATAAAGGAAATTAAATGAATTAAAAAATATAAATAAATAAAAATTATATAAAAAATAAAAATAAATGAAAGTAAATAAGTAAATAAAAAAATAAAAAACATAAAAATAAATGAATAAATAAATAAAAATAAATGAAATTAAATAAAAGTAAAAAATGAATAAATAAAATTAATAAATAAAAATAAATAAATTAATAAAAAATAAAAAATAAATAAATAACAAAGAAATAAATAAATAAACATAAATGAATAAATAAAAATAAAAAAATACATAATAATAAATGAAAATAAGTTTAGAAAAATAAATAAATAACTAAAAAGAAATAAATAAATAAAATTAGGTATATAAATGAAAATAAATCAATAGAAAATATATAAATAACAGTAAATAAATACATAAAAATAAATAAAGAATAAAATTAAATAAACAAATAAAGATAAACAAATAAAAAATAATTCAACATAAATAAATAAAAGTAAATGAAAATAAATAAATAAGAATAAATATATATATATATATATATATATATATATATATATATAAATAAATAAAAATAAATTTAGGAAAAAATAAAGAGAAGTAAATAAATATAAATAAATAAATAAATAAATAAATAAATAAATAAAAATAGATAAAAATAAATAATTGAATAACTAAAACTAAATAAAAAATAAATAAATAAATAAAAAAATAAATAAACAAGTAATTAAAAATAAATAAATAAATAAAAACAAATAAATAAAAAATAAATAAAAAATGATAAATAAATGAAAATAAAAGAAAAAAAAATTAATTAACAAGTATAAAAAAATAAATAAAAAATAAATAAATAAATTAAAATAAAAAAAAATAAAAATATATAAATAAAAATAAATAAATAAATAAAACAAATAAAAAAATAAAACTAAATGAAAATAAATAAATAAAAATAAATAAAAATAAATAAAAAATAAAAATACATAATAAATGAAATTAAATAAAAAAAATAAATGAAAATAAATAAAAATTTAATAAATAAAAATCAATAATAATAAAAAGAAAAAGAAAAATAAATAAATAAAAAAATAAAAAATTAAAAAAAGAAATAATTAATAAAAAATAAAATTAAAATAATAAATAAAAATTAGTGGAATTTAAATATATAAAATAAATAAATAAGTAAATAAATATAAATAAAAAAATAAAAAAACCAATAAATAAAAAAATAAATATAAATAAATAAATGAAAATAAATAAATAAAAATAAACAAAAATGTTTAAAAATAAATAGATAAATAAACAAAAATAAATAAAAATAAATCAATAAAAAAGTAAATGAAAATAAGTAAATGGAAATAAATTAATATAAATATATAAATATAGATAAATAAATAAAAAAATAAATAAAAATGAATAAAAATGAATAAAGTAAAAAAAAGAATAAAAATAATAAAAACATATAAATACTAAATATGAATAAAAAAATAAATAAGATAGGTAAAATAAATAAAACAAATGAAATAAATAAAATAAATAAAATAAATAAATAAATTTATTTTATCTTTTTATTTATATTATTTATTTATTTATTTTTTATTTACTTATTTTAATTTATTTATCTATTTATATTTATTTATTTATTTATTTTTGATTTACTTATTTTAATTTATTTATCTATTTATATTTATTTATTTATTTTCATTTATTTATTTATTTTTATTTATATATTTTCTATGTTTTCATTTATTTTTATTTTTTTGTTTATTCATTCATTTATTTATTTATTTAATTATTTATTTATTTTATTTTTTCTTATTTTTTTATTTTTAGTAATTTATTCATTTTTATTCATTTATTCATTTTTATTTATTTTCATTTATTTATTTATTTTTATTTATTTATTTTTTTTATTTTTATTTATTTATTTATTAATTTTTAAATATTTAATTTCATTAATTTTTTATTTATTTTTTATTCATGTATATTTATTTATTTTGACTAATATTTTCATTTATTTATTTATTTATTGTTATTTATTTTCACTTATATTTTTATTTACTTTTACTTATTTATTTATTTTTATTAATTTATTTTCATTTATTTTATTCATTAATTTAGTTCTATATATTTATTTATTTATTTATATAATTATTTATTTATTTTTTATTTATCTATTTTTATTTTTTATTTATTTTCTTTTTTATTTATTTATCTATTTTTATTTAATTATTTATTTTTTTTATTTATTTATTTTTATTTAATATTTTTTTATTTATTTATTCATTTTTTTATTTTATCTATTTATATATTTATTTTAAGTTGTTTATTTTTATTTTTTGTTTATTTTTCAATTTATTTTTTTAATTATTCATTTATTTATTTTTTATTGAATTATTTGTATTTATTTTCTTTTTTTTCATTTATTTATTTATTTTTATTTATTTACTTTTATTTATTTATTTTTTATTTACTTATTTTTATTTATTTATTATTTTTATTTATTTCTTTATTTTTATTTATTTATTTTTTTATTTATTATTATTTACTCACATATTTATTTTTATTTACTCACATATATATTTTTATTTATTTATTTTTTTTTATAATTTTTTATTTTTTTATGTATTTATTTTAT
>JANJGK010000001.1:55070597-55073097 GCA_039081455.1 Macrobrachium rosenbergii
AATAAATACAAATGAACAAATAAATAAAAATAAATAAATAAACAAATAATATAAATGAAAATAAATACATAAAAATAAATAGATAAAAATAAATAATTAAATAGCTAAAAATAAATAATTAAATAGCTAAAAATAAATAATTAAATAGCTAAAAATAAATAAAAATAAATAAATAAATAAAGGTAGATAGATAAAAAAAAATTTAAAAATATATAAATAAATAAAAATAAGAAAATAAAAAATAAATAAAATTAATAAATGATTGAAAATAAATAAAAATAAAAAAATTAATTAATAAATATAGAAAAAAATAAATAAATAAGAAATAAATAAATCAATCAAATAAATAAAAAATAAATGAATAAAAATAAAAAAATAAAAATAAATAAATTATAAAATAAAAAAAATGACAATAAATAAGTAACTAAAAATAAATAAATAGATAAAAATTAATGAATATTAATAATTATAAAAAATAAATAAAATAAATAGATAAATTAATAAAAATAAATAAAAATAAATAAAAAAATAAAAAATAAACAATTAAAAATAAATAAATAAATAAATAAATAAAAAATATATAAAAAATAATTAATAAAAATAAATAAATAAAAATTAATAAATAAACAAAAATAAATAAATAATTAAAAAGAAATAAATAATTAAATAAATGAATAAATGAAAATTAATAAACAAATAAAAATAAATAAATAAATAAGAATAAATTAAAAATATAAATAAATAAATAAAATAAATGAAAATAAATGAATACAAATAAAAAATAATAAAATAAATAAAAATAAATAAAAAAATTAAAATAAATAAATAAATGAAAATAAATGAAAATAAATTAATAAAAATAAATAAATAAATAAAAATGAAGAAATAAATAAAAAAAATAAATAAAACAAATTAATGAATAAAAATGCATTTTTATTCATTTATTTATTCTTATTAATTTATTTTCATATATTTCTATACATTTATTTATTTTTATTTATTTTTAATTATTTATATATTTTTTATTTATTTATTTGTATCTATTTTTATTTATTTATTTATATTTTTATTTATTTTTATTCTTAATTATTTATTTTTTATATTTATTTATTATTTTACATTATTTATTTATCTACTTATTTATTTAGTTTTAATTATTTATTTATTTTTGTTTATTTATTAATCTTTATTTTTATTTTCATTAATTAATTATTATCTTTTTATTTCTATTCATTTATTTTTATTTCCTTATTATTATTTATATATTTAGGCATTTTTATTTATTTTTATTTATTTATTCCTTTTGGTTATTTATTTATTGTTATTTATTTCAATTTATTATTTTTCTTATTTTTATTTATTCATTTTATTTATTTATTTTTTATTAATACTTATTTATTTACTTATTTATTTATATTTATTCATTTATTTTTTATTTATTTTAATTTATTCTCATTTCATTATTTCTATTTATTTTTTATTTATTAATTTTTATTTATTTATTTATTTTTATTTTTTTTTATTTATTTATTTTTATTTATTTATTTATTTTCATTTATTTTTATTATTTTTTTATTTAATTTCATTTAATTTCACTTATTTTTTATTAATTAATATATTTTTATTTATTCATTTTTTATTTATTTATTTTTATATTTATTTTCAATTATTTTAATTAAATTTTTTATTTATTTTTTATTTTTATTTATTTTATTATTTTTATTTATTTTATTATTTTTATTTATTTATTTTTTTTAGGTTTTATTTTTATTAATTTATTTATTTTTATTTTTTAGTTAATTAATTTATTTTTATTTTTGACATTATTATTTTATTATCTATTTATTTATTTTTATTTTTTACTTAGTTTTATCTCTTTTTATTTTTTACTTATTTATTTTTTTATTTATTTATTTTTATTTATATAATTTCATTTGTTTTTTATTTAATTTTTTTATTTTATTTATTTTTATTCATCTTTACCTATTTATTTATCTATTTTTTTTATTTATTTATCTCTACTTCTTAATTTTCATTTATTTTCATTCATTTATTTTCATCTATTTTTTATTTAATTTTATTTATTTATTTTTATCCATTTATTTTTATCCATTTATTTTTATTTATTTATTTTCATTTCTTTTTTTCATTTGTTTATTTTTATTTATTTATTTATTAACTTTATTTATTTATTTTTATTTGCTCATTTATTTATTTATTTATATATATTTATTTATTTTTTATTTATTTATTTTTTAATTTTTTATTTATTCTTTTATTTTTATTCACTTATTTATTAATTTTTATTTATCTATTTTTATTTTCATTTCTTTATTAATTTTTTTTATTTATTTGTTTACTTTTATTTATTTACTTATTTTCTTTATTAATCTTTATATATATATTTATTTATTTTTGTTTATTTATTTATTTTTATTTATTTATTTTTTTATTTATTTTTTTATTTATTTATTTCTTTTATTATCTTTTATATATTAAT
>JANJGK010000001.1:55291973-55296973 GCA_039081455.1 Macrobrachium rosenbergii
GACTACCTATATCGAACAGTTTGAAAGATTAGATTTATTTACGTCATGTCATGGACATAATTCCATCTCTCTCTCTCTCTCTCTCGTCTCTCTCTCTCTCTCTCTCTCTCTCTCTCTCTCTCTCTCTCTCTCTCTCTCTCTCTCTCTTCGGAATTGAGTTCATCCACGGAGTCAGTGCAGTAACGTTCCCTCTGGCAATAATGCCCAGTGTGTCATATCGGGTCGTATTTCTGTCTTTTTATAGGTATGAATCTTGCACTTAGAGCCTATGCACTCTTGCTCACCGAATCTTTGTTGTTTTGCTCTCTCTCTCTCTCTCTCTCTCTCTCTCTCTCTCTCTCTCTCTCTCTCTCTCTCTCTCTCTCTCTCTCTCTCTCTCTATGAAGAGTTCAATGAATTTTGCAATTTTCGCAAACAAGATATTATTTTAATAATGCCTTATATTCGAGATAAAATACAAAGATAATGCTTAAGACATCATTAAAATAATTTATTGTTTCTGAAAAGTTGCAAAACTCATTGAACTCATCATAGAGAGAGAGAGAGAGAGAGAGAGAGAGGAGAGAGAGAGAGAGAGATGACGGAGGGGTTGTGTTAGAGAACCAGCTGGTGGCTTCCATTTCTCTGTCATTCTCTGTAAGTTGTCTTTTCACTATCTGATGTATTATGCAAATTATTCAGTTATCATCATATGCAGCAGTTGTTAACTGCTTCACAGGATTGGCAATTCCTTAAAATTAATTATAAAGCAGAAATTACCAGTTGCTAAAATTAACCTGCTAGAATATTATGCATATTTCTGATGTATTGCAAACACAGTGCAGTGGTTTTTGTGAATGTGTCTTTTAAGTTCATACACAAGACATCATGAATATGTCAACCTCTGATTTAAGTGTCACTTTGAACGCAAAAGACTCGTGGCTCTTCGTCTCAAAATCACATTTTTTCCTCCCATATGAGGCAGTCTTTCGAATCTACCTTTTCAGACTGTTTTGTCTGAAAGGAAAGCGGTTGAAGCTCTTAATGTTTTATTCAGAGGACACGAAGGATGTCTTTAGGTTTCATTTCAGCCTTCAACATTTCAATGTTGGTTTTCAAATGAAATGTTGCACTAATTAGATATTTTAAAATCTTACCTTAATGAACTCTCACGTGGATCGATAAGCGTAGGTCTTCTCGTATAGATTATTCTTTTATATTGTCGGGGGTTTTGGAGAAAACTTGGTTGTTACTCCTTTATTTTCTTTGCATATCTCGTTTTGTATTTTAATGTGAAAGAACCAAGTCACATTTCCTAAATTTTCAGTCACTGATCGTTCACTTCCGTCCGTCAATCAGTGATTTTTTAATTTTTATTTTTTTTTATTTTTTTTACATAATAAAGACAATTTGAAATGTGAGGGGAATGAGGAAAGGGACGTATTGCGCGGTAACAGATTTTTGATAGCAAGCTTCGAACCGTGAAACTTCACTCCAGTTCACTCAGCGGACGGTGCTGCGATGGTCTTAATTTCGGATGTACTCATTTCCGTTTCTCTTTAAATAGCACGTCATCAGATAGTTTAGATGTAACTGAGGAATGTTTTACAACATATATCTAATTACCATCCAATAGAAAGTCTCTCTCTCTCTCTCTCTCTCCTCTCTCTCTCTCTCTCTCTCTCTCTCTCTCTCTCTCTCTCTCTCTCTCTCTCTTCTTTAGCTGCTAGTCCTTTCCCCTAATAATACCCTATTTCCTTGAGATATGATGACTCAGATCATGGAAATTACGAAAGTTCCACAAATATCGTCATCAGTATTCGTGGCTGACATTTCGTTGTCTACTTTGTCATCTTTATTTCAATTTCTTTTCTTCGTTCGGATTCTTGTTTATTTTTCCCCTTCTTTTCCATCCCCCTTGCTGAGACCAGCCGCTGGCAGCATTGTACTGTTATTCTTTTCCACGTACATATTGTTTAAATTTTTCTGTTTTTTTTTTTCCCTCTCATATCGTGCATGCAGAGTTAATTTTTCTGTTTTTTTTCCCTCTCATATCGTGCATGCAGAGTTAATTTTTCTGTTTTTTTTCCCTCTCATATCGTGCATGCAGAGTTAATTTTTCTGTTTTTTTTTTCCTCTCATATCGTGCATGCAGAGTTAATTTTTCTGGTTTTTTTTCCCTCTCATATCATGCATGCAGAGTTAATTTTTCTGTTTTTTCCCTCTCATATCGTGCATGCAGAGTTAATTTTTCTGTTTTTTTTTTTCCCTCTCATATCGTGCATGCAGAGTTAATTTTTCTGTTTTTTTTCCCTCTCATATCGTGCATGCAGAGTTAATTTTTCTGTTTTTTTTTTCCTCTCATATCGTGCATGCAGAGTTAATTTTTCTGTTTTTTTTTTCCCTCTCATATCGTGCATGCAGAGTTAATTTTTCTGTTTTTTTTTCCCTCTCATATCGTGCATGCAGAGTTAATTTTTCTGTTTTTTTTTCCCTCTCATATCGAGTGCATGCAGAGTTAATTTTTCTGTTTTTTTTCCTCTCATATCGTGCATGCAGAGTTAATTTTTCTGTTTTTTTTTTTCCCTCTCATATCGTGCATGCAGAGGTTAATTTTTCCTGTTTTTTTTCCCTCTCATATCGTGCATGCAGAGTTAATTTTTTCTGTTTTTTCCCCTCTCATATCGTGCATGCAGAGTTAATTTTTCTGTTTTTTTTCAGATATGATACATATAGCGTTAATTATCCTGTATTTTGCCACATATGATACATATAGTGTTAATTTTTCTGCTCTTTCTCATATGATACATACGATTTTGATTTTTCAGTTTTTTTCCTCATATGATACATATAGTGTTTTTTTCAGTCTTTTCTCATGTGATACATATAGTGTTAATTTTTTTTTTTTACATATGATGCATAGTGTTAATTTTCGGGTATTTTTTCTCCTCATATGATGCATATAGCGTTGTTTTTTCTGTTTTTTTCTCATATGATACATATAGTGTTGATTTTGTTTTTTTTTTTCTCCTATGATACATACAGTATTAATTTTTGTTTTTTTCTCATATGATACATATAGTTAATAATTTTTGTTTATTTTTCTCATATGATACACACTGTGTTAATCTTTTCTGTTTTTTTCCTCATATGATACGTATAGTGTTAATTTTTTTTCCTCATTTGATACATAGTGTTAATTTTCCTGAAAGTTCATGCAGACCCTCTGAAATTTTTTTTATAAACGGTTGGAATTTTTACTTTGATACAATACTCATTTTAATATCTAGTTATATCTGTTTCATTTTATCGTGAGGCCACGAATACTTGTTATTTCTAAAAAGCAGGCCTTCTTCTCATATTTCTTGTCACATGAATTTTGGTCTCTTGTTTCAAGTTGTCAATGAATGAAAAAATTCAATAAGATACTGGGGAAAAGTTGTAAATTTAATGTAATGTGGGAAAGCGTATTAAACACGCGTATCGTATTTGATATAGTATATTTTTATGTCCGATATATTTTGTATGTTGCCTTCTGAACACTAACACTGTATATAAGTGCGTATATGTTTTGTATATGCTTATTCAAATATTTCTTTCGTGTTGCTTTATTCTTGACAAGTATAGAATTTCTTGTGCTTTGCCTCTCGTCGTGGAATGTAGATCATGTGGTTTTATGAAAAAAAAAATAAAAAAAAAAAATTTTGTGCCGATGGGTTGCAACATTTCTTAAAACAAATCTAGCCGGGCAAAAGTAAGTCGTAATGCAAATGCTTTGCATAAGAACTAAGCGTAATGAGTGCGAGTGAGACTCCATTACAGAAGTCAAATTCAGTACGAGTTTATAATATACTGTGATGGACGAACGTCAAAGAATTTTATACATAAACTGGTGATTTAGGTGGGCTATAGAAAGGACTAAGTAGTTATTCATAAATGCTACCTATCTCTTCACAGATATGTCCTTTTTTATGGAATTACCAGTTGGTTCTCTTCTGCTATATTATTATTATTATTATTATTATTATTATTATTATTATTATTATTATTATTATTATTATATTAACTTGTGAGTTACTGAATTTTATGTGGAACCAATTTAAAAAAAATTATTCACGTGGGTTGTCTCTTAATCAGTTTATTATTAATCCCTTAATTACCCATGGTTCTCCGAAGTATAATCTTGAAAATGGATTGCTGGCTTCTTTTGACCTGATTAGGTCAAGTTACGCTTGCCTTGTTGGTCTTTGTATATGTGGATGGCAGTCAACTAGTTTTCGTGAAAGCGTAAGACGGCGAGGAGGAACTGGTGATGCTAACTATGAGTATTTGGTGATTGCCATTGGAGTGGAAAGGACTTCCGTTGAAGAATAAATGATGAATGACACAGATATAATATACTAAACTGGGAAATGGCCTCCCGTTACTTCAGAGTTCAAGATGTTTAAACATGATGGGATTCGAGGGTTCTTCGTTCGATAAGCTAATGTTACATTCATTCACTTTTTCCACTCTCGGCTAGCACTTGCACATTTTAGTAGGCAAAGAAACGCCTTGAAGAGAGAGAAAGAAACAGGTGCTTAATATAACTAAGATTGAAAGGAGGTATGATTATTTAGCAGACGCAAAAAAAAAAAAAAAAAAATTAAATGCCTAATATATTTTTGACAGCAGGGGTCTTAGAATTTTTTTTTTAAGATCTCCATGATATTTTTTTTAATGAATGATTAAACAGAGTTTTGATCAAATATGACCTAGACAGGGTTCAGATACTAGGAACACCCATATAAGATTAGATATTTTCTCTCTCTCTCTCTCTCTCTCTCTCTCTCTCTCTCTCTCTCTCTCTCTCTCTCTCTCTGTGTGTGTGTGTGTGTGTTTGTGTGTGTGTGTGTGTGTGTGTGTATGTGTGAAGTAGGGGGTTAGTGACACCAGCGCACCTCACGTTCCTTAATAAAGTGTGCTTGGAGCGTCCCTTCGGTACCTAGCTGCACCCAGTTTTCGACCTTGCTGTCCAGCAT
>JANJGK010000001.1:55299473-55306973 GCA_039081455.1 Macrobrachium rosenbergii
TTATGTTCTTGGCTGTTGGCTGGTTTCTTTTTAATTTCAGTGCTGTAAATTTCCGTCTGTTCCCAAAACATATCACAGTGATCGCGTGCGTTGCAGCCCCTCTGGTCTTTATTTTATCTGAATTTCCTTCTAATTAACGTTTCTAGTGTGAAACCTTACCAGTATTTATAAAGGGGATTAAAAATTTTAGTGACAACAATGTCATAATCCGGAAAGAAAAGTGGTGGTTGGCATTTCGACGTTAAGAAATTATTTGTGGATCTTTGTAATGTCTTCAACTTAATTCTTTCTTTCCCACTTTCTTTCGCTGTTTAATTTACTAAGTGGATATCTTTCTCCACAAGGGTCATTTTGGTTCACTTAGAAGTAGAAAATAAATAGCTGAACCTTGGTGTTGGTTTTTATTGACGGCGACTCTGCTTAGTAATGATGAGTTTATATTTTGTAAATTAGAATACCTTGACGGTTCGTTGTTTGCAATCTTCAGAACTAAACTGTGTCATTTTTTAATTTCAGAGTTTTTTCCTATTATTCATATAGTCTGGATCCTTCATGCAGAGGATCCTCTAATTTTTTTTTTATTTCATACGGTATAGGACTAATTCCGCTGGCGAGGAGTAGTCTGAAGAACAGTTGTTTTGCATTTTTCTTATTTATTGTTTGTCGGAATATGGGTCTTGACAGATTTTCTGCGGATTCGGAAGGCTGTACCCCTCTGTCGCTATAACCCTCAAAGGGAAAAACCCGTATGGTGTATGGATATATATATATATATATATATATATATATATATAGTATATATATATATTATATATATATATATATTTATATATATACTTATAAATATATGTGTATATATATATGTGTGTGTGTGTGTGTGTTTTGCAGCATATTTGTGTGTGTGTTTGCGTGCAGAGGGAAATATGGGTAAGAGTATTTCGAAGCGATTTAGTTAGGTGGATAGCTTGTTTAAAAACAAGTTGGTGAAGTTGATGTTTAAAGTAACTGGCGTGAAATAGATGGAGAAATCTTTAAATACTGGATAGATGGTATGGAAGAGTTATGTTAATGGAATGACCTCAATGTCCAGCAGGAAAGAGAAAGGAAGAGTATGAATGATTCAGCTTGTACGGATTGCTCCGAAACATTTTTTAAGTAGCTGTTGTAAAGGCTTTTTGCTCAAGGGAGTTATTCACGATTCAGCTGTTTAAAGCCGGAATGTAGGACTGGATTGCTTTCACTTCAATTTTTATACTTAATTGCCTTGCTTCATGATTTTTACTGAGAAGTGTTTGCAGAAAATTGTACTTACCTACTTCATTAGTAATTTGGAAGTCTCATTATTGTTACTGTAAAATGAACCAGCAATGGCGGTACAGTTCTGAAAGCCCTTACTATACAGAGAACTATGAAGGTTCCGGCGAATGTTTATTTAACTTGAAATGTTAGCCCCTATCACCAGATCAACTCGAAGATACAAACAACAACACACAAACTTGACGATGAGGAAAACTTGGGCTGCATCAATCATCAGAAGTTTTGCAACACAGAAATTGCCCGCATGGCTGAACACACTCTCTCCACCAAGGAATGTAAAATTTTCGATCTCTGTAAGTTCAGCGGATGGGAGGCAGATGAATTTTAAAAGAAATGGTAGGCTTTTTTACTACGAAGATCTCCCCCTTTTCTATCTCTTTCATATATATGTGTATATATATATATATATATATATTATATATATATATATATATATATATATATAATATATAATATATATATACTATACTATATATATATATATATATATATATACATACATATATATATATATATATATATATATATATATATATATATATATATATATATATATATATATATATATATATATATATATATATATATATATAGTATATATATATATATGTATACTATATATATTTTATTTTTTCCTCAGCAGCAGCACGTTGAAACACTTTACACTTGCTCTGCTATTCACCACTGTCTTGAATGCAGTATCGCACTTCCCGTATATTAAGACATTTCTTGTACAATACCTGTCTTCCCTTCTGTCCAGCGCTTTCTGTTTCTTCCTGTACAGAATCGTGACATTCTGAATTGTTCACTCTGTACTCTTTGTATCAACCCATCATCATCTGGTTCATCCTTCTTCCACCTATATTTTCTGCTCAAGTTAAATCAACTGATTGCATTTTTACACAATCCGTATCAACATTCGAAGCTTATATATTTCTGTACGGAAATCAGTAACCTTACGGTCTTACTCCAGCTCTATTTGCTCTCAAATTTCTCTTCTTGCAACACTTTCAAATTGTTTCACCAGATTTTGCAGTTCCTCTTCACACTGTCCACTGGCAGCAATATATCATCTGCTAACCTTAAATCATGTCATGTTTCTTGCATGAGCATTTTCTTACCCTACCCAACTTCGCACGTAAGTCTCTTTCTTTAACTTCTCGCACAACTGTATCTAGTCCTTTCCTCTCTGCCTCTATCATGAAGGCTCTTGATAGCCTTCAACAACATAATACTATCCATCTTCAACGCCTTCCACGTTGCCTCTCTCTCAGTTCTGCCATAAGCTCTTTTAGGTCGATGTGTCATAATTTTTGTAACTGCATCACTTGATCCACACACTCTTCTTCTAAACCCGCTCTTCCCTTATTGACCATTCTGCTGTTAGTCATACTTACCAAGTAAGTTGCACTACGATCATTCTTACAGTCTTCTATATCACTTTTGCGTATGTATGTTGAATCAAGTTACACCTCATGCTCTATATTAACCTTGGGTCATACACTCAATCTTCCAGTTACCCAGTACCCATTCTACACTTGATTCATTCAGCTGTTTCCATTTCTATTTTTTACAATTCAACAAATCTTCAAAAATACTCAGTCAAACGACCTGGAGTTGTATTTTACTCCAGATAGCATCTCTTCATTGGCATCCTTCATTCTGAGATCCATGATCCATGTATATATATATATATATATATATATATATATATATATATATATATATTATATATATATATATATATAATATATATATCTATATATATATATACCATATATAAATTGCATCACATTACCTTTCCATCTTTCCCTAGATGGAGTTTCTCCAGAAGGTGTCATTCATACAATATCACGCTGGCTCCTTGATTTTCCGCACCATGATCTGGTCTCCCACAGTTGACTGACTACCAGATACATTATTTAATGCCCCGGGTTGGAAGCAACACAGCTGATATTTTAACACGTGAAGACTCATAAACGGAAATGCGTTGTGCTAGGCTTGTTTTCCCGAGAGAGAGAGAGGGAGCTAGTGGAGGATTCTTTTTTTCTTTTTTTGTGGTTGAATGTAATCATTTAGGAAGCGCGCGTTGAAAATGGTTTCCCTGTAAACTTGTTTGGGTACTTTAATGTCCAGTTCGCTGGTGCGTTTAGCCGAGTTGTGATAAAAGGAAAAAATAGATATACCGAACCATCACACCCTTCCCTTTCCAAACACTGAGGTTCATTTAAAGTTGAAGGGATGAGCCATAAATATCTTGCCTAAGAGTCCTCGATTTTGCCTCCAGATTTTTTTTCACGGATGGCCATTAACAGGAGATAGATTACATCGAGACAAATTATGCTCTTTTATATCTTTCATTATTTTGGTTTTCTCTTCAGTAATCCCGCATGGCTTTTGTGTTTTCTTTACATAATGATGATGCACAAATTGCAACTAAATTTTTAATATTTTGTCAGTAATGGTTAAATACGTGAAAGTTTTCGTTTATCACATTTTATGCACTTCTTATGCTTCCCGTTTCTCCTCCTGTAATTTGTATCCTTAAACGTACTATATAGCTGCTTACATTTCTAGTTTTCTGTAAAAGAAAACTATTGTGCCGGTTTTGTCTGTCCCTCCGCACTTTATTCTGTCCGCACTTTTTCTGTCCGCCCTCAGATCTTAAAAACTACTGAAGCCAGATGGGTGCAAATTGGTATGTTGATCATCCATCCTCCAATCATCTAACATACCATATTACAGCCCTCTATCCTCAGTAGTTAGTTTTAATTTTATTTAAGGTTAAAGTTAGC
The DNA here is from genome assembly GCA_039081455.1 of Macrobrachium rosenbergii. Classification (NCBI taxonomy): domain Eukaryota; kingdom Metazoa; phylum Arthropoda; class Malacostraca; order Decapoda; family Palaemonidae; genus Macrobrachium; species Macrobrachium rosenbergii. Next base: position 55,303,586 of record JANJGK010000001.1, read on the forward strand.
CATGATCGGGCGTCTGCCACCGCTATAGGTGACAACACAGGCCACCACCGGGCCGTGGATGAAAGTTTCATGGTTCACGGCTTGAGAGTTTCATGGGCCATAGCTGAGAGTTTCATACTGCATTATATGCTGCACAGAAAACCCGAGTGCGCCGAAGGAACTTCGGCTCAAGTTTTACTTGTTTAGCTATTAGTTTAATAGCTATGCTATTATCATAGTGTACCCCAATCGGCTACTATTATGATCTCGCTTTTCGAGATCGACAGGTTCTTTACTGAAACAAGTAGTTGGACTGAAATGACTGACGAGAGGTGACAAACAAAGGAGAGAGGAGCAGAACAGATACAAAAAGTTACCTAAAAATTAATTTATTTACAATTTTTACAGTTTGTACAAATGAGTCAGGTTCACAAAAAACATCACTGAAAATGGTTCAGTAGCAAAATTCCAAAATGCATAATCAAAAATAAATAGTACACTGAAAAATGAGACAGCTTTAAAACAAAACACTCATTCATAATGGGTTAGCAGCAAAAATAAATACTTACATCATAAATGAGCATGAAAATTAAGTCATTACTCCACATTACTCAAAATACACAATTCATGAGCAGCATAATAAATTACGTTACACAGTCAGTAAAGCAATAAACAATTACATGAAAAATGCAAACAGTCGGAGTTACATAAACATTCGCAGACGAAGCTGTAACACATGAAGACTGCAGGACAACGAAGACAGAGCCGACACGGCAACCATCTAGTCCTCAAGCACAAGTCCTCCAACTCCAGGCACCCATGACGGAGTCGCAGACGAAGCTGTATCACTGGAAGACTGCAGGACAACGAAGACAGAGCCGACACGGCAACCATCTAGTCCTCAAGCACAAGTCCTCCAACCCCAGGCACGCATGACGGAGTCGCAGACGAAGCTGTATCATTGGAAGACTGCAGGACAACGAAGACAGAGCCGACACGGCAACCATCTAGTCCTCAAGCACAAGTCCTCCAACCCCAGGCACCCATGACGGAGTCGCAGACGAAGCTGTATCACTGGAAGACTGCAGGACAACGAAGACAGAGCCGACACGGCAACCATCTAGTCCTCAAGCACAAGTCCTCCAAACCCAGGCACCCATGACGGAGTCGCAGACGAAGCTGTATCACTGGAAGACTGCAGGACAACGAAGACAGAGCCGACACGGCAACCATCTAGTCCTCAAGCACAAGTCCTCCAACCCCAGGCACCCATGACGGAGTCGCAGACGAAGCTGTATCACTGGAAGACTGCAGGACAACGAAGACAGAGCCGACACGGCAACCATCTAGTCTTCAAGCACAAGTCCTCCAACCCCAGGCACCCATGACGAAGTCGCAGATGAAGCTGTATCACTGGAAGACTGCAGGACAACGAAAACAGAGCCGACACGGCAACCATCTAGTCCTCAAGCACAAGTCCTCCAACTCCAGGCACCCATGAAGGAGTCGCAGATGAAGCTGTATCACTGGAAGACTGCAGGACAACGAAGACAGAGCCGACACGGCAACCATCTAGTCCTCAAGCACAAGTCCTCCAACCCCAGGCACCCATGACGGAGTCGCAGATGAAGCTGTATCACTGGAAGACTGCAGGACAACGAAGACAGAGCCGACACGGCAACCATCTAGTCCTCAAGCACAAGTCCTCTAACCCCAGGCACCCATGACGGAGTCGCAGACGAAGCTGTATCACTGGAAGACTGCAGGACAACGAAGACAGAGCCGACACGGCAACCATCTAGTCCTCAAGCACAAGTCCTCCAACCCCAGGCACCCATGACGGAGTCGCAGACGAAGCTGTATCACTGGAAGACTGCAGGACAACGAAGACAGAGCCGACACGGCAACCATCTAGTCCTCAAGCACAAGTCGTCCAACTCCAGGCACCCATGAAGGAGTCGCAGATGAAGCTGTATCACTGGAAGACTGCAGGACAACGAAGACAGAGCCGACACGGCAACCATCTAGTCCTCAAGCACAAGTCCTCCAACCCCAGGCACCCATGAAGGAGTCGCAGACGAAGCTGTATCATTGGAAGACTGCAGGACAACGAAGACAGAGCCGACACGGCAACCATCTAGTCCTCAAGCACAAGTCCTCCAACCCCAGGCACCCATGACGGAGTCGCAGACGAAGCTGTATCACTGGAAGACTGCAGGACAACGAAGACAGAGCCGACACGGCAACCATCTAGTCTTCAAGCACAAGTCCTCCAACCCCAGGCACCCATGACGGAGTCGCAGACGAAGCTGTATCACTGGAAGACTGCAGGACAACGAAGACAGAGCCGACACGGCAACCATCTAGTCCTCAAGCACAAGTCGTCCAACTCCAGGCACCCATGAAGGAGTCGCAGACGAAGCTGTATCACTGGAAGACTGCAGGACAACGAAGACAGAGCCGACACGGCAACCATCTAGTCCTCAAGCACAAGTCCTCCAACCCCAGGCACCCATGACGGAGTCGCAGACGAAGCTGTATCACTGGAAGACTGCAGGACAACGAAGATAGAGCCGACACGGCAACCATCTAGTCCTCAAGCACAAGTCCTCCAACCCCAGGCACCCATGACGGAGTCGCAGACGAAGCTGTATCACTGAAAGACTGCAGGACAACGAAGACAGAGCCGACACGGCAACCATCTAGTCCTCAAGCACAAGTCCTCCAACTCCAGGCACCCATGAAGGAGTCGCAGACGAAGCTGTATCACTGGAAGACTGCAGGACAACGAAGACAGAGCCGACACGGCAACCATCTAGTCCTCAAGCACAAGTCCTCCACGGGTCTGCTGCTGGGACCTGACTCTCAGGTACGGATACCTGCTGCTGCTACTCCAACTGGCTTGCTGCTGCCCTCAACCTGGCTCGTTGCTGCTACGAACCTGACTTGCAAAGTCGCAGGTACGGATACCTGCTGCTGCCCTGGACCATCGGTCGTTCTGCCCTCCAGAACCTGGCTCGTTGCTGCTACGAACCTGACTTGTTGCTGTTACGAACCTGACTGGCGAAGTCTGACGCCGTTCACCAGACGACAGCTCGCCAGCAAGAAAAACAAAAAAAAAAAACAAAAGGAGGCAACAACCCACTAAGGGAACAATCGACAAACGATTGTTCCTAACAGCTACCCATCTGCCTCGTTTGTCTCTGGTTGCGAAGTGATAAGGTCATTGTTAGGGTATTGAAATTTCAGTGCGTTTGGATATGTAGCTAGATATCAAATGAAAGGTTTCAGTGAGCAGATTTAGAAAAATGACATTTCCCCCCAAGTGAAAGTCATTCTCAAAGTCCAATGAATTCCTTATTCAGTCTTTTGTGATTTAGTATTAGTGAGCATAAAAACTCTCTTGTAC
>JANJGK010000001.1:55309473-55313566 GCA_039081455.1 Macrobrachium rosenbergii
TTAATGTTTTCTTTTTGTCTTAAATCTGAACGTCAATACTCAACTTTTGCTGGCTTCTTTGTTTTAGAGTTTCTTTAAAGTGATCAGTTTGTCCTTGTCTCTGTGCATTCCAGGTCGACGATTTCGAATTGCTCGAAGTATTTAGAGTCGTGGCCTCTGTTTTTTTTTCTCCTCAATTACTGAAATGCTCTTTAGGCGTGGCCTCTATTTTTTTCTCTATTACTGGAATGCTGTGTAGGTTCCAGTCATTCCAGTGTTTCTTCATCTTTTAATGAGAATTTTGGGATCCAAAAATTCCTGGACATTGAGATGCGCTATTTATTGCAAGTCAAATATTTAGAAAACCATGGTTGGGTGTTTTACCTTTTCGAAACGCCCCCCCCCCCCCCCATGGCATATGTTTGTTCGTATTCGAATTCTTACCTTTAAAGTCATTAAATTTATTTATTTTATAGTTATTCATTGCGGATTATTAGCAGTATGATAACATTTAGAGTGCTGTATTTGCCCACGTTCTTGAATTCTAACGTCACATGCAAGCATTCCATTAGAATCAGCCTTCCATCAATCTGCGACTTGGGCCAGTGACCCATGTAGCTGTGACGCCCGATAACTGGTATTCATCCAGTCATTCATTCATTCATTCACTTGTACATGATAGCTTTCTCTCCGCTTCTCTTTCCAGTGCTTTCCAGTCTGCCTTCTTTCTCTCATTATTGTCAAAAGTTAATGCTTCCAATTAAGTTCCTTTCTCACTCATAATCGCTCTTTTCAACTCCTTCCTTATCTTCAACAATGCTCTTGTTTTCTGCCTGCGCACCGAAATGAAGCTAAACTGGGCCTTTATTAAGATGAATTGCGATGCCGAGAAAAGAGTTTTTTCTTATATATTTCAAAGGCCTTCATTTCCTTGGATAGAGGTTGGATAGCCTCTCTCTCTCTCTCTCTCTCTCTCTCTCTCTCTCTCTCTCTCTCTCTCTCTCTCTCTCTCTCTCTCTCTCTCTCTCTCTCTCACACTGTAAAAAATCTCAAGCTCGTTCATTGTCAGGGATCAGGAAGCATGGCCATTTTTAATTCAGCTTAGTGAATATTGCATTAAAACTGATTTAATTTCCAATCTGAAAATTTTATGGATAACGTAATTGGAAATAAAATATATAACAAGCATTTATGATATGATTAAATTTATTAGCAGAAGATTGAGATTAGGATTATCACCACCTCTTTCATCATATTTTATTACAAAATCGGAGACCTCATTCCCCAGCTTAAGCTTTACTTCCACACGGATCAAAGGTCGACACGCGATCGACTCCAGTTTATGTGAATGTGCTTCCAATCTAGTCATATATTATTTCCAGAGTTGCTCGGGTGGCTGAAATTTATCCTTAGCGAAGCAGTGCCGCTTTAATCATGACAAATTGCATCTTGCAACTTCGTGTTAATGTTGTGTCGTATTTCGCTTTATTTATTATAAATGTAAGTCTTCGTATTTGTGTTGCTTTAATTATCGCTATGATTTATTGTTATCATTACTTTCTAAGTAATGGCAGAAGTAACACAGTCACAACTATAGCAATAATAAGGTTTATATGATTTACCAAAATTCTGTTCCTCATAAACATACTTTTTATTACACCGTCACGGGAGCTGGCCCTCTCGTATTATGATCCAGCATCTTGTGTAGCTATAACTAAGATTCAAGCATGTTTAAATTTATTGCCAATTAAACCTGAAAAAACCAGTTAATGGAAGCAGATCAAGAGTTATTACTTTCTAATTTTCTATTTAATGTGTTAGAGTTATTATTTTTTTTATAAAGATCCTTATTGTTTAGTTATGTATGCATCCTGCGCCTAACTAAATTCAGTAACCATAAAACACATCCAGTTAGTTTGAGGCCATCATGATGTATTAAAAATGATTAATGAAGAGTTTTATGATTAATTTGCTATTTCATTAGTATTCATTAGTATTTTCCGTCATATATAAAACATTAATTCATTGAAACTCATTTGGAACTGATATTATGCGTTCCTTGTGTATAGTTATCGAATTTTATTATTGTTTATGGAAAGCGGGTGGTCAATGCTTGTCCCAAGCATCGTGGCTCTTCAGGTAATTACAGCGGGGATTATGAATAATTTCGAATGACAGTTTGTTAAACGACTTTAATTTTTATGCTTTAATTTTTTGGGATTGATTTTGTGAACGTTTTTTGTTGTCGCTAGTTTCCAATACGTTTCGAAGTCTGATTTTGGACTAGCTCATATGGTTCATATTTCTATTTTAGAAAAATGAATTCTTTAAACTCTTTCACTAATTTGTACATTTTTTAATAGCCTTTTCATTGACCTCAATAATTTGTACATTTTTGAATAGCCTTTTCACTGACCCGCCCGTTCGAGATATTTTTGCTTGGAATTTATTAACAGATATTTTATCCTTGTTGCCATCATTCGTTCCTCCTGCTGGTGGTGTTTTTGGCTGTCTTAGTCATATCGGCTGGCTTGCTTTGACGAACGATTCTGACTTTGCACTGCTTCGGCTGGTATTTTCTCTATAGGCTTTTGACTGCTAGCGTTGCGTTACCTTTCTGGTTCAGTTTGGTTTAAATAGAACCATCGCTGATCATACTAAGGCTGTTGTCTTCCGTAATATTTCCTAAACTTCTACATCATCACTTTCAGGCATTTCCTTTTGTTACTTTGGCCTACCACGTATCAATGTTTTTAGCCTGGAAGGTAATAATTGTTACCATTTGGCATACTCTTACGTCATTGTAGATACTAAGACCAGCTAATACAAACTATACCACACCAAAGGGCAGTTAATTGTCACGATGAATAAAATCGCTGCTGTGTTTGCTTCAGTCTTTCTACCTGCTGCTTTTCTTCACTTTCATTAATGACTTCAAAATACATTTCCAAAATATACTTATAATTCTCTATTTCCTATCCCATCCCATCCATTCCATCTAATTGAGTCTTTTGATGAAAAAACAACTTTAGCGGTAAGATCTCCCTCTATAATGCCATTCAATTTCACGTATAATACCCTTCCCGTCTAATTCTTCCTACATATTGCAAGTTTATTTTTTTCATTTCGTTTGAAAGCGCCGTGGAACGTGAAACGTTTATTTGGAGTTGGCATTCGAAGAATTTATTTTATGGTGAGCTCCAGGGTGATGGACATCTTGTATCTCTTATTGATATTAAGTACGCTAGTCGCATGCCATCATATGTCACACTCCCCTTTCAAAGTATATGCCTTCATTCCCAAATGACCATTGGGCTATATAAGAAATGAATCTCTCTCTCTCTCTCTCTCTCTCTCTCTCTCTCTCTCTCTCTCTCTCTCTCTCTCTCTCTCTCTCTCTCTCTCTCTCTCTCAACGCCATAGGAGAAAATTGGACCCGTATCTCATTCAAGCAAGATGAGAACTCTCCAGGCTTGAAAAGTTATTTCATTCTGTGCCCCCCAAAAGTCAGAATCATTTTATCCTCGTCATGACGAACTTTTCGGGCGGAAACTTTACTGAAGAGTGCATCACTTACCTTTCGAAAATAGTTCTGAAACAGATATAAGAAAAATAGCAATGGAAGATGGATGGAATGCGATAAATGGGATGGAGACAGACTATTGTATTCTGTAGGCCTGCTTGTATTAGTCAGTCATTAGATTATTTTTACTTTAGTCTTAGGGATGATGTTGATATGATGTGGACATGAAGATCTCTCTCTCTCTCTCTCTCTCTCTCTCTCTCTCTCTCTCTCTCTCTCTCTGTGGGTAAATAACGTGTTCCAGGAGCTTGATAGAGTTAACATAAACTCATGATATCATATTGATGATTATGAATCGCCATTCGTAGTATCTTAGGCAGGTCTTTATTGCTGTATTCCATATGCTAAGGTAATGTACGAATGAAAATGCTGATTATTATTATTATTATTATTATTATTATTATTATTATTATTATTATTATTATTATTATTATTATTATTATTTCGGTGCATTTCCGCAGGCGCCAAGGTTGTTGTTAAGCAAATAGAAAATTATTTTCTAGTGGTACTTTTCCGTAAAGCTGCTACTAC
>JANJGK010000001.1:55313666-55321166 GCA_039081455.1 Macrobrachium rosenbergii
ACTGCCGTCGTGAATGCAAATGCTACATATTTTGGAAAATATTTTTGCTTAATAACACACATGGTACGGGAGCGTGGAGGGCTCATTTATTGCTCACTCAGATTTTCCCGTCCTCGCCGTATGGAAATCATCACAGATGGAGTGTCAACCTCTTTATTTTACCTTGCAACAAAATTGCCTCTGAATTTGTAGAATATCAGCTTTTATTCAGAAGCACTCGGTTAGAGAGGACGTAACGCTTTTTGGCAATCTCTCTCTCTCTCTCTCTATCTCTCTCTGCATTGTGCAAATGTCCTATTTTCATTGTTTCTTTTTTAGCAGTTTGGTAAATGAGGTTGTACATTATATAATGCTAAGTATGTTTAAATACTCTATTACTCTCGAGAACTCATATTTGGTATTTTATCATTGTGGTTTAATAAGCTTTAATGCACAATTAGACTATCTTGATCTTTCACTGGGAGGTATATTGGGTACCAGATGGAGTGCACATACCTTGAGATATGAAGTGTTTTTAGCGTGAGGAGAGTAACGTGTTTGTCAGCACTGGTAGAATGAAACTTCTGTTGTTATATCCTGGTCTGTGTCCTTTACTTCATTATTAACTTTGTGGACATTATTTTATTCTTATAAAGAGAAACGCTTTAACCAGAATTGTTTATTCAGGGAAGTCCTTTAAAAGAAATTAAATCGCAGTCGACAGTCTAATTTAGTGACCAGCGTTCAAGTTCTCGCGTCCGAGGTAACTGTTACGTACCTTCTATTGGAAAATATAGCTACGACAGCGAGGTGCATTTGGGCAGACCCAAACCTCTCCCACCCCCCCACCCCCACCCCCCACAACGGCCGCCTGCCTTCCAGGACCTCCGTGTGACTCGGTGATTTCGGTAAAATTGCTGTTAAGTTCCACGTGAACATCAGTCATCCAGGCATTATTGGAAGTCATGATTTGTTAGCACTGGGATGTTGCATGGGTGTTAAAGAAGTTTTTGCAACATTTTGTTTTGCTTCTGTGCTCGGTCTTTACAATCTCTCTCTCTCTCTCTCTCTCATATAGAAAGACATTCAGGGAAGATGTAAAACCGTATCCTACTGGATACTTTTCATTAATATTCATATTCCTGGACATTCAGTTGAGCATTGATACTTCACATCGTGTAGCTTCATGTTTTGGCCATTCATGAATTCCGGTTGCCTTTATTTTTCGTTCTCGTTTCTTTCTTCTCTTCAACTCATGTTAGCTGCACCCGCTTTTTAGACTTTGACCTTACCTCCTTTCACGCGCCCTGTCTTCAGTCGAACTGTCCATCCTATCTAACTAATACTCCTTAGTGCAGTTGGGGGATTTTCTCCCACCTTGAGATCCTTCTGCACAACTCCTGTATTTTCTGGATCTGTCTTGCTGGCCAACTGCTCCAACTCCCTCCTTTCACTGCCTTAAATGCTGAAAGACCGGAAGTACCGCAGTGCTTGGCATGACAGCCTAAATTTCATAAATCAGTCAATCAAATAACCTTAGATGTGCATTCCATTTGCTCCATCCTCCTGAAAACCTACATCTTTGCCTCTTAATTCTACGATAAAAATTCTACATACATATGTACATACGTACATACATACATACATACATACATACATACATACATACATACATACATACATACATACATACATACATACATATATATATATATATATTATATATATATATATATATATATATATATATATATATATATATATATATATATATATATATATGTATATATATATATACATATACATATATATATATATATATATATATATATATATATATATATATATATATATATATATATATATATATAGTGTACGTGTGTGTGCGTGATTTAGATATTCATCGCAAAGTTTATGTAAAACTGAAAAAAAACAGAATTCAAGGAACCCCAAATACCATTCTAAGTATTTTGTCTCACTTAAGGATGAAGGAATCGTCGATAAATATCTTTTCTTATGAAGGGGTTTTCATTGTCGCGGAGCCTCCATTAAGAATAGAAGAGACGTGTGAAGTAAGGCGGGCACGTATTTATATTGCATTTTTGCCTTCTCATTTTATATCTTTTTTTCTGATATTCTTTAGAAGTAACATATTTTTGTGGTGCCGGGCATCTGAGAAAAATTCATTTATTTCTTCTCATGACGGAAAATGTCTCTGTTAATGCACACAATTCCATTTTTATCAAATATCAGTCCTGTAAATGGTTCCGTTTAAAACCTTTTCCTGTCTTTTTTTTTTTATTTCAGAAACTTTCTCAAAAATGAGTTAGTTACGAAACTTTTCAATTGACTAGTGTTTGTATTATATAAAGTGAATTATGTTACTATACATATTCTTTAAGTTTTTGTAATAATCATCATCAGATCTGCAGTTCAGTACCCGTAACCTATCTGTGTTACACACATAGGATGTAAATATGCTAATACACACTTCGTATGTCTGCGGGACAACTGGGATGGTGTATTCTTATAGAGAGCCTCTTTACTCAGTTTCAGCTGGTAATGTGATGTCAAATGCTTTACGTTTAACAAATGACATCGCTTTTACTTGCTAATTATATTTATACATCATTGTAAGGCAGCCGCTGTCTATTCTATTCTATTCTTTTAACTAAGATTCACCTTAAAAAAAAAGTTATCTGTGAATAAGAAAGCTTTGCTCGAACTCAGTAAAAGCATCTCTTGTCAATTTATCTGATTTTCCAAAATGATTTCTTGATCATTCTCATGATAAGTGACCGTGTCACCTTCCTTATCTCTCCTCTCATCCAACAGTTCTTTCAGCTGCCCCAAATGTTTCACCAAAGCGCTGCCTTGGACATAAGCATTTGCTTTAGTCGAAGTTTTTCTAGCTTCTGTCACGGACCGCCTGTAATTGCCTCGTAACGTAGAGTAAGAGGGTTGTTAAGGACCCTTCAGTAACCTCAAACAATAAGAGGGGAATTGCCATTTGTGGAAGCCCAAAGGGGTGTTCGCGACCTTTATAAATTGGCACATCCACCTTTAATGTGACAATTACATTCCAGTATGATTACTGATTACACGGCCTTTCACACATTTTTTCCTCCATGCGCATTTTCTCAACTAGAGGGTGTTCCGCCAGAATGTTACTGCATCATGATAGCGGATCCAATCTTGAAGTCTTAATGAGTGAGATTGCTAGCCCCACACTTTCCGTATTGGCTCGTAGTGAGACTGGCGCCGCTTCACCTGGCTATATTGTCTATAATAGTTTCACTGGTTGCACTTTCCAAATGTAGGCGGAATGGCTATCTTGACGTTAGTGTGTGTGTGTATATATAAATTGTAATATATATATATATATATATATATATATATATATATATATATATATATATATATATATAATATATAATATATATATATATATATATATATATATATATATATATATATATATATATATATATATATATATATATATATATATTATATATATATATATATATATATATATATGTGTGTGTGTGTGTGTGTGTGTGTGTGAGTGAGTGAGTGAATGTATGTACGTGTGTGCGTGCTTCAAAAGGCAGTAGCTCCGGAGAAGAAATAAGACAGTGTTTACTGCAACGTTCATACTTTTAACCGGTGAATCATAGATGAATTCCTTGTGCAGAAAACAGCCACAACCCTCTTAACACCCACCACTGCTGCATTCACCCTTACCGTGACCGTACTTTTGCCCTTTCTGGATATTAAGGCCGTTCATTTACAAATGCCTCTTTTACCCCCATCCAATCTGGTTTTCTAGGTCTTTCTTTTCTTGTTTTGTAAATCCAAATTACACTAATGTGCTGGGTTTCATTTCGTTTCCTGTCTTTTCCCCAAAGGCGTGCCTTCCCTCGCAGGCGTGCTTCAGGTTCCTAAAAATATCTTGTTTAATCTTCTGGCTTTTTCACCTGACATTGTTGCCTGAGGCTGGTAGCAGACTTACTTTGTAAAAATATGTTGTTGTCTTGATAGAGATTGTACTTTTATAGACCTGAAATCATAGAAAGTCATTGCTCTTATCCAACAACATGTAGAGTGAAGGTTGCGTTATTTTAATGAAGAAAAGGGAGATACAGCTCGACTGATTAATGTCATGGTATTTTTTATAACGACTCTTCGTATGCATTGCTGATTGTGAAGAGAGGAACATATTCTTAGTCTTGTGTAGCGATGGTTGTTTATGCCTATTGGATTCCTTTATATTGACCTTCCACCTCAAGGTACTTGGGCTATCTAGGGAGAAGTCACTCAACACTGTTGCTCTCTCTCTCTCTCTCTCTCTCTCTCTCTCTCTCTCTCTCTCTCTCTCTCTCTCTCTCTCTCTCTCTCAGGTCTATTTTCGAGTATTTTAAAACCGTGCGTGCACAACTGGTGAAGATGTGTCTCTTTCGCTGATGTACAGACGTGGAATTACAATCAACTTTGTGCTAAGCCATGGAAAGCGTGCCATTGCTTCTTACGAATCCATTTAGATTCTTGTATAATCTCTTAATTAATCTTAATTGAGTGAAAGGGAAATTTTTGTTTCCAAGTCCTGTTTAGTGCATTGAGGGCGTAATCCTCCATTAGAAGAGTTCCACTGAATTTCCTCTTCTCGTCCTTAACTTTTTTTTATTGATATGCCTTCCCTACTTTCCTTCTGCCGTTGTCAAGTCCTTTTACCCCTACTCCTGTTCTGTTTCCTCGACTTATTACCTCGGGAATAATTTAGTGTTTAGTTTCTTCTCTCTCTCTCTCTCTCTCTCTCTCTCTCTCTCTCTCTCTCTCTCTCTCTCTCTCTCTCTCTCTCTCTCTCTCTCTCTCCGTTTAGTTGTACGTGTACTAAACTTTTTTCTGTGTTTTACTAGTGTTCAAAGTCAGTTAATTTTCTGTATAAATAAGACCTGAGTTTGATCATACCTTCTGTTTGTTGGTCCTTATTGATCAAAAATGTATTTATAAGCCTTCTTTTTTATGTAAAAAAGGCTGAATAATTTTATTGCACAGGTCAACTTCTCATAAGTTATGGGATAAAATAATTTCAAAAGACTTTTATAATCAATGGCTATTTCATAGATCATAGAGATTTGTTATAACGTTTTTATGCTATTCGAAGTTTCATTTCCTTGTCTGTTTTTCATTCTGGTTTTGGTTTATATCATACTCCATATAATATTAATGAACGACAGTATAGTGCATGTAATTACTTATTTATTACAATGTAATCCCATGGCACATATGCTCTTTTACTTGGATTTCATATGATGCCGGATGAATGATAACAATAAAATTATGTACGAAATAATATCTGATAAATATTAGGAAAAATATTGTCATGTGACAGAAATTCAATTGCTTGGTGTATTATGCAAGATTGGTGTTGATCTTAAAACTACAATTTCTTTAGGCTTGCTGCTATTACATGACTGTGTCCTATAATACATACACGCAAACCCATACGCACTTTTTTTAATAGAGTACAGATATATACACGACAACACGAATTCAGTCTACTTGCATGATTAGGCTAATGATGTATAGAACATCTGCATGCACACTGCTGAGAGAGAGAGAGAGAGAGAGAGAGAGAGAGAGAGAGAGAGAGAGAGAGAGAGAGAGAGATTCCCCTTCTCTCCTGTCATGGTTTGCTGTCTGAAATTGCGATACCAATCATACATTGCCGATACTGAGTCAACTTCTGCTAAGTCGCATGTGGTTTAGATAAGGCTTTAGTTTGCTGTAGTTGTATGTGCATTCATTTTTATTCAACTGATGAAATTCTGTGTCTCCTCAGTATTGCTAAAACTTGTTAGTTGTAGTTTTCTGTAAAAGAAAACCATTGAGATGGCTACTTGTCTATCCGTCCGCACTTTTTCTGTCCGCCCTCAGATCCTTAAAAGTACTGGGGCTAGAGGACTGCAAATTAGTATGTTGATCATCCACCCTCCAATCACCAAACATACCAAATTGCAGCCCTCTAGTCTCTGTAGTTTTTATTTTATTTAAGGTTAGAGTTAGCCATGATCGTGCATCTGGCACCGCTATAGGTGCCAACAAACAGGCCACCACCGGGTCGTGGCTGGAAGTTTCATGGGGCGTGGCTGAGAGTTTCATGGGCCGTGGCTGAGGGTTTCATACAGCATTCTACGCTAATTTTACTTGTTTATTTCATTTACTGCACTTGGAAAGTGATGTAAGTACGGTTTTATTCTTTTTTTGTTCCTTAAGAAATCTATGTGAAATATAGGGATGATGCTAATAAAGATGCTTTCCCAAAGAAACAGAATCCACAGAAGCACATTCTGGTAAAGAGAAAAAACATAATTAAAACCCTGGTTATGTATCAAGTACCTGTGAATGGACGCGTTCATGTACCGTGGAATTAAATCCAAGAATTTGTCTTTTGGATAAATATTGATAGTTAATTCGTTGAAGTTGTGGAATTCGTTTTACCTGATACTCGAGAGTCCCTTTACATTCTAATGTTTAACGTTGCTGCGACCGTATTGTAAGATGCAGGAAATACCCAACAATTACCTGTGAATGTTCAAAGAAACCAAACGTGTCAAAATCAAGCAATAACAATGTAAAGAAACAAATGGGCCAGGTTCAATAATTGATAGCAACCGCGAATTAAAGCGGCTTAAAGAATTTGCTTTGTATGAAACGGATAGTTGTGCTCAGAGGCCTATCGTTAACTAGCTTTTGGTCATCAGTGTTAAAATGACAAACACATACACACACTCACACACACACACACACACACACACACACACACACACACACACACACACACACAAAGGAACTGGTCACATTTAATATGAACTGCAGTTCATGTTACTTCCTCCCAAGAAAATATATTTGACGTCGAGAATGTGGAAGATAGGGAGCTTAGGAGAGCATCAATAATTTCTTCTTACAATAATGATTTTTAGTCACACAAAAACATTGCGGGAGATGGAGTATTAGGAACAAGGAGTAGATTAACAAATGAACTTTGGAGGTACTCTAAAGTGTGTATGTAAGGTATGCTGTAACTTTCCAGCTTAGTTTGTAAGCGCAAGCGCCTGCATAATTTCGGATATCGAAATAAAGTTTGGCTTCTTTACCAGATAGCATGATTATTATTATTATTATTATTATTATTATTATTATTATTATTATTATTATTATTATTATTATTATTATTATTAAAGTAATAGCATATTTTAATCAATGGCTTTTTAGAGTGAACATCGAACTTCAGTGAAAGTGAATTTCAGTATTTTGCACATTCATCGTGTGGTTATAAATTTTACCTCCTTCCATTTCTTTCAGAATTTTCTTCTTGAGAAGAAAAACAATTGAGGCTCCATCAAAAAGTTTCAAAATTGGGTTCATTTCGGAAATTGGGGGAAGGAGGGAGGAGATGGACAATATTCGTTTTTGCCTGTGAGGACAAATTTGATCAGCAAGGCATATACGTTCATC
>JANJGK010000001.1:55323666-55336166 GCA_039081455.1 Macrobrachium rosenbergii
TCACATAGCCTCTATGGTTTAATACCGTGTTCACCATTTTCCATTATTTTCAACAGAATTTCATCTACTTCACCTCTTTTAGTTGTTATTTTCTTGTGCATAATTTCGTAATGCGTTTGTAAATCTTATTTTTGGTAGCCATTATTTCCCAGAGGTTGTGAATAGAATTATTATGCTTCGAAGAGATTTTTTAAGTGTATCTGCTTAAAAGTGTTCTAATCATCCGTCATATGCGTCGAGAAAACAACGCGGTAAATCGTAATTGAACATCATTTGTAATTCTGTGCACATCAAGTTCTTTTATGTGCTTCAATTACGCATTTTTGCGTTTATGAATTGTCTTTTTGTTACTTGCTCCTAAAATAAGTTAACATTATTATTATTATTATTATTATTATTATTATTATTATTATTATTATTATTATTATTATTATTATTATTATTCGATGAAGATAGAAACCTACTGAACAAGCCAATAAACTTCCTTACAACAGAAGAAAGTCTTTGAAAATCTACGGCTGGAATCTCCGCCTCCTCCTGTATGCAAATTCTTAATCTTAGGAAGATTACTTCCTGAACTAATCAAATGGTCGGGGATCCAGATTTACATTTTTCCAGTATCTCGCTTTTCTTTTACACTTGGTTACTCCCATCTAAAGAAATAAGAACCGAGAAACTTTTAACAGTAAAATTATAAAGTTACTGGAAGAAGACTCGGGTCTCTCTCTCTCTCTCTCTCTCTCTCTCTCTCTCTCTCTCTCTCTCTCTCTCTCTCTCTCACACACACACACACACACACACGCACACACACACACACACTCTCTCTCTCTCGCTCTCTCTCTCTCGCTCTCTCTCTCTCTCTTTCTTTCGCACACACACACACACACACACACACACTTTCTCTCTCTCTCACACACACGCATTCTCTCTCTCTCTCTCTCTCTCTCTCTCTCTCTCTCTCTCTCTCTCTCACACACATACACATATACTCTCTCTCACACATACACACACACTCTCGCTCTCTGTCTCACACACACACATATTCACGCACACACACCCCCACCACACACACACACACCGGCACTCTCTCTCTCTCTCTCACACACACACACACACACACACACACACACACACACACACACACTCTCTGTCTGTCTGTCTCTCTCTCACACACACATCAGTTTATACATCCCACTTTTCTCTCTAGCTTTAATCTTACAAGACTGTGAAGAGAAGTTTTCATATGGCGATAAAACCTCTCGCCCAAACAGAAGCACGAACTTCATTATGGCAGCTAATAGAAGTAAGTGGGATCTTTCTTTGTTTTTTATGGAGTTCTTGCAAGGGGGAAGGGAAAGCGTTGTTGGTAAGTGCTGTTATTATGGGAAAATTATCCGTTTACTGACATGAAAGAAAATGGGGACAGATTTGCAGCGAGAAAAGTTCTGGGAAGCTGAACAATAATACTGGAACATTTGCAGACATAAGGACAAAATATTAGTAAAATGTCGTAGATCATGTTTAGTGACAATACAAGTATTAGTGTATACTGTTAATAGGGATGAGCTTTCATGAAAATGAGTAAAACGAGTTTTGTTATGTTTTTAGTCTTTAAGCTTCTTCACAAAGAAAGATAATGCTACACATTTAGTTTTTTAACCTGATAGTGTAGAGGTTGCTCATATGTATTTATAGACACTTTTTTATTAACTCGTTTTGTGTAAAATTATGCCATAATAACGAAAGTAGGAATTTTGATTGTTATTCTGCTCATTTACTTGACGTGGAACATTATGTGGTTGTACTGTTACCAAGTAAAGTGTTATCCAGTGTAATACATCACTTGGTAATAAACTGAATCGCAGATTCTTGGTAATCGGTCGATTTGCAAGTGAGATCGGAAAAGCGAGATAAATTTCCTACGGTTCTGAGAGAGTTGTGAGAGAATGTTCCTCAAGTTATTCTGGGAAACAATTTTATCAGTGCTTGGTACCTAGTTAAGTCTGGCTGTGTGTGTGCGTGTATTGTGTCTGTATGGGTGCATACATGCACAAAAAAAAAACACTTCTTCAGACAATTAGAACGATGCAGCTTTCCTACTATAGTGACAAAAATCAAGTGGCCCAAATGAAACGGTCTTTTTCTGATTATGCTGTAATGGAAGTGGGTTGGAGGAAGGGGGGCGCATTGGAGCTCGGTCACAACCACGCTGCTTCCTGCTCCCATTACTGTCACTATAGTACTTATTTAAGTTCAGGCAATTACATTAACGGTATGGCTTATAAAACTTGAGGCAGTTTAGGAAGACGTTAGCGGGCTGTGTGAGTGTGTGCGCGCGCACGCACGCACGCTTCAAGAAGGGTTTTCCCAACATTGCTGTTGCCGAGGATCTAGGAAATAACTTTGATTGTAAGAAATAAACATAGACAGATAATTGTAAAATTGTGACTACGGAAATCACAAACTCGAGGGTGCCAGCAGTTTCGTATAAATTAAATTCCTTACACACATGCATACATATATACCTTACTGGATTTATTAAGTTATTACTCTATAAGTTATATAAGAATGGAAAAAATATAGAAATATGTTGGATCCTTGCCTATATAGGGATTATGGGAAATTAAGAGGCTGATAAAGCAGCCAAATAAGCAGCTCATATGACAAGATCAAACGTAAACATCACTATTAATGATAACACATAAAAATTATTATAAAAAAGAGCAAAATATATCGAAGGAAGGACCCGAAAATAATACATTCAAACAAATAAAACCTAGCGTTGGAAAATGGAGTTCATCATACCAAAGAGAGAGACATACTGAGTTAATTCTGACACGTCTCCGGGTAGGCCAAACTCGTCTAACACACGGACACTAATGAATAATCCACATAAGTTACATAACCCTGTTCCTGAATGCTCTGAATGCAAAGTGTTGATAACAATTAAACACTTACTGCGTGAATTTCCAAAGTATGATCAGCAGCGACCATCAAGTTTACAATTCAGAAATGTTTGTCTCTTTAATATGCTATTGGGAAGACTTTTTAAATACACTTGTAGGAACATAAAGTGATATTCTGGAGACATAGTTCAAGGGAGACAAAGCGAAATGTGGTTTTGATAAAGATTTATGTAATTCAGTGAGTATGTATTTAAGACCGTCGGTTCATATATTCTTTTGATTTTTATTGTTTTGAGTAATCTTACCTTTTCCATTCTCATATCTTTCATTTTAGGGTTCATCTTTGTCCTTTGAAAATAAGTTAATTTTTTTTTCACCACTCCAAGTCTTTTCCTCATGTTTTTTTTTCATTTATTTTAGTCTTGTTTCTCTGCGTATTTTTTCTAAACCCGTTGAATTTGACACCGTTTACGAAACAGTTCATTGTTTTCGTGTTTCATAAAGAGTTTGCTTTCTCGTGCTGGATTTTCGCCTTTTTCCTCAACTACCTGTGCTCTTTACCTTTTGTTCAGTTTTGTAAGGAAATTTTTTTCTGACATAATTTCTCACATTTTTTTTTCAAGACTTGCATGTGCTACATTACCTCTCACTCATTCAAAAGTAAGGTCACTCATTCATTCTCAGACACGAGTTATTCGAGTTTGGTTGCTGTGTGATCAGATACACCCAACAATGTCTCAGGTAGCACCTATTACCTCTTTGGTCTGTTTCAGTTGATCATTTGACCAGATTCCCGGAAGGGAAAACCTTTCTTGATAATATTCATTCTATATTCTCCCTTCTCACCTACGAGCAGGCAGTCATGCACTGTTGTTGTCACTACCGCGAATATCCCGTTACATAATTAACGGGTCCAGATGGTTTTTGTGCGACACGAGAATTTTGTCGGTAGTCTTTCTGCTTTACAATATTTCCACTTTTCATTTGTACAGCGACACATAAGCAGAAAAAATTGAATAGATATAAAAGGATGCCGGATACTCTCAATGATTAGCAACCTTTTCTGCCTCCTGCTTCCGAATCCAAGACACAATTTACGGGTCTTAGATAAAGTGGGTCAAAGTGCAAGACAGTTGCGGCGCTTTGTTCCTGAGTCATCTCAGAGAGTTGCGAAAACGTATGTGAACACAACAACGTTCAATATTTCCTTTCGTTCCATTTCCCTACTTTCACCTTAGTTACACGAAGAAAAGGAAATTCAAGTAGAAATATGAGGAAAGGAAATCAACCAATTTGGCCGGGTGGTTAAAAATTTCAAGTCATTGAGGAATATGAATTTTTATGGTGTATTCCCTCCTCTGCCGTTTGGCAAAATCGTGATTGTGAGTAGAAAATGACACAGTATTTTTATAGTTAGGTAATTGAATTTATGAGCCCCTTATTCTATTGCTGGAATATATTCAGTTCGGTTTAATTTTTCATTACTCATTAAATGCGCTAGAAAGGAACTGCATATCTGCGTCTGCCGAGGATTATCCGATAGAGTGGATTTGAATAATTTTGCTCTTTAAATTTTAGAATTATTCTCCTTGCTCTGTGCGTGTGATGGCAACAACTGATGTTATACAGTGGTGCACAGACTTCTAAGACGACGTTCCCTAAAGAACCACGTAAAATCGTTTATAATTGAATAACCACATAATTCCATAAATTGATTGATTTCTCGTATTGAGATAACACGAAAAACTTGAAAAAGTAGAAGACTAACAGAGACCGTAGTTTATTGAATAAGTATTTAACCTACATTAATGAAACGCAAAGTAGGAAAACAAGTTCAGACTCAGTACGTTCAACAGTGATGAAAACATGATATATTGCTAACTCGTGGAATGTCACGCGATGAGAGATGGTTCTTTACAGACAGACGATGTCATAAATTTAGACCAGGATGAAAGAAGACAGAGATAATAGAGCAGGGAATTTACAGTCTGACAGGGCTAAAAATCGATGTCTTGAAAGCCAACTGCATGATTCAATATAAGTGAATCAACGAAATTTGCATCACATTTAAAGAAAGAGAAATGAAAGTCTCCGACTGACGTCTCAGCAGTGGAGCTACCAATAATTATTTTAGATTTGCCAATATTGCCTCTTTTTTTATATAAATATCTCTGCAGTCAAAGTAGCCAGAATGGCATAGTAAAATCCTAGCCTTTAGATGGTAAAGACCACTTACTATTAGAAAATCCAATTTAAATAGAAACAGTAGACATACAGGCAGTGAAAACTAAGAGCACGATTTTCAAAGTCTATTTTGCATTTTATTTCTTCCAAGATATAGCCCAAGTATTTTGATTATATGCTTCATCTTCAATACGCCAGATAGGTGAAGTTTTGGGTAAGGGCCATCGTTAAATCTCATTCTCGGCTCCGGATTAAGAGCGTAGGTTAGCTTCCACTAGAGAGCTTATCAGAAAGTCAGTGAAAAAAGCTTGTGAAATGGCTCAGGCCAGAGAAGACAAGAATGCAGTTCCTGCATTTCTTTGCACATAAATTGGGATGTTGCAGCTGTATTGTTTTTTCTAGTTTTAACGGAATCAAATTCGAGAATGGTATGGCTTAGTTCTTTCAGGGGCATCGACAAAGAACGGCAGTGGAAAAGGGAGAACTTGCCCGGAGTGGTAGGCAAAGATAGGAGGGGGTGACAATGGGTAATAGTAAGAAAGTTGCATTTTGGGATTGGAAGTGCCCGAGCTATTGGCCAAAGTGGTATGCAGGATGATGAAATGATTGCGAGTTGTCTTTTTGGATAAATACATGGGATGAGAGAGAGAGAGAGAGAGAGAGAGAGAAGATTGTGTACCTAGAGTAACGGCAGACCTCTTTTAGGTCACGAGAAAAAAAATTATATATATATATATATATATATATATATAAATAATCTGTTTACTTTTACGCCTATCATAGTCTTACCCGGGACTTTTACGTCTATCATAGTCTTACCCGGGACCAGCCTCTCTCACTTCTGCCCTCTAAAATTATATACAGATTGAAGGTACCTTCTTCAGTGCTCTGGGAAACTAAGTCATGTCCTTAGGGTTGGAAGTTACCGTCTCGCCCCTTACTGATACCCGATACGTAATACTAATACTATACTTTGTTTCTTTAGGTGGTAGTAATTAATTGATCAACGCATAACCCAGATTGAGCAGCAAATGTAAATTTTAACAGCAAAAACGAACCATCATAAATCGAAATACACGGGATGCATCATTCTGGCCTAAATAACTATCCACTGCAAACATACGATTGTTTGACATCTGTTAACTGTTTCCAAAAAAGTAGGTCAAATTTTAATTCACGGAGAGTTGATGTATGGAAATCGAAGAAAATCCTCTCCTATAACTTATTTGCATTGATCTCATGCAGAAACAGTTTTAATATGCGATTTTATTTCTCGACTAAGAGGAAATTTCAAATAGGACTCTGCCTTTAATGTATTCGTGCAATGGGGAACGGATGCAAATTGATGCTGTGCCGGAGCAGATTTGTGCAACAAATTTTGTTTGTGATGTCATAGGTTATGATACGGTCATGAATGTTAACAGCAGCACGTTCTTTAATGTGCTCACGTAATATCAAACATATCTCTCTCTCTCTCTCTCTCTCTCTCTCTCTCTCTCATACGGACACAGGTATTAATGTATTTTATTTGTTGTCTTGAAATATTTTGGAGTCAATTGCAGTTTAACTGCTGAGCAAATAATTATAACATCTCATGTGTAGAAGTTTTTATTGCAGGGCCGGCGCAGTTGCGCATATCAGTTGTGATTCTCTCTAGGGGTAAGTTATTCCTGAGGTATCGCGAATTTTGTATATATATATATATATATATATATATATGTATATATATATATGTATATATAATATATATACATATATATAGATACATATGTGTGTATACACACACACACACACACACACATATATATATATATATATATATATACAGATATATTTGTTGTGTGTTCGTGTTCTTAGATGTGTGCCCACGCAGTGCGCTTACACTACTGCAGATATATTGACAAAAAATAAAATCGGTATTTCATAATTTCGAAATTTTATAATAATTAAAAACGAAAAGTATTTACAGAACTGCAGAAGTAATTGCCGGAAACTTGAATGGACTCGGTAGCTTTTCTTTAAACTCGAAAAACAGAGAGAGAGAGAGAGAGAGAGAGAGAGAGTACTTGGTGGTTTACTTCAATGCGTCATGTGACAGTCCAACCCTACCACCCGAACAATTTTCTCTCTCTCTCTCTCTCTCTCTCTCTCTCTCTCTCTCCCCAAAGTGCCTGAATTGACAAACGCTTGTTTATTTGCATTGAAGTAACTGCACTACTAGGCATTTGCGAGTATCTGTTTACATCAGTGGTTAAGAGTATGATTGATGTAACAAGTGATGCTTTGTTTATGCCAGTCAGTCTGTGTTCTCGTTCTGCCTGCTTCTGTTGCAGGAGGAATCACTTGAATTGCAAACCGCTAGCTAAAGTTGAAGTATGTACAGGGGTGTTTCGGAATTAGAGCCCCCGCCCCTCTACAGCATAAACTAAAATTGATATGGACAAAAACGAAAGTAATTCAGAGCAGGTATTTATTTAGGTTTCTCTCGGAGTATTTAATATTTTTTTGTGGCCTCTTTATCTGCCTGTACCACAGCCTGCATTCTTGAGGGGTATGATTTCAGCAAATCGCAAAAAAGCTGAGACTCAAACTCCATTTCCCTGAGCACTTCGGTCACCTCTCTTCGCAGGTCGTCGAGGCTTGGTATACCATCATAGTTCACTGTGCGCGCTTCAGCACGATCCTTTAAGATACTACCAATGTTTTCACACACATAAGGTCAGGGGAGCTACCTGGATATTCACTTGACGAGAAGAAATTGATACCACTGTAAAATAAGTCTAATCCTTCGGGCCAGCGCTAGGAGAGCTGTTAATCAGCTCAGTGGTCTGGTTAAACTAAAGTATACTTAACTGCTCTCTCTCTCTCTCTCTCTCTCTCTCTCTGTGTGTGTGTGTGTGTGTGTAGAGAATATGACAGATAAAACAGGAAAAAAACAACAGCGGAGATAGAATTATAAAGTAACCCGAATGAAAGTGACAAAGAGAAGGTGGGGGGGAGGGAGCTTGCAGGATACCTTCCAAACAATGAGGGGCTGCAGCGTAGCCTAATACAGGGGAAGAGGGAGGGAACGAACTGAAGGGGAACTACAGTAATGTGATAGAATGAATCTCTAAAGAGTTAAATGAAGCCAAGAATCTGACCAATAACTTGGGAGGATGAGCAGAAGAAACAAAGGGGTTTACTGGAAAAGAAAGAAAATATCGTTGATGAACCTTGTATTATGAGGAAAATGTAAAAATGGAAAGCATTGATAGTATACTATTTAAGGGTCTCTGCTCAATTGAGGAATGTTTACTGCTGTGGGAAAGTGAGATCGGAATAAAAATTTGAGCATGACGTTTCTCATCACGTGAGATTAATTTGAAGGTATGTTATTGCATAAAAACACAAGAGATAATGTTTTTTTTTATTTGGCACCGGCTTACAAACCCGTTTACCGCCTTATTTATTATTCCTGTCATGATGTTCGAGTAAGTAGATAATGAACTATAAATTTTTGTGGTCATGTGAATAAAGCATTTGGAAACAGAAATCAGTCATTTAGAATTTTTATTGCAACGTGCGTATGTGATACAAAGATATGGGACTAGGATAAAATATACTGGCAATGCTATTGACAACAAAAGCCTCCATCCAAATTAGTAGCGAAAATGGTAAAGTCACTGAGGTTCGAGACAGCCGTTTTCTTTGAAAAGATCAACCCTCGTTTGTAAATTTCCCATAATGCTCTGACGGTGTGAATCCTGTTATTGTCAACAAGTTCACTTAGTTTAATTGGTGCAGTGATTCTGACAGTGCTTCGTTAACTAATTGCTGTTAGACGTGAGACAGGCTTTTGTAATGTTCCGGACGTAACAGACAAAAGATCTAGTCTTCGAAATAGAAATTCTCTTAATTTTGTGAATTAGGAAAGACCTATCATAATCGTCATTAAACGGTCGTCCTTTGCTCGTTGGTAAGTGTTTCTCTTTCATTTTTATGTGTTTTTAGTAACTTTTTTTTTCATTGTCGATGCTCATTATGATTGTGAGTCATTTTTAATTTTTTTTTTGTGTTATTTTTCAATATCATATTGTGCAAACTCATGAACTAGGCACGGGCTCAGTTCTACTCTGCTTGTTGAGTAGCAGAATGAACACTTTTCTACATTTGACATTAGTAATTCAAATATCATTTTGACTTTTTTTTTTTTATTAATTTAGGCCAGTTGCATCTTGGTAAATATGTTGAGTTACGGGAGAGTTATATCCATCCTAGTGTAGCAGGAGATTTCCGACAGAAATGAAGTAAAATGTGTTCTAACCGCCATGTACAACACAGGTGTCGTCAGAGATGTTAAGCTAGTGAGGATCTCATATTATGGTCTAGGGTCAAGAAGATGCCTGTTTTTTTTTTTTTTTTTTTTTTGTGACAAAACTGTGTTTGGTTTTGATATGGCGACCACCGCTTCCACAACACCCTTGGGATATTAACCGGGTATGTATCCACCTACTCCGAGGTGCTAGTACTAAACATGGCGGAAGCTCCTTGGAACGCCGTGTTTAGTACTAGCCCGTGGGGGGTCAAAGTATTATATACACCCATTTCTATATTGTGTGGTCGACAAATTATATTAATAAATGATATCTTCGTGCGGCCGTCTACTTTATTTATCATGAGTTTGGATCATGTCAAGCTTAGCGAACCCAACATCTCCATGCCACGAAACCAATGATCCCCATGTAAAGAATGGCCAACCCTTTCCGGTCCGAACTCCAATTCCACATGAGGGCTAGTGCTAAACACGGCGAAACAGTGATTCATCTACACTGTTTCACCATGTTTAGTACTAGGCCCTAGGAGGTCAAATGTATTTCGCCTTGTTTAGTACTAGCCCCTGGCGGATCAAATGTCTGGCACCGAAGTGTTCATGTCTAGAACAGCCAACCTGATTATTCCCATGTAAAGAATAACAAACCCAATAATCTTCTTGTAAAGAATAACGAACCCAATAATCTTCTTGTAAAGAATAGCGAACCCTGCTGCGAGTGGGTTCGCTAATCTTGACATGATCCATGAGTTTACCCTGGACTTTGACAAAAGTGGATACATACCGGGTTAATACCCACTCTTGGACATAACTTAAATTTCTGGCAGACCATGTATCCGTAATTGAACCTAGGAAACTTATCTTTTTGGAGAGCTTGATCGCCCACTTCCAAATGAAGTTGAACTTATAACATTGACAGAAAATGTCTGACTGTTAGAGTATTAATTGAGTATCGAACCTTCCTGGTAGTCTAATACTCCATACGATTTTTAACACACGGCTAAGTGGCATTCGTATAGTTGTCACGTCGTGAAAGGGAGTTCTTTTGCTTTGCTGTTTGTCTTTTGTTTATCCTTAATTGCTGGTGTCCTCAGTAATTTCCTTTAACATTGTAACTCCAACACACGAACCCAAACGTTTATCTGCTTGTAGTATGGATTAGAGTATGGTACCTTTATGTACTGGGATTGTGCTGATTAGGACAACTGACCCCATTTGTTCTTTCCTTCACTATCTCATGCACAATCTCTTCGGATTCTCTGTATGTTTCTTGTTCAGTAAACTGCCTGTAATTTTCGAGACCTGACAACATTCACATAAATCTGTATAATTCTAATTTGATATGAAAATATACTGCCTTGGCAAATTAAGTATTTTTGAATCACAAAGGAAGGGATGCTGTTTTCACTTGTATGGGTAGGTATTTGCAAAATCCTTTGAATTCCTTGCACGAAATTGCCGGTTCTTTTACAGTGAAAACAGTTATTCATTTTTAGTGTCTCTTAAACAAAATATATTTGTTTCTGCTAAATCTCATAAATAAAAAGCGTTTGCTAGCAATGAATCTCTCTCTCTCTCTCTCTCTCTCTCTCTCTCTCTCTATCGCGGGCACTCACGAACGGGAATAGCTCGTATTCAACGATTACCCTTTAACGTTTTAGCATTTCGAAAGCATATTTTGGTCAAAATGTGTTACGTAACCACAGATACATAATTTTTTTTTTTATTCAAGTCGCTTCAGTCTGACTTTGCTTTTACAAACACCGCGGTATTTTGATTTTCATGATCATGGAGACTACTACTGCCCTACCCTACGCTTGTCTTTGAAATATTCTCGTAGATTTTTTTTTTTCCAGAATATATTTTTGGAATGTGGAATTCGGTAGTTGCATACTTGACCTCTCTCTCTCTCTCTCTCTCTCTCTCTAGGGCTTTGAAATGCCAGCGATCATTACCGCGTTAAGCACCGCATTTGTTTTTTGGCAGAATGCTTTTCCAATTCCCACTTATTTTTTTTGTTTCAATAGAAGTTGAATCTGTTTTTTTCTAGATGCATGTGGCAGAAATGGTGAAGAGCAAGGGCCATTCCGCAAAGTTTTAATCGTTTCTCATATTGCTGAATCCGATTTATATATATATATACATATATATATATATATATATATATATATATATTATACTTATATATATATTTTACATTGAGGATGATTTAAAATTTATTAGTCGTTCAATTTCTGTTTTTCTTTATTCGACTAGAGTTATATCAATGATATATACTTTCGTTTATGTGTGTGGTTGTGTTAGGGGATGAGGGGTGTGGTACCGAAAGGTGAAGTACCTCTTCCCTGAAATTTTATTCCTCATTGAGGTATTCTCGATATTCCCAATAAATCCCTGAGGTTAATCCTTCATCACTCACGAACTATCATTACTTTTCGCGACACCTCTCACACTGTCAGAAGAAAAAGGAAAACCACAATTGCTACTTTCTATGACAGTGAATCAGCTACGTCTTGGTGGAAAGCAATGTAAAAAGACACCATTAAACCACAATGGTGAATACTTAAATCCCTTAAATCCCAAAGCGTATAAGGCCAAGCGTGACATAAACCAATCGGTCTTCAGTAACAAACAGTTAGATAATAATACCGAATCATTCCTTCCTGTAACCTCTTGCCAAGATTCCAGTGAGAGACACATTTTTGTCTTTATACAAGAGCGCGTTAGTATATACAAAGGAAACACAAAATTCCTTAGACTAAAATTAATGAAGTGAAACCTTAAGCATTCTCCGTCGGTTTAGCTCAGCTAAGCTAGGGCCGCCAGCTGTGATAGCGTATCCTTCCTTCGAAACAGTACTAAAACCACTTCCTAAGAAAGTTACCAGCGTTATATAATAATGATAATAACTTGTGACAAGAAAGAAATCGCAGACGACTAAATCCAACCTCTCTAGCAAAAATACATTTACGGTGGATAAAAAATGAGTGTAATTATATAAAATATATGAAACTGGATATTCACAAGATTTAACGTACAAAACAGCAAGGGAAGCACAATTTATGTCATAAAAAACTGTACTAATACAACCCATATCG
>JANJGK010000001.1:55341687-55450052 GCA_039081455.1 Macrobrachium rosenbergii
AATCTCCGTAGGAGTATAACTGTTATTTTGGTTTTTGGCCATGAAGGAAGGGTGGTTACGTAAAATTATGTGTTCAGGAGTGAATGTGCTCCTAGATATGCTGAGGCTGTTGAACTGATTAGCCCTTAGAGGACAGGCTAGTGCCACGAGGAATAGTGTCTTCTGGGTTAGGAAAAGTATTGAGTCATCTCTAGATGTATTGAGAAATGATAATACTTTGTCAAGATCCCATCCAGGAAATTGGTGAGTGTTCCTGGGATTTCTCCGATTTACTCCTGAAATCATGGCCCTTGATGTATTTATCTTCTGCTAGGCAGTAATTAGGAAAGTAACCGGAAAGAACTGGACCCAAGGCTGCTCTGTAGCCTTTGAGAGTGTTGTGAGATAATCCCCTGTTTATGAGTTGATTGAAGAATAAGATGACTGCTAGGAGGGGAAATTTGTTGTTTTCTCCATATTTTTGATGTATGAAAGATTTGAAGCTGTTGAACAGGTTTTGATATTTGTTGTTGGAGCTATCCCGCAAACTGACTACTATTTTAGAGCAAACTTCTGGAGGAAAGACACTAGGGAGTTGATCTTTTATATTTTGAAGGCGATTAAATTGTATTGGTGCGTTGCTGAGTGTGAGGTAGAGTCCTCGTGAACTATCTGGCAATCGTCTATGTTCACTTTGTAGTTCTTGTGTAGCGTTGATACTGATTTCACTAGTGGAATCCATGGTTCTGTTCCCTGTGATATGGTGCAAAAAAGCATGTTATTGTTACATTCGTTATGTATCTTGAAGGCTACTTTATGTAATAGGTATCCCGGGGGAAAGGCATAAAGAGGAGTTGGACCATTCCAGCTAATGTTTAGAGCATTGTTGCCAAGAGCTTTCTGGTTGGGTAGAGAAGAACAGAATTTTTTGCATTTTGAATTAGAACCGTTTGAGAAAAGATCTATTGTAGGGAAAAAGTTCATTTCTGAGCATATCAAATTAAAAAGTTTATTACTGAGGCAAGTTTCTGGGTGTATGTAACTTGGATCTCTTGAGAGTGTGTCAGCTATGGTGTTATTTTCTCCTTTAATCCATTTACATACAATTTGTATGTTATGGTTATTCATTATATCTAGTCACCTTTTGATTAAATCTTGAGCAGTTTTGTTCCTTCCTTAACCAACAGCAAGTTACTTTGGAGTCTACATGTATTAACACTACTTTGTTGGATAATCTGGTTTTGAAGTGTTCTACAGAGTAAATGCATGCTAGTAATTCCTTAATATTAATGTGTAACAAATTTTCATTTTCTGTCCATGATCCATTGGTAGAGAGGGTTCAGATTTGCCATAGAAGGTATAATGTGAGCAGAAATTTAGTGATCCTATTAACATTTGATAGAGTTTCAAATCAGACTGTTAAGTTGGAGAAGATTCTGGCTAAATTCATACATTTCTCTATGTTTTTCTGCATAGGTCTCATAGTTTTATTTACTAGGTCGTAATGTACCCCTAAAAATTCAATATTTTGAACTGGTTCAGTAATGGATTTGATGAATGATATTTTCCATCCTAAATTTGATAATATCTTAATTACTGTTAGGACATGAGATTTGCATTTGTGAAAATCATTTGCTAGTATTAGAATATCATCTAGGTAGTTGAAGATCAAAATATTGTATTTCTTCCTTTTGTATTTGATTACTGTGTACATAATTTTTGAAAAAATATATGGCGCCGTCTTTAGTCCAAAGGGAACTACTTTCCATTTGAACTTCCTTTTACCTAATTTAAATGTTAAAAACTTTTGACTACTTGAGTGTAAAGGGATATGCCAGTAAGCATCTTTTAAATCTAATTTGCAAGCCCAAGAGTTTAAATGGAGGTATGGGAAGATCGTATTAGGTTTTAACATGGAAAAGGAGGGTTTTTTAATCATAGTGTTAAGCATTTTCATGTCAAATATAAGTCGAATAGTCCCATCTGGCTTAATTTTATAGAAGATATGGTTGGAAAAGTGAAAGGAAGTTCTGGGAATCTGTTCTATGACTCCTAAATTCAATAATCTGTTACATTCTTTTTCAAGTATTTCCCTTTTCTTAGAAGAGTAAAATCTTTCTTTGCCAAACCGTTTTAATGATCTATGAGCTTTTAATCTGTTAGAAAAAGGAAGTCTCACGCCTTTACTTATGATCTTGCATGCAAATGAAGAATTGGGAAGATTTCTCCAACTAGTAATTCTATTAATTAAAGACCTACCTATCTCACTTACTGGGGGCCCGCGACTTTTAACCTTCTTTGTACTTGAGGATTCAACATATTGTATTACTGGTTCTGAGCAAGGCTCCAAGATCTCTGGTTCGGAGAAAAGTTTCTTGTTCAGTGGTTCAGAGCAAGGCTCCATAATCACTGGTTCGGAGCAAGGCTCCATAATCACTGGTTCTGAGCAAGGCTCAAAGATCACTGGTTCTGAGCAAGGCTCAATTATATCTGTATAAAAGAGAAACTTATTACTATTTCTTATCTCTGGAGCCTGAATTATTTGGCTGTCCTCCTTGGCTTCTTCCTCCCCTAAAGTTATTCCTTTTGCTCCCTCTTCTGAATGAGTAGTACTTGTTCCTGAAATTAAAGTTCCCTCTGAAAAGGTTATATCTGTTTCTATGATACATGTTCCCAAAGCTAAATCTACCCCCTCTAAAGCTGCCTGCCCCTCCTCTAGGGAGGGGACCCTTCCGAAAGCAAGAAGCAATGTCAGTTTTTTGCTCATCTGTTAATATCCAAATCTCTTTGATGCTAGATTTGATAATGACACTTTTAGTCTCTTCTTTAAGGAATTTAGGTAGTGCTCTACTTCTGAAAGAGCAAATTAAACTCTGAGTCAAGTCTATGCTCCTCCTGAGGGGCCCAATGACTACTTTAGACAAAAACTCTAAATCATTGATTTTAGTGGCGTGTGCCATCTCTGCTAGTGCAGCGTGTCCTTGGAAGGCTGAGATACTCATTTTAATGTTTTCAGTATCAAAAAAGAACTTCTTTTTATGACTATCTTCAAATATTTTCCCTTCTGGCCAGAAATTCAACTTAGGTAAATTAATGAGCTTGAAACTGTCTGCAAATTCCTTGTTCTGATTACTAACAGAAATGTAAGACGGTTGAAGTCTTCATAATCACTGTTATCATCATTGTGAAATGAGAAAAGTTCTAAATTTGCATTCTCTGGTAACTCTGGAGCCTTTTTTGAGCGCTTGGGAGGTTGGGGGGGAAGGACATTCCTCTTAGCAGCTGAACCACTTCTGCAAAGGTGAATGAATCTTACTGCTTTGTTTTGGTTGTAGCTCACAAGGTAAATGTTTTCCAGATTTTTGATAAGTTACCTGCATCAAATGTGGACAGCAGCGGACCTAGAAGGCTGAAGTCAGGCATTCGGGTTCATGACTCAGATAGCCCTCCAGGTTAATTCAGGACCTTCAGTATTTTCTCACTTATAATCCTGGTATAGGCTAGGTAGGCTAGTTCGTCTGCTAATGATTTATAACAGTTTAATCTTCAACTCACTGTATTTAACTATCTAACCTCGAAAAATTTGAAGAGGTGAATTAAACATGCTCGACAAAAAGGCCCCCCAGTCAATGTCTTGTGAAATAGGCTACCTACTTGGGAAGTCTAACTCCCGCTTAGCCTACAAGTACTAGTTATGCGAATTTGGCTCGCTTAAGTTAGGCCGGTAGATATAAATCAGTCTCGGCGAGATAAAAACTATTCTCGTCGTTTTAACTAAAGCTATGGTAGGTTATCTATTCACCCTGACTAAAACTAGTGTTTGATACTGACCTGAGTAAATTATGGCATCTTTAACGTTTACCGTGCTACTTTGAACTTGCGGTTGCATTTGTTTACTTTTTACTAGGAGGCTGCCATTTGCCTACGTGACGTCACTCGTCTAGTTCCGCTGCTCTCGGTAGACTATTTCCAAAACAAACCATTAAAAAACCTTACCCTCTTTCCTTTAATAACTCCATAAGTGTTTGATTTTGTTGTAGCAACATAGTTACGATATCTTTATTGGACATATCCTCTTCAGCGTCCGCCTTATGAGTCCGTTTTCTTGACGTGCACTTGGACTGACCTGGCGTTATTGTTGCTTCTTCTTCATTTTCGCTTGACTCGCCCAATCTATGCACCTCCGCAATCGTTACTATTTTCTTAGCCATCTTCCAGATGCAAAAAGGAGCACTATTAGTGCGAGAATGAAATCCTGAACTAATAAATTAGCAGGGTGGGAGGCAAAGTAGAGCAGGTCTGCAGCTGTCCAGTGTCAACTTCAAAATGTGAACAGCTGTTAGGTGTCAACTCGCACTTCACCTGGTGACTCCTAAGAGGCGGAGTTTAGTGGATTGTACCGCCTTTGGGGGAGGAGCCAGGGGTGTGTTTAAGCACAACTAGTGAGTCCGGAAGGCTGAGACTCTCTCTCCAGAACTTAAGTTACTACAAGAACGAACTGGAATGGCGATCAGGGAAACAAAGTTAGAACTAAAAGTGAGAGGATTGAATGATCCAGCTAAGAAATTTAGATATGCAGGTACTTCAAAATTAAACAATACCCAAAATGAAGTAAATGACAATAAAAATAAAGAAATATCACTAAAAAAAATACATGATCAAAGGAGCTCTTCTATGGAGATTTCATACAACAGTGACATAATCACAGCTGTCAATAGATTTACCTCCTTACCAGAAATAGATACGAATATTGACATAGAGAAAGACGAAGAAGAATTAAGGTCACAAGAGTGTGACAAAACGGATAACACAACTTGGAAGAGGCAACTAGATACGACCCCACCTAATTCCACCAAACAAAGCTGTAAAAAGATAAATTACCCACCAATCTCACCAAAAGCTAAAGTTCAGAAACAGAACACTAAATCAAACATTCCACTGTCTCCCATAGTAACAATAATACCTCTAGGAGCAGAATCACAAAATTCAGATGAAATGGAAAACCAAAACAGAGATAACTACGATGCACCCATCACCAATTATAAGCACCACAAGAAAAACCAAGAAGGAACAACAAACTAATGAATGTGAAGATACATGTGGTTGTAGGAAATGCTTTGTAGCAATGTGCCACAAAAATAAAACTATAACTTAAGAAAAACTAATCAACACCATAAGAAATTTCATGAGGTATAGGAATAAGAGAAAAACAAGCATCAAGTCTCATGAAGAAGGTTGCATGTGTATTGAACATTTAGAATATTACAGAGAAAAACATATCAGTGTTGTAGATAATATTCTAAAAAAAATCAAAAATCAAAATGGAAAAGTTAAATCAAGATGCTAAAAATGTAACAGTCAACGAAAGTCAAATGAAAACAACAAAAAGTGAATCAAGACCTACAAAAATACAAGTTAACTTATAACAAAAAAAATAAACTTAAACAATTTAGAGTAATTTGACCACTCTCATATTACACCATTCAATCGTTATATAATTCAATGGAATATAAATGGATTATTAACGAGAATGCACTTAGAAGTCCAACGACTTATAAGTGAATACGAACCAGTGATTGTATGTATACAACACGTTGGAAAATTTGTTCCAAATATAGGTAAATCCCTTAGCCACATCATCAAAGGAAAATGAAAATAATTTAGGAACAGCAATATATGTCCATAGTAAAATGATATACGACAAAGTAGATATAGATTACACCGAAATACAAATTTCAGCAATAACAGTGAAAATAAAAAGTTATTTGATATTATTAACTTATACAACCAGCCTTATAAAAAGTATGATTTAAACATATTACAGAAAATAATAAAAGATTTTAAGAATCCCATATTAATTGTAGAAGGTTTCAATGCACATAATCCAGTATGGAACTGTAACAATATTACACCGGATAAAGATGGAGAAAAAATAGAAAACTTGATGAACACTAATAATCTCTGTTGTCTGGATGACAACGAAGTAAATACGCATTGCTCCAAAACCCATGGAACACTTTCCTTTGTTCAACTAATACAGTTGACAGACTAGATTGGAATACTTGTGATGATTCCTACTCAAGTGATCATTTTCCCATAATAATATCCTTATTAGATAATAAACCGAAACCATACTCTCCACATTATAACATGCAAAAAGCAGATTAGGACATTTTTAACTTCCATACCAGAAATATACCACCATATGATTATTTGAGAAATCCCAATGACACGAACGAATTCTTTGTATCTTTCATTAAAAAGGCAGCGGACAAAGTTATTCCTCATTCAAAACCCCATAATAAAAAACATAAAGTCCCCTGGTGGTCAGATGATCTATCTGAATTAATACGAGGAAAACTCTCTGTAGCAAGAAGGTTAGATACTCTAAGCAGAAGATTCAATAAAATAAATAAATGAAAACCATTCTTGAAAGAAAATATATTAAAAATGACAATTGCACTATTAGAAATAGATGCATTAAAACCTTTATATAATAAAATATCAGCTAAATTTAGAAAGGAAGTCAAAATAGGTAAAATAATGTCTTGGAGGTCCTATGTATCGGAAATAACAAGCGAAACATCCATTCAAAAAGTATGGGAAAAATTCCGAAAAATAAATGGGACAAACATTAGACCACCCAGACAAGCTATATTAGATAATGGCAAAAAATTTTAGATCCCTTCGAAATTAGTAACATAATTGGGGAAAGTTTTGCCAAAATAAGTAGTGGCCAAAATTTGGACAAACATTTTAAAAAAATAAAGGAAAAAGCAGAATCTATAATAATTAATTTTGAAACAAAGGAAGATATATATTATAATAAGAAATTCAATATGGAAGAGCTGGAATATGCTCTCTTGAACAGCAGTAAATCTGCTCCTGGAAGTGATGATATTTGCTTTGAAATGATTTGCCACCTAGCACCTTCGGCAAAATCATACATATTAAAACTTTACAATCATTTTTGGCTCAGAAACTTGTTTCCAGATGAATGGCGAAATGCCATAATAATTCCTATACCGAAACCTGGAAGAGATCCTAGTAATGTGAACAATTATAGACCAATCTCTTTAACAAGTTGTTTATGCAAGTTGTTGGAGAAAATAGTAAATGCACGACTTACATAGCACATACGTGAAAATAAAATTTTAACTCCTTCCCAGTTTGGCTCAGAACGTAATCGATGTACATTAGATTCTCTATCTAATTTGGAAGACCACATACGTAGAGGATTTGAAAGAAAGCAAATTACAGTAGCTGTCTTTTTTGACATTCACAAGGCATACGACACTACATGGAGGTATGCAATATTAAAATCATTACATAATAATAACATATGCGGCCATCTACCTAAGTTTATTGAAAACTTCATGACTGATTGCACTCCAGGTGAGAATAGATAATATTTATTCCAAGACATTTCCACTTGAAAATGGAGTTCCACAAGGGAGTGTCCTTATTGGTACTCTGTTTACATTAGCAATTAATGATATCAGTAACATGCTGCCGGTCGGAATTAAAAGTAACCTGTATATGGATGATTTTGCCATATATTATACAGCGTCACGCATAAAGCATGCAGAACGTATGATCAATAAAACCATAATAAAAATAGATGAATGGACCTCATATGTAGGCTTTAGGTTTTCCACAGAAAAAACTCGAGCTGTCATGTTTTATAAAAATAAAAATTGGAAAAAAGGTGAAGAAATAGAATTGAAAATCAGAAACCATAATATGCCAATTAGCCAAACTGCAAAATTTTTAGGAATAGTATTTGATGCAAAAGGTCGGTAAGCCCAATTAAAAACTTTCACACACAAATTGGAGAGATGATAGACATACTCTTACCATACTGTATAAATCAACAGCGTTATCAATCATTGACTAAGGAAGTGAAATATATGGGTCCGCGTCAGAAGCAGCTCTGAAAATATTAGATCCAGTTCACAATGAAGTACTAAGAATATGCACAGGAGCATTTAGATCCTCACCAGTCTCCTCAGTACAAGTCGAATGTAGCGAACTGCCACTGTTCCTCCTTAGAGAGTTGATAACAATGAAAAGTGCATTAAGAATCAAGACAAGTGATTCACCAACCAAAAATTTATTTGATCTAAGGGATATATTTATAAACAATCATCCACCTCCTTTCCCAGTTAGAGCTAATAGATTGTTTGAGTCACTGAACATAGACATACAAGTACCTTCAACAGTAAAGTTACCACCCCATTGGACCATGACCAAAGTAAGGACTTGCACACAGTTGAAATATTTATCAAAAAGTTCCTCATGTACCCCAGAACACCATAGACAAAAAACCGTAGATCATATAAGACAGAAACGTTCACATTACGTGATTTATACGGATGGGTCTAAATCATAACGTGGAGTGGGATGTGCAGCTATATCCCAGAACAAGTCATATCAGTTATCTTTGCCTAATAATGCCTCAGTCTTCACAGCAGAGTTGTGTGCAATCGCAGTAGCCATCAAAATTATAAAGCAAATATCATTCAATAATTTTGTTATTTTTAGCGACTCAAGAAGCGTTATAGAAGCCGTTCAAGGTTACTACTCAAAAAATAATATTGTACAGGAAATTAAATATGAACTCCTTAAATTGTGTAATAATGGAAAAAATATTGAAATATGTTGGATCCCTGCCCAAAAATGGATTAAAGAAAATGAAGCTGATAAAGCAGCTAAAGAAGCAGTCCACATAGCTAGAGCAAATGTAAAAATCCCAATTAGTGATTACATAAGAGATATAAAAACAATCATTGTAAATAAATGGCAAAATATATGGAACGAGGAACCTATAAATGATAAATTGAAACAAAATCCAGTGTTGGAAAATGGCACTCATCATGTCAGAGAGAGAGAGAAACACAAGTAATTCTGACGCGTCTGCGAATAGGCCATACTCGTTTGACACATGGACACTTGATGAACAGTCCACATGGCCCTCCTCCCGAATGCCCAGAATGCAAAATGTTGATAACAGTCAAACGTGTTGTGCGACTGTCCTAAATATGATCAACAACGAGTATCAACCTTCGGAAGTAAATCGATGGGGGAAATTTTGTCTGAATCTTATACATTTTCAGTCATCCCAATTTTGACACTCATGAAGAAGTGTTACTCAACAGACAAAATATAAAACCAAGTAAATAATGGAAATACAGAACCCCGTAGGGCGTTTAGTGAATAAAAAAAAAATGTAATTTATTGTGGATTTAAACTTATTTTTTTATTTTATTTTATTCTTTTTAGTCTTTAATTTTTTTTTGTATGTATGAAAACGAGCAAATGTATTTATCGTATGCATGTGTTTCAGTGTAAAAGCATGTTCATTATACAGGTTTTTATCTTAAACTTCATTTTCATTTATTCATCATCATGCGAATGACCTATTTGGTCCCAGTTCTAGGCCTATGACCTAGAACTGGTATTTCATCCTAATCCTTCGGGCCAGCCCTATGAAAGCTGATAGTCAGCTCACTGCTCTGGTTAAACTATCTTATTAATAATAATGATAATTGGAAGGTTAGATAGCCGTTAGGGACACAAGGGCGAATCTGCTGTAAGTGAGCTGCTCTCCTTACCTTTAAGAGTCTTAGCCATTAGGTCTATTTCCCTTCAAACTTTGTACTGGTGGAAATTGCATTTCAGATTGACCGATGTCTTTGTGCCCCACGCTTGAGACGATCGCACCCTACCTGGACAGACACACTACGTTCCACTCCACCAAAGGGGCCAGGCGTACACGTCGTTAGTGCGGCCCCTTTGCTTTTTACCCTGGCGTAGTGAAACTTCTACGGCCAAAATTCGTCTTTTGCAAGCGAACTCTATGCACAGATGCATATTATATATATATATATATATATATATGCATACATACATATATATATATATATATATATATACATATATATATATATATATATATATATACATATATATATATATATATATATATATGTATATATATATATGTATATGTATGTGTATGTATCTACAGTATGTATTGAAATGAAAGGCGCGTAATAAGAATTGCACGATGCCGCAACGAAGTATTTCTAGAAAAGCATATATGAAAATTTATGAAACAGGAGAAAAATAATTAAATCTCCATGAAAATAATTCTTGTTCAAAATAAGATAAAGCGATATTTATGTATTTATAAATTTTACTAATTTGGGAGAAAAAAAAAGTCAAATTAAATCATCCAAAAAATTCTAGCCATTCACTGACTAAAAACGCGAAGAGATATTCGACGTTCAGGCTATCAGAATATTGCAAAAGATGCTATATGATGGATAGCCTATACATGAAAATAGGAAGACATTACAAGACAATGGAGGAGGCCGTAAACGTTGCACACAGCGTCAGAAGCTTAATCATGTATATAAAGATATGTCTCTTATCATGATCGTCGAGAAAAAGATAAGACAATAGTCACAGCCACATTTATCCTTTAGCTGCTGCTTAATCAAGCACACTGAAGGGACACAGAATTGTATATGTATAGAATTTTTTTATTGTAAGTTTTTTTTCTCCTGCACCTACATGCAATTCGTAATGACCATTGGTTTAATGACTAAAATAAGTGTAATGAAACGAAGGAAGTGGTTAGTATTTGTTGAAGTACTCAACCTTGTTATTTTGCTCTCCATTTTCGGAACTAATGTTTGAGAGGAACTAGTGGGTGGCAACGACTGACCAAACCTACAAATAAGGGAGACAATAAAAGATATGGAGTCGTTCTCTCTCCTTGTGTATCGTCTGATGTATTTTCCAAATTCAAATTCCTTTTTCTCCCTCACCCAACGCCCACTAGCGCTCCCTTTTGCCCACTGAGTTCCTAAATTGGCTGCTGCTCTTCCTCTCCCTTTTTGGAATTGGGGTAAGAGGTCCCTTCTCCTTGCCACATGTGTACTTTAATTTACATATGTTCTGCAACTGAAATTAAAACAATATCTCTCTTTTACCACTGTGTCAACATCTTATTTTCCTTCTCTTTTCCTCAGGTCCCTTTCTTACTGTTAGGTAAATGCTATTTTGCCTATCTTATGAAATGTATTTTGTGTTTCTTTTTCCCCTCATCAAAGGAGACTTATATTTTAAACTTTTCATTAAAGTGACTATTATTTTTAGATGGTAGTAAAATCACAATTTTATTCAGTTCTGGTACGACAACCGTTATTGGATTCGTTTTATATACTACTGTACTTTGAGCATATTATTCTCTCTCTCTCTCTCTCTCTCTCTCTCTCTCTCTCTCTCTCTCTCTCTCTCTCTCTCTCTGTCAGTTCAATTTATATCATGTAACTCTCCTATCTTGACCTGACAAAAGCATCAACGAATGAGTTTTCTCTGACACATAGGTTCCACGTTAATTAGTCTCCAGATATATATGCGCCAAAATGGAGTTACAGTTGTTCAATGAGGCTAACCATATTGCATGACTCCATCCTTCCTTACGAGAGTGAGGTTAAATTTCTGGGGATGACTATTGACCATAAATTAACATGGGCTAGCCACATAAATGCCCTAAAGTTTAATGTTAAACAATCTATGAATATTTTAAAGGTTGTCTCTGGATTTAGTTGGGGGGCTGATAAGAAATCCCTTCTGAGGCTATATGACTCTCTGTGTCGATCTAAGTTAGACTATGGCTGTCAGATTTATTCCTCAGCCTGTAAAACCAAGCTAAAGGAACTGGATGTTGTACACAACATGGGGTTGAGAATATGCTCAGGGGCTTTTAGAACTTCGCCTGTTGAAAGCATTTATGTCGACACAGATCATTTACCCCTTGATCTAAGAAGGCAAGAGCTAGGGTTGCGATACATGGCTAGAATGAAAAGTGCTCCCAAAAATCCCTCCTTTCAAGCACTAAAGGAAACAGACTCTCGAAGTTTTTCTGGTACAAGAGCTTCTAAACCATTCCAAATTCGACTGAATGAGGATGTTAGGAATAATCACCTTAAATCCCAGAAAGTCCTGGAAGTAGAATATCCTGTAAATCCTCCATGGCTTATCCCAGAAGCATCAATATGTAAGAAACTGTTTAACAAAAAGGACTGCACTGTAGAAGAGATTAGGGGAAAATTCTTAGAGCACGATGTTACCCATACTAATTTTACAAAAATTTATACAGATGGATCTAAGTCAGATAGTGGTGTTGGTTGCGCTGTTATCCTTGGTGATACAGCGTACACAGCTAAATTACCTGACTCTGCATCAATATTTACTGCCGAATTAACAGCCGTAGTGTCTGCCCTAGATTTAGTTTTTCAAAGTAGTGACTCTAATTTTGTCATATACTCAGACTCTAGACGCACCTTAGAAGCTATTAAAAAATTTAATAGCTTTCATCCATTAATTGAAAAAGTTCAGGAGTGGCTTTTTCGTATATATTGTCGACGTAAATCAGTCTCTTTCTGTTGGGTCCCTTCTCACGTGGGGATTCGCGGAAACGAGATGGCAGACAGGGAAGCGAAAGCTGCTAGTATTTTATCAGAAACCTCTTTTAGAAAAGTGCCTCATACAGATCTAAAAGGTCCCATTAGATCTTATGTTTTAAGTAAATGGCAAGAAAGGTGGACTTCTCCCCTTCTTGCCAATAATAAGAAATATAGAAATATTAGGGATACTGTACTACCGTGGTCTTCGTCATTCCAGCTTGACAGACGAACAGAGGTTATTTTAACGAGATTAAGGATTGGGCACACTCGTCTAACCCATCAGTTTATTTTAGAAGGAAGCAGCCCTCCAGAGTGTGCTTACTGTGACGAGACACTAACAGTGGAGCACATTCTGGTGGTCTGCCCCAGATATTTTAATCAAAGAGAGAGATATTTTCAGGGTAAATCCCTGTCTGATATTTTGGGAGATGAAGCAGATATTTCTGCTATCATCTCTTTTTTAAAGTGTATTAAAATTTTTAACGATATTTAATTTTATTTAATTTATTACATCACGTAGA
Organism: Macrobrachium rosenbergii; assembly: GCA_039081455.1. NCBI lineage: Eukaryota > Metazoa > Arthropoda > Malacostraca > Decapoda > Palaemonidae > Macrobrachium > Macrobrachium rosenbergii. Next base: position 55,354,667 of record JANJGK010000001.1, read on the forward strand.
ATTTTAATGACATTAAGAGATATTTTCAGGGTAAATCCCTGTCTGATATTTTGGGAGATGAAGCAGATATTTCTGCTATCATCTCTTTTTTAAAGTGTATTAAAATTTTTAACGATATTTAATTTTATTTAATTTATTACATCACGTAGAATTTTAATGACATTAATTTTTTTTTTGTATATAGCACATCATTCATTAAACTTCATACCCTTATTTATTGGTCACATCACTTCATTTTATTTATTAATCATTTCCTTCATGAATTCATAACTTGAACATAATTTATTTTCTTTCCATTACGGCGCTGAATGGCCTTGTTGGCCCCAGTGCCTGGGCTTTTGCCCTAAATATCATACATCCATCCATCCATATTGCATGACGGTGTTTGTCAAGATCTCTGCGCTCTCCTTTCATTCCTCCATTATGCTACCTGGTTTATAAATTTTATTTCAGGTTAGTTCTTAATACCCAAGTTAAATTTATTTCTGGATTTCCTTAATTTTGCCAGCGTGTGCGAGTAATGTTGAAATTATCCACTATCACCCATCTCCCCACAACTGGAACTGGGATGTATTCTAAAATATGGTGCATTTGAAGTATTGAGCTGAGAAACATAACTCTCATTTCATCCTATCTTGTTTTTATTGTTCCTCTTCTCCGTGTTAGCTAATGGGTGGTTGGGGGGTAATCTGTCCTTTAGCCAGCATGGGCCCCCTGAATAATGGCGGCTTGTAAGTGTGGACGGTATTTGAGGCATAGGAGGCCTACTGCTGATCCAGTTAACTGAGATATCTCTTGTCGCAAGATTTTTGAATTTGTAAGTAGAGCAGTTTGGTGTTTATATTAAGGTCCATATTTGTTAGAGATAATTTTTTCTCACGATAGGTCTTATTTCTGGGAAGAAATCGGTCACACTGATTTTTCTAAGGAAAATTTGATATGCGATGTTTACAAAGGGATGGTAAAGCATATTTGTTGAATTTGTTGATGAATATTTTGGGATAATATTAAACTACAGATTTTCCTTTATACTCTATATTCCCCTCGAAGTAGGTTCCTTCACGTGGTGAGGGGATAAGGGGCCCTGGCTTTTCTTCTTCGTTCTTACGAAGAATAAGAGCCCGGGCCCTGACGGATCACCTACAAACCTTTCGATTTAAATGGCGTGGATATTTTCACTTTCGTACAAATTTCTTGGACCTGGTAAATAGGAAAAGGTATCATAGCTGGGATTGGGTTTATATCCGAAGCTAAATAGTGAGAACCGTGGCAGGACCATCAACTGCCCGATAATGTTCGGACCTGAGTTTTCAGGCGGAACTATTCTACGGGACTGGACCACGGATTCCAGGGGGGTCTAGTTCTGGGAATAGGACTCTCGGCATTCTGTCCGGTTTGCCCATAATGTGATTAGGGTGGGGATGATTGTATTCTAGTAATGCTCTCAGTCCTATCAAGCGGGTTGGCTTACACTTGAGCCACTCTAATCATGTTGTGCCATCCCCTTTGGGGTAGGGTAGGGATGCGGACATTTGGGAGTCGGTTCTCACTTGTGCCATTAGTGGAGGAATGAACTCCATGAAAGGCTGATGATATCTTTTTAAGGTTTTCAGGTTTACTTTTTTTTTTTTTTTTTTTTTTTTTTTTTTCCCTCCCTCAAATCTTTATGGTAAGTGAAATTAAAGATTCGAGTACCCCTGGGCCCATTGATGGTAGTGACTTGGCACAGATGACGACCACTGGAACCTCCTGTAACAACCTTTCTTTGGAAAAAACAAACAAGAATGCAAATGTAATCACACTGGAACCCTATACTCCAGTACTCATTAAATCAAAAAAAAGTAAATATCGTCTTGACCCAACCTTGACTCACTTCGACTCTCTCTTTGGGAGTGGAAGTTGGTCAAGGTTTCTGACCATGGAAACAGAACAGCAAATCTCAGCCCTAAAGTTAGAAAACTTCTTATTAAAAAGACACTCAACGACAGAAATGTCGTTTAGACAAATAAAAATGAAGACGTGGCTTATAGAAGCCACAACAAAAACCCAGTCTGAGGACTATCTATCAATAAAAAGTGTTGAAAATATAAATGTACAAGTAAAAAAGCATGACACTATGAATAGCATTCAGGGTACTATTGTACTTCCTGAAAATAATGACGAACCGGTTGACAAAAATATACTGTTGGACTCTCTTAAAATGAGATATACCAAAATCCAAGACTGTGAGGTATATACAATACCAAGTAAACAAAATAATAAGGCTTTAAGAATTGCAAAAATAAAATTTGAGGGCCAAGAGTTACCTCAAAAAATAAAAATTTTGGGCCAAAATAGAGAACTGAGGCCTTATGTTCCCAAACCGCTACAATGTCAGAATTGTAGTAAGTATGGACACACAAAGAAAAACTGTAGAAATGAACCTGTATGTGCTTATTGTGGATCTGACGAACATGCCACACAATGGAAATGTAGAGAACCAAAATGTGTAAACTGTGGACAGGATCATCATGCTAGGTCCAAGGAGTGTGTGTACTACATATACAATACAGAACTGAAAATGTTACAAGAACGAACAGGGATGTCTATCAGAGAGGCTAAATTGGAATTAAAAGTGAGAGGAATGCAAGATCCATCTAAGAAACATTCATATTCCTCAATAACAAGAGCAAAAAATGAAGCAAAAACGGAAACAGATAGAAATAACAGAGCACAGACAAGTAAGTCTCAAGAAAAAATTAATAATTTAGAAATAAAAAATAAAATAGAGAATAAAGAAACAGGTACAAATGAGATGGATAATATTTTATCCAATTCATTTGAAATATTAATGCAAATAGACACACAGGAAGATGCTGCTACTAAAGTAACAGAAGAGGGTAGAGATAGACTGGAAATTAAAGATAAAAAAAGGCCTTTGGAGAGAACACCACCCAAAACGAAGAAACCAACTATTATTAGAGAAACATCAGTTAAACCAAAGATAAAGGAGATGAAAAAGGAACAAAAACAAAAACAAGCTAAGAATATACCTTTATCTCCTAAAATAATAATAGAACCTATGAAGGCAAATATCGAGAAGACTGAAGAAGTGAAAGAGAATCATACCATAGATGATAATGATTATGTCAAGGGAGAAGAGATTACTCCTTCTCCAGTAATTGGTACAAGAGCAAATGAAAAGAGAAATACACATGATAATACTTGTGGATGTAATGATTGTTTCATTGAATTATGCAATAACAACAAAAGCATAACAAAAGATGGTTTAACAAACATTATAAGAAATTTTATGAAATATAGAAAAAAAGAAAACACAGATTTGAGTAACCATGAAAAAGGGTGCATGTGCATTGAGCACTTAGTCTATTATAAGGAAAAACAGATGAATGTCGTGAGTAAATTATTAGAAAAATTCCAAATTGATAATACAAAAAAAGAGAGTAAAACCCGACCGCTATAAAAAATATTTTCAATAGTTATATTATACAATGGAACGTAAATGGTCTACAGACCAGATTACACCTAGGAGAAATACAGCGGTTATTAAAAGAATATGAACCAATGATATTATGTTTGCAACATGTCAACAAAACAATATTAACGATAGGTAAATATACCTTAGCATCTTCATCTAGAGAGGAAGAAGGGAATTTAGGAACTGCTATATATGTACATAACAAAGTATGTTATGACAAAGTACCTGTAAACTTTACTGATTTGCAAACGTCGAGTATTAGAATACGAATAAAAAACGATAATTATGTAATTCATAATTTGTACAATCAACCTAATAAAAATTATGACGTTGACAAACTCAAAGAGTTACTTAATAATACTAAGGAACCAACGTTAATAGTAGGTGATTTTAATGCCCACAACCCAATGTGGGACTGTAATTGTACAGAATCAAATAGAGCAGGAAATAAAATAGAGGAATTCATAGATTCATATGACATGTGCTGTATAAATGATAACGAAATCAGCACATATTTTTCTAAAACACATGGAACATATTCCTCAATCGACCTAACTCTATGTACAACAAACATAGTAGACAGATTGGACTGGAATACGGTAGACGACTTGCATACAAGTGATCATTTCCCCATATTAATTTCTTTATTACAAAATAACCCCATCGAACATGCCCCTCGATATAACATTTATAAAGCAGATTGGGAACAATATGAATTCCACACCAGGAATATCCCACCATTCGAGTATTTGAAAGACCATAATGAAACTAATAAATTTCTTGTTGATTTCATTACAAATGCTGCTGATAAAGCAATACTAAAATCCAAATCTCATCCAACAAAACACAAAGTCCCATGGTGGTCTGAAAAACTAACAGAATTAATAAAACTAAAACACCAGATTGGAAGACGACTAAATAATTTGAATAGAAAATTCAGTAAATTAAACAAAACCTTGCCGATATTAGTAGGAACCTTACAAAAACTAACTATATTATTATTAGAAATTGATACATTAAAACCTCTTTATAATAAAATATCTGCAAAGTTTAAAAGAGAAGTAATTCAAGGAAGAATCATTTCATGGAAAAAATATGTATCAGATCTCTCTAAAAATACTCCCATACAAAAAATATGGGAAAAATTCAGGAAAATAAATGGTACCCATGTTAAACCACCTAGACATGCCATAATAAAAGATGGGAAAAGAATACTTGATCCTAAAGAAATTAGTAATGTAATAGGTGAAAATTTAGCAAAAGTAAGTAGCAACAAAAATTTAGATGAGCATTTTCGCACAAAGAAAAATAATATAGAATTAATAACAATAAATTTTGAAACAGTAGAAGATATATATTATAATAGAAAATTTAGTATGGAAGAGCTAGAATTTGCTCTGTTGAACAGCAATAAATCTGCCCCTGGAGGTGACAATATTTGTTTTGAAATGATATGCCATTTAGCACCTTTGGCAAAGACGTACTTGTTAGAGTTTTATAACCACTTATGGCTTAGAAATTTATTTCCTGATGAATGGCGCAAAGCCATAATTATTCCAATCCCCAAACCTGGAAAAGATCCCAGTAATGTAAGCAATTACAGACCTATTTCTTTAACAAGTTGTTTGTGCAAATTACTAGAGAAAATGGTAAATGCTCGACTAACATGGCACATACGAGAAAATAAAATTTTAACTCCCACTCAGTTTGGGTCACAGTGTAACAGATCTACATTAGATTCTCTCTGTAACTTAGAAGACCATATACGCCGAGGTTTTGAACGAAAACAAATTACTGTAGCTGTCTTTTTTGACATTGAAAAAGCATACGATACTACATGGAGGTATGCTATATTAAAAACTTTACAAAACAACAACATCTGTGGACATTTACCTAGGTTTATACAAAACTTTTTGACAAATCGCAGTTTTCAGGTGAGAATAGATGATGTTCTGTCTAGAACATTTCCTCTAGAAAATGGTGTTCCACAGGGAAGCGTCCTTAGTGGCACACTGTTTACGTTAGCAATTAATGATATCAGTAAAAATCTACCTACTGGTATTAAAAGTAACCTGTATATGGATGATTTTGCCATATATTATTCAGCATCTCGAATAAAACATGCAGAACGAATCATTAACAAAAGCATAGTAAAAATAGATGAATGGGCTTTATCTGTAGGCTTTAAATTTTCCATAGATAAAACCCAAGCAATCATGTTTTATAAAAACAAAAAATGGAAAAAAGGAGAAGAAATAGACATAAAAATCAGAAACCATAGTATACCAATTGGCCAAACAGCAAAATTTTTAGGATTAGTATTTGATACTCACATGAACTGGAAAGCCCACATAACATACATGAAATCAAAATGTAAAAGAGCATTAAACCTAATTAAAAAACTGTCGAACACTACTTGGGGAGCCGATAGACATACCCTTACTTTATTGTATAAAGCAACAGTGCTGTCTATCGTTGATTATGGAAGTGAAATATATGGCTCGGCATCAGATGCAGTGCTGAAAACGGTAGACCCAATTCATAATGAGGGTCTTAGAATATGTTCAGGAGCTTTTCGATCATCACCAACATCATCTTTACAAGTTGAATGTGGTGAACTACCTCTGTCTCTCCATAGAGAGCTAGTAACGATGAAGAGTGCTCTGAGAATTCAGACAAATGATTCTCCAACCAAAAAATTATTTGGATTAAGAGATGTGTTTATAAACAATCATCCACCTTCTTTCCCAATTAGGGCTAGAAGATTGTTTGAGTCGCTAAATATGTATATACAATTACCTGTAATGTTAAAATTGCCTCCTCCTTGGACAATGAATAAAATGAAAATTTGTACACACTTGAAATATTTATCAAAAAATCATTCATATACTCCAGAATACCAAAGACAACATGCAGTAGAGCATATAATCCGAAAAGGTCCACATTACGCAATATACACTGACGGATCTAAATCACAATACGGAGTGGGATATGCTGCGGTATCCCAAAACAAAACGTATCAGTTCTCTTTCCCAGACAAAGCCTCTGTATATACAGCTGAGTTATGTGCAATAGTATCGGCCATAAAAATAATTAGAGAAGTCTCATATAATAATTTTGTAATTTATAGCGACTCCAGAAGTGCTATAGAAGCTATTCAAAGCTATAATCCCAAAAATAATATTGTGCAACATATAAAAATCTCACTCCATAAATTGTATAATAAGGGAAAAAATATTGAAATATGTTGGATCCCTGCCCATGTAGGGATTAAGGGAAATGAAGAGGCTGATAAAGCAGCTAAAGAAGCGGTCCACATGACAAGAACAAATGTAGACATCCCTATCAGTGACTATACAAAATATATAAAAACAGTCATTGTAAAAAAATGGCAAAATATATGGAACGAAGAACCTGAAAATAATAAATTAAAACAGATAAAATCCAATGTTGGAAAATGGAGTTCGTCATATCAAAGAGAGAGACAAGCACAAGTAATTCTGACACGTCTTCGAATAGGCCATACTCGTTTGACACATGGACACTTAATGAACAGTCCATGTGGCCCTCTTCCCAAATGCCCAGATTGTAATGTGCTGATAACAGTTAAGCATATACTGTGTGAATGTCCAAAATATAACCTGCAGCGATTATCAAATTTCGGAAATAGACCGATAGAAGAAATTTTGTCAGAATCTTCAACGTTCTCAATAGCACCCATTTTAATGTTCATGAGAAGCTGCAAATTAATTGGAAAAATATAAGAAAAAAACAATCAATCAGTAATGAATTTTAAAACAAGTAAATTTTATGATTTTACTTAATTTATTTTAAATTTTAATATACCTTTTTAGTGAGTATGTATGGGAGCATGAGTTTAAATGTATTTATTGTGTGAGTGTGTTCCAGTATGAAAGCGTATGCCTTTTTACAGCTTTTAATTTCATTTTCATTTTCGTTTATCATCATTGACAAGTGACCTATTAGGTCCCAGTTCTAGGCTTCTAGCCTAGACTTGTCATTCCATCCTAATCCCTCGGGCCAGCCCTATGAGAGCTGATGGTCAGCTCAGTGGTCTGGTTAAACTATTTTAATAATAATAATAATAATATACTCTATATTTAGTGTTGTGGGCTGCGTCATACGGGCACGTTCTCTGTCATTCTTGCTAAGTGGCTTATTTTTTTCGGTATTCTTACAAGTGCGACGTTGTGCATGTTCGTTACAGGGATGTCTCAAGTACGAAAATGTTTGATTTCAGTTCTGCCGCCCGCTTTTTTTTTCTTTGCACTCCAATTTATGGAATTACATCCGTTAGTTATTGACTTTGTTGCACACTGTTTATGCCCAAGTGGGGTTGAAGTTGGTGATGCCGATGTCCTTGATTTAAAGTAAATTTTCGGTTGGCAGGCGGATATCAGAAGGTTCGTCAGAAGGTTCTTGGAACTACCCAAATTTTACTTCTGTTTATATTCCATGTTACTAAACATATTTTGGACAAGTATGGTACAGTATTGGAAATAGTGATTATACTGATTACAGTAAAAAATTTCTCTTTTTAAATTCCAGTAAGAAATGATCTTTTAAGGAATTTAAATGAAAAGCAGATAAATCTCGTATGTGTGTGTGACACGTTGTCTACGTTATCTGGAGGACAAAAAGTTATGGAAATTCCCCAAGTTCCTAATACTGACAGGTAATCATCTCCGCGTACCTAAATAGTCGGCTTAGCTCTTCAAACTATTTTAATCGTTTTGTAGAGACGGGATGAGTAAGAGACAGCGTCTGGGAGACTTCCTAAACTGTTGTCGTTGTTTATGCCAGCACGGGCTCTTCCTCATAGAGCAACCCGCAAGTAATTTTTTTTAATGAGCAGGTGAAATTAAGGATATGAATATGATTCTCTTTATTGTGATCTATGGTCGTGTCAGTGAATTGGTATGTGTGAAATGAAAGGTTAACAGGCGAGGTTGCAAACCCCTTTGAACCCTAAGGTACCCGTCAGTAGGAGAATAAGGACGATAGTAGCGAGTCCTGGCGAGTCGGAGATAGCTACTGTGATTTCACGGCCGTGCCTAATTGACTTTCGTCGATAAAATCTTACCAAAGCATCGGATATGGATCGTATTTTGGAAATAGCTATTTGAAGCGACAGCCTAATTGGCAAAAATATGCAGTGATGTCTAATGTCGATAATTAAGGCACTTACCAGAGTAAATCAAAGAAATTTATAGGGAGACTTAGCTGAATCCAGCACTTTTAGATAGAGGCTAGTATAACGTCATTACTGAAGGCCCTCCCACTCATTTACGTACTTTATTGTACACCCCGCCCATATACTTTATGAATGAAGACTCAGATGTTGGTGGTAGTAGTAGTAGTAGTAGTAGTAGTATATGGAATTCTTATATTGCTTCATACACTCAAACATCTACCCTACATTCTCTCTCTCTCTCTCTCTCTCTCTCTCTCTCTCTCTCTCTCTCTCTCTCTCTCTCTCTCTCTCATTTTTTCGATGAGTCCCTTAACTTATGTTCTGAATTTTAATATACCTTTTTAGTGTGTATGTAAGGAAGCGTGAGTAAATGTATTTATTGTATGTACGAGTAACTCTCCAGTATGGGAGCATGTTCCTATGCGCAGTTTTTAATTTCTATTTTAATTCGTTCATCATCATACTGACTGATCTATTGGGTCCCAGTGCTTGGCCTAGACCTGGTATTTCAATCTGATCCTTCGGGCCAGCCCTATGAGAGCTGAAAGTCAGCTCAGTGGTCTGGTTAAACTAATAATAATAATCTAAGTAGAATACAATAAGGGAATGCGCATCAAATGAGAATGTTAATTGTGTAATACAGTTCCATGGCGGAATTCACGCTTCCTCTAACTTGAAATATGCACCTAGTCGTAGAGTAACACTCTATGTGAAAACCATTGTTACTCTGGAGTTTCTGTTGCTTATTATTGGCTCAAAAGTTCCAGTTCACGTGTACCTGCTTAGTCCTGCTAAATGAGTGTAACAACGCAAGTGTTCTAACCTTAACTTCCTTAATGCATGATCAGTCCCATAATAAATCCACAGTGCTTGGTATAGGACACTACTCCCCCTTCATCATTTTATTTGTGTGCTTCTGTGTCATGTTGTTGCTTCTATACGCTTGATTCACTTACTTGAAACTGACACTAATGTTTGTGGTTGAGTGGTTATCAGTGAGTCTATGTATTCCCGGTTTTATCTACTTATTTATTCTTTTATGGATATGAAATTACTCATTCGTTCAATTTTCAGTTGTTTTGATTATTTCATTTACATCGTTTATTATATATATTATATATATATATATATATATATATATATATATATATATATATATATATATATATATATATATATATATAATATATTTCATTTAATCATAGCTACATTGTAGTGCTGAATGATACTCGAAACTCCATAGTCCAAGCGCTTGGGCTATGGCCTAAATTTTTTAATCCGCTAATCCATTTATAGTATATTATCTCACAATTTCGATAAGTATCGCACATCCTACTCAAGGTATTGCTTATTGTACAAGAGGTTCAAATATTTGTGTTTCTACTATCATTATCATACTACTGGGAACCCTGCCATTACGTCTGATGTCATACTTTACGTCACAACTAGCCTCTTTCTGGGTGCTCACTGAATTTAGCAAAGTTTCCCTTTAAATTTCCTTGATTTACTCTAAGTGCCTTAATTATCCACATTAGACATCACTGCATATTTTTGCCAATTAGGCTGTCACTTCAAAAAGCTATTTATAAAATACGATCCATATCCGATGCTTTGGTAAGATTTTATCGACGAAAATCTGTTAGACACGGCCCTGAAATGCGCAACAGTAAGGAAAAATGTAATGTATTAAGTGAAAAAGACGAAAAATAGCGAAAACCCACGGAGTTATCATGCCGCATTTGATTTACTCGATAGTAAATTAGCGTCGATCAAGAAGTAGAAGAGGTCGATGGAGGAAGGGAAAAAAACATTCGTCGGAGGAATAGCGGGGCGAAAGAACTAGAAGGGGTGGAGGGAAATTTTTAACGTGGAAGGGTAAAGGGTGGAATGGGCGGGTGGTGATTTTACTTAGGGTGTGAAGGGATAAATTCAGGAAGAAAAACAGGTTGTTAGAGACGAAGATTCCACAGGTGATCCAGTGTTGACGGTCTCTCTCGTAATGGACGACAGATCCTGCGAAGTCCCGATCGTTCGCAAGGCGATAGTTTCCTACCTTGGTTATTGTCACAAATTTCTGACTAGAGATGGGCTCTTCCGCGAACGGAAAGGTAGCACCTAACATCAGAGCAAGAAAGACATAATTTTATGGTCAGGTGTGTTTTATCAACGCTTTCGTTGTGGAGGTTAATTTCTCCCCCTGGTTTTTCTACGCTTTCGTTGTGGAAATAATTTTTCTCTTGGTGTTTCAACGCTTTCGTTGTGGAGTTAATTTTCTCTCTTTGTTTTCAACGCTTTCCTTGTGGAGGTTAATATTTTCTCTTGGTTCTTCAACGCTTTCGTTGTGGAGGTTAATTTTTTCTCTTGTTTTTTCAACGCTTTCGTTATAGAGGTTAGTTTTTTCTCTTGGGTTTTCAACGCTTTCGTTGTGGAGGTTAATTTTTTCTCTTTGTTTTCAACGCTTTCGTTGTGGAGGTTAATATTTTCTCTTGGTTTTTCAACGCTTTCGTTGTGAAACTTAATTTTTCTCATGGCTTCTACACTTTCGTCGTGGACTTAATTTTTTCTCTTGGTTTTTCAATGCTTTCGTTGTGGAGTTAATTTTTTCTCTTGGTTTTCAACGCTTTCGTTGTGGTGTTAATATTTTCTCTTGGTTTTTCAACGCTTTCGTTGTGGAGGTTAATTTTTTTCTCCTGGTGTTTCTACGCTTTCGTTGTGGAGGTTAATTTTTTCCTCTTAGTTTTACAACGCTTTCGTTGTGGAGGTTAATTTTTTCCTCTTGGTTTTACAACGCTTTCGTTGTGGAGGTTAATTTTCTCTCTTGGTTTTTCAACGCTTTCATTGTGGAGGTTGATTTTTTCTCTTGGTTTTTGAACACTTTCATTGTGGAGGTTAATTTTTTCTCTTGGTTTTTCAACGCTTTCTTTGTAGAGTACCGTATCCCCAATGTGAACGGAAATCAGTCACTTCAAAAGAAACTATTTTCATAGATTCATAATTAATGAATCTAGTATTTAAAAGTAAACACGCCCAGGTAACCAGTTTTTTGCTATAGAAGCTATTGTTAATTTTCCGGTTCACTTGACTTTGGTACAGATTCCCTGTTTCTCTAGAGAGGGAAACGAAATAGAGATCACTGAAAATAGGTAGCAGGAGTATTGGAGAGAAAAGAAAGCACATACTAGCGAGAGGAAACATTGTATATATCGCAAAGTGATGAAAGATGAGCCTTCAAATGGCGTCTTGAATGAAGTGTTATGTGATTAACTTTACATAGAGGGTTGTTAAATTTGGTTTTTCTTCCTTGTGTAAGAAGGATGACATTGAAGTTAATAAAAACATTCCTAGAAATTACTTCATATAAAATCAACAATTATTGCTCTTGGAGTGGATTTAGTGGCTGGGTGTGTATCCAAAGTACATCTTTGTTTACTGTTACTTTTACTTATGTATACTGAAGAAAACAACGGATTAAGGAAACTAAGTGAATGAGCGTATTTGTGTAACTATGCTATTCTTTGCAATCGTAAAAGAATGCTTAATGACACATGGTATTTGGGTGATTATGTTAATCGCATATGTAGGAAGCTTGTAATTTCTCATTGCCCCTACATGGTGATTTCTGAATTCACCGAACTTTCAGGGTAGCGTATATAAAAAATACAAATTCTCTAAAATTATATGGACACTGTTATTTGGAAAAAGAAAGAAAAAATGATTTTATGTCAAAATTTTTAAAGCATTTACTCCATACTTTTTCATTTTTTCATTGACAATAAAGACCGAAGGGCACGTATGAATATAAAATACTTCAAGTTAAAAAAAAACTTTTACCGAAAACTCCGCAGCCAGAGGAAAAAACTCTTTTGACCCTTTCTATTTTTGTACATTGAACTTTAAAAGAGATATCATCTAGCTCTCTCGACTGTTTTCATTTGCAGTAATTCATAAGTTATGCAATTTGAGAACCAAAATCTTTGTTTAAACCTTTTAGTTGTATTAGGTAAAGTACTGTCTCCATTTTATTTCTTCTTTGAACTCGTTATCTATATCTCAATATACGTATTTTACTCTTTGGTATCTTTGAAGGTCAATTTTTGGAAAATGTCGAAAGGAAATTGTCCTTTTCTCCCAAGTGACGTGTCTTAGATAAATGACGGGGGTTACCGCCAGGCGTGTCTTAGATAAATGACGGGGGTTACTGCCTGGCCAATATTTTATACCTATAAAATTGTTTTCGCACTAGACTGACATTTCATGCAATCGTCACAAAACAGTAACTTTTAAAAATAAGAGTAATCTCCCGACAATCATAAACAACTGTATGTTCTTAGTTTTCTGTAAAAGGAAACTATTGAGATGGCTACTTGTCTGTCCGTCCGCGCTTTTTCTGCCCCCCCCCCCCCTCAGAACTTAAGGACTACTTAGGCTAGAGGGCTGCAAATTGTTATGTTGATCATCCACCTTCCAATCATCAAACATACCAAATTGCAGCCCTCTATCCTCATAGTTTTTATTTAGCCGTGATCGTGCGGCTGGCACCGGTATAGGTATCTAAAACACAGGCCACAAGCGGGCCGTGGCTGAAAGTTTCATGGGCCGCGGCTGAGAGTTTCATTGGCCGTGGCTCAGAGTTTCATACGCATTATACGCTGTGCAGAAAACTCGATTGCGCTGAAGAAACTTCGGCACAGTTTTTACTTGTTTCATGATATTTCCAATTTCTACAGCTATCTGGGATGGAATTTGCTGATTGTTATATCAGTTATAGTAGCAATAAATTCTTTTGCAATTTGTTTCATGCAATATATCTCTACTGGTTTGTTTATGAATATAATATTCTTGATCTTGGTTTAGTAGCGGTGTATTTATAAGTATTTTCAGTCTTGGTTTCAGAATGAAGCCTTTTCAGACATTTTATTGATATCTTAAGACAGTATCCGCGTAGCTGCGACCTTAAATTATTTGTATATATATAATTAAAAGAATTGTTTAGTAATGGGTGGCCTCTGTTTTGTTCAACCTTTAAAGGTATCAGTTCTGTGTGATCTTTAGTTCTCTAACGTGTTTTCTAGTTATGTGATTATGATAATAATATGAAAATGCTTTGTTTCTGATAGATGAGAATTACACGCGTCCTTTATATTTCCATCGTTTTGAATTAGAAACAGCTTGTTTCATGGACTTAGTTGATTGTTCATTTTTTCATTTCATCAGTAGATAATAAATAAAACATTTTCCCTTTATTTGTTCATTGATGAATTCAGCTCTTTAGACCCGAGTTACCCTTGCAGATGTTGGTATCAGAGAGACTTTGTTGATTTATATGCTGTAAATTTTTTCCCCGAAGCAGGATCCATATTCTTGTTTAAAAGTTACAATTGATTATGGGGACTGAAGACAGAAAGTTGCGTAATACCTAAGAGCTATAATTTTTTTTTCAGGAAATACGACTGAGAAAAAAATCTTATTCAAATATTGAACACGTCAGTAAATATCAATTTCACTCACTAAACACGTACACGATAATCTTTTATTCACAATAATCTTTTCAGTTCTAAATGAAATGACATGAAACAGTATTATGATGCGACAACAAAGATTAGTTATTACTGGAAAGAGCAGTATTAGACTATAAGAGCGGTGATGTTACAAAATTATTTTTTCTCGGTATCGTCGTTGTCTAGAACCTGCTTTATTACAGGTTAGTGATGTTTTTGTTTTTTCTCTCCTTTTACCAACCGGCATTTCTTTAAACTATTCGAGTTATTGATAGTTATTAACCCCGCAAAACGGTCCAGGGACAGCAAAGCCATCCGCCTGGATGCCTCTTTTATGTTTGTACGTCTGTCAGTCCGTCACAGTATTCCTGATTGGTTTCGTTATGCATTCTTAAATGATTTTGATGATTTGGTGTGTATAGCCTTTATATTTGCTTATATTTAGTATGATATTAGATAAGAAATAAGATGTTCTATGTCTCACTTTTTTGTGGGGGGTGGGGAGAGGGGTCGCTGTCAGGATTCCCATTATTTTGTTTTAAAAGTGGGTTTTATTGAGGCAACGTCAATATTTGGACGTTAACTCAATAAAAGCATGAGTACATGCATGAAACTTTTGAAACTGTGTGCGTGTACTCTTGGAAGTGTGTTATGATTGGATGTATATAACGTGCGCGAGTTTGAAAATATCTGTTGTTATTTCAAACATTTTCTGCAAGCAAGATTTTTTTTTTTTAATGAATGAATGGCTTGATCGACCATTACTGTTGATGGTGGGCACGCAACTAGTGTTTCAGAAATTATGAATATTTTGTAAACTGACTGCTGAAAAGAATACGTATGTTGAAGATGCATAACTGTAAAGGTATGTCTAATGATAAGATAGCTGACGTCACATCAGGAAGAGTTATTACAATAAAAACAAATAAAAAATGCGCCGAAGTTTCTTCGGCGCAATCGAGTTTTCTGTACAGCGTATAATGCTGTATGAACTCTCAGCTACGGCTTATGAAAACTCTCAGCCGCGGCCCATGAAACTTTCAGCCACGGCCCGGTGGTGGCCTGTGCTGTTGGCATCTGTAGCGGTGCCAGACGCACGATCATGGCTACTGAGGATAGAGGGCTGCAATTTGGTATATTTGATGATTGGAAAGTGGATGATCAACATAGCAATTTGCAGCCCTCTAGCCTCAGTAGCTTTTAAGATCTGAGGGCGGACAGAAAAAGTGCGGACGGACAGACAAATAGCCATCTCAACAGTTTGCTTTTTCAGAATACTTAAATTAAAAGGATTTTATTGTGGTGCAATAGTTTTTGACGGGGATTAAACAGATCAGCGTGAAGATGATGTCGGATTAGGTCGGGTGAGTGGTCTTGGCTTTCCTTCTGATTTCTATACGGTATGGACGCTCGATGACTTGCTGATTTGACAGATTTGAGATAGCCGGTGGTAAACAGATTATCTATTCATGCGGCACAATTGTCTTCACACATTTTCCCAAGACAAATACCAGACTTACCATTCTTTCTACGGCAGTTTTGCGATCTGTTACCATGCTCTTATTGCGAAATGTCTTTACTAATTATTCTTGATGTGTTTGGTAACTTTATCCCGTAAGTTGCATTATTGATAAACACGAGTAAAGCTATTTAAAGCCAAATACTTTCAAGCAGAAAATATACCCGAGGTGTGTTTAAGTTTTCTTCGAAAAATATTCGGGAAGACTTACATTTAGTTTTTGTGGGACCGGATGAGGGAGGATGAGATTGTTTCCCGCTGTGAGCTTTCATATCAGCCGCGGGCGGACCAGGTAACTTGACTGCTATAAAGTAATTGACGGTTAATCCTCCTGTTACTGGATCTTGCTAGACAGCTATAGGGGAAAGGAAGTGAGAACATGACTTTATTCATATTTAACAAAAGGAAAGCTGGGGGAAAGCTTTGATGATATTAGAGCCGAGATTACAATCAGTAAGATAAAATAATTATGAATAATCATATTTTTCATTCCCCCTGTTAATGTATCTTGCCAGACAGATATAGGGGAAAGGAAGTAAAAAAATGACTTTATTGACATTTAGCGAAAGGAAAGTTGGGCGAAAGCTTCGATGATATGAGAGCCGAGATCACAGTTAGTAAGATAAAATAATAATGAATAATCATATTTTTCATTCCTCCTGTTACTGCATCTTGCCAGACAGATATAGGGGAAAGGAAGTGAAAAAATGACTTTATTGATATTTAACGAAAGGAAAGCTGGGCGAAAGCTTTGATGATATGAGAGCCGAGATCATAGTCAGTAAGATAAAATAATAATGAATAATCATTTTTCATCCGTTTGGGTCCTACAGTAGTACATCGGAAATTTGGAGGTGGGGCGGATGTTACTCAAGGAGACCGGGTTCGGTTCACTGCTCACTGCTAGCCCCAAGGCTCGTCGCTTTCCTCCACCAGAACGCAACATTTCTGTGTTTCGGAGAGAAACAACGACATTAGACGAAATAAAAATTCGCCATGTGTGCTTTGGAGGAGCCTCTTGGTTCCAGTCGTCAGTGGAAAAGTGTGTTGGGGCCGGGTTGTGTGGAGAGGTGGATGGTTTGGATTAAATGAAGGACAGACAAATGACAAATCAAACTTTCCCGACACTCCAATTGACAGATTGTAAAATATACGACACCTTGATGCTCTTCAGACGTCATCACTCCACTGCTGATGACATTATTGACGTTATCGACGAACCAGTCGCATAACTTTCGTAAATCTAATACATACTGAATAAATGAAGGAAAAACGACAAAATATGAAAATGAAGATTAAGTAAAGTTCTGAACTTAATAAAAGTTGTAGAATTAGGTGTACGATTTTTGTTCAATTTCATGTAGGTTACATATGGAATGTCTAAGCTACAGCAGGGAAACAATTTTTCTTTAAACAAATTATCATGTTGTCACCCCTTTCCTCAGGGCAGACAGAACGACTAAAGGTTGATTGATGAATCTAACTGAGGTGTCACTCCCAATAGTTGCAAAGAAAAAATCGTATGAACGACAGATCAGTTTTAAATATTTCCGTGTTTTTCTTTTCAGCAAAGAATTGGCTTGCTTTTTTAGCAACATCTTTCACACCTGTCAGTTTTCGCTAGTTCCACTGTCGGATCAACTCGAATGTATGTTCGCCGTACACGGGCGGCAATTGGCATTCGTCGACAATCACAACCACCACTTTCTTTTTTCTGTAGGGGTAAATCTGGCTAAGGATGAAATACTGGACTTTGGTAGTTTCTGACGTATGAATGCAGAATTTGTCTTTTTGTTTTGTTTTTCGTATGTTCTCTTACGTGGATTGTTTGTCTGTTAGATACCTTGGAATTTTCATTTGGCAGTTTGAAGCAAGTTCATATTTTAACGTGACAGTAAGATAGCTTTTATTATTTTTCTGTAGGTATTATCTGGATGGATTGCCCTAGGATTATCTGCCGTAATGCCTTTGCAATGTTAGAATGATCCTGTATTATGCGTAGAAAAAAATGTCATAAAAATGTTTTTTAAAAAGTGTATGAAAGGGAGGATGTTAAAGGGACTAAAAAAGTTGAGGAGAATTTCAGAGTTGAGACGTCATGAAGAATATTATTATGAACTTCAGCGATGCAAATATTTTTTAAAACATGGCAAATAGAAAATGGAACGTCACATATCAGAGAAATGCAATAAGTCCTTTTGGAAACCGCAAAAAATAAGAAGGTTAAAGAGGCAAGGGTAATTATGATACGAAATGGAAGAGAAAAAGGTGAACGAAATGGAAGAGAAAAAGGTAAGTCCTGGCGCTGTGATTTATGAGATTATTTTAAAGGTCTTATGGCAGTAACTTAACAGTTACTGCCATAAAGACCTTTGAAAGGAAGTCAGGCAGTTGTAAAAGTTTCCACAGAGTATCGGAATAAAGTTGCTTATTCGTAAAAGGTTTGGTAATGATGCTGCTAGTGTGCAAATAGTGCACTTCATTGAATGAAGGATGCCAAAACACAGTCATTAAAGAATGATGAATTACTTTTAAAAGAAAAGAATGTTCGGAGAGTGTTCGAGATTTCTCACTGTACTCTGCTCTGAACTAGGTCATCATGAGTTCTTGCGAAAGAGCACTTAAAGTTATTAAGAATGTTTTTACGCTGAAATTATTGAGATGGCTATTTGTCTGTCCGTCCTCAGATCTTAAAAAATACTGAGGCTAGAGGGCTGCAAATTGATGTGTTTATCATCCACCCTCCAATCATCAAACATGCCAAATTACAGCCATCTAGCCTCAGCAGTTTTTATTTATTTAGGGTTAAAGTTACCCATTATCGTACTACTGGCACCGCTATAGTTGCCAACAACACAGGCTACCACCGGACCGTGGTTGAGTTTCATGGGCCGCGGCTAAGAGTTTCATGGGCCGTGGCTGAAAGTTTCATACAGCATTATACGCTGTACAGAAAACTCGATTGCGCCGAAGATACTAAGCCGCATTTTTTCCTTTTTTTCTGGTTTTCCAAGTTTCCGTTATATTCCAGAGGAAACATCATCTTCTGGTGCTCCCCCTTGGCCCAACTTCACAGAATTAACGAGTAAATTAGTGATGGAGGAAGGAATACAAGGCCCATAATGTAGGCTTCATTGGTCCCAATGTTCATCATCTTGTTGCCAACTTGAACCGCGGCCTCCAAGTCCTAAGTTACTGGAATAAGGTGGCAAAGGTTTCGAAATCTTTAATTGTTTTTCTTCATCTTCCTGAAATAAAAAACCTAGTTACCACGAATTACTCTCAATCATACATGATATATATGCATAACTTATACTTATATATATATATATATATATATATATATATATATATATATATATATATATATATATATATATATATATATATATATATATATATATATATATATATATATATATATATATATATATATATATATATATATATATATATATATATATATATATATATATATAATGTGTGTGTGTGTGTGTGTGTAATAATCTCGTAACACGTGGGCGACGACACTTCCAGTAAATTAGAAATGAAATATATCTACAGTTCTCCCCAAATTATTCTTAATCCAGTGGAATGCTGGGTTACTATAAAAAAAACCGTATATGTATATATATATGACTATTTATCACATCACCGTGATTCATATACAATCAGAAAGCTACAAACGTCCTTTAATATCCAATTCACTCTACCTCGGAAGTAATATATTTTCATATATGTTACCGAAGGGGAATTTTTTAGTTGATAATAAGTCCACCGTCCCGTGGGGTCGAACCAGCGACGGACGAGGAATCAGGACTACAGTGACACACTAACCAGTCGGCCACAAGAGAGGGTATAAGTGAATACCATCTCCCATCAACTCACCCGTCGAACTCAGGTGTTTTGCGTTTGGAGACGATATCCACCCACCTCTGCCATGTTGACCGTGTAGTGCGTTTGTCGCACGTAGCCATATTATGACTATTTATCACATCACCGTGATTCATATACAATCAGAAAGCTACAAACGTCCTTTAATATCCAATTCACTCTACCTCGGAAGTAATATATTTTCATATATGTTACCGAAGGGGAATTTTTTAGTTGATAATAAGTCCACCGTCCCGTGGGGTCGAACCAGCGACGGACGAGGAATCAGGACTACAGTGACACACTAACCAGTTGGCCACAAGAGAGGGTATAAGTGAATACCATCTCCCATCAACTCACCCGTTGAACTCAGGTGTTTTGCGTTTGGAGACGATATCCACCCACCTCTGCCATGTTGACCGTGTAGTGCGTTTGTCGCACGTAGCCATATTATGACTATTTATCACATCACCGTGATTCATATACAATCAGAAAGCTACAAACGTCCTTTAATATCCAATTCACTCTACCTCGGAAGTAATATATTTTCATATATGTTACCGAAGGGGAATTTTTTAGTTGATAATAAGTCCACCATCCCGTGGGGTCGAACCAGCGACGGATGAGGAATCAGGACTACAGTGACACACTAACCAGTCGGCCACAAGAGAGGGTATAAGTGAATACCATCTCCCATCAACTCACCCGTCGAACTCAGGTGTTTTGCGTTTGGAGACGATATCCACCCACCTCTGCCATGTTGACCGTGTAGTGCGTTTGTCGCACGTAGCCATATTATGACTATTTATCACATCACCGTGATTCATATACAATCAGAAAGCTACAAACGTCCTTTAATATCCAATTCACTCTACCTCGGAAGTAATATATTTTCATATATGTTACCGAAGGGGAATTTTTTAGTTGATAATAAGTCCACCGTCCCGTGGGGTCGAACCAGCGACGGACGAGGAATCAGGACTACAGTGACACACTAACCAGTCGGCCACAAGAGAGGGTATAAGTGAATACCATCTCCCATCAACTCACCCGTCGAACTCAGGTGTTTTGCGTTTGGAGACGATATCCACCCACCTCTGCCATGTTGACCGTGTAGTGCGTTTGTCGCACGTAGCCATATTATGACTATTTATCACATCACCGTGATTCATATACAATCAGAAAGCTACAAACGTCCTTTAATATCCAATTCACTCTACCTCGGAAGTAATATATTTTCATATATGTTACCGAAGGGGAATTTTTTAGTTGATAATAAGTCCACCATCCCGTGGGGTCGAACCAGCGACGGACGAGGAATCAGGACTACAGTGACACACTAACCAGTCGGCCACAAGAGAGGGTATAAGTGAATACCATCTCCCATCAACTCACCCGTCAAACTCAGGTGTTTTGCATTTGGAGACGATATCCACCCACCTCTGCCATGTTGACCGTGTAGTGCGTTTGTCGCACGTAGCCATATTATGACTATTTATCACATCACCGTGATTCATATACAATCAGAAAGCTACAAACGTCCTTTAATATCCAATTCACTGTACCTCGGAAGTAATATATTTTCATATATGTTACCGAAGGGGAATTTTTTAGTTGATAATAAGTCCACCGTCCCGTGGGGTCGAACCAGCGACGGACGAGGAATTAGGACTACAGTGACACACTAACCAGTCGGCCACAAGAGAGGGTATAAGTGAATACCATCTCCCATCAACTCACCCGTCGAACTCAGGTGTTTTGCGTTTGGAGACGATATCCACCCACCTCTGCCATGTTGACCGTGTAGTGCGTTTGTCGCACGTAGCCATATTATGACTATTTATCACATCACCGTGATTCATATACAATCAGAAAGCTACAAACGTCCTTTAATATCCAATTCACTCTACCTCGGAAGTAATATATTTTCATATATGTTACCGAAGGGGAATTTTTTAGTTGATAATAAGTCCACCGTCCCGTGGGGTCGAACCAGCGACGGACGAGGAATCAGGACTACAGTGACACACTAACCAGTTGGCCCCAAGAGAGGGTATAAGTGAATACCATCTCCCATCAACTCACCCGTCGAACTCAGGTGTATTGCGTTTGGAGACGATATCCACCCACCTCTGCCATGTTGACCGTGTAGTGCGTTTGTCGCACGTAGCCATATTATGACTATGACTATTTATCACATCACCGTGATTCATATACAATCAGAAAGCTACAAACGTCCTTTAATATCCAATTCACTCTACCTCAGAAGTAATATATTTTCATATATGTTACCGATGGGGAATTTTTTAGTTGATAATAAGTCCACCGTCCCTTGGGGTCGAACCAGCGACGGACGAGGAATCAAGACTACAGTGACACACTAACCAGTCGGCCACAAGAGAGGGTATAAGTGAATACCATCTCCCATCAACTCACCCGTCGAACTCAGGTGTTTTGTGTTTGGAGACGATATCCACCCACCTCTGCCATGTTGACCGTGTAGTGCGTTTGTCGCACGTAGCCATATTATGACTATTTATCACATCACCGTGATTCATATACAATCAGAAAGCTACAAACGTCCTTTAATATCCAATTCACTCTACCTCGTCCGTCGCTGGTTCGACCCCACGGGACGGTGGACTTATTATCAACTAAAAAATTCCCCTTCGGTAACATATATGAAAATATATTACTTCCGAGGTAGAGTGAATTGGATATTAAAGGACGTTTGTAGCTTTCTGATTGTATATGAATCACGGTGATGTGATAAATAGTCATAATATGGCTACGTGCGACAAACGCACTACACGGTCAACATGGCAGAGGTGGGTGGATATCGTCTCCAAATGCAAAACACCTGAGTTCGACGGGTGAGTTGATGGGAGATGGTATTCACTTATACCCTCTCTTGTGGCCAACTGGTTAGTGTGTCACTGTAGTCCTGATTCCTCGTCCGTCGCTGGTTCTACCCCATGGGACAGTGGACTTATTATCAACTAAAAAATTCCCCTTCGGTAACATATATGAAAATATATTACTTCCAAGGTAGAGTGAATTGGATATTAAAGGACGTTTGTAGCTTTCTGATTGTATATGAATACGGTGATGTGATAAATAGTCATAATATGGCTACGTGTGACAAATGCACTACACGGTCAACATGGCAGAGGTGGGTGGATATCGTCTCCAAACGCAAAACACCTGAGTTCGACGGGTGAGTTGATGGGAGATGGTATTCACTTATACCCTCTCTTGTGGCCAACTGGTTAGTGTGTCACTGTAGTCCTGATTCCTCGTCCGTCGCTGGTTCGACCCCACGGGACGGTGGACTTATTATCAACTAAAAAATTCCCCTTCGGTAACATATATGAAAATATATTACTTCCGAGGTAGAGTGAATTGGATATTAAAGGACGTTTGTAGCTTTCTGATTGTATATGAATCACGGTGATGTGATAAATAGTCATAATATGGCTACGTGCGACAAACGCACTACACGGTCAACATGGCAGAGGTGGGTGGATATCGTCTCCAAACGCAAAACACCTGAGTTCGACGGGTGAGTTGATGGGAGATGGTATTCACTTATACCCTCTCTTGTGGCCGACTGGTTAGTGTGTCACTGTAGACCTGATTCCTCGTCCGTCGCTGGTTCGACCCCACGGGACGGTGGACTTATTATCAACTAAAAAATTCCCCTTCGGTAACATATATGAAAATATATTACTTCCGAGGTAGAGTGAATTGGATATTAAAGGACGTTTGTAGCTTTCTGAATGTATATGAATCACGGTGATGTGATAAATAGTCATAATATGGCTACGTGCGACAAACGCACTACACGGTCAACATGGCAGAGGTGGGTGGATATCGTCTCCAAACGCAAAACACCTGAGTTCGACGGGTGAGTTGATGGGAGATGGTATTCACTTATACCCTCTCTTGTGGCCGACTGGTTAGTGTGTCACTGTAGTCCTGATTCCTCTTCCGTCGCTGGTTCGACCCCACGGGACGGTGGACTTATTAGCAACTAAAAAATTCCCCTTCGGTAACATATATGAAAATATATTACTTCCGAGGTAGAGTGAATTGGATATTAAAGGACGTTTGTAGCTT
The DNA here is from genome assembly GCA_039081455.1 of Macrobrachium rosenbergii. Classification (NCBI taxonomy): domain Eukaryota; kingdom Metazoa; phylum Arthropoda; class Malacostraca; order Decapoda; family Palaemonidae; genus Macrobrachium; species Macrobrachium rosenbergii. The sequence continues at coordinate 55,378,369 of JANJGK010000001.1, forward strand.
TCTGATTGTATATAAATCACGGTGATGTGATAAATAGTCATAATATGGCTACGTGCGACAAACGCACTCCACGGTCAACATGGCAGAGGTGGGTGGATATCGTCTCCAAACGCAAAACACCTGAGTTCGACGGGTGAGTTGATGGGAGATGGTATTCACTTATACCTCTCTTGTGGCCGACTGGTTAGTGTGTCACTGTAGTCCTGATTCCTCGTCCGTCGCTGGTTCGACCCCACGGGACGGTGGACTTACTATCAACTAAAAAATTCCCCTTCGGTAACATATATGAAAATATATTACTTCCGAGGTAGAGTGAATTGGATATTAAAGGACGTTTGTAGCTTTCTGATTGTATATGAATCACGGTGATGTGATAAATAGTCATAATATGGCTACGTGCGACAAACGCACTCCACGGTCAACATGGCAGAGGTGGGTGGATATCGTCTCCAAACGCAAAACACCTGAGTTCGACGGGTGAGTTGATGGGAGATGGTATTCACTTATACCCTCTCTTGTGGCCGACTGGTTAGTGTGTCACTGTAGTCCTGATTCCTCGTCCGTCGCTGGTTTGACCCCACGGGACGGTGGACTTATTATCAACTAAAAAATTCCCCTTCGGTAACATATATGAAAATATATTACTTCCGAGGTAGAGTGAATTGGATATTAAAGGACGTTTGTAGCTTTCTGATTGTATATATATATATATATATATATATATATATATATATATATATATATATATATATATATATATATATATATATATATATATATATATATATATATATATATATATATATATATATATATATATATATATATATATATATATATATATATATATATATATATATATATATATATATATATATATATATATATATATATATATATATATATAAAATTTTGGTGTTTGACGCAACAGTGCGTAACCCACTCTCGCACACATACAGTTTATTTATTCATGTCCTTTACCGCAGCTTTTCTTCCCTTCAAGCAAATATTTAGCCAGAACCCTTTGTTGTAACTGATAGGAATACAGTGGTCCACAACGTGTCTGTGCCGTCTGGCGATCTCTCACACACTCCTACGTACTTTCCTGTTTACACGGTCTGATGTTTCGGAAGGGAAAGGGAGAGAACACTGGAATTCTGTTGTCAGTTGCTGTGTAACACTCGCGGTGGGGAAACGATTAATATACAACGCTCATCTCTTAAATATGACGTCGCTCCAGCGGTTCGAATCGAGTCTTAACGGTTTAAGCTCTCTCTCTCTCTCTCTCTCTCTCTCTCTCTCTCTCTCTCTCTCTCTCTCTCTCTCTCTCTCTCTCTCTCTCTCTCTCTCTTATACACTTGGACGGGTCGATATCGTTCTCGGATAGCGCTTTGCCGGGCCCGGGTTTGACTCTCCGGCCGGCCAATGAAGAATTAGAGGAATTTATTTCTGGTGATAGAAATTAATTTCTCGCTATAATGTGGTGTGGATTCCACAATAATCTGTAGGTCCCCTTGCTAGGTAACCAGTTGGTTCTTAGCCACGTCAAATAAATCTAATCCTTCGGGCCAGCCCTAGGAGAGCTGTTAATCAGCTCAATGGTCTGGTTAAACTAAGGTACGCTAACTTATGCACTTGATTCGTATACTGTGAAAACTGGATCCTCCGACAGTTCCAATACCTTAATCACGCTGATTGCAATGATTTATGCTTATTTTTCACTTGAGAGTTCAAATAAATACATCACGAAAAACGGAAATGACACTGCAACAAACAGTTCTTATCCGAGCGAGACACAGACAGAAAGAGCGAGCCAGTTTTCATTTTCTCTTTCTTCCATGTAATCATCGGTGTTTATTTGTATTACTGACATAACATTGTTGTGATACAGAAGCAAGTCTCATTCAACGTCCAATGCATAATTCTAGCGAAAATTAATATAAATTTTATACTAGACAAAACTCGTTCCTTACTCATAGCCCGTTGTGTACAATTATAAAACCAGACGGTACGTGGATTTAGGTTTTATTATTTATGCATACGTGCAAACGTATGAGTTTGGGTAGGTCTTCGCTAACAATCATGCTGTGCATAATATGTTTCCATTAATTCTTTTTAGTTTTCTGTAAAAGAAAGCTATCGAGACTGCTGTTTGTCTCTCCGTCCACACTTTTTCTGTCCGCCCTCAGATCTTAAAAAATACTGAGGCTAGAGGGCAGAAATTGGTATGTTGATCATCCACCCTCCAATCATCAGACACACCAAATTGCAGCCCTCTAGCCTCAGTAGTTTTTATATTATTTAAGGTTAAAGTTAGCCATGATCGTGCTTCTGGCACCACTATAGGTGCGAACAACACAGGCCACCACCGGGCCGTGGCGAAAAGTTTCATGGGCTGTAGCTGAGAGTTGCTTACAGCATCATACGTTTTACAGAAACTCTCGATTGCGCCAAAGGAATTCGACGCATTTTTTACTTGTTAATTATTGTAGAAGCCGCTATGATGGGTGATTTGGGGGTCTAAGTGTAGAAAAAATGGCAGACCCAACAGACGATAACTGGCACATTTTAGGAATCATAACATGAAATTATTTGTCAGTCAAATAGAATGCTGAAGTGCCACTTTACCGCAATCAATCCTTGAGAATTCGTTGAGATGTCGTTTTCCTATCAAATTTTATTAGTGAATATTTTAAACCAGTCATGTTTGCACCTGTATACTTCTACGGAGTTGGTATAACTTCTTATGACCTCTGCGATTAATGTGAAAAAGGAAAGTGCAGCGCGAATGTGAAATATTGTGGTAAAAATCACACTCCGAGGAGCTAATCATAAGCTTCAAGAAACCGTAGTCCAGCATCAATGATAGATGGTTGCCTAAGTCAATTACTCTTCAATAAATTCATGCACTGGATGAAGTCAGTATTCAGCTGTAATAAAAAAAATATAGTCGATTGTTGATCAGTAGTTCTGTACTCTTACTTTTGAACATATAATCTTGCACTAAGATAGACCTTCACATATGTATTCATATAATGTAAAAATGAGAACTGAGAAACTTCGGCTTAGCAGTTCCGTAAGGGTACAGTATTTTTTTCAGTGGGTTGCCCAGAACAACGATAAATTTGTATTAGACTTCAATAACAAAGATGAGGATAGATTTTTTGGATTAGAAAAGTAGGAAATATATTTTACGGAATGTATACTGTACGCACAGGGAGATTGCAGACTCTTCATGTCTCGATGCATGCTCTTTTATTAATTCGATTGACTGATGGCCGAGTATTGCCTATCTAACACTTTTAGTGACATCTGGATCTGTTAAACCATGAAAAGTTTAATTTCGTTGGCTGTCAAATATAACAAAATTACAATTGACATATAAATATTGATATGAATAGAATAAGTGCATGCAGTGGTGACTGGCTGGTGGTTAAGAACCTGATGTAGTTGAGTCTAAGAAGCCAGACAATCAGAGTTTGAGAGAAAAGGGAGGCAGTTAGAACGGTCTTTTACTTGCCAATGTCTCTTCATTTCTCCTCATTTGGCGTTATTTTTTAATTGGTGAACTGACTCATCTTGATCAGGAAATGGAGCGACCATTTGTTAACCTCATCTTACGGTGTTTAAAGCTCTGTCACTTCTCAGTTCGTTGACGCTAACCTCGTAAATTGCAAATCTTACTCGGATTAGTCATTCATTCTCATTGTATTTTGCATATAAGTGATCGATCTGCAAACCCACTCTCACACCCGCACAAAAAATAGCAACTTTTTACCTTTTTGTGGATATTGAAATCTCTTCATAATTTCAGGCTATTGACCTTTCACATTATTCATTCCTTGATTTTTCGTAGCTGCCGACTTTCTATTTGTCTGTAACACTTTTCAAATTGAGGAAAATTGATTCTACTTCGGGATACTTTTATTTATGCAAAGGCCGGTATGATATGCAGCTCAGTGATGTTATTCGGCGCATGTTCACTAAAGACTAAAATAAAAAGAAAATGGAAAGAAAACAAAGATTCACGAGAAAAATATAAAACACTCCAATGGTTGGTAGGCCGGTGTCACACTATGCGGCGTCGCCGCTACGGCGAAACCGTATGCGTCACCGCCGCATCACCTGCATCCTGTCATACATATCGCGAAGTGGCTCAGTCTATCCCCAGCAGCTAGCATAGATAGGTTAGCTATCATGTTGTCCAAACTGAATGCTATTTGTGCATTAGAAGCAGAGGGCTTACTGAAAGAGCCAACTCGTCGTAAACACTGGATTCACCTATTTAATGCAGAACAAGAAACAAGTAAAAGATTTGAAAAGTTCCATGAGAATATACGAAAATATGATGAAAGGTTTTTCGAGTATTACCGAATGTCTAAAGCTTCTTTCGATGAACTGCTGAAAGTGCTGAGGCCTCATATCTCGAAGCAAAATACAAAGTTTCGAAGATCAATATCTCCAGAAGAAAGATTAACAATTACACTAAGGTGAGTAAAATTATATATATATAAATATTATTACATGATTTATTCAGACTAGAAAAAAATGGTAATGTAATACAGTAACTACAGTATATTATAATAATTCAAATCCAAATAGAAGAATCAAATGTAAAAATAAAATATTCCTTGAATTGTGAAAAACTATTTCATAATCGAAGCAAGTACATGTTTAGTAAGGAGATTGAGGAGACACTACGTCAATCATTTGAAAGTCCTGTGAAGACGTGGATTGGGTATCTATGGTGCCATGATGGGCAGGAGTTGGTGATTGCATAGAGGATCCTTGTGCAGGAGATGGTGCTTCCACAGGAGATGGTGCCTGCATTAGCTGAGATGGTGCCTGCATGTGAGCTGGTCCCTGCATATGGGCTGGTGCCTGCATATGAGCTGGTCCCTGCATGTGAGCTGGTCTCTGCATTTGAGCTGGTGCCTGCATTTGATGAAATGATGCCTGCATATGAAGTGGTCCCTGTACATGTAATGGTGCTTGCATATCACTGCTTGACATAGAAGCAGGATACCTTTGAAAATGATAAGAGGGATTCATTATGGACTGCTGAGATGAAAGATAGGGTACTTGAGGTAACTGACCTGGCTGTAAGTTCTGTGATTTTTTTCATTGGATGCTTTGAAAGAATTGAAGAGTCAGCAGTCTGAAATCTATTTTCTCGGCATCATTAAGTTGCTTGTAATCAGGAAGAATGGATATTAAAAATGATTTGTTTGGATCATCTTCTTTCTGTTTGGAGCTTATCACAATATCCTTTATCACCCTTTTCCCAAAGTGATGGCTTTGTATGAATGCATTGAATGAATAAATCAACGTCAAACATCTTTGCAAAAACAAGTGGTTCAGTGGAGCGCCGGGAGCGGCGTAGCCGTCTGGTGTGACCACGTGCATAGAACTGAGTGTGTTTTCCCATGGCAACAGGACGGATGCGGCATTGCGGCGGTCCGGCGCTGCCGCAGCATGCTGTGGCGCAGTGCGGCGGAAACGGCAGCGCCGCACTAGTGTGACACCTCTCATTGGTTTGTGTGTGATATCACATCACCATGTGCGGCACCGCATACGGTTTCGCCGTATCGGCAACGCCGCATAGTGTGACACCGGCCTAACCGGATGGGTTTGTATAACTGATGAATGTAGTGACCAAAGAGATAGGCGAAGTGTTGACCAACGGGTGTTACAAGGCCGCCTGAGAGGAGGAAGAGCAATGAATGTGAAATATATTCTTTCATCGGTTGCGAGGAACTTTACGACGACTTGGAACTGGCACGTTTCCAAAGTGGTGGAAACTCAAGCCTTTCCTGTCCGTTTAGTTTTCTGTAAAAGAAAACTATTGAGAAGGCTGTTTGTCTGTCTGTACGCACTTTTTTTTTTTGTCTGCCATCAGATCTTAAAAACTACTGAGGCTACAAGATTACAAATTGGTATGTTGATCATCCACCCTCCAATCATCAAACATACCAAATTGCAGCCCTCTAGCCTCAGTAGTGTTTATTTTATTTGAGGTTAAAGTTAGCAATCATCGTGCGTCTGGCAGTGCTATAGGTGCCAACAAAACTGGCCGCCACCGAATCGTGGCTTAAAGTTTCATGGGCCTTGGCTGAGAGTTTCATGGACCTTGACTGCGAGTTTCTTACAGCATTATATGCTGTGCAGAAAACTCGATTTTGCCGAAGAAACTTCGGCGCATTTTTTGCTTTTTTTTTTTTATCCATTATCTTTCACTGAAGTTGAAAACTTGGACAGTTTAAGGTGTCATTCTTATAGAACTCGAAAAGTTTAGTTCTCTGCTTTCGCATTCAATGGATTCTCTTTCTGGGCATTCTTCCAAGATCTCTTGTATGAGCGACTAAATTTCTTGCGGCCGTCACATTATTTTTAAATGTCGATTAGCAAGAATAAGATTACTAGGGTGAATGAAAACCGGGAAGATGGAGAAATAAAAGACTTCAGAGTCTAAGGCTTGCAACGAAAATTTTTACTGGTGTCCAATTTTCTTTTTATGAAAAATGTGTAAATGTAGTACCATCTTTGTGTGTGAAGATGAAGTTTTAGGTTTATCTCCAAAAAAATTATGATTGAATATATATATATATATATATATATATATATATATATATATATATATATATATATATATATATATATATATATATATATATATATATATATATATATACATACATACATATATATATATATATATATATATATATATATATATATATATATATATATATATATATATATATATATATATATATATATATATATATTTATTATTATAATCACCCAGAAGTCGGGCACAGTGCGCCTCCCCCCCCATATCTAATTTACCCTTTGTTTATTGAGAACCGCATGGCCGATCGTATTTGACTAAAAATCAGAGCCCGTTGTCAACATTCCGATCTGTCCCTTTTTTTTTTTTTACCTGGAACAGATATTGAGATGACACAGATAAAAGATACCAGGAGGAGATTTTATGCCACTCCTTTAAGAAGCTTAACCGGCCCCTACACTATCAATAATATTGACGTCAAGCATATTTTGAGTCAATATTCGGGGTCTTCAATCATTTGCCCTCACACTGCTCAATAACATTGACAATACTAGTCATTTCTCCCTGGTGCTTCACAGCGGCAACATCATGGTTTCTGACGAGGATTTATTTTATATATACGTTGGTTTTCTATTTTGTTATGAGAAAACCATGAAAAAGAAGTGGATGAAAGAATGGTTTAAAAAGAGACATTTATATACACATGAAAACCTGTTGGCTGATCTCAGATTCAGTGAGCCTTCTGATTTCACAAATTTCTTCACTTAGAAAAGAAGGAAACACATTTAAGAGGGAGTATTTCAGTAACTCAAAGATTGTCGGTCACTCTTCGTTACTTGGCCACTGGCAATACATTTGAAGACTTGAAATTTGTAAGTACTATGTCTCCTCAGTCAATCAGCAAAATAGTTATGGAGACATGTTATGCAATCATACGCCGTCTCAAAGGTTATATCAAGGTAAGAAAAACATTAACATCTTCTCTCAGCTTACTTTACTAAACAGACACTACATAATGGAATACAAATGTATTAAATACATTTACAGAAATACTTTAAATAATAACCAATAAATATATCATTTAAATGAAGAAAAAAAATGTTAAATGGTTCGTTCAGGTTATGTACCCTGAACGGGAATGATTTCCACTGAGGTAGTTGAAGTAGATGGCATGACTTGGGAATGAGAGGTGTCATTAGAGTTATTAATGACAACAGAATCACGACTCAATGTACCCATCCCACCTGCAAAGATTATTTCATTTATTGCTCTTGTAGCTTAAAGAGCTTGAGTAGGGTCCATTTTCGATAAATCTAAAGCCCATGCGGCTGCAATTTTATCGTATTCGTTTTGTTCTCCCCGACGGCGCTTACATGCAAGAGCTAAAAACTCCCCTATGATCTGATAGCCCTTGTCTCTTTGTGGCTGGCGATTCCTGAAAAAAATAAAAGAAAAACATACGTTAACACATACATACATATGGATTGAATGCAAGTGAGAGAGAGAGAGAGAGAGAGAGAGAGAGAGAGAGAGAGAGAGAGAGAGAGAGAGAGAGAGAGATTGATTTACACAGCGGCAATGGAATTAATAATTTTTTCTTAATTTTCAGCTCCCAAGCACACCAGATGAATGGAAAATGGTTAGCGAAGGATTCATGAAAAGATGGAATTTCCCTCATTGTTGCGGAGCTATTTATGGCAAGCACACCCAAATAAAGAAACCAGATCACTCCGGATCTCTTTATTTCAATTACAAAAATTACTTCAGCATTGCCCTGATGGCAGTTGTAAATGCTGAATATGAATTTTTGATGGCAGATGTAGGCATAAATGGGAGAGTGTCTGATGGTGGAGTATTTAGTGAGACTAAATTTGGCAGGATGCTAAGTGAAGGGAAATTAAACTTGCCAGCATCTGAGGTATTACAAGGAACCAATAGGCAACTACCTTATGTATTTGTTGCCGATGAAGCATTTGCTCTGTCTGAACATCTTATGAATCCTTATGCACAAGCTGAATTGGATGCACATAAAAGAATCTTTAATTACAGGTTAAGTAGGGCAAGACGTGTTGTCGAGGATGCATTTGGGATCTTAACATCGCATTTTGGTGTATTTTAGAGACCAATTTTGTTAGCGCCAGAAAAAGCTCGTGTGTTAGTACTAGCATGTTGCTATCTTCATAATTTTATTGCTCGTAAAAACAGAAACACCTATTTGTCTGTTCAGTCGAACTCTGACGAGGATAATGATACGAGCCAACGGTTCGAAGTAGCTCACGATTATGTAATAAATAATGAAACTCCGTGTCATTCAAGTTCTATTGCCAAAACAAAGAGATGATTACTGCCAGTACTTTAATGAGGAAGGACAAATACCATGGTAAAACTCTACAATGTAATTGCATCGCTCATAATAGCTTCATACCATAGAACATTTAGTAATTTTCTCTTCATACAATATAATATATATATATATATATATATATATATATATATATATATATATATATATATATATATATATATATATATATATATCTTTAATTATAACATGTAAATTATGTTTGCATTTCTGAGTTTATGAAATAAATAGATTTGTTTATCTTTATCAGTTAGGTGTTTTCAATATTTAGTTACTGATTATAGTTGTAAATTTGATATATTTTGTTTAACATGTTTTTTATTCTTGACTAATCCAATATGCTAAAATATATATATACTTACGTGATCGTCAGTAACATCCTCACCCTCCTCCTCATCTAATGTACTTAAGGAATGAGAAGGCAGTTCTTGGTCTATCAGGAATGACATTTCTTCATAATACTATAATGAAGTCTCTGGAATATCATCTGTCCCTGTACCAGATCTCTTCGAAGAAGTCATTTTTTTCAGTTCCTTCCTGAAGTTGGTTATTAAAATATTGAATTTTTTCTTGACATCTTCAACAGTTGCATTCTGACATCTCTCCCGATATTTCCCCTCGAAGTAGGTTCCTTCACGTGGTGAGGGGGTAAGGGGCCCTGGCTTTTCTTCTTCGTTCTTATGAAGAATAAGAGCCCGGGCCCTGACGGATCACCTACAAACCTTTCGATTTAAATAGCGTGGATATTTTCACTTTCGTACAAATTTCTTGGACCTGGTAAATAGGAAAAGGTATCATAGCTGGGATTGGGTTTATATCCGAAGCTAAATAGTGAGAACTGTGGCAGGACCATCAACTGCCCGATAATGTTCGGACCTGAGTTTTCATGCGGAACTATTCTACGGGACTGGACCACGGATTCCAGGGGGGTCTAGTTCTGGGAATAGGGCTCTTGGCATTCTGTCCGGTTTGCCCATAATGTGATTAGGGTGGGGATGATTGTGTTCTAGTAATGCTCTCAGTCCTATCAAGCAGGTTGGCTTACACTTGAGCCACTCTAATCATGTTGTGCCATCCCCTTTGGGGTAGGGTAGGGATGCGGACATTTGGGAGTCGGTTCTCACTTGTGCCATTAGTGGAGGAATGAACTCCATGAAAGGCTGATGATATCTTTTTAAGGTTTTCAGGTTTTTTTTTTTTGTTTTTGTTTTTGTTTTTATTTTTTTTCTCCTCCCTCAAATCTTTATGCAAAGTGAAAATAAAGATTCGAGTACCCCTGGGCCCTTTGATGGTAGTGACTCGGCACAGATGACGACCGATGGAACCTCTTGTAACAACCTTTCTTTGGAAAAAACAATAAAGAATCCTAATATAATCACACTGGAACCTTATGCTCCAGTACACAACAAATAAAAAAAAAGTAAATATCGTCTTGACCCAACGTTGACTCACTTCGACTCCCTCTTTGGGAGTGGAAGTTGGTCAAGGTTTCTAACCATGGAAACAGAACAGCAAATCTCAGCCCTAAAGTTAGAAAATTTCTTATTAAAAAGACACTCAGCGACAGAAATGTCGTTTAGACAAATAAAAATGAAGACGTGGCTTATAGAAGCCACAACCAAAAACCAGTCTGAGGACTATCTGTCAATAAAAAGTGTTGACAATGTAAATGTAAAAGTAAGGAAGCATGACACTATGAACAGCATTCAGGGTACTATTGTACTTCCTGAAAATAATGACGAACCAGTTGACAAAAATATACTGTTGGACTCTCTTAAAATGAGATATACCAAAATCCAAGACTGTGAGGTATATATAATACCAAGTAAACAAAATAATAAAGCATTAAGAATTGCAAAAATAAAATTTGAGGGTCAAGAGTTACCTCAAAAAATAAAAATTTTGGGTCAAAATAGAGAATTGAGACCTTATGTTCCCAAACCGCTACAATGTCAAAATTGTAGTAAGTATGGACACACAAAGAAAAACTGTCGTAATGAACCTGTATGTGCTTATTGTGGATCTAACGAACATGCCACACAATGGAAATGTAGTGAACCAAAATGTGTAAACTGTGGACAGGATCATCATGCTAGGTCCAAGGAGTGTGTGTACTACATATAAAATACAGAGTTGAAAATGTTGCAAGAACGAACAGGGATGTCTATCAGAGAGGCTAAATTGGAATTAAAAGTGAGAGGAATGCAAGATCCATCTAAGAAACATTCATATTCCTCAATAACAAGAGCAAAAAATGAAGCAAACACGGAAACAGATAGAAATAACAGAGCACAGACAAGTAAATCTCAAGAAAAAATTAATAATTTAGAAATAAAAAATAAAATTGTAAAAAATAAAGAAACAGGTACAAATGAGATGGATAATATTTTGTCCAATTCATTTGAAATATTAATGCAGATAGAAACACAGGAGGATGCTGCTACTAAAGTGACAGAAGAGGGTAGAGATAGACAGGAAATTAAAGATAAAAAAAGGCCTTTGGAGAGAACACCACCCAAAACGAAGAAACCAACTATTATTAGAGAAACATCAGTTAAACCAAAGATAAAGGAGATGAAAAAGGAACAAAAACAAAAACAAGCTAAGAATATACCTTTATCTCCTAAAATAATAATAGAACCTACGAAGGCAAATGTCGAGAACACTGAAGAAGTGCAAGAGAATCATACCATAGATGATAATGATTATGTCAAGGGAGAAGAGATTACTCCTTCTCCAGTAATTGGAACAAGAGCAAATGAAAAGAGAAATACACATGATAATACTTGTGGGTGTAATGATTGTTTCATTGAATTATGCAATAACAACAAAAGCATAACAAAAGATGGTTTAACAAACATTATAAGAAATTTTATGAAATATAGAAAAAAAGAAAACACAGATTTGAGTAACCATGAAAAAGGGTGCATGTGCATTGAGCACTTAGTCTATTATAAGGAAAAACAGATGAATGTCTTGAGTAAATTGTTAGAAAAATTCCAAATTGATAATACAAAAAAAGAGAGTAAAACCCGACCGCTATAAAAAAATATTTTCAATAGTTATATTATACAATGGAACGTAAATGGTCTACAGACCAGATTACACCTAGGAGAAATACAACGGTTATTAAAAGAATATGAACCAATGATATTATGTTTGCAACATGTCAACAAAACAATATTAACGATAGGTAAATATACCTTAGCATCTGCATCAAGAGAGGAAGAGGGAAATTTAGGTACTGCTATATATGTACATAACAAAGTATGTTATGACAAAGTACCTGTAAAATTTACTGATCTGCAAACGTCGAGTATTAGAATACGAATAAAAAACGATAATTATGTAATTCATAATTTGTACAATCAACCTAATAAAAATTATGACGTTGACAAAATCAAAGAGTTACTTAATAATACTAAGGAACCAACGTTAATAGTAGGTGATTTTAATGCCCACAACCCAATGTGGGACTGTAATTGTACAGAATCAAATAGAGCAGGAATTAAAATAGAGGAATTCATAGATTCATATGACATGTGCTGTATAAATGATGACGAAATCAGCACATATTTTTCTAAAACACATGGAACATATTCCTCAATTGACCTAACTCTATGTACAGCAGACATAGTAGACAGATTGGACTGGAATACAGTAGATGACTTGCATACAAGTGATCATTTCCCCATATTAATTTCTTTATCACTAAATAACCCCATCAAACATGCCCCTCGATATAACATTTATAAAGCAGATTGGGAACAATATGAATTCCACACCAGGAATATCCCACCATTTGAATATTTGAAAGACCATAATGAAACTGATGAATTTCTTGTTGATTTCATTACAAATGCTGCTGATAAAGCAATTCCAAAATCCAAATCTCATCCGACAAAACACAAAGTCCCATGGTGGTCTGAAAAACTAACAGAATTAATAAAAATAAAACACCAAATTGGAAGACGACTAAATAATTTGAATAGGAAATTCAGTAAATTAAACAAAAGGTTACCAATATTAGAAGGAACCTTACAAAAACTGACTATATTATTATTAGAAATTGATACATTAAAACCTCTGTATAATAAAATATCTGCAAAGTTTAAAAGAGAAGTAATACAGGGAAGAATCATTTCATGGAAAAAATATGTATCAGATCTCTCTAAAAATACTCCCATACAAAAAATATGGGAAAAATTCAGGAAAATAAATGGTACCCATGTTAAACCACCTAGACATGCCATAATAAAAGATGGGAAAAGAATACTTGATCCTCAAGAAATTAGTAATGTAATAGGTGAAAATTTAGCAAAAGTAAGTAGCAACAAAAATTTAGATGAGCATTTCCGCACAAAGAAAAATAATATAGAATTAATAACAATAAATTTTGAAACAGTAGAAGATATATATTATAATAGAAAATTTAGTATGGAAGAGCTAGAATTTGCTCTGTTGAACAGCAATAAATCTGCCCCTGGAGATGACAATATTTGTTTTGAAATGATATGCCATTTAGCACCTTTGGCAAAGACATACTTGTTAGAGTTTTATAACCACTTATGGCTTAGAAATTTATTTCCTGATGAATGGTGTAAAGCTATAATTATTCCAATCCCCAAATCTGGAAAAGATCCCAGTAATGTAAGCAATTACAGACCAATTTCTTTAACAAGTTGTATGTGCAAATTACTAGAGAAAATGGTAAATGCTCGACTAACATGGCACATACGAGAAAATAAAATTTTAACTCCCACTCAGTTTGGGTCACAGTGTAACAGATCTACATTAGATTCTCTCTGTAACTTAGAAGACCATATACGCCGAGGTTTTGAACGAAAACAAATTACTGTAGCTGTCTTTTTTGACATTGAAAAAGCATATGACACTACATGGAGGTATGCTATATTAAAAACTTTACAAAACAACAACATCTGTGGACATTTACCTAGGTTTATACAAAACTTTTTGACAAATCGCAGTTTTCAGGTGAGAATTGATGATGTTCTGTCTAGAACATTTCCTCTAGAAAATGGTGTTCCACAGGGAAGCGTCCTTAGTGGCACACTGTTTACGTTAGCAATTAATGATATCAGTAAAAATCTACCTACTGGTATTAAAAGTAACTTGTATATGGATGATTTTGCCATATATTATTCAGCCTCTCGAATAAAACATGCAGAACGAATCATTAATAAAAGCATAGTAAAAATAGATGAATGGGCTTTATCTGTAGGCTTTAAATTTTCCATAGATAAAACCCAAGGAATCATGTTTTATAAAAACAAAAAATGGAAAAAAGGAGAAGAAATAGACTTAAAAATCAGAAACCATTGTATACCAATTGGCCAAACAGCAAAATTTTTAGGATTAGTATTTGATACTCACATGAACTGGAAGGCCCACATAACATACATGAAATCAAAATGTAAAAGAGCATTAAACCTAATTAAAAAACTGTCGAACACTACTTGGGGAGCCGATAGGCATACCCTTACTTTATTGTATAAAGCAACAGTGCTGTCTATCGTTGATTATGGAAGTGAAATATATGGCTCGGCATCAGATGCAACACTGAAAACGGTAGACCCAATTCATAATGAGGGTCTTAGAATATGTTCAGGAGCTTTTCGATCATCACCAACATCTTCTTTACAAGTTGAATGTGGTGAACTACCTCTGTCTCTCCATAGAGAGCTAGTAACGATGAAGAGTGCTCTGAGAATTCAGACAAATGATTCTCCAACCAAAAAATTATTTGGATTAAGAGATGTGTTTATAAACAATCATCCACCTTCTTTCCCAATTAGGGCTAGAAGATTGTTAGAGTCACTAAATATGTATATACAATTGCCTGTAATGTTAAAATTGCCTCCTCCTTGGACAATGAATAAAATGAGAATTTGTACACACTTGAAATATTTATCAAAAAATCATTCATATACTCCAGAATACCAAAGACAACATGCAGTAGAGCATATAATCCGAAAAGGTCCACATTACGCAATATACACTGACGGATCTAAATCACAATACGGAGTGGGATATGCTGCGGTATCCCAAAACAAAACGTATCAGTTCTCCTTCCCAGACAAAGCCTCTGTATTTACAGCTGAGTTATGTGCAATAGTATCGGCCATAAAAATAATTAGAGAAGTCTCATATAATAATTTTGTAATTTATAGCGACTCCAGAAGTGCTATAGAAGCTATTCAAAGCTATAATCCCAAAAATAATATTGTACAACATATAAAGTTCTCAATCCATAAATTGTATAATAAGGGAAAAAATATTGAAATATGTTGGATCCCTGCCCATGTAGGGATTAAGGGAAATGAAGAGGCTGATAAAGTAGCTAAAGAAGCGGTCCAATGACAAGAACAAATGTAGACATCCCTATCAGTGACTATACAAAATATATAAAAACAGTCATTGTAAAAAAATGGCAAAATATATGGAACGAAGAACCTGAAAATAATAAATTAAAACAGATAAAATCCAGTGTTGGAAAATGGAATTCGTCATATCAAAGAGAGAGACAAGCACAAGTAATTCTGACACGTCTTCGAATAGGCCATACTCGTTTGACACATGGACACGTAATGAACAGTCCATGTGGCCCTCTTCCCAAATGCCCAGATTGCAATGTGCTGATAACAGTTAAGCATATACTGTGTGAATGTCCAAAATATAACGTGCAGCGATTATCAAATTTTGGAAATAGACCGATAGAAGAAATTTTGTCAGAATCTTCAACGTTCTCAATAGCACCCATTTTAATGTTCATGAGAAGCTGCAAATTAATTGGAAAAATATAAGAAAAAAACAATCAATCAGTATAATGAATTTTAAAACAAGTAAATTTTATGATTTTACTTAATTTATTGTAAATTTTAATATACCTTTTTGGTGAGTATGTATGGAAGCATGAGTTTAAATGTATTTATTGTGTGAGTGTGTTCCAGTATGAAAGCGTATGCCTTTTTACAGCTTTTAATTTCATTTTCATTTTCGTTTATCATCATTGACAAGTGACCTATTAGGTCCCAGTGCTAGGTTTCTAGCCTAGACTTGTCATTCCATCCTAATCCTTTGGGCCAGCCCTATGAGAGCTGATGGTCAGTTCAGTGGTCTGGTTAAACTATTTTAATAATAATAATCTCCCGATATTTGGTCATTAGAGTTTTATAATCTATATTTTTCTTGTTTTTGTTGCTGTAGTCTGGAGATTTAATTTTCCAAAGGGAAGGAAGTTCTCTGTAGAGGCGTATGCATTCCACCAAAAACGCTCTCTCCTCGTCCCTCTTGGAGCTCGACATGTTTACAGTTGAACGACTTGAGTGGAAGTGACATTTATTGTCAATCTCACCCTCACACTACACAATGGTTAAGGCCCCTACACACGATCAATTTTTTCGTCAATTAATTTATATCAATTTATTGACGACAATGAAATTGAGGAAATCACTGTGCCTACACACGGTCAATGATTTTACTTCAATTTTCAGTTTGATTCATAACTTCGAGATGAAAGCATCTGTGGCTCTAGGAATAGTGCTTGCTCTGGACACTCCAAAGCGAAAGAAGAGGAGTAAGTGGGCGAAGAAATGGTATCTCTGTCGAAGGGAACTAGGACATACACGATTGCTGAAGGAATTAAGGGACGACGAGCCAGAGGATTACAGGAATTTCCTCAGAATGGACGCCGAATCTTACGATGAACTTCTAAATTTAGTGATGCCAATGATAGTCAAACAAAATACTACCATGCGAGAAGCCATTTCTCCAAATGCACGTCTCAGTATCACATTGCGATTTTTAGCCACTGGAAATTCTTTTCAAGATATGAAATTCCTCACCAGAACTTCTCCACAAGCTATCAGTCTGATTGTTTTTGAAACCTGCCAAGCCATCACAAGATGTCTTCAAGAACAGCAAATCATCAAGGTAGGAGTATACAATTCAAACACTTTATATTCAAAAACTTTGTATTCAAATAAAGGAACAACTTTGCATACTAAAAGTAACGTACAAATTAAACGAACATTTTTGGAAAAGTTATTGAGTGATAACTTCAATTCATTTATATATATTTACCTTTCACTCGAAACAAGGAGTTCCATTCATTCTTTAAGTTTCCTAGGACACAGTATTAAGATAAACTGAGAACTTTGTATGCACAAAGTACCATAGAAATGTAACGAAAATTTTTGCAAAAGATATTAAGTGCTAACTTAAATCCATTCCGATACATTTAACTTTCTCTCAAAACAAGGAGTTCCATTCATTCTTTAAGTTTCCTAGGACACAGTATGAAGGCAAACTGAGAACTTTGTATGCACAAAGTACCATAGAAATTTAACGAAAATGTTTGCAAAAGTTATTAAATGCTAACTTAAATCCATGCCGATACATTTAACTTTCTCTCGAAACAAGGAGTTCCATTCATTTTTTAATTTTCCTAGGACACAAAATCCTGTAATGGGTTTACGACTTAATTTTGAAAAGTTGAAAAATAATGTGCAATTGGGCTCGCTTCCACAAAATTAGTGTCATTTGCGTCTTGAGCGTTGGACTGAAATCCGCGAGAGGTGTCCATGAATGAGGGAAGGCTGTGAGTACTGTGCATGCTGTTGGGTGTACTAGTCCTAGATAAAGTATCTGCATATGAGGGAAGGCTGTGAGTCGTAGATGAAGTAGGTGCATATACCACATTAGTCTGATTAATTTTAACTGAATTTTGGCTGAGGTTGCCGCAACAACCTTCGAATAAGACGTCATCGATTACTTTTTTAGCAAAGAGCTGCTGCATAGGGTCCATTTTGCGTAGTTCGTTGGCCCACGCTTTACCTTGGATGTCGTGTTCGTCTTCCAACGATTCTTTAAGAAGGCTATTTGTTGCGAGTGTTATAAGCTCGGTCTTTTTCGCTTCCTCTCGGCGTCTCTTCGCAGCTGCTCCCTTCCCGGTCAGTGGTACTGACCTCTCTGCAGTTAACGAACTGGTTGACTTCTCTTCATTAGACCTTTCGCTGCTCGATTCTGTAGAAACCGCCTTAGTAGTAGTCACACCTTGGTCCGGCCCAACTAAACTCTCGTCCTGAAAAATACAGATAACCTTTATTAATTAAGGAAATTAATATAGGCTTAATATTTCATTAAAGGTTTTTTTTGGAGTATTTTCCTGACAATCTGGATTGCCAGTAGCTGTATGGCATTAGTGGTACGATAGATTCAAGTCTTCATCTTAAGGTATTAACTTTAATTGTTTTCTTTTTGTTTCTTGCAGATTCCACGTACTTCTGGAGAATGGATAGAGGTCAGCAAAGCTTTTGCAAAGAACTTGGAATTTCCCCCATTGCCTAGGCGCTTTGGATGGGAAACATGTGTCCATCAAGAAACCGCCATCGTCTGGTTTGTTTTATTTCAACTATAAAAAGTTCTTCAGTATAGTTTTGATGGCTCTCGTTAGTCCTGATTACGAGTTCCTCATGGTAGACGTTGGAGTGAACGGTCGAGTATCAGACGGAGGTGTTATTGCTGTGACAGAATTTGGAAGACTCCTTGATGATGGTCATCTGGGGCTCCCTAAGCCCAAACCCCTTCATGAGAATGAAATTACACCTATGCCATACGTTTTTGTCGCCGACGACGCCTTCGCTTTGAGTGACAATCTTTTAAAACCGTACGGAGGTGACAACTTGGAGTCCCAACAGAGAATTTTTAACTATAGATTAAGTAGAGCGAGACGCGTGTCTGAAAACGCATTCGGCATTCTAACAGCAAGGTTTGGAGTATTTCAAAGGAGCATGCAAGTATCGCCTGAAAAAGCTGTAATTATCGCAACAACATGCTGTTATCTTCACAATTTTCTCCGAAAGAAATCTAGGCGTTACATAGGACCATTCTCTGTTGACTGGGAAGATTCCAATCATGAAATCCATGCCGGAGAATGGAGGGCATCCCAAGCAGAACTCGTAGGGCTTTGCGCTACAATGATTTGTAATACCGGAAATAGTGCGCGCCTTGTCAGAGATGCTTTTCGAGACTATTTTTGTACTCAAGGTCAAGTACCGTGGTAGAACACCATCTAGCCTCCATTGTTAAATAATTCTGAACTTACCAATCATGCATTGATGGACAGAAACATTTTGCACGAAAAACGTTATAAAAAATGCACGATTTACTTTTTTCACACATTTTACTTTTGGACATGCATATTCCTTCGACGAAATTCTTTATTTTTGTACCATTTTACCATAGACTGAGGTTCTGAGTATTTTAATGACAATAATGGGGTTATTGTCAATAAAATGGACTAGTGTGTGGCCACCATTAGCCCCACTAATCTTCTTAAACGGCCTTCCTAAAGGCAAATTAAGCAGCCTGAATTGTCTTACCTCCACAGGACACCGGGGAAGAGGCTGTGAATCGCTGAACACCTGGGCAGTGACTCATGCTTGCACACGGCCCCTATCCCTGGCCGCGTGCCTTAAAAGGAAGAGAGCAGTTGAGGAGTTAGTCTTGTGAGGAGTCGTAAGGGACAGCCATACACGCGGGCGGGTGATGCAGCTTGCTGAGAGAACATTCATCTCCCCTGTCCGACTCCAGACTCCAGTCATCCTTGAGGGACAGCGTGTATCGTCGGTGACCCTCGTCCTTCTTCGTCAGAGACCAGCTTCCCCTACGGTAAAATGCGAGTGAAGACTTTTCGGTCACGATAGTTTGCCCTTTAGAAAGCTTGGAGTACCAGCATTTCACTTCTGTCCTTGTGCCAGTTTATCCAGTGCCATTTCCAATGTCCAGTGTTCGAGTGTAAAGTGGTCATTCATTCGTCGAGTCTTTGGCACCCTCAGTGCAAACTCGAGACTTATTCTGTGTTAAATTGCTCCTTTACTGGCGTGTAATGTGTAAATTTCTCTTGCAGAGGGACCCATTCGCAGTGAACTCATCTTGGCCTGTGCCTCGCCTTTAATCAAGACCCCAGTAGAAGGATCTTTAGGCTTTGCAAGCCCTTTATCAAGTTACTTATCCATTTTCCCTTCAAATGCTTGCTTTTGTAAATATAATTCTTTAATTTATCCCAAGTGTTTACGTAACATTTCCTTATGAAGTAGAGCCTTCAGCTCCTAAATTCTCCCCTTTTTTGTTATTTTTTTTTTACGATTTCCCTTTACGCAAGTCAGAACTCCAAGGCCAATTAAATAAAATTTCCGTTGCCGGTCTGTAAAATACCATAAACCCAGGGAAATACGTAAAAAAATATATATATATATATAATATATAATTATATATATATACATATATATATATATATATATATATATATATATATATATATATATATATATATATATATATATATATATATATATAATATAATGTGTGTGTGTGTAGGGGGGGTGCGTGTGTTTGTTTGTGTGTAGATACGATTATAGATTGACAGACAGATAGACAGGCATTCAAATATTTCTGTTTGTGAGATGATCCCGTACGAAAACAGGTAGTCGTAGCTGACTTTTTTTTAACTCTGACTTAATTCTGAAAGGCTGAGAAGAGTGGTTGTCTGTTGCAACAATAATTTTTGTGTTCATTTTTACACGAATTTTATTCCTAGTAATAGTTGTTGTCATTATTAATCATTATCATATTAATTAATCTTAGCCTCATATTGTCTTGAGTTTTGTTCAGCTTCTGTGCATTGTAATAATAATGTTTTGTCATATCCATGATTCATGAATCTCTCCCATTTTTTCTACTCAAATTTCCTCCTTATCATTTTAATGTAATTAAACTTTCCGGCATTATACTTTTTGGACATCTCCGTTTCTTGATTGTTCCTTAATTCCCTTACTTCGTGTGCTATTATTTCGTAATTTAAATGCCTCTATTTTTGTTAATAAAATTTGTCACTGTTTTGTTTCATGTCGCAGTCTTTTGACTTCTCAGATTTATGTTCTTTAATTTTCTAGCCAGATTTGTTTGTTTCTCAAAATTTCTACAATATTTATTTTATTTATTTTCTGATCCGTCCTATCTTATTTCGGTATGTCTCTTGCTTTTTAAAGCTTATTTTTGAAGTTTTATATCCTGACAGTGTATTGCACGTTCACCAGTAAATTCGAGTTTGATTCGTAATTTAATGTCAGTGGGGCCTCCAGAACAAGAAACTTTTATTTTTCATTCTTGTTGGCGCAGTTCAGTTTTATAGTAAACCAAGTGCAAGGTCTGTGTTAATTATTTATTGGAATTGCAATGCTGTCTTGGGGCGTCTTTCTAGTGTAATTTTAAGTATTATTATATATCTCTCTGTAATGGTAAATGGAGGATCAGCTCAGGGAGGAGGCAAGATATGCGGATCTTTTGTTTGGTTGGTTTTTAAGTCCCCTGAAAGTGTTTGAGCTCACAGATTATTCATTGTAATAAATATTTTGCAGAGAGAAGATAGAGAGCTTGACCTAAGATCAAGAATTTTGTTATAGATATTATAACTCGTCGCATTATCAGCTTAAAATTGTTGAAGTAACTCCTACCGTATCCCCTTTAGACAACAATATTCTCTCTCTCTCTCTCTCTCTCTCTCTCTCTCTCTCTCTCTCTCTCTCTCTCTCTCTCTCTCTCGCACATGCATTTAGTTCAGTGGAGGAAAGTAGAGTATGAACGTTCTATATCTTTATCTTGTCTTTATCTTGTCTTATGAAGGGCGACGTTTCATGAACTATAGAAACAACATGGAAAATATTTACAAGATTAATGTTTTGTTGGTTCTGCCTTAGCTTCAAAATTATGCATTTGTAATTTCGTAAAGAGAAAAATCATTGCTTGTTTTCGCTGTCTGTTTAAATTATGTATGCTCATTTTCAAAGATATGAATCGGCAAGGATTTAAATACTTAGACACCATTATCCTGACCAATGCATGTTTGTTGTTTCCCTCGTGAATGACGATTTATTTAATAAATGAAGTTGGAAAGTATGGAAACCATGGCTGTACTGCAGATTATATCTTAATGGCCCGTTTTTTGTTTTAATTTAGTGCGTGGGTAATTTAACTAACCATTCAACACGGTTAGGTAGACACAAAGCAATTAGGAACAAAGTGGGTGAAGTCCAGGATAAACATATTTGGGAGATTCACACCAGGAATAAAACGTGGAGTTGTAAACCAATAGACCTTGATGTAAACCAAGTTATGGTCAGAGAAAATTACTTCTTGTAGAATTATTCAGTTTGCTTCTCTTTTGAGAGGAGAAACGAGGAAAGAAAGAGATAACAAGGTAGAAACTTTAATTAATATTGGTATTATGATGAATTAAGTAATATACGTGCTGATGTTCAGTTTCCTAACAGTAATTAAAATAAATAAAGATTAATTTAGTTTACTATTTAAATGGTTTTCCTTTGGTGCGTGCTGTTGGAGAGCATCGCTCTCTAACGAGACTGTCATTCTTCATTTTAATAGTAAGAATATTTGATGTCGGATAGAAAAAAAATGCCTTTAGTCGAGTCCGAGAACTGTCATTATTGCGTCACTGTGCTTTGATTATTCTCATTACAAACCGTCACAGGCACGCCACCTACCGATAATGCCATTTATCCTTGTTTCTTCATTAGGGGATCTTTTAATTACTGTATATTTGAATTGTATTTATTTCGTCCCTGGAGTTTCTTCTTTTGCAACGCAGTTCCAGGGAATTCAGTGTGGTTGTATAAGGACATTGCAAAGGATTTTTATTCGATTTTTTTTTTCTGTTGCTCGTTAAGTATTATACCAAAGTTCCTTGGGAAGCAGGGCAGTGTTGTGAGTATTAAACTTTGGAGGCCTTACTTAGCCAGTCAGGCCTAGAAAGATTTCTGAACAGTATTTCCCTGTCGAGAGTCTGTTTGGTGTGTTGAATTTTCCTTGGGACTTTGTGAGATGCTCATGCTATTGATTTCTTATTGATTTTCTCAGATGGTTGAAGGAAATTTAGGAACTCTGTTTTCTAAATTGATTTTTCCCGCAGTATAGTTGAACTTTCTTTGAAAATGACAAAGGTTTACTGGTGTACTTGAACTATGGCATAGTCAATTTGTCGATTCATTCTTTCATCTTAATTCGGATTGCTGCATTGAAAGAATGTCACTGCGTGTCCTTTTTTGACTAATGTAAAACCATTTTGAAATTCCATGAAGTTTCCCAGCTTCATGAAGTCCAATCTAAGAACGCTTGTTATATTATGTTTAGTTATGTAATAAATTTAACTAATCATTCCCACCTTTTTGGAAGGGATAGAGGACATGATGACACAAATGCGTTACAAATTATAATTGTTTAAGAAAGAATACATTCTTAAACGAAGTTTTAATAAAACATCAATTTGTATCCAAAATAGCCAACTGAAAGGACTTTGGATGTATACGCATTCTTTGCCAAAAAATATATTCCCCTAGATAAATTGAGAGGTGAGAGGTAAAGATATTTAATTATATTTATATTGATGGCCTACTACTTGTATTGGTAAATTGATGTCTTCAGCGAACAGAAATATAAACATATACACATCGTTATGATAATAATAGTGTACATTTTTTTTTATAGTGATACATGTCCCAAAGTAAAGGGGTGCTCCAGATCGGAATATTAACTCACCTTGAACACGTGGCAGTTGAAAAACGCTCGCTGTTGATCCGTCCAAAATTGGAAAGAGTTTGGAGGTGAGGAGATGTCACTCCTATTTATCCTTGTCAGATTGATGAAAAGGAAGCGCTTCGATTTAGAGTGAAAGGGAAGACGGGACGAGGACGGAAGCAAATAGAGATAGACGTAAGAAGCACCTTCCTGATCCCCTTTGATCGTAGTCATTTCCATTTTGGGTGTCATTTTCAATACGGACCTCTCACAGTGACTGCATTACTCTTCGAATTCCTCTGCGATACGAAAGCTCTGTTTGGATATATTCAACAAGATGAATTTTATGTCCCCATATGTTGCTATTAAATTGTCACGTCACGTTGGGATTGTCTTTACGGTTATTACTGAATGGTTTTACTTTGGGTCATAAGAGCAAGTTACCATTTATTGTTATAATATTTTAAAAACCATCCTAGGTCAGTCTTCATGTTGCTGTTGCTTTCCTTATTTTCAGCGAATCTGATAAACAGACTTTGGTTTAATAATTGTTAACTTTGTACAAGTTTCTTGACAAAATGACTCAACAGTACATGGATTATTTAAGGGAGTTTATTGGTCTCAATCATAAATGTGACCAGTGATGCATGTACATAAGTAATGATGAATCTTTTATATTATTTTAAGGAACTTTGGATGAATTTACTGCCACATATATATTCTTTAAAAACATTAATACCTAAATATCAAGTATTTAGTAGCAATTAAATCTGGTGCGTAGATCAGCCTTACTAGGTTTTCGCTTTTGTTTATACCGAAGTAATTTTTAATCAGATGTTTCTTGTTATTCAATTTTATTAAATTGTTTAATCATTACATCAAACTCTGAAATATATTTGCATGAACGCATGCGAATTGTAGCTAACATACTCTTTAACAGAGACATATTTCATACTCACACATATACCTTCGTTAACGCATAACGCAAATACATATCGGTATTCAAAGGAACAGGAAAATAAAAAGTTTTTCTTTTATTTATATTTCAGATTCTGTTAGTTTTCCGTCAGTGAAACTTTTTTACGTTACTTATTTTAACGATTTTTTTTTATTTCCGTCATCTTACTCTAATTCAGCGTATTTTCAATTACTGTATGAGATTCGGAAACAGAATACATAAGAAAACTAAGAACATGTGAACAGTGATGCAAAGTGATGACAGAAAGAGGAGAGGAAAACTCTAGGTAAAACAGGTAAAATCTAAGGTTAAAAAGATAAAAAAGCAAAGTTGCGAATTACGTATCAATCAAGCGCTGAAAGTAACCAGTTCGCGAAAACAAATGGTTAGCAGAGGTGGGTTAGAGATAGTGGGCCAAGTGAATAAATATGAAATATAGGGTTTCTCTATTTGGGGAGGGGGAAAAGCTCATAATTTTGAATGACCCCGGACAAGTTAGTGAAGGAAAATGTTAGGGCGCGGTTTGTAAGGAATTTCTAATTATCATATGTATTTCACCATTTGTGTGCTTGCGTGAAACAGGTATCGCAGTGCGTAATTTCCGTTCATCTGGAAAAATACTCCCAAGAGACAAAAACGACAACATTTGCTAAATTTGGAAGAAGTAAGTCTTATCCCATAAAACAAAAGGCCGCAGCTACGGATACGGACTCGTTCATCGAGAATGACTTCTAGAAATACCTACCGCTAGCAGTATCCTTGAAGGACTTTTGAAGGGATTCTGCTTCATTGAGTGTTATAGCACGTACCCAGAAGTGTCAGTCAATTCGCAGACGTTGGCGTAAAAAATGTCGGAAACATTTGCTAAAGCAACAGTATCTTGTCGGAAGTATGAATCATCTCTTTGTCAGCTTGAATCAGGCTGAAAGTGGGCACAATTCCTGTGCTGAATTTCCCTGCAGGTCTTTATCACGTAGCGCAAGCTGGACTTTGTAACTAGCATTAAGCCACCAGTGACAACAAAAGTTGCCGTGTAGTCAAAAGAATGGGAAAGCATTTTTTTTAAATGCTAAAAAGAAATTTTAAGGTTCCTGCGACATTTCATGATTTCGTTTTTACGTATGACACATAACGCCTTACCTTTTCATCAGTTTTTCGGTGAATTTGTTTCATTTTGGATTGGCAGTTTGTCATTACCCGTTGATGGTTGTTATTCCATTTCCACTACAAATACAGAATTATATTTTTCCCTTAGGGTGACGGGACGTTGGAGTTATAATGTGGCTTATCCAGGGCGGGAAGTCGTTAAGCTGGGTATTTTCGCCGTAATCTTTGCATTGTGTAATTTATTTTCCATTTTTTATTGCTTATTTTTATTATTGTTTGTAAAACCATTGAAATCTGCGTGCATTTATATATATATATATATATATATATATATATATATATATATATATATAATATGGATAAATAACTGTGTATATATGTGTGTGTCTGTGTGTGTGTAAATTTAATTTGATCATGAATCTGTTTGTTTTTCATTCTTCCCTTTCAATAATCCCCTTAGTATGTAGGGGCCATATCCATTCTTCGGAACAGAAATGGAATTTCATTTAGTGTGTAGTGGATGAATGCACAGAAGTCATGAACAGACATCAGATGTGTTTAGAGGAAAAGAAAAAGAAGGGTCGGGAAGCATTTGAGAATGAAACACATTAACAGTGTAGGTTTTTTCTTTTTTACATAAGGAAAAGAATCATCAATTGAATTGGAATCATAATTAATGAAAGGGCATTGTACAGTAGAAGACCTGATTGTGACGAGTGGTATTAAAAGAAAGGGACAAAGCCATGCTGTTATGCAGCGAGAGGCAAATTTAACAAACACGCTAACGAGCTGTTTACAAAGTGGAACTGGACAATAAATAAATGGCAAAATGGGCCACGTAGAACGTACTTCGGCGCTTTCAGAATAATCTTTTTATCCAGCTTTGCCGAGGGAGATCATAAAGCCTGTATTTTGGGCCTCTAAGGAGTCACGATAACTTAAACCGTTATTAGCACTCAGTCCTTTAGGCTTACGTTCCTCCCTTGTGTTTCCTTTCTAAATAGTTTAGGAATATTCCCGGCAGTGAGAACGCTGGATTAATGCGCTTAGCCATATGTTTACTCTAAGCATCTCCAGGACAGCGGGGTTTCTCTCTCTCTCTCTCTCTCTCTCTCTCTCTCTCTCTCTCTCTCTCTCTCTCTCTCTTTATGTGTGTGTTAAACGCGAGGAAAAAAAGAATGCCTTATCACTTTAACTGCTGAGCTTTTATTTCCAGTTCTCTCCATGTCTGTTTTCCTCATAAATTGTAACTGTTTTCTCTTTAGCGTCGAATTTTACTTTCGAAAGTTTTCCTGTTGTACTCATGTTCATGGTTTTAACTTTCTTTTTATCCCACTTTTGCTTTTCAATTCCCTCAGCTTCCTTTTCTTGTTCCAGTTTAGCAACTATTATTTATTTTTTTTTTACTGTTCAGGAAGTGACTAAATTATTTCAGATGTTGTTATCCTAGAAACACTTATTTGTCTTCATTTGTGGAGGAGCTGTAAAATTTCAAGGATATCGGATAACTTATGCAGATCATGTCTTTAGGCTTGATGTGGTTGATTGTGACATTTCAAATTACTGTACTGTACTCTTTACAAAGCTTCGCTCGAATAGAGCCTGTTTATTAAAAAGGAAAATAGCGTTCAAACAAAAAACAGTTTTAACGTTGGAGCTTTTAAACTGATTCTGTGTTACTTGGAAACACATCTCGACTTTAAAGACAGTGTCCCATCTAGCTTTGGCATCAGCTAAAAGGGTAGGTGAGATTCATGTACGCTCAAATGATGTTGGACAGAAATGACTTTTAATTTTCTTCGAGACTTCATCACGAAAACTCAGAACCCTTCTTCACATGACTCAAGGTTTGATGGCTTCTCCATTCCCTCCCTTAAGGATTTTGCAGGTAACGATCGAGAGAAAATGTTGCTATACCCAGTACGTGCTGTTAAAACCTACCTGAAGCGCACAGCCTCCCTCAGACCAGCTCAACGTAGACTGTTCATTAGTACAGGCCGCGTTAAGAAGGAGATTTCTAAGAACACGATCTCCTTCTAGCTGAGAGAGGTGATAAGCAAAGCCTACAGCTCGGAACAAGATGTATCTTCTGTCCCGAAACAGATCAAGGCCCATGACATCAGAAGTATTGGTGTACCTATGCCACCGCCGGCTCTTGTCTTGCTACAAGTTGCTCTCAGCTTACTTGATGTGTCGTTTACCTTTGAGGATGGAAATTCAGTCCTGCTTTAGCAGCTCTCTCTCCCTCTCTGTGGCCTGTATTACAGTGACCATGGTATCAGTAAACCCGATGCTTGCGTTTCTCTCAAATGTTCAAATAAGCTCTCTTGCGCCTTATAATTTGATTATCTGATTTTATTTGCCTATTTTTAACTGCAGTAATTTCTACTTGTTACATTTAGATTTCATGTATGTTAATAAGTTGGTTGATCTATTGAAGCCTAACATTGGTATTATAGGCACCAAGAATGAACCTGAAGTAGATAGAAATAAAATACCAAAGAGCATTTCAAGCAAACAGCTTATCTTCAGACGTGCACATTCAGATTGATAGACAGAAATTGTAATGAAGTTAGCTGTATCTCTGCGGTTTAGATTGCAAACGTATACGAGTGTACCAGAAATGGATAGTGTCTAACGAGGTGCACTGGTATAGATAAGCCAGTCTGCTTTTTGAAAGGGAGGAACTAGAGCGTGGATTCCAGGTTTATGAGTATTTTGGTTTCAAACGTTCTGCGTCTGTACCCGCCTTTCACTATATCGAGATTTTATCTCTCTCTCTCTCTCTCTCTCTCTCTCTCTCTCTCTCTCTCTCTCTCTCTCTCTCTCTCGTAGTTCGATGGTAGCGCGTCTAGCTCACAACTGAACGGCCCGTGTTCGAATTTCGAACCGGACGGGGATTGAGGTGCTTTCACTAAAATCTCAGTTGACCTGAGGTGTCAGTTATGCATCTAGTTGTCAGTCGACTGTTGAAGGTGGAGGGAGAGACAGTTATGACATTTTGGCTGATTTGGATATCTACGAGTTGCACAGGTATTAATAGTCAAATCTTCAGAGTACTAAAACTGGCAGCAATTTTAACATGAATTGGCAAATTATGTGGATTAGGTTTGAAAAGGGTAGCAGATTGATCACATTCATTTCGCTAATTTGGGATGTAGGTTATCTCTGTCTCATCTAGTCGTACTGTTTCATGTAATCATACTTATTTTCAGTAACGGTTTTGAGGACGCTGTTGATAACATGCACACCGATAATATTCTGGGAGATGGATGTTGATTTTTTTTGCTCATCATATAGATTTTACATGATGGAAGAAAAGTAGAAGAGATTGGATATAGAATGGAAAGAAGTCCCATGAAATTGTAACTCTTCCTGCGTTTTTCCATTGTATTGCTCGACCCATCTCTCCCCCCCCCCCCCTTTCTCCCTTTCCCCCGTCTTCCATAAACTTTTGTTTTGATGTCGAGTCGAATAACTTGTCGATTCTCTCTCCTCATCATCGTATATCTAGAAGTTGTTTCCATTTTGCCTCGTCGCAAGTTTCCTCAATAACTTAGAAACATTTTTCACGACGAGCATAACCTCGTTTTGTCTTTTGACTTTCTCCTCTGAACTTCCTGCATTCGTCTTCTCTCGTGTTCATTTACCTCGTTGTTTGGAGTTTATACATCTAATTGTATCGTGGTTAAAGACATTGTGGATGAATTAATTCTTCTCTGAATATATATATATATATATATATATATATATATATATATATATATATATATATATATATATATATATATAATATATATATATATATATATATATTTATATATATATATATATATATATATATATATATATATATATATATATATATATATATATAATGTATATATATTATAGCACATTAGAGATAATGAAAATGGCACGAAACGGTACAATCGTAATTTGTGGGTATTTCCAGGATAAAAAGCTAAGAAGATTTTCTTGAAACTTGCGCTACATGGATACTTTCTGTTTAAATTATCAAATGCAGGGTGAATAAAGTTAAATCCAGATGTAATACAGCTAGATTACATAATAAATTGAATTTTTCTTTTTCTAAGCTATAATCATTGTGAAATACAAGATTACGAAGTTTAAATGTGTGCAACCAACAAAATCTTAAAAAGTCGTA
Organism: Macrobrachium rosenbergii; assembly: GCA_039081455.1. NCBI lineage: Eukaryota > Metazoa > Arthropoda > Malacostraca > Decapoda > Palaemonidae > Macrobrachium > Macrobrachium rosenbergii. The sequence continues at coordinate 55,408,148 of JANJGK010000001.1, forward strand.
TATTTAAATGAATAATAATATGAAGTAATATATATACATATATATATATATATATATATATATATATATATATATATATATATAATATGTATATATTTCTCCATATTATTCATTAAAATATATATTAGCTTAGAAAAGGCAAAATTCAATTTATTATGTAATCTAGCTGTATTACAGATGGATTTAACTTTTTTTCACTCTGCATTTGATAATTTAAATAGAAAGTATCCATGTGGAGCAAGTTTCAACAAATTTTTCTTAGCTTTTTATCCAGCAAATACCCACAAATCCCGGTTGTACCGTTTCGTGCCGTTTTCATTATCTCTAACGTGCTATGGCCTTAAAGTCGCTTAGAGTAGTATGTTCGATAGTTTTATTATTATTGTACGGAAGAATTACCAAGTGTGATTGAATGAATTGGAATACGAACAATGCATAATCAGCTACATTAGGTATAGGATCGAGTCACTATTTGTACATATGTATTAGGGGAAAGGTTACTATAGAAATGGTACTCGAATAATCGGAATAGTAGTGGCAGAATTTTAAAATACACATACATACATATGCAGGGAAATACTACAATACTAATACAATTGTGTACAGCTGTTTATTCCAGCTTTCCATAACATCGGCAATATTAGTAGTGAGAACGATTGTGTTAATGATAATCAGAAGGTTTTACAATGAAAATGTCGACAATGTTGTAAGAATGGTGAATTTGGCCAAAAACTAATTTTATGTAACTGAAGTTTAAAAATTACCTCAGCAGTGCGGAACACTTTTGCAAGCATTTCCAGTAGAATATGCTACACCCCAGTAGAATATGCTACACCCCTTGAATTGGTTTATCGGGAAATCTCAGGACATGGAGAGAGAGAGAATTTGGGAATATGAATGCTGTAATGTATTGTGGTGTAATGAGTGCTAGTAAGCGGAACTACCTGGCAGCTAAGTTACTATACTACCACGACCTGGCTGGCGCGTGCTACGTGCGTTGGTATCTGGCGCTGCCGTCTCCCTTACCCTCCCGATCCTTTACTTACCCCGCACCCACCTCGGGCGGGCAGTCTGGTTTGCAATGGGTGGGTGGCTGTGTCACGTCTCCCCTACTGTCACCCGGGGGAGGACAAACAAGATCCACTCGGATTTTATTATTATAGATGATTACCAGTGTTCATGCGACTAGGAACTTTTAACAACCGAACTTTTACGATCTCGCTTTCCTTTTAATGACTTTGAATCCAAAGGAGAATTAAATGAAAACCGTTCGCTATTTCTAAGCGGTCTCTAACTAGTCAATGAGAGAAAACTAGTGAAGAAACTTTGCATTCTCCGCCGCCAACGGATTTACAATTGATAATCCACCCATTTGCAGAAAAGTGCTCTTTTTGAGATCAGATATGATAAATTCCTTCCGTCGGGATAGTTCATAAGAGTAATCAGGTGAACAGTGGTTTTAATAATAATCAGAATATTTTCATGGTTTATTTTCACTGTTGCTAATAGTTTTCTCTCTCTCTCTCTCTCTCTCTCTCTCTCTCTCCCTGGCTATGGCTGCCACGCCCCTGGAAATCTTAATGTTCCGTGGGAGTGCAAAGATAATTTTTTTTTTTTTCACTCTTGAGTAGTTAAGGTGGAGAATATTGCGGGGAAATGAAGAGCGAGATATGCTAATGAGAATTTAAACCTGTGAAGTACTGTTTTTAAATTATTTAGGAGAAATTGTAATGCATTATATATATAGGAAATTAAACCTTATAAATAGACATGAATAAACCTAAACTAGCTTCAGAATGCTTTTATTTAGAAGTTTATCATCGCGTGGTAAGTCTGAAACATATTGCAGATTTTGAGATCAATATACAAGGGGATGGGTAATTTGTTAGTACATTATAGTGGTGAAAAATTAGTCTCAAAGATAAACCATAATTAACATGTTTTATAGAGAGACCATGAGCCACAAATGAGTTTGCATATACAGCGGGAGAATTGCATGCTGACACGGCTTCTGAATTAATTAACATTAGACGTATAAGTCGTGTTTCAAAACTTAAAAGAGGAAGATTAAAGGCCATATATATATAATATATATATATATATATATATATATATATATATATATATATATATATATATATATATATATATATATATATATATATATATATATATATATATAATACTGTGTACTGTATATGTAATTATTTATATGAATATATATATATATATATATATATATATATATATATATATATATATATATATATATATATATATATATATATATATTACATTTAATATACATATGTATACTGTATATAATATATATATATATATATATATATATATATATATGTATATGTATATGTATATATGTATATATGTATGTGTATATATGTATATGTATATATGTATGTATATATATTATATATATGTATATATGTACATATATATATGTATATATTTATATTGTTAGGAACAATTGCTTGCCGATTGTTCCCTTGGTGGATTGTTGCCTCCTTTTGTTTTTTTTGTGTTTTTCTTGCTGGCGAGCTGTCGTCTGGTGAATGGCGTCAGACTTCGTCAGTCAGGTTCTGGAGGGCGGAACAACTGGTGGTCCAGGGCAGCAGCGAGTCTAGTTGAGTTAGCAGCATCAGGTATCCGTACACTGTATATATAATATATGTAAATATATATATATATATATATATATATATATATATATATATATATTATATTTAATATACATATGTATACTGTATATAATATATATATATATATATATATATATATATATATATATGTATATGTATATGTATATATGTATATATGTATGTGTATATATGTATATGTATATACGAGTATGTATGTATATATATTATATATATGTATATATTTATATATATACGGTATGTATATATAATTTTCGATTTTTGAATGCTACATTTAAGACATTTGGAAGCATCTGCTTGTAATGATCAAATTTTCCATCCGGCTGGGTGAAAAAACGCTTACAAATTTTGAGTGTTTTTCACCGAGTTGCTTAAAACCGTCGTAGCGTTTAGATGTTAATTGCATTTATGTATGAACATATGCGTATTTTATTTTCGGCAAAATGAATGTTTTAATTGGTTTTGAAAGAGTGATTGAAAAATGTTTGTTTTAATAGCAGACTGGTTTTGAAATAGAGATTGGAAAATGTTTGTTTTTATAGCAGCCTCTTCCGAGTCAGGAGGATATATGTAATCCTCCGTAAGAATACCCCCTAATTAGTTTCTTCAAGTATTAGCTGAAAGTTTCTGAGTGTTTCCCGATCGTAAGAACACAAAATCGACAAGGCCGTATCTTGGCCTCAGAGCTTTCCTGGCATTTCGAGTTTCCAACAGCTTAGTAGCAAGAGATACACTGGCTGGAATGTCAAAAGTTTATATTTTGTTGGCCATTAAATTTATTGCGCTAGCGCTCTCTCTCTGGCTCTGTGCGCGTACCTACCTTTTCGTGCGTGGGCAAAAATAGAATTGCAAATCCTTGTGCTGTATATAAATCCAGGGCGATTTAAATCGAGGACGCTTTTTCCGAGTACAGCCAGTAGAGAATATAACGGACGTTTTGTTTCTTCTGTGATACAAGAAATACTAAATTGTATTTATTTTCCTTGATGTCAAAAATATGAGATTCCTTTTCCTCTCCCGTCTCACATTTCTTTTAATATGAAGTTTATTATTTTCGTTCCATTCTAAATTGCCAAATAAACTTCGGAATTAACATAACATAATGGATGCTAGGTCTGGTATAAGACTCTCCTACTCCACATATCTCTCTCTCTCTCTCTCTCTCTCTCTCTCTCTCTCTCTCTCTCTCTCTCTCTCTCTCCTGAAAAAGATGTCCAAGTGTCATGATGCCATTTAGAACGTACTGAGACAAAGGATCTGAAATTCTTTTTCATTAACGAACACCAACGGTTGTTTAAAGAAGCGTGCAGCATATTATCGCGGTAGGATTTCGGTCTTTCACGTTATGGCTGACCGAAAGATTGAAGGCGGTGGTCATTTGCTTACCTTATTTCGCACACGCAATCCTGGCCACGTAAAACGTTAATTTAAGAGGTGAGCCCTTAGAGCTTCTTTTCCTATTTGCACATACGTTTCTTGATCATTTATGAGTCAATGCGAGCCTTAATATGCATACCTCCTGTATATACGTAAATTCTTGGTCAGTGAAAATTCGTAATATTTGCCGAACTAACGTCGTAAAGAAAATAAGATTATCGAAGTTTCTGTTTATAGTTCGAGACGGGTACAGCACTATTCAGCGCCGCAGTTTCAGCGCCGATGATTCAGCGCCGCCGTTTAGCACCAGAAAGTTCAGCGCTAAATATTTCGGCGCCAGACGTTTTCAGCGCTGGAAAAAGACTGTCTCATATATCTAGACACTGAAATATAATCTTGTTTCTTTTAAATCATTTGATTAGTTTTAAAACCTTTATAAAACATGTAGGAAAAGAATAAAGCCGAAAAAATCATTTATTTATATTTTAGAAAAAAATTATATATAAGAAACAACTCATTTAATTCATTAAATTGTGTCCTATTGAACGAAGGTACTCTTATTTCATTTTTTGTGCCATATTCAGAAACAGTCTTTAGAATTTTCTCATCTGCTTTTCTGTATTTACGTAGTTTCAACTGTGGTTCATGGCCACATGCAAGTTTCTCAAAGTACTCGTCCCTTCCCTTCTGAACCTGCCTGAGGACATCGATGAATTTCCAGATAGTCGGGTGTAACATTCCGAGTTCACTTTTCAATCTATTAGCCGCCTCAGCAGTTATTTGTCCTGTCGTGCCCATTTAATGTTCTTTGATGCATATTCCACATCTCCGTTGGAAATAAAGGACTTCTTCGTCTGCCTGGTCCACGCCGGTTTGGACGGCCTACATAGTTGTCTTCAAACCAGTTTAAAACTGGAATTAATTCCCCCGGTAAATTACCTGCCAATGAATCTATGTGAGTGTCTAGATCAGCAACTGGCACAAAGCATAAAGCAGTTATCATTTTCGCATGTAATGCAAAGTCGGGATTAGTGTTGTATAACTTCATGAGACCATACCCACTTAGCTGCTTTAGTAGATTTTGAGACAGATGAAATAGACAGCCTCTGATTTCAACACTGGGGAAGGTGTCTTTCATTGCAGTAAAAGCAGCTCGCTCAAAATCACAGTTGATTACGTCGGGTCGTGCGTTTGTGCTCATCTCCTTTATCATCTCAAACAACCTCACATATGTTGCATACTGCTTCTTTTGTAAAAGCGCATACAATACAGGATGTACTCCATTATTTTTTTTTTAACCAGAATAATGTACACTTGATAAAATAACTGCGGTGCTACAGCAAATGTTCCATCAGCATACCAAATCGTAGAATTTGCAATGTGCTCCAACCAACTTTCTCTTCCAAATATAATAATCCGTTCGCTGCCTGTCCCTCTATTAATTAAACAAAAACTTTCACTGGTATCTGGGGTAGGATTATACATCATATACTTTTCTGGTAACTGAAGCTCTTCAATGGACCTTGGGTTTTCAGGGACTTGGTTAACTGCGTTACGTTTCCCACGAATAATTCTTCGCATTGCGTGCCTGTTTGGTAACTGTGCCATACCTGCAACAGACATTTTCTCGATGCACTTATTTATAATTGTACTTGGCAACTCACAAGTCATTTCAGCTCGGTCTCTGGCATCGGTCAAGACATTTCCTACTTCGATGGCAACTGCTGAAGGAGGATGAGTATGTCCGTTAATCTTTTTGATCACCTCACTCTCTAACGTGTGAATACGAGCTTTGCATCTACCATCTTCATGGCATCGCCAAAATTTAACAAGATCTTGTGTTTTGCTGTGTTTGTCGAAACGATAAATATAGCCTTCATGACAAAACTTTTCTCTGCCTCTCTTACTTTTTACGGAATCAGCCATGGTTTCCAGGAAAAAAACTCAAGGTGTTGTTGTTCCAAAATCTAAACACAAACTAACAATTCAAAATAAAAAGATTTTATGCTTGAGAAAAAAAAAAATCTTACAAATATATTACCATAAACAACCATCAAGTGAATGAGCTAGTTTCTCTGCAATTATACAGTAGTAGAAATGACGAAACAACTATAAAAGAAAAACAAATAATCTTAAATATCTTACCATAAACAACCATCAAGTGAATGAGCTAGTTTCTCTGCAATTATACAGTAGTAGAAATGACGAAACAACTATAAAAGAAAAACAAATAATCTTAAATATATTACCATAAACAACCATCAAGTGAATGAGCTAGTTTCTCTGCAATTATACAGTAGTAGAAATGACGAAACAACTATAAAAGAAAAACAAATAATCTTAAATATCTTACCATAAACAACCATCAAGTGAATGAGCTAGTTTCTCTGCAATTATACAGTAGTAGAAATGACGAAACAACTATAAAAGAAAAACAAACAATTTTACAAATATCTTACCATAAACAACCATCAAGTGTATAAGTTAATTCTTCAATAATTATACGGTAGGAATATCGATGAAGCAATTAACACGGAAAAAGAAAACTTGAATGTGAAACACACACACACACACAAAAAGCATAGAAATGATTTGCGGCGTTGAAATTTATTTAGCGCTGAACTTTCTGGCGCTGAAACATCGGCGCTGAAACGGTGGCACTGAACTGACCCATTCTCGTTCGAGACATTTTCTGTGTTATCAATTGTCGTGCATGGTGTTAAATGTCACTATCCTTTGTAATCATTGATTTGATGAAAAGATTAACGGGTTTTAGGGTCGTGAAAGCCATAAAACTCACGTAACGTTAGCAGGGTATAAGTACAAGGTTATAAATGCGTAGCAAAGATAAGCGACAGGTGAGGGTTGTCAGACTTCATCGTGACTATGTAGCTCTGATTCTGTAATGTAATAAAGTTCATCCTAGGTGATGATTTTATAGCTGTTTCCTGCGTGGCAATTGTTTACCCAAATGTAATGGTATTTTTTAAATAGATTAATATTCTTTTCTTACCCTGGCATTCTCTCTCTCTCTCTCTCTCTCTCTCTCTCTCTCTCTCTCTCTGATATTTATGAGGCAAAGATTGCTGCTTTTCCTTTTTGCTGAAAACCCCTTTCCCTCTCTGTTGGAGTCTGCGGTCCTTTTCTTTTAAAGGGAAATTGCCAGCAGGTTTTACTGGCCTTTTATTAGAAATCAGTAAGACAGAGGAAGGACAAAATAATGAAAGGAATGGAAATACATGAGGGTATGGTCTCCACTTATGCATCTTCTGAATGGGCTTATTGTCTCCGTGGAACATGCTATATTGGCGTATTACCTCCTTCAATGAGGGTATGGTTTGGTTTGGAGACTTTGTTAGTCTGTTTACAAGCAAGGTTAAGCAAATGTTTTGCGGATTTCTACGAAAATTTTGCCTCTGTTCGGCTTCGAGAGTAGCAGCGCATGACTAAGTTTTGGGAGTGATATGAATTTAACTTTTTAGAGAAAGGTGCCTTTTGTCCTCGCGGATATTTGCGTGTTTGCTCTTGGTAAGTAAGGTAGTTTTTAGTTTTCTATAACAGAAAACTATTGACATGGCTTTGTCTGTCCTTCCGCACTTTTACTGTCCGCCTTCAGATCTTAAAACCTACTGAGGTTAGAGAGCTGCAAATTGGTATGTTGATCACCCTTCCTCCAATCATCCACTTACCAAATTACAGCCCTCTAGCCTCAGTAGTTTTTATTTTATTTAAGGTTAAATTTAGCCATAATCGTACATTCGGCAGCGCTGTTGGTACCAACAACACAGGCCACCACCTAGCCGTGACTGAAAGTTTCATGGGCCTTGGCTGAGAGTTTCATACAGCATTATACGCTGTATAGAAAACTCGATTGCGCTTAGGAAACTTCGGCGCATTTATTACTTGTTTGTTGGACCATGAATTACATTCCACGTGCCTTATTTTCTGTGTTCGAAAGTACAAATAATTTATTTGTATAGTTTTCTTTTGTTTCCCAGATATGGAAGAGTAATAATGTAATTTGGAGAGCTTCAAGCACTTTTGCTCATTTTCTGTATTTGGAGGGGCAGACTTGAAAGTGATGCAGCCTGTTTAAATGATTTTTGTTCATAGACCAGAGCATCTCTGCAATGTTTATGAGGACAAATTTAAGCATTACTGTAATATAACTTGCATTTTGCTGCCGCTGTTTAATAAGAAAGATAAGGATTGTGCTCTGTATAAATTATCTTTAGAGTGTTTCTGGGTTTTTCATATGAAATCCAATAGAGATGAAAGCTGGGGTCAGTTTCGAAATTCGATGAGGCACGAAGGAAGTGGCTCTGCAAATATTAAGGCTTGAATTTGAGAGCAAATTTGATCAGCATCTGATTCCGTAATTTTGACTGAATATGTGTTCGAGTTTCGTCATGTCCGTATTTGCCTTCATATATTTGCTTCAAAGTTGGATTTGCCTTTCTCTGAGTCCGCGTATTTACCCTTGTGCTTTCGTCTGGAGCACAAGATTTCGTGATGATAATAGACTTTTTTCCGTTGTTAAGATTGGCATCCAGTTCCGAGTAAAGACGCTAAAAAGTTTTGATGTTTCTATATATCGTTTTGTAAAATTTCTCTTTCATTGCCCCTCAAGAGTTCACACACACACACACACACACACACACACATATATAATATATATATAGAGGGAGAGAGAGAGATGGATTTTAATTTCTCTTAAATGTTATATTTCTTCTGAAGGACCATCGTTTGATCGTTATTAAACTGAAATATGACCCCGTGTTTTTTTCTAATTTAAGGCTCTTGTATTTTTTGAAAAGTGCATATGCGTAATCCAATTACAGATATGTTTATATTCTCACTTATTTAAATTGTAAATGTGGGTAAGAATATAGTTGTTATGCATGAGAAAACACTTTGCGGTCTCACTTTTATCTAAAAGCTCTGCTCCGTGAGAAGATTTTTGACCGCAGCTTTGTCGTTTGCCTTCCATTTTCATCCCTGTAGCACCCTTCATGTTTCTTCATCTCATATTCAAAGGAAAGTCATTATAATAATGAACTGCTCTCTCTCTCTCTCTCTCTCTCTCTCTCTCTCTCTCTCTCTCTCTCTCTCTCTCTCTCTCTCTCTCTCTCTCTCTCCCCGTAAATATACTTTGCCCCAACTCATCTCCTGATTACCCTATACACCAAAGAATTAGTAAATCCGTATGGTAGCAATTGCGAGGAATAGCAGGGAGTGTAATGCCTATCTGAATTCCGCGATCTCATTCTCTCACACATCCACATATGTCAATGAAAAATCTTCATGGAAAGACGACTTGTATCCAGTCAAAATTTGTGCGTTCTCAACGCGTTTTCTCCTATTCTTCACTCTCGTTATTAAATTTTCTCGTCTTTACTCCACGTTCTTATATTCTCTCCTATTCTTCAATCCTCGTTGTTGTATTTCTTCGAAGTGATAATTGGTTAACGTGGCTATGTTTACTGAGTAGGTGAAAAAATCCTTTGATTTCTGTCAGTTAAGGGATGCTATTAGTATACTGTACTAGCTACCAACCCATCGCTGCCTGGAAAAAATCTGAATAACAACCTACGGGTAGGTCCGTTAAAACTCTGAATAACAGTATATGGGCAGTGGGAGGGCAGAGGGTAGGGGAAGAGGTGGGGCGAGATAGGAAAGAAGGAGGGGGGAAAGGGGAAAGAACTAAGAAGATAGAGGAGGAGGGGAAATGGGGAAGGGATGGGAGGGGAAACGTAGGGGAAGCGGAAGGGGAAGGTGGAGGGGAGGGGACTTACGGACCTTACAGTTCGTTCGGGTTGCCCCAGGTCCCTCAGTGTGAGGCATCTTTGTTGTCTACCAGAGAATTGCTAATGTATTTTCTGGTATATTTTTTCTTCCAACCTTGGATGGTCTGGGATGCAGCTTAGATATTTGTCGAGCTTATTCTAAACACATCTACGCTCACTCGTGATATGTTCCTCAGATGAGTTGGTAACGCATTGAATAATCACTGCATTGTCGATGCTGGTGCGTAGTGGATTAATGTGCTGTGTGCTTTCCTTCGTTTTCCTGGCATAGTTTTAGGCACTATTAATCTACCTCTGCTTGCTGTTTCGTATATTTTTAGCTCCATGATGTTTTCGGTGATTCCTTCTATGTTTCCATGCCTGTATTATCATGTAGCGTTCTCTTCTCCTTTCGAGACTATATAATTTTAAAAATTGTAGTCTTTCCCAGTAGTCAAGGTCTTTAACTTCTTCTATTCTAGCTGTAAAGGACCTCTGTACACTATTTGTGCTATATCCTTTTGGTAGTGTGGGTACCATATCCTATTGCAATATTCAGTTGGACTACTTACATACGTTTTATAAAGCATAATCATGTGTTCGGCTTTTCTTGTTTTGAAGTGCCGAAACAACATTCCCATTTTTGCTTTGCATTTTGCCAGTAGTATTGCTATTTGATCATTGCATAACATTCCTATTCAGCATCATACCAAGGTCTTTAACTGCTTCCTTATTTGTGATTGTCTCGTTGTTAGGTTCCCTATATGCTTATATCATTCCTTCTTTATCACCATAATTTATTGATTCAAATTTATCAGTTAAAGGAAGGGATAGGGGTAGGGGAGGGAAGGGGGAGGGAAAAGAAGGGAAGAGGGAAGGGTATGGGGAAACATAGGGGAAGCGGAAGGGGAAGGTGGAGGGGAGGGGAGGGAAGATGGAGGGGAAGGTGAGGGGAAAATAAAACCCAGAAAGTAGGTTGTCAGCTTGACAAAGAGCTTCAGAATATCCATAAGTTATTAAGATACAGTGTCCGTTGTCTATATAAATATTAAATTGTTATGAACGATGGTAATTTTAGACACCGTAAAAAGAGCTGCAACTGTCTTCAGTTTCCTGTTAATGGACGTGTTTCAGTTCCCTTTGGCGTCTCTGAGGGAAAGTGTAGGCCGAAGTCTGAACGATCTAAAATAGAAATTGTCGATATATGGTGAGTTTCTAGTGGATTAAGTACTTAGATAGGATGATGGTAATACCTCAAGGCACTTAAGAATTTGTATTTTATTGGCAGTGTTTAATTAAATACGTTTGGCTTAAGATGATTACTGAAAAAAAGGTGATAATTTCGTCTCAGGTAATTTTTTATTGAGGGGGTAGATCTGTCGCAGAAACATTTGGTGTACTAATACGCATGTGCAAACGACGATGAATTAGTTCTTGATGTCCAAAGTTATGCCCGTAACTACCAATTTGTTTTTTGGATTAAGTACTTAGATATGATAATGGTAATACCACAAGGTACTTAAGAATTTGTATTTTATTGGCCGGATTTGATTAAGATACGTTTGGCTTGAGACGAAAACTGAAAAAAATGTGGTAATTTCGACGCGAGTAGCTTTTTAATGAGGGTGTAAGCGTGGGTAGAGGTTATATTTTAAATTACATTGCTTTATGAATGAATGAAAGTAGTTCTAATACAGTCAAACACACCTGTTTAAGTTTTTGGATGTACAAAAATGATTATAAGGTTTGCAGTGGGAGGACTTTAATGAAATCATACGTCTGACAGCACCTGGAAAAAAAGATGGAGGGTCAGGTGAAAAATGAGAATTAACTCCGAAACCTGAAGGAAAAGGAAAAGGTGAAGTAAAATCGAAAATTTCATTTGTTTTGTCTGTGTTTGTATATCTGTCACGGGATAGGGGTTTGATTTTGAGTTATAAACCTTTCTGGGGTGACATGAGGTCGTGTGCAAAATTTTGTCTGGGTCTATCAAGCAGTTCCGATTTCTATAGAATCCAAACTAATAAACAAACATTCACTTTTTATATATATAGATATATGTGTGAGTGTGTGTGTAGGTGAATTTTTTCACACATTGGCATTTCTATGTTTACAGATATTAACCCACAAATATTGTTTAATATCCAGTTCATTATGCATCGTTTGTTTTTAAAACAACCAGCGGTTCGAATCCCACTGATGGTGAAGTACTTTTTATAATTCCCCTAGGGTGCAAGTATAGATATAGTTAATTGGTTGTTAAATAATTTTGTTATATATGTATTTATATACACACATGAATATATAATATGTTATACATGCATTTATATATATATATATATATATATATATATATATATATATATATATATATATATATATTTATAAATATTTACGCTGTTCGCCCTCGAACATTTAGGGATAGTAGTATCAGCCTGATCAAGACAGGGAAATTGCTTTGTCCGCATTAGGAGCGTCTTCAGTTCAAACCTTAACATCCGTTGGAGAACGGGATAGGTAAGTTAGGCCTTCCACCCTATAGGAAAATTTCCCATATCAGCCTTAAAAATAGGTGGTCCTAAGGTCCTTTTTTCCTTTTTACCTGTCTCTCGTGGCGAATGTTTTTAACAGAGCATAGACGCCTAAGGCATGACTGTAGGCCTGTTTTGACCCAGCGCCGGTCAGGGAACTACAGAGAGAAACTAGCCGCCGTCTCGAGCTGACGTCTGGAAGGTGGCCCTGTCCCCGCCTTTGTCTATTATTTTATTAGTGAATGGTGGAGTAAGAAACACACACCCGAACTTCAGCACGTCCGTTGTAAATGCGCGCCAACGCTTCGTCATTAAGGTATAGTCCGTGTGCTGTTCGAACTTCGTCCATTCTTTTAACCTCTTTCTGTATTTCCAGCTCTTTCTTTGTTTTCTTCCTTTAGCCACCACTTAGGGTATATGTGTTTACGAAGTCTAGATTAAGCCTAATTATTATATTGTGAGCTTCAACCCCGTTATTCCAGTAAAATACCTAGGATTTAGGGTAAGCAAAATCGGGTTAAATCTCGATGCTTTGTATGCCTCGCGTCCGAATGTTTGGGAGAACCGTTGCGTTTAAAATCAAATTCATCTCAAATATTCTTTGTTAAGGTTAATAACCCTTAACTGGCGACCTTTGGCTAATTAACGACTGTCTTTGAGGTTAACTTTTGGCTTCAAGTGGCAGGTTACGTGTAATCTTGGTTTGCAGGGCCGTGAAAACTACGTAAATTGAATAATACATGATCAACCAAGACCCTCACACGTAACATTGGCGACCTTGCGTAGAATCTAAAGTACATTTTAGAGAAAGAATCTGGAGAAAAGGAAATTAAATTACATTAATTCCAAAAAAGATAAAAGTCAGATATCGAACTCCATTTCATTCTTCCAAACAAGGAACCAGGACTAATCTGCTCAGGGGAAGAAGAGTAACCTAATAGAGGCGAACAGCTTGCTTAGTACAGACCTTCACGCCTGAAAAGGGAGTGAAGGCCCTCTTAAAGGGGGGAGCTTTTATAAATATTTACGCTGTTCGCCCTCGAACATTTAGGGATAGTAGTATCAGCCTGATCAAGACAGGGAAATTGCTTTGTCCGCATTAGGAGCGTCTTCAGTTCAAACCTTAACGTCCGTTGGAGAATGGGATAGGTACGTTAGGCCTTCCACCCTATAGGAAAATTTCCCATATCAGCCTTAAAAATAGGTGGTCCTAAGGTCCTTTTTTCCTTTTTACCTGTCTCTCGTGGCGAATGTTTTTAACAGAGCATAGACGCCTAAGGCATGACTGTAGGCCTGTTTTGACCCAGCGCCGGTCAGGGAACTACAGAGAGAAACTAGCCGCCGTCTCGAGCTGACGTCTGGAAGGTGGCCCTGTCCCCGCCTTTGTCTATTATTTTATTAGTGAATGGTGGAGCAAGAAACACACACCCGAACTTCAGCACGTCCGTTGTAAATGCGCGCCAACGCTTCGTCATTAAGGTATAGTCCGTGTGCTGTTCGAACTTCGTCCATTCTTTTAACCTCTTTCTGTATTTCCAGCTCTTTCTTTGTTTTCTTCCTTTAGCCACCACTTAGGGTATATGTGTTTACAAAGTCTAGATTAAGCCTAATTATTATATTGTGAGCTTCAACCCCGTTATTCCAGTAAAATACCTAGGATTTAGGGTAAGCAAAATCAGGTTAAATCTCGATGCTTTGTATGCCTCGCGTCCGAATGTTTGGGAGAACCGTTGCGTTTAAAATCAAATTCATCTCAAATATTCTTTGTTAAGGTTAATAACCCTTAACTGGCGACCTTTGGCTAATTAACGACTGTCTTTGAGGTTAATTTTTGGCTTCAAGTGGCAGGTTACGTGTAATCTTGGTTTGCAGGGCCGTGAAAACTACGTAAATTGAATAATACATGATCAACCAAGACCCTCACACGTAACAATATATATATATATATATATATATATATATATATATATATATATATATATATATATATATATATATATATATATATATATATGATTATAATAACTTTTGTACGTGATTCTTTTATCACACATTACCACAGGTGAACAATAAGCAACGGGGTGTAGGTCTTGACAGGTTTCGACTTTATTTCCAAGCCATTGACGAAGAACTGATACAGTCACAAATATATATACTACCAAAACAATACTGACGAACATACACAACCGTTTGAGACTACAGATCCACCCACAGGCCGGTGTCAAGGTAGGAGTGGCCTTCAAAACTCATTTGGCTAAAAATCACAATATACTCTTGGGATAATATTGATAAACGTACCGACCATAGAAGACTACAGATTCACACCTGACAGGTGTCACGGAGGCAGGGTTGGAGAACTCATTTGCACTCCTGCCTCCGTACTGTGTTTACAAATGTGATAATCTTATTACCATACATCTCTACTGCCTACCTTAAATTTTTAAACAATTTACAAATTTATTTTGATATTAAAGGATCAAGTTTATACATCCTTTGACTGGTATTCATATTATGCCATGAAGCAAAGGCAAAATGAGTGTACATCACATTCGCATCCAGTTCAAGGGCAGGAATACAACAGCAGACGACACCGTAGCCATTTATTCCAACGTTTCATGATTCGTAATCACATCATCAGGGAGATCTGACAGTATAATACAATATATTAATATAAATTAATTAAAAGAGCGATATACAAGACTTTACTTTTAAAAACTTAAAAAGCAAGTGAAGAAAAGTGAAAAAACAAAACACAAAAAGTTAAAATTGTAAAGAACAGACAACACACTCAAACACAGATGCACTTAGAAGCAAAACAGTGAAAACCAGACAACATACTTAAATACAGAAGCATTTAAAACACTGGAGGCTACCTGCCATTCCAGAGGCTAAAGACACAATAAGAATAAAACATACAAAAATTTTTTTCAGCGAAAGGCATGGAGTTAAGACAAATGCAAGGGCACAGCAGTTGTTTGACAGTTCAGTGAAGGAACTCGTTTAATATTTAGTGTTTCAAGAATAAGTGGTTCTTGTGAATTGTTTGGGTAACCAATAATCTTAAAATCTTCATAGCTGATTTTTGTTTTACATTTAATAGTATGGCTGCGTATATTTAAGCATTCTGGATTAGTTAATAGGCACCCGCTTCTATAACTTACCCCCTGTGGGAATCAGCCCTCAGCCTGAGAAGCCGCCTGGTGGATCCAATATGTTTTCTAAATTACATGTAGGACAATTGTACTCATAGACAACACCAGACGACGTCAAAGGCGGTGGCCGATCCTTAAATCTGACAAGAGAGCCGATACTCTTTGGGTTCTTAGATGTAAGTTTAAGATTGATGGCCCCAATATATTTTTGGACGATTTTCATGAAATCCCTCCAAAATTTGTCATCCTATAAGAAAGGAAAAGTTGCATATAATGGGAGTTTAGGCACATCACAACACTTTGGCCTCTTGGAGAATTTTTTATTTTGAAGTTTTTTGAGAATCCTGTGAAAAACATGAGTAGGGAAACAATTATTGGTGAAGTATTGCTTTAAGAAGACGATTTCTTAGTGAAAGAGGGTCCAATCCGATGTTAGAGATAAAGCACGATGTATTAAGGTGTAACTAGAGTTAATTTTAAAATTGGTAAAACAAAAGCTATAAAAATTGGACCCCAGACCAGTAAAAGTTTTCTTTCTGAATACAGAGGTATTAAACTTTTCGTTATCTTTAGTTACAAGTATATCTAAAAAGGCTAGCTTGGAGTCGTATTCTGTTTCTGTGGTAAAGATGATGTTATGATGATAGGAGTTAGAAAATTCTAAGAAGTGTTCGGCATCGTGGTCTTATTTAAATAAAATAAGTGTCATCAACATATCTGGCATAGAATAGGGGAGGATAGGCCAAGGGGCACTCATCGAGTAAGTGCTCCTCCTGGGAGCACATTAAGATGTTGGCGAACGTAGGTCCAAGAAGAGAACCCATGGCCATTCCCTCTATTTGTCTGAAAAGCATGCCATTAAAAAGAAAGGCCGTGTCCAGCGCGGCCAGTTCTAAAAACATCTTGAAATGGGAGCTACTAAAATTATGATACAATGAATCAGGTGTAGGAAAAAGTTTGTCCAAAATAATATCTATGGTTTCTCAGACCGGTATATTGGTGAATAACGACTCCACATCAAAGCTTGTCATGAAAAGGTGAGCATCTTGTGGAAGAATGCGTTGCTTAAACTGTTCAGAGCTACGGTATACTTGTTATTATATTGTATTTTATTGTCGTAGATTTCCCTGAGGATGTGATTACGAATCATGAAACGTTGGAATAAATGGTTACTGTGTTATCTGCTTCTATATTCCTGCCCTTGATCTGGATGCGAATATATATAATATATATATACATATATAGATATAAATATGTATATATATATAATGTGTATATATATATATATATATATATATATATATATATATATATATATATATATATATATTTACATATATTTATATGTATATATATGTGTATACATATATATTTATATATTATATATATATATATATATATATATATATATATATATATATATATATATATATATATATATATATATATATATATATATATATATATATATATATATATATATATACATACATACATACATACATATATATACTGTATATATATATATATATATATATATATATATATATATATATATATATATATATGTCATAACCCCTAAAAGATAGAGATTTCTGGGAACACCTAGGCAGCAGGCACTCCCACTCTCATAATTTAAATAAAGCGCCAAGGCCTCTTTCCAGGGGAGTACACACGGATGGACCGTAAATTGCTTTGGGGAATTCTTTTATCTGTTGTGGGACACCTTTGATCTGTTTTGTGATACTCTTTACATGTTTGGGGATTTCACCTACTTGCTCATAAGAAGGAAATATTTCCTTATGTTTTCTTTGCTCTGGGACGTGTTATTTTCCTATTTCTATGCTCTTTACAGGCATCATTCAAAATATGGAACGGTGTTAAGGTCGACTACATTTCGTGATAGTGAAGGTTAAGGTCGTTGCTGGTTTATTTCTTCTCTTTCCATTTTTGTCTGACCTTTTAGTTTTCTGTAAAAGTAACCTGTTGAGATGGCTATTTGTCAGTTCGTCCGCACGTTTTCTGCCCGCCCTCAGATCTTAAAAACTGCTGAGGATAGAGGGTTGCAAATTGCTATGTTGATCATCCACCCTCCAATCATCAAACATATCAAATTGCAGCCCCCAAGCCTCAGAAGTTTTTATTTTGTTTAAGGTTAAAGTTAGCCATGATCGTGCGTCTAGCACCGCTATAGGTGCCAACAACATACAACATTATATGCTGTACAGAAAACTCGATTGCGCCGAAGAAACTTCGGCTCATTTTCTACTTTTGTTTTTCAGCGCCGAAGCCATAGTCCGAAATGTGCGGCGTCTTTGTAATTGTTTGTATTCCTGAGTATACACATTACGCAAGTTCGCGTTTGTGTTGTCGTTACTTCCTCGTCTTTTTTCACATGAAATATTTGTTGACATGGCACATGAGAGGTTGCTTGGTGACAGTCAGATTTTGAATGTCAGACTAGAATACAGTTAAATGGTAATATATAGGCATTTGTACGTAAACGGGGGGACTTACACAAACTCACTTATGCAAATATGAGGAGCGATACTGCATGTCAAACGGCTTCAGTGAATTAGTTGTAAAACCCTGTGTTGATGTCGGTGGAATGTAAACTTAAGTTGTAATGGGATACTACGTTATATGTAACATAAATTTAAGGCTTGAGGCAAATGACTGAAGTCTTTTGCCGGTGCATGGCACATCTGCACTATACTCACGTTCGAGCTGAAATTTATATAAATGCGTTACTGCTGAAATGGTTAAAGTGTTCACGTCTCCAAACTAATGCTGAAGACGTATTTCGCGAGATGCCTGAATCCGTCTTTGAATACTTGTTTTATTTTTGGCCTGATTGTCTTTTATATGTGTAGATTGCATTAGCAAATATATTTTTTTTCTTTTTAATAAATTGTGGGAAGAAGAAAAATATATCGTTTTAATATTCCCATTCTCTCTCTCTCTCTCTCTCTCTCTCTCTCTCTCTCTCTCTCTCTCTCTCTCTCTCTCTCTCTCTCTGCATACAAACAATTTTCTTTGCTGTAGATCTTTTAAGATGGGAGTTTTTACGCACTGCATCTGTCCAGACACGCCCTGATCCTCTTGTAAATACTCCGAGGAGCATTCTTTTTTCCCGTGGCATGTCGCGGATTTCGTCGTTTGAGGGATTTACATTTCTCTTAACTTTCTTTGAAGTAGATAATGACAGACAGTTACAATATCCGTGAGTGATTTTCGTATTTTATAACGAAGGTATCGTTTACACAGTACCTTGTTCTACCTCTTAGTTCCCCTTTTTATTAAAGGCGAGACTGCTGCAATGTTCCTGCGGGGAGAGTCATGTTATGATTTTTCCGTCAGTGAGGTTATTGGTTTTCTGTGCTTGTTTACATTTGCCCTAACATCTCACAGTTATATTACTTACCCTCCCATCCTTCTCCTGTGTTTGTATCTGCTCTTGCTGTTCTAATGATGTATTTAGAATGCATTGTGAATAAGACATATACAAGATATCTTATCATTCATAGGTATCAATCTTCACTATTTTTCTCCCTAAGTTATTTACCCTTTCACCGTATTTACTTATCTCCGCGGATCTACTTAAAAGTTTTCGTAAAGCTGGTTGAGGTGGGGGGATGGGTTCATGATGTAAGTTTTAGCCTTAACTTTTGATATTTCGTGAATTTTATTTCTAGATGGAGGGCAATTCAATAACAGTTGGGTATTTTTTCAAAAACAATTCATATATATCTATATAAATATATAATATATATATATATATATATATATATATATATATATATATATATATATATATATATATATATATATATATATATATATATTTATTTATTTTTAGATGGAGGGTAATTCAATAACAGTTGGGTATTTTTTCAAAAAATTCATATATATATATATATATATATATATATATATATATATATATATATATATATATATATATATATATATATATATATATATCTTGAACGGGTACTTGAGGTCTAATGAAGAGCATATTCACCCCACAGGCGAGAAGGTCTGGAATTATTAAATAATGCTTGAGGAACAAGGTAATTTGTCAGTGTTTGTGTATGTGTATTTTGATTAACCATTTCTTTTAGCGTTTCTGGATATGGAGAGCGATGAATATTTATTATCACTTACTTTTATATTGAATAAATGAAATTTACTAGTCAAATTTTCGGAATTTTCATGCACTAAACATTCTTTGGTAAGCGAAAAACGCATATTTATACAAGAATCCCAAGTTTAGCTTAATGCATTTACCTATGTTTCTATTATACCTCATTGTCGCTGTGAAGCGCCGAATGAAATTAACTTGGCGAGTAATGGCTGAAAATATGTCATCCCAAATGTAATTCCAACTGGCAGCGACATTGAGAAAATGACGCTATAAATTCAAGTGGAATGGAATTGCGATGCTGGTGCTGAAGAATAAAAAAGTTAAAATTATCATGATTAAGGCTCTCTCTCTCTCTCTCTCTCTCTCTCTCTCTCTCTCTCTCTCTCTCTCTCTCTCTCTCTCTCTCTCTCTCTCTCATAAATTACTGAATTGATATTAAACGATCTCTGCGACTAGTTAGTGAAAGTTCATGAAGTTTCTTTTTGTAGGTGTTATTTACGTGAGTTCTGCTTGGAGACAAGTAGTTTTGGGAGGTCCAAGCACAATTTCCTCGAGGCAGTTACGTCCTACTCGCGATTGTTTGTATAGGAAATTTCTTAGATTAGTCCTTAAATCTACCATTAGTTGTCGCATTGGGCTCAAGCAACACCGCGTATATACAGTTTTGTTAAATTATTGAAGTTTTGTATTGTGCCCTTGAGAGTACAATCTAACCTTTGACCTTGGGAAACTGAGCATCTTGCAGCAGCCTTTCCGGGAAATTGAGCATCTTGCAGCAGCCTTTCTGGGAAACTGAACATCTTTCAGCAGCCTTTCCGGGAAATTGAGCAGCTTGCAGCAGCCTTTCCGGGAAGTGAGCATTTTTCAGCAGCCTTTCTGGGAAATTGAGCATCTTGCAGCAGCCTTTCCGGGAAATTGAGCATCTTGCAGCAGCCTTTCCGGGAAATTGAGCATCTTGCAGCAGCCTTTCCGGGAAATTGAGCATCTTGCAGCAGCCTTTCCGGGAAATTGAGCATCTTGCAGCAGCCTTTCCGCGAAATTGAGCATCTTGCAGCAGCCTCTCCGGGAAATTGAGCATCTTGCAGCAGCCTGTCTGGGAAATTGAGCATCTTGCAGCAGCCTTTCTCGGAAATTGAGCATCTTTCAGCAGTCTTTCTGGGAAATTGAGCATCTTGCAGCAGCCTTCCTGGGAAATTGAGCATCTTGCAGCAGCCTTTCCGGGAAATTGAGCATCTTTCAGCATCCTTTCCGGGAAATTGAGCATCTTGCAGCAGCCTTTCAGGGAAACTGAGCATCTTGCAGCAGGTTTTCTGGGAAACTGAGCGTCTTTCCGCAGCCTTTCCGGGAAATTGAGCATCTTTCAGCAGCCTTTCTGGGAAACTGAGCATCTTGCAGCAGCCTTTCCGGGAAATTGAGCATCTTGCAGCAGCCTTTCTGGGAAACTGATCATCTTGCAGCAGCCTTTCTGGGAAATTGAGCATCTTTCAGCAGCCTTTCTGGGAAATTGAGCATCTTGCAGCAGCCTTTCTGGGAAATTGAGCATCTTGCAGCAGCCTTTCTGGGAAACTGAACATCTTTCAGCAGCCTTTCCGGGAAATTGAGCAGCTTGCAGCAGCCTTTCTGGGAAACTGATCATCTTGCAGCAGCCTTTCAGGGAAATTGAGCATCTTTCAGCAGCCTTTCTGGGAAATTGAGCATCTTGCAGCAGCCTTTCTGGGAAATTGAGCATCTTGCAGCAGCCTTTCTGGGAAACTGAACATCTTTCAGCAGCCTTTCCGGGAAATTGAGCAGCTTGCAGCAGCCTTTCCGGGAAGTAAGCATTTTTCAGCAGCCTTTCCGGGAAATTGAGCATCTTCCAGCAGCCTTTCCGGGAAATTGAGCATCTTGCAGCAGCCTTTCCGCGAAATTGAGCATCTTGCAGCAGCCTCTCCGGGAAATTGAGCATCTTGCAGCAGCCTGTCTGGGAAATTGAGCATCTTGCAGCAGCCTTTCTGGGAAATTGAGCATCTTTCAGCAGTCTTTCTGGGAAATTGAGCATCTTGCAGCAGCCTTTCTGGGAAATTGAGCATCTTGCAGCAGCCTTTCCGGGAAATTGAGCATCTTTCAGCATCCTTTCCGGGAAATTGAGCATCTTGCAGCAGCCTTTCAGGGAAACTGAGCATCTTGCAGCAGGCTTTCTGGGAAACTGAGCGTCTTTCCGCAGCCTTTCCGGGAAATTGAGCATCTTTCAGCAGCCTTTCTGGGAAACTGAGCATCTTGCAGCAGCCTTTCCGGGAAATTGAGCATCTTGCAGCAGCCTTTCTGGGAAACTGATCATCTTGCAGCAGCCTTTCAGGGAAATTGAGGATCTTTCAGCAGCCTTTCTGGGAAATTGAGCATCTTGCAGCAGCCTTTCTGGGAAATTGAGCATCTTGCAGCAGCCTCTTCGGGAAATTGAGCATCTTTCAGCAGCCTTTCCGGGAAATTGAGCATCTTGCAGCAGCCTTTCCGGGAAATTGAGCATCTTGCAGCAGCCTTTCCGGGAAATTGAGCATCTTGCAGCAGCAGCCTTTCCGGGAAATTGAGCATCTTTCAGCAGCCTTTCTGGGAAACTGAGCAACTTGCAGCAGCCTTTCCGGGAAATTGAGCAACTTGCAGCAGCCTTTCTGGGAAATTGAGCATCTTGCAGCAGCCTTTCCGGGAAATTGAGCATCTTGCAGCAGCCTTTCCGGAAAATTGAGCATCTTTCAGCAGCCTTTCTGGGAAACTGAGCATCTTGCAGCAGCCTTTCCCGGAAATTGAGCATCTTTCAGCTGCCTTTCTGGGAAATTGAACATCTTGCAGCAGCCTTTCTGGGAAACTGAGCATCTTGCAGCAGCCTTTCCGGGAAATTGAGCATCTTACAGCAACCTCTCCGGGAAATTGAGCATCTTTCAGCAACCTCTCCGGGAAATTGAGCATCTTGCAGCAGCCTTTCTTGGAAATTGAGCATCTTGCAGCAGCCTCTCCGGGAAATTGAACATCTTTCAGCAGCCTTTCTGGGAAACTGACCATCTTTCAGCAGCCTTTCTGGGAAATTGAGCATCTTTCAGCAGCCTTTCTGGGAAATTGAGCATCTTGCAGCAGCCTTTCTGGGAAATTGAGCATCTTGCAGCAGCCTTTCTGGGAAATTGAGCATCTTGCAGCAGCCTTTCTGGGAAACTGAGCATCTTTCAGCAGCCTTTCCGGGAAATTGAGCATCTTTCAGCAGCCTTTCTGGGAAACTGAGCATCTTGCAGCAGCCTTTCCGGGAAATTGAGCATCTTTCAGCAGCCTTTCTGGGAAACTGATCATCTTGCAGCAGCCTTTCCGGGAAATTGAGCATCTTTCAGCAGCCTCTCTGGGAAACTGAGCATCTTGCAGCAGCCTTTCTGGGAAACTGAGCATCTTGCAGCAGCCTTTCTGGGAAATTGAGCCTCTTTCAGCAGCCTTTCTGGGAAACTGAGCATCTTGCAGCAGCCTTTCCGGGAAATTGAGCATCTTGCAGCAGCCTTTCTGGGAAACTGAGCATCTTTCAGCAGCCTTTCCGGGAAATTGAGCATCTTGCAGCAGCCTTTCTGGGAAATTGAGCATCTTTCAGCAGCCTTTCTGGGAAACTGAGCATCTTTCAGCAGCCTTTCTGGGAAGTTGAGCATCTTTCAGCAGCCTTTCTGGGTAATTTAGCATCTTGCAGCAGCCTTTCTGGGAAACTGAGCATCTTGCAGCAGCCTTTCTGGGAAATTGAGCATCTTTCAGCAGCCTTTCTGGGAAACTGAGCATCTTGCAGCAGCCTTTCTGGGAAATTGAGCCTCTTTCAGCAGCCTTTCTGGGAAACTGAGCATCTTGCAGCAGCCTTTCCGGGAAATTGAGCATCTTGCAGCAGCCTTTCTGGGAAACTGAGCATCTTTCAGCAGCCTTTCCGGGAAATTGAGCATCTTGCAGCAGCCTTTCTGGGAAATTGAGCATCTTTCAGCAGCCTTTCTGGGAAACTGAGCATCTTTCAGCAGCCTTTCTGGGAAGTTGAGCATCTTTCAGCAGCCTTTCTGGGTAATTTAGCATCTTGCAGCAGCCTTTCTGGGAAACTGAGCATCTTGCAGCAGCCTTTCTGGGAAATTGAGCATCTTTCAGCAGCCTTTCTGGGAAATTGAGCATCTTGCAGCAGCCTTTCTGGGAAATTGAGCATCTTGCAACAGCCTTTCTGGGAAATTGAGCATCTTTCAGCAGCCTTTCTGGGAAATTGAGCATCTTGCAGCAGCCTTTCTGGGAAATTGAGCATCTTTCAGCAGCCTTTCTGGGAAACTGAGCATCTTGCAGCAGCCTTTCTGGGAAATTGAGCATCTTTCAGCAGCCTTTCCGGAAAATTGAGCATCTTGGAGCAGCCTATCCAAAATCAGTCTTTCCTGCCCTGTATGCAGTTGGAAATTTAGCTATCATGCTCATTTCGTTACACTGAACGAAAGACTGCTTCAGATACATTTCGCTGACCATTTGCATTGTGGTTGAGGCAGTAGACGATATTGCTGGTACAGAGTTTTTAGTACCGATGGTACTGAACTTTTTTGCCTTTAATGGCTGTTTCTTGTATTAATGTGAATGCGTGAGATCAAAGGAAATGAAGAAGCAGACAGAGCAGCTAAAGCAGCAACTCACATGACAAGATCAAATGTGAATATCCCTGTTACTGATTATGCAACTCACATAAAAATGGGTATCATAAATAAATGGCAATATATATGGGATGAAGAACCTGAAAGTAATAAAATGAAAGAAATAAAACCTAATGTTAAAAAATGGTGTTCATCATATCAGAGAGAGAGACACGCACAAGTAATTTTAACACGCCTCAGAATAGGCCATACTCGTCTGACACATGGGCACTTAATGAGCAGCCCACATGGCCTGGTTCCCGAGTGCTCAGAATGCAGAGTAATAATAACGGTCAGACATGTGTTATGTGAG
Source organism: Macrobrachium rosenbergii (assembly GCA_039081455.1). NCBI lineage: Eukaryota > Metazoa > Arthropoda > Malacostraca > Decapoda > Palaemonidae > Macrobrachium > Macrobrachium rosenbergii. Next base: position 55,432,772 of record JANJGK010000001.1, read on the forward strand.
TGTCCAAAGAATGACCGACAACGAATGTCTACTTTCGGAAATAGATCAGTGAAAGAAATTTTGTCAGAATCTTTCACATTTTCAATCATTCCAATTTTGATGTTCTTGAAGAACTGTAATTTAATTAATAAAATATAAAAATAAGTAAATAATAAAAGTATGAAAACCCTTTTAACATTTGAATTTTACAAGAAAAGAGAAAATTTTTTAAAATTTTGTTTAATTTATATTCTGAATTTTAATATACCGTTTTAGTATGTATGTAAGGAAGTCTGAGTAAATGTCTTTATTGTATGAGAGGATGTGCTTATGTGCAGTTTTTGATTTCATTTTAATTCATTCATCTTTGTATCGGATGATCTATTGGGTCCTAGCGCTTGACTTCAGGCCTTGACCTCGTATTTTAATAAAATCCTTCGGGCCAGCCCTATGAGAGCTGAAAGTCAGCTCAGTGGTCTGGTTAAACTACTTTAATAATAATAATAATAATAATAATAATAATAATAATAATAATAATAATAATAATAATAATAATAATAATAATAATAATAATAATAATGCGTGAGAGCGTTTGTTTTCCTACGAAAAACAATTAATCCCCTGTCTGATTGTATATATATATATTTTCTTTAGTAGATTGAAATTGTTTCTTTGAGATTGGGGTTATAATGAGCAAATGTCTTCATATTAAATATTCATAAATATGCTAATTCATATTTCGTGTTTATGCGCCGAAGCTGAAGCCAAGCGGCTGTGGCTATAGTTTATTTTCTATTTTAGTCAGATTGTCCCATAGTTATTGAATTTTGTGTTTCGTCGATGATTTTCATTCTTCTATTCTTCACATCAGTGAAATTTAGGTCTTTGAAACTTTCTGTCTCCATACCGTTGTCCTTCCTGTTTCACTTTTCCGATTTTTTTTCCTTTTAAGGTCAACTCTTCACTCATATGTACTGTACATAATTTTACATCAGGGATTTACCTAAATTAATATAAATTAATTTACCCAAGTTTGGCTAAATTAATGTCGCTAACTCAAGGGACAATAAAGGAGTTGCATATTCAAAGGAGAAGTAATCTTTCTTGCTCCGTTCACTTGATGAAAAAACTTCATGCTGTCATTTAGTTTCAGTTAAGTTTCTCTTCTAGCATGAAAATTTCCATTTTCTCACCTTGTTGGCGAATCTACTGACAATACCGTGGTCAGTCTATTGGAACCCCGTGAAATATTTATTTAATAAATGTTATTTTTCCTGTCTCCCTTGAGATTACTGTGTATCAGAGAACATTCAGCCTCTTGAGGATTGAATCAACGCTCCTTCAGGGTCTTGTGGCTCAGAACTTTTCCTCTCACGTTTCTGTTAAGTTTCCTTGAGTCAAGGATTATTCATAAGGTATGTCAGGACGATGAGAAAAATATATCGTGTATGTAAACAGGAAGAGATGTTGGCGGTTGTTGATAAATCTTCTTTTGTTGTGTATAGATGACAATAGCCCATCAATCTTTCAGACTTAATAATGAGTGAATGCAACAATTCTGAATACTGAGTATCATATGTATAAGACCAGGATTATCCGGATACACTGATAGGTGCAGTAACAAACCAATATTCCGAAACAGTTTGAGAATAATTATTAAAACTAAAATAAAGATGTGTTTCACTAAACAAATACGTTTTGAAATCGCTGGACGAATGGATATGTTTAAAAACGTTCTGTTATGGAACAAAAAACGGGAATTGCAAGTACAAATACCTCGGACAGTAACCTGTCATATCCACTAATTTGTACATTTCACTGACTCCTCTTGAATGGAGAATGATGAATGAAGCCCTTCCGTGTCATTCTGTGAGTGACACTGTATCCGGAAGTGTCTGAGCACAGGTTTTGCAGCTTTTTCAGTAGCCATTGCTCTGTCTGCGGGTCCATAATCCCACCCTCTGCACTGGGGATGTGTATTGTAGTGTAGTCATTAGTTGGCATCATAGAGCAGTCTCTCTCTCTCTCTCTCTCTCTCTCTCTCTCTCTCTCTCTCTCTCTCTCTCTCTCTCTCTCTCTCTCTCTCTCTCTCTCTCTCTCTTCGCCAACATATTTCAAATTTGGAGACATTTATATCACCAGCATTAGGCTACATTAATTGGCTAACAGCTTTTTCATATCAGTTAGATACAAATATCCATTGTTATCCAGGCTTCTAGAATTTTTCATGTCTTGGTTTAATTTTGAATGATTTCATTGCTCTATTACATACTTCATTATCTTTAACTAGATTATGTCCTTACATTATTACAATGATCGCTTTCTCGAAATCGCTACTTTTGATTTCAAGGAGAGGTCTCCCTAATTATATGTTTTATTGTATAATCATGAATAAAGTTAATCGTCCTTAAAACAAGGAACGTTTAATTTCCATATTCGAAAATGCTTATGTTTGCCCACCGAGTAAGAAATGTCGTTGACGTACTAGTGGCAATTTGGGCTATTTATAGAAACTGAAAAATAAAGGAGATAATGGATCTTTGAAACGCATTCTTTTTACATCGAGAAAGTGGCTCATAATTTCAAGAGCTTGAACGACTGCATAACTGCCTTATTTTTTTTTTTTTTTTAGTATTTATTCATTTGTTTCGTAATCTCATACTGTCCAGGTGAAACACTTTATGAATATTGGAATTGCTCCCCAGTTTCACGTTGATGGATTGTTTCATCACCGATTTAATCTTCAGGGTTATAGTTTTGCCTGCTTATCCAAAAGATGCCAACATTGTATGTAATCTATTCCTAGTAATAGTAAATTAATTCGGCCGTAATATTATTTTGATCTTCGTAAAACTCGGTACTAAATGGCTTCTGCACGTGTTATCGCTTCCTATAATATGATGACAGTGATCCCTGGAAATGTATCTTTTATTAGGTCCTGTTTCCTGTTTAGCGTGGCATCACTTGAATAAATTAGCGTTTGTCTCTTTCCCTTCTCATCTGCTGGTTTGATCCACTAAATTTTTCCAGAGCTGTAGTAAACATTGAACGATTGATTGCATTATTTCAAGGGTTCTTGAATGTTTTCCCGTGCTGCAACGTTTGAAGTTTCAGAATGACCGTGTTTGTAATTAACTAGTTTCATTGGAGAATGATTATATATTGTTTTTTTGTTTTAAGTTGTGAATTTTGTTATTTGGCTTACACTTGGGGCTCTTTTCTCTTTACTTACTACATAATCGTCTTGATTTGTCGCTGTGTATGTGGATTCCGACAGCAAATATTCTGTATGGCATTTCATGGTAGGCTACCAAGTGACAAGGCACGCTATGTTGTACGTCTTCATGAATCTACTCCTGTTTTCGATTTTACGTCACTCCGTCATTTTCGTTCTGAAACGATATTCAACAATTTCAGTTTTTCTCCTTCTTTCATCTCACTTCCATTTTTATAGCAGATTCCTGTCTACATTTTACCTATAATTTTGTGTACTTACGTAATTGTAATAGCCACAATTAGTCCATCAGCCAGGGTCCGATTTTTGGCTCATCGTTATCAAACTGGGGGAGAATGCTCGTAGTGTTTTTGGATAGGTATATATGTCTAGTTTTAGAAAACATGTAATAGCTTTGTGGCATTTGTAGCTTTATATGTGTTATCTCCCATTTATTGTAAACATTCAGGTGAATTTTGAAGGTCTCTGGGAAAACACTTTTTTGACTATGGAGAGGAAAATTTTTAATGCAGATTTCTGAAATTTTACCAGACTATACATACATATAAGGTCAATCACCACTGTAAATATTATTAACTTACGTATAATATAAGGTCAGATTTTGATGCATCAAAGTAGAGAAAATGGAGAATTTTTTAGTGTCAAGTTAATTATGTTTTGCTCCATGACCATGCAATTCAACAATTCAGAGATTCAATGGTTTAGGGTACTACCCACAAGTCTGGGGAAAACATTGATATATAATAACTTGCTGTGGGTTCCATGTTTCTGTGTATAACCAAGCTAAAACACAAATAAGCAAATCCATCCTAGACGAGCGATCCCACCCGACACCAATGAAATTCTCTTATTACTTTCACCTAACATTTTTTTTTTTATCTGGAAGAAAAGTATCTAGGCTACCTGAAGTATGGTATATATATACAGTATATATATATATATATATATATATATATATATATATATATATATATATATATATATATATATATATATATACTCTGTATATGTATATATATATATATATATATATATATATATATATATATATATATATATAAATTTCTGACTCACGTCGGGATCGAACCCAGGTCTCTCAGGTGGAAAGCAAGGGCGTTATCCACTCGGCTTTCCACCTGAGAGACCTGGGTTCGATCCCGACGTGAGTCAGAAATTTATTTCTGTTCCACGCCCTTGCTTTCCACCTGAGAGACCTGGGTTCGATCCCGACGTGAGTCAGAAATTTATATATATATATATATATATATATATATATATATATATATATATATATATATATATATATAATTTTCTTTTTCAAGTACAGTGGTACTTGTGGATATGTAAGAGGCCGGGAATGTCCATCAACATGGAGACACCACAGAAACCAGCTAAGAAACTGTGCATCATACACCAGGCAGTGTCCGACGGAGATGAACATTTAATTAGTCCTCAAAGCCATGATTCCTGGTTAACCGTACTTGAAGCTGCCAAAGTCAGGAATCATATCCCCATTCTAGACATTGCAAAAACTCAAGACAAAGAAGTTCCAATTGTGTTCTATCATCGAAAATGTAGAAGCATTTTCACCCTGAAAAGAGACTTAGAGACTGAAAAGGAAAGCAGGTGAATGTAGTAGTGAAGCATCTAGTAGTAGGGAGGGTCCTCAAAAAATGTCTTCCAGAAAATCAGTATCTGAATCATGAGTTTATGCTCCGATCTGTATATTCTGTAGTAAGTTCAAATACAAAAAACATTCCCATACATGTGAAACACTTACACTAGAGTCACAACTGAGAGTAGATCAAACACTAAGAGAGAGTGCCATTAGAATCCTTTTTATTTTTTACCACTTTCAGGCATCAGTTTCCATTCCATCATTGGGTGATATGTATTTGATTTTTCGATATTTTTACTGTTTGTTTGTATATGCTGTAGTGCAATTAGATTGCGGCTGAGCTCTCGTGACTTCGCTTGAAGGGTTCATTTACATAATTTACAGGCTGTGAGCCTTAGTTCTTTCATTCTTACTATCTTTTGCATATAATTTGACCCATGTTTTTTGTGCTTGTGTAAAACGGACGGTACCCGAATATTCATCAAACTATTTCAGTTTTGATATTTAGAACTTCCGCAGATTTTCTGTGAGAAATCTTTGTTTTCAGTTAGGCTTTTATTTTAAAAGAAAAGGACAAAATTTTCACATAAAACGTACGAAAAATCACTCTCTCGCGTGCATTTTGCCTTCTCTAGAAGCGATAATTACCAAATTCTTGCAACACGGTCGTCTTATCCCAGACCCCACGTAACCTGTTTACTAAGGTCGAGTTTATTCTCCCCCAAATCTAGCATCAGCATTCATCCATTCGGATGAATAGTCCAATACCGACACGGTGAGTTTGGTTTATCTCGGGTAGCGTTCGCCAAACCATCCGTAATTCTATTTCTGTTCCGCCTGCCTCTCTCTCTCTCTCTCTCTCTCTCTCTCTCTCTCTCTCTCTCTCTCTCTCTCTCTCTCTCTCTCTCTCTCTCTCTCAGCCACTCCTGAGGCCTTGAATTGACAGCTTGTATCAAGGGCGATGGGTGACTTTGTTGCCTTCCACTTTTTTCTTTTCCTTTTTCTTAAGACCCACTTATTCCGATGTTACTTATTATTATAAGAATGCGCCGAAGTTTCTTCGGCGCAATCGAGTTTTCTGTACTGCGTATAATGCTGTATGAAACTCTCAGCCACGGCCATGAAAATCTGTGGTAGTGGCTTGTTGTTGGCACCTATAGCTGTGCGAGACGCACGATCATGGCTAACTTTAACCTTAAAATAAAACTCCTGAGGCTAGAGGACTGCAATTTGTATGTTTGGTGATTGGAGGGTGGATGATCATCATACCAATTTGCAGCCCTCGAGCCTTAGTAATTTTTCAGATCTGAGGGGGGACAGAAAAAGTGCAGACGAGCAGACACATAGCCATTTTAATGGTTTTCTTTTACAGAAGACTAAAAAGTTGGATTCGTCAGCAGTCATTTTAATCTAGTTTGGAAACGTGCACATAATGTTTATTAACACCTAAAAGAATATTGATCTACGAAGATAAATTTTATCAGTAGGGGAGCGAATAGTTTGAATGCCCGAGGGAGAAAATTGAACCTAGATCGAAATCTTGAGAGAAATTTTGAATCTAGAAATAATTGCTCTCTATGCATTAATGAATGTTTAGTGTAGAAAGCATTGGTTACCTTTAAAACTGTGGTGGTAATGAAAGTGAAGTGGATGCGCATTCTTGCATGAGAGAGAGAGAGAGAGAGAGAGAGGTACGACTTTTCGTAGCGGTCTCATGTATTTGGCAGTAATTAATTCATGCTTTCCTTTGCTTTCCGGAATACTTAGTGTATTCTTTAAACACAGCTGGTTAAAAGCCATTTTATGTATTGCTCATCCTGAATAAGCCTGTCATGTCGGTTATAGTCAAGACTGTAATTAAAAAGAGAAAAGCAGTCGCTTATATTTAGCTTAAACGGACGAGTGGCTGACAAAGTAGACTCTCTCTCTCTCTCTCTCTCTCTCTCTCTCTCTCTCTCTCTCTCTCTCTCTCTCTCTCTCTCTCTCTCTCTCTCAAGCTGCATTTCTGAGTGTAGAGTGTAGACGAAGGACAAGAAACTGCCAGTCGCCACTAAACAACCCCATAGTTCTTATGTCTCCTATTTTCCTAATGTTGAGAATGACCATACTGTACAGTACATTCATGTAGTGCGGTTTACGCCTTAATAAACCTTTTTACGAAAGTTGATTCTTTGCTTTAAAAACCATTCATTCAGTGCTGTTATTACAATTTTCTTCAAATTGTCCTTTTTTTCGGTAACAAGACGTCTCTTTTAGTTTTCTCAGAATATTATTAGTGTCTTTGTCTCACGCATGCATATTTTCCCTTCTCAGTAAGCGTGCTTCCTTTCCGTATCAAAAACATCCTCTGTTGCATAGTGGTGCATGTCTTGCAATGCGGTAGTTGTTATTCCCCTCCTTGCCTCGGAATTGCCTTGGGCCTTGGGATCGTTGAGCTAGTTATATCTTACTTGGCAACATTTTTCTTTGCTGCCTCTTCGAAGGTTTTTCTTTCCAAATTTAATTTTGATGAGAATTTTATAAAGGCGTTTCTTTACATAATTTTTCAGTATTTAAATGTGTGTTTTTAGTAACCATTAGATAAGTAAATTATTTACGAATCATTTTAAATAATTTCGGGGAATATTATGTTATAGCCGAAGTTTATTGGGGTCGCGTTTACGAAACGAAGCTTTTTTCCATGATTTGATTTTTATGAAATTTAGATTGTCGAGCCAAGTACTGGGATACATTCGGCCCTATAGTACAGTGAAGAAGAGGAAGCAGGAGTGGCTGGGGAGCAAGAAAGAAATCCAGAAAACCAAAGAGATGGTGTGCTAGGACTTGAAGCTGGGGGTGGGAGAAAACTCCACATTTGCACTAAGAACGAAAGGAAGCTGTTTTAATGACAAGATCGTTAACTTTTTGTAGAGGCTAAGTCCCAGCTTTACTTCTGCGAGCTCACCGGAGATGAACAATGAGTAGGTATGCCCTCGTAGACTGTTTGTTATCACTCCAAGAGACGGTAGGCTGAGAAGTGTGGCGGTAGGGTATTATGAAATAAATTAGGCTTCTCGTTATTCTGTCTATGGACGTGAAATTCATTTTATCTATTATAATGGAATGCCATATTTTGAAAATATTTCTCTATTTAATTTGTCATGAAAGTTTTTATTCGTACAACAGCGAATGTAATTATGAGAAACCTGTTGGCTGCAGTATATTTCATTGTTATGAAATCTTAGCAAACATTATGTATTACTTGCAATTCCCGGAAAGAGACATTTCATTACTGTCCCTAGTTTTCTTATTTGAAACCTAAATTTGGTTTTCTTATCATAATCCTTAAGTAACCCTTTTGTGAACTAATTTAACTGTAAACTTGTACAACAACATTTACCGACTGTTGTAATAATTTTGTTCCTGTGCATTGTTATTTTCTTTTCTAGATTTTGCTGTGTAAACCGAGAAAAGACTGCTGTTGTACTTTCAGCATATTCTGAGACAGATGTAGGGTGTCTAGTGCTATTGAAAATGTACTAATATTCGATGGTATTTTTCTTTTGTTTGTTTGTGTAAGAGAGAGAGAGAGAGAGAGAGAGAGAGAGAGAGAGAGAGAGAGGGGTTGGGCGCCGGGGCGGGCATGATGGGTTACACGACAGGTTCGGAAGGTTTTCGTGCGAATAGTGAGCAATAGGTACTTATGTATGTCCTATAATCTTCGTTAGTTGTGTAACTTGCGGAGGTTAAGCGGCAGTTATTGACTCTATCTATAATGGGTACTTTTATTATTCTTGTAATTTTCTTTGATTGTTGTTTCGCTTTATTGATTGTTTTACTGTGTAAGCTGTGTACTGGTCTGCACTCATTATTATTATCGCTGTGGTTATTATTATTACTCGTTCTTAAAGAAATTGCTTGCATGGGCTAACGGACGCTGAAATCACGTTTCACAGATCAAAGTCAGAATATTTTATTGAAGAAATATGAAATATGTAAAGTCTCCCTTCCTTGCGCACGCACAATTACAGAACTGCATGGTGACAGAAAGCTCTTGGAATAAATTGTAATTTTATGGTATTTGTAGGATTAACTCAAAATTCTGTGTCTTTTACGTGCCACCGTGAACTGAAATGTGAACAAAAAACGGGTTCACTGTAAAGCATAGATTCTGTATTGCGAATTTATTTCATTATTTCCATAAATGCCGCTGTGTTTGCGTGTGTGTGTGTGTGTGTGTGTACAGTAGGTTTAGAACAGATTAACTACGGCTCCCGACATGTTAACAGGGTGCTGGTAAGAGCAACAGCCAATACTCAAAAGGCCAACCTAGTCTGGCATTGAATGTGTATATATATAGTCACGTAAATGACCTTAGTTCTCTGCCTGTCTGTACTATCATTTAATCTTCAGAGGGATATTCAGTTTAGGAGTGTGAATTTTTGTTTACTTTATAATTCGGTTTCATGAAACCTCCAAACAATATTGAGGAGTTGTGAGAACAGTCTTTTCGGTCGTGATTTTTTCAGTCCCTCATATAGTTTCCAGTTTTATTTATTTTGAGATAGGTGAGTGAGAGCTCGTTGTAGGTTCTTTTGCCGTGAGCTCTTAGTGCCTAACAAACTGCTTTGGTAAATCAAATGTACCAGTGTGTGAATTTCCTGCAAAAGAAAAAAAGAGAGTATACATTTCCTGTGCTATCGGGAGAACGGTGTGTACATTATTAATAGGTTTAAAGTTACTTGTCGTTCAGTTAAGTGAGCAGTAAAGTTGATGGGTCCCAGCGCGATTCACTCCTATTCCAGATAGTGGTAATATTTGCTGAATAAATGTACTCCTAGAGGAACGGAAACTTGTACGTCTGCTTTGTTGGTGGACATATCGCCTCAGAACAAAGTTTCTCTGCCTAGAGGCGAATCCTGGGAAACTTCTTTGGATATCTCACGCTCTAACATCTCCCAGAATCCTGAAAAAAAATTCATCAAACACTATTTTCCTTTCTACTTCCTGGACAAGACATTCCAGGCACCTCCCTTGGAAGCATGCTTCACAGCCCCGCTCGTTACCAAAAGTTTGGTGGTGATGTGTTTATTTCATTTCTGTTATCGTCTTCGCCATGCAACTGCAGAATTTCTGTACAGGTTGCACCAGTCCATTTTTTAGTATTTGTATTTGAGTTGAGAAATAAACAAGGAAATAGCAATGATTCAAAACGGTCAAGGTTCGAACTTCCCATTAGTTAATGATACACACAGACACACACACATATCTATATATACAGGTATATATGTATGTGTATATATATATATGTGTGTGATATATATATATTGTGTATATATATATATATATATATTATATATATATATATATATATATATATATATATATATATATATATATATATATATATATATCTTGTATAATTAAATATTTGATATGTTTATAACATAGTGTGAATGTATATCCATATGAATGCAGTGTAATTCGTTGTACCGATTGAAGCGTGAGATGTTTGGGTATTATATTTTTCATTATTATATTTTGTGCAATATAAATCAAATGAAATCATGAACCGTTAATTTGACTAAATCCGCTTGATTACAACAGTGTATTGCAAGGACTTCCAGTCGGTTATATTCGTATTGTTTATTGCGGTGAAATCGAGATGCTGCTGTAATAGGCATCTGTTTGTACAATAGACAATATAACGTGATTTACCTTAGCGTGATTGACTTTATTTTTTTATACCATGGCTGCCAATGATTCTCTCTCTCTCTCTCTCTCTCTCTCTCTCTCTCTCTCTCTCTCTCTCTCTCTCTCTCTCTCTCTCTCTCTCAAGAAGAGCAAAAAAAAAAAAATGCAGATATGCAGATTTTCGGCTAATCACGTTGGAATTCCCTTTCCAGTAATAGCTGGAAATGCTTGGGGTTTTGCCTTTTTATGCAGTGTCTGCATTGTGCACAGGACTTTTCTTTTCTTACTCCCGTCGTATATTGAAGAGAAGATGAAAAATTCCCATCACCACCAGTGATACAGAACTAACCGGATTTCGAAGTCAGGTTGGAAAAAGAAATCGGGAAAAAAATGACCCGTTTAGGAAGATATTAACTGGATTGCACGTGGCCTAATTTCTATTCAGTGCCCTTTGCCGATTTAGAAGACTTCTGGTGCTTGCTGTTTTTGTTCGATTCGTGAATTTATATTCATTCCGCGCATTTTTCTCGTGATTCGTTTTTTATTAGTTTTCTGTAAAGAAAACTATTGAGATGGCTATGTCTGTCCGTTGGCACATTTCTGTCCGCACTTTTTCTGTCCGCCCTTAGATCTTAAAAAATACTGTGGCTAGAGGGCTCCAAATTGGTATATTGATCATCCACCCTGCAGTCATCAAACATAACAAATTGCAGCCCTCTGGCCTCAGTAGTTTTTATTCTATTTAAGGTCAAATTTAACCATGATCGTGTGTCTGGCAACGCTATAGGACAGGCCACCACCGGACCGTATCTGAAAGCTTCAGGGGACGCGGCTCATACATCATTATACGCTGTACAGAAAACTCGATTGCGCCGGAGAAAACTTCGGCGCATTTTTTACTTGTTCTTTTTGAATCATACATTTACTTTTTTTTCCGAAGGTGCATGGATCTAGAAAACATTATAACAGAATGTCAATATGGAGAGTACTGAGGATTTATGGATTTATAGCACAGCAATAGATAGATGTGGTCCAAAGTCGTTATGTTGGAAGCAGTTTAATATTGATATGGATGACGTGATGGGAGAGGTTACAAAAAGGACCTTTGATATAGCAGCAAAGTTATGTGACAGGATTGTGGATTTTGTTGAAAGGTGGGTTGGTGATGTTTGCAGATAACACAGTACTGATATGGGATTATAAACAGTAATTATGATACAATTTCCATGAATAGAGAAAGCAGTTCAGTAGAAATTTAAAAGGGATACGCTTGTGCGCAACTGGAGAGAGAGAGAGAGAGGAGAGAGAGAGAGAGATGAGAGAGAGAGAGAGAGAGAGAGAGAGAGAGAGAGAGAGAGATTGCTGAATAATTGCAGGGGATAATGATAATAACAAAAGCTGAAAAGAGAAGAAAAATGGCACACGCATACAGAAAATCGACCCACAAACATAATGCTTTCCATTCCAGCATGAAAGGATGGGAGGAAACAACCCGGATAACCCGATGTCGTATTCTACCTCGGATGAGAAGATACTTAGCTTCCAGACCAAGGGCTATAAAGACGGTTTCCCCGTCTTAAAAGATGAAAAGTTTCCAAATATCGAAGAAGTGGAGAGGAAAATAATGATCTGGGACAGGGTAAGGGAGGAGTGAGGGCTTTACGTAAGGGGAGAAGGAGAGCATCAGGGAGACCTTAAGTGAATGATGAAGATTTAACTGGAGTCGCGATATTTAAGGTTACTTCCGGCGTCAATGACCTTGAATTTATTATTCAGTCTCTCTCTCTCTCTGTAGCTGATGGGATAAAAAGAAGTAAAATTGTTTTCATTCCATTCACTATCCTGGGGACCATTCATTGGTTAGTGTCTACGTCGATGTATTTATTATTCAGTCTCTCTCTCTCTCTCTCTCTCTCTCTCTCTCTCTCTCTCTCTCTCTCTCTCTCTCTGTAACTGATGGGATAAAATGAAGTAAAATTGTTTTCATTCATTCACTATCCTGTCATTGGTTAGTCTCTGCGTCGATGCTCAAAAGGAAAGGAGAACAGGATGTTCCTTAGATTAATGGAAGGGAAGGTGTGATGAGGTTGCATAATCACCAGATATCACTGTATCCGGGTGTTGATAATATAATATCCCCTCGAACACTTGAAATTAGCCGATATAATCGGTATTTTCATGCTAAAGATTTAATCGTAATTTTTAGGGGTCGATATTATTATGGTAATTAATATACTGATTATTTATGAACGCGAAGTTTTGCCGAGATGCTTTTGGCTAATTAGTTTTTATGAATCTCTCTCTCTCTCTCTCTCTCTCTCTCTCTCTCTCTCTCTCTCTCTCTCTCTCTCTCTCTTCTCTCTTTTAGTGTCATCAGAAATCAAAGAGAGCCCTTGTGATTTCATTTAAATGACGTCTCCATTTTCGTTTCCATTCTTAAAAGTTGGAACTGTTCATTCCGATTTGCCACGAGATTAATTTTTTCGCCATTGTATTGTGGTTAATCTTTAATTATGTATCAATTCCAGAGTGAATAGCATTAATAAAATATTTTCTGGCAGACTGTTCAAGCCACAACCGTTGGCAAAGTTTTACACATACATATTGTTACGCAGAATGTTTATTGTCCAGCATTCTTATATTCTGAGATGTGCTTTACTTCGATTTCCTAATGTAAAAGCAGGAACATTTTTGTGCTGATTAATGGGAGGAAAGGAAAAAGATATTTACTCTCTAGGTAAATATGCGAAGGTTGCGCTTACTTGCTGAAGCATCTGCATGCTGTAAAATATCTGGTCTGTATAATATATTGTTTTTTCTGTTATTTATAATTTTTATAAATGCAAATGAATAGTAGTAATGAAATTAATGCTCGAAATTTTTGAGAAGGAAATAATTTGGAATTAATAGTTTTACGCAACTTTAGGCACACCACGAAGGGAAGTAGGTAGTGAAGGAAATATTGGGGGAGTAAAAAAGTACATCTGACTTTGAAATAACAATTATATTTAAACTTAATATAATCATAACCTTGAACCTTACACCGATCCTAAGCTCAACGTAAGTGAGATTAGATTTTGATTATTTATTCACTAGTTTACAATATTGAAGCTCATATGGTTAAACAGAAAAAGCCGACATTGAGCTCAGTTGTTCTTAGATCAAAATGTACAAGGATGTGCAAGAGGTTTTTTTTCCTTTATATGCAGGCTCATTTAATTATGGTGTATAGAGATTGGAAAAAATACGGCATATAAATTGGAGAAGGAAATTATACAGTATATGCATATTTATATATATATATATATATATATTATATATATATATATATATATATATATTATATATATATATATATATATATATATATATATATATATATAGTATATATATATTATATATATATGTGTATATATATATGTATATATTTATATATATATATTATATATATATGTGTGTATATATATATATATATATATATATATATATATATATATATATATATATATATATATATATATATATATTTATATATATATATTATATATATGTGTATATATATATATATATTTATATATAATATATTATATATTATATAAGATAATATATATATTATATTATATATATATATATATATATATATATATATATATATATATATATATATATATATATATAATATATTATTTATATATTATATATTATATAAGATAATATATATATTATATTATATATAAATATATATATATATATATATATATATATATATATATATATATATATATATATGTGTGTGTGTGTGTGTGTGTGTGTGTTACAAAAAGAGTATTCATAAAAATTATTCATAAATCTATCATAGAGACGCCTGAGCTCGCGGATATGAGAGAGAGAGAGGAAATATGTAGTGTTGATCAAGCGCTAAGGACAATGGAAGTTGCACGGCTTTCGAAATGGTTTTCGTTGCCGGATGCAGACAAGCAAACGTCATCATTCCAGAGCATAAATGAAAGGTGAGAACGTTACAAAAACATTTGCAAACGGCTGCTAAGAACTTGTTAGTGGGTGAAAAGAAAATGAAGAACAGAACAGTGAGCAGTGAAGCAGGTGAGAGGTGGTGAACAGGGACATAGCCAGCACACCTCAAACAGTGACGTAACAGTCGTCACCAGAAAAAACACGATAAGAGGGAGAAAGAAGGAGAAGGAACAGGCAGTCAGCGAGTAAGAGTATGAGCAAAAGTCAGAGTACAGACAGAGTCAGAGCAGACGATGTGCGCTGAGTGTGAAAGTGTCGCCCCATACCTTGGTAACTGGACTTAGATTTTTACTGCTCTCTCGCGCTCAGTTTTTACAAGTCCAGGCTTGCAGTTTTACCGCTTTCTCGCGCTCAGTTTTGACAAGTCCAGGCTTGGAGTTTTTACCGCTCTCTCGCGCTCAGTTTTGACAAGTCCAGGCTTGGAGTTTTTACCGCTCTCTCACGCTCAGTTTTGACAAGTCCAGGCTTGGAGTTTTTACCGCTCTCTCGCGCTCAGTTTTGACAAGTCCAGGCTTGCAGTTTTTACCGCTCTCTCACGCTCAGTTTTGACAAGTCCAGGCTTGGAGTTTTTACCGCTCTCTCACGCTCAGTTTTGACAAGTCCAGGCTTGGAGTTTTTACCGCTCTCTCACGCTCAGTTTTGACAAGTCCAGGCTTGCAGTTTTTACCGCTCTCTCACGCTCAGTTTTGACAAGTCCAGGCTTGCAGTTTTTACCGCTCTCTCGCGCTCAGTTTTGACAAGTCCAGGCTTGCAGTTTTTACCGCTCTCTCACGCTCAGTTTTGACAAGTCCAGGCTTGGAGTTTTTACTGCTCTCTCACGCTCAGTTTGACAAGTCCAGGCTTGGAGTTTTTACCGCTCTCTCACGCTCAGTTTTGACAAGTCCAGGCTTGCAGTTTTTACCGCTCTCTCGCGCTCAGTTTTGACAAGTCCAGGCTTGGAGTTTTTACCGCTCTCTCACGCTCAGTTTTGACAAGTCCAGGCTTGGAGTTTTTACCGCTCTCTCACGCTCAGTTTTGACAAGTCCAGGCTTGGAGTTTTTACCGCTCTCTCGCGCTCAGTTTTGACAAGTCCCAGGCTTGCAGTTTTTACCGCTCTCTCACGCTCAGTTTTGACAAGTCCAGCTTGGAGTTTTTACCGCTCTCTCACGCTCAGTTTTGACAAGTCCAGGCTTGGAGTTTTTACCGCTCTCTCACGCTCAGTTTTGACAAGTCCAGGCTTGCAGTTTTTACCGCTCTCTCGCGCTCAGTTTTGACAAGTCCAGGCTTGGAGTTTTTACCGCTCTCTCACGCTCAGTTTTGACAAGTCCAGGCTTGGAGTTTTATACCGCTCTCTCGCGCTCAGTTTTTACAAGTCCAGGCTTGCAGTTTTCACCGCTTTCTCGCGCTCAGTTTTGACAAGTCCAGGCTTGGAGTTTTTACCGCTCTCTCGCGCTCAGTTTTGACAAGTCCAAGCTTGGAGTTTTTACCGCTCTCTCACGCTCAGTTTTGACAAGTCCAGGCTTGCAGTTTTTTACCGCTCTCTCACGCTCAGTTTTGACAAGTCCAGGCTTACAGTTTTTACCGCTCTCTCGCGCTCAGTTTTTACAAGTCCAGGCTTGCAGTTTTTACCGCTCTCTCACGCTCAGTTTTGACAAGTCCAGGCTTGCAGTTTTTACCGCTCTCTCGCACTCAGTTTTTACAAGTCCAGGCTTGCAGTTTTTACCGCTCTCTCGCGCTCAGTTTTGACAAGTCCAGGCTTGCAGTTTTACCGCTCTCTCGCACTCAGTTTTTACAAGTCCAGGCTTGCAGTTTTTACCGCTCTCTCGCGCTCAGTTTTGACAAGTCCAGGCTTGCAGTTTTTAGTACTCTCTCTGCGCTCAGTTTGACAAGTCCAGGCTTGGAGTTTTTACCGCTCTCTCGCGCTCAGTTTTTACAAGTCCAGGCTTGGAGTTTTTACCGCTTTCTCGCGCTCAGTTTTGACAAGTCCAGGCTTGGAGTTTTTACTGCTCTCTCGCGCTCAGTTTTTACAAGTCCAGGCTTGCAGTTTTTACCGCTCTCTCACGCTCAGTTTTGACAAGTCCAGGCTTGCAGTTTTTACTGCTCTCTCACGCTCAGTTTTTACAAGTCCAGGCTTGCAGTTTTTACCGCTCTCTCGCGCTCAGTTTTGACAAGTCCAGGCTTGCAGTTTTTACCGCTCTCTCGCGCTCAGTTTTTACAAGTCCAGGCTTGCAGTTTTTACTGCTCTCTCGCGCTCAGTTTTTTACAAGTCCAGGCTTGGAGTTTTTACCACTCTCTCGCGCTCAGTTTTGACAAGTCCAGGCTTGGAGTTTTTACCGCTCTCTCCGCGCTCAGTTTTGACAAGTCCAGGCTTGGAGTTTTTACCGCTCTCTCGCGCTCAGTTTTTACGAGTCCAGGCCTGGAGTTTTTACCGCTTTCTCGCGCTCAGTTTTGACAAGTCCAGGCTTGGAGTTTTTACCGCTCTCTCGCGCTCAGTTTTTACAAGTCCAGGCTTGGAGTTTTTACCGCTTTCTCGCGCTCAGTTTTTACAAGTCCAGGCTTGGAGTTTTTACCGCTCTCTCGCGCTCAGTTTTGACAAGTCCAGGCTTGGAGTTTTTACCCTCTCTCGCGCTCATTTTTTACCACTCTCTCACGCTCAGTTTTGACAAGTCCAGGCTTGGAGTTTTTACCGCTCTCTCGTGCTCAGTTTTTACAAGTCCAGGCTTGAGTTTTTTACCGCTCTCTCGCGCTCAGTTGTTACACGT
>JANJGK010000001.1:55450152-55494506 GCA_039081455.1 Macrobrachium rosenbergii
AAATACTGGGGACTGAAAATGCACAAAACTCGTAAAAGCATAGAAGTAAAAATTGATATTTTGATATTAAGGTGATGGCCTGAATAAAAATGGACACAAGTTAAGTTGTTGGTTAGCTTCTTATATATACTGAATTTGCATTGAAATTGTTCTCTGTGTATTAAAGCATCTAAGAAAGGGAGTCAATTGTCTTTTTCTAATTCTAAAATAAACTTAATGGATGGTACATGATTATTCGAATTAGAGAGTAAATCATTTACGGTCAAAACTTGTATATGGAATTTTTTGAAAAACGATATTTACCTAATATCATTTATACTCCTTTAAAGTGGTATAGATACGTTGACGATATTTTAGCTGTTTTGCCTGCTCTTATTGATGTAAATGATTTACACTCTAGTTTGAATAACCAGGTACCATCCATTCAGTTTACTTTATATATATATATATATATATATATATATATATATATATATATATATATATATATATATATATATATATATATATATATATATATATATATATATATATATATGTATATATATATATATATATATATATATATATATATATATATATATATATATTTTTATAAATATTACTGCTGTTCGCCCTCGATGTAGTTAGGTGTAGGAATATTAGTCCAATTGACCTCGACAGAGAACATCTCTGCCCGCCGGCAGGGTAGGCAATTTAAAAATAACAATC
Source organism: Macrobrachium rosenbergii (assembly GCA_039081455.1). Taxonomy (NCBI): domain Eukaryota; kingdom Metazoa; phylum Arthropoda; class Malacostraca; order Decapoda; family Palaemonidae; genus Macrobrachium; species Macrobrachium rosenbergii. The sequence goes on from JANJGK010000001.1 coordinate 55,450,864, forward strand.
ACCGCCGTAGACAAATGGCGCCGCATAGGCTGGAAAGTTTGTAAACAAAATATGTTAGGGCATTAGGGACCTAAGCCTCAGAGAGGGTTTACGCTCAATGACCCCTAGTTATGGTGGCCCTTAAGCTTTATTCTATGCATTCGACGATGCCTTTGTCAAGGTCGGATTGCCCGGGGCGGTATAAGCCCTCTGGAAGAACGAAGCGAGGTCGAGTCAGTGAGAGAGATCCCAGCGGTCACGGAACCAGGGTGACGCTGCGTGCGTGCCCGAACGATATTCTTTATTCTTTATTACTTTCTCTCCTACGTCTATCTTAATTAGTGAATTGGGAAGACTGCCAGAATACGACTCCTGAGGTCCCTCGTTTGCGCAGCGACTCGACGTTCACGGTAAGTCCGATTCTTGTTGAAGCTTCGTCGATTGACTAGTTCTTTTCTGTATTTCACATTTTTTTCTTTGTTTTCTTCCTTCAGCCACCACTTAGGGTATATGTGTTTACAAAGTCTAGATTAAGCCTAATTATTTTATTGTTAGCTTCAACCCCATTATTCCAGTAAAATACCTAGGATTTAGGGTAAGCAAAATCAGGTTAAATCTCGATGCTTTGATTGCCTCGCGTCCGAATGTTTGGAAGAACCGTTGCGTTTAAAATCAAATTCATCTCAAATATTCTTTGTTAAGGTTAATAACCCTTAACTGGCGACCTTTGGCTAATTAACGTCTGTCTTTGAGGTTAACTTTTGGCTTCAAGTGACAGGTTACGTGTAATCTTGGTTTGCAGGGCCGTAAAAATTACGTAAATTGAATAATACATGATCAACCAAGACCCTTCACACGTAACATTGGCGACCTTGCGTAGAATCTAAAGTACATTTTAGAGAAAGAATCTGGAGAAAAGGAAATTAAAATTACATTAATTCCAAAAAAATAAAAGTCAGATATCGAACTCCATTTCATTCTTCCAAACAAGGAACGAGGCATAATAATAAGCAGTAAAGAGAATAGTATAACAAGGGTAGCGAGAATTAGCATAGGTAGGAAGGGTGTAGAAACAGAGTGAGACATAATTTATAACGAGAGACATAATTTATGAATGGCATTTTTACTGTGTTCGGAGCATTCGAGTTAAGTCGTCCATAACGTATCTTAAGGCCGGAAAAAGCGGAGCCTGTTTCATGTACACAAAGTAATTTAGAAATCGCGTCGGCAATTCCGATCGTTATTGTTTGCATATAGCGGGAATCATTCAAAAACCGTGTCAGTGAAGTGGCGAACGAACGGAAGTAGTAATTGTATCATAAAATACATTTTCAGTAAAGTAAATTTGGTCCGTTCCAAATCACGCAAATCTATTCCATTGTTTGCCGAGGATGTTTCACCGCGAGAGAACGATAACAAGACACAAAGTTGTTTGGTAATTTAGTTTTCCATCCGTAACGTAAAACGCTATGCATGATTGGTATATTTAAAGTAAAATCTGGATACCTGCATTTGTTTCGTTGTTTGAATTTGTGCTAAAAAAGAAAATACCCGCCGCGCGGTTGTTTTGAAATTGTTCGAACTGTTTGTGAGAGAACGGCCATTTTGGGGTTTCCTTCGCAGGCCGAGGTTGTTTTGAAATTTAGGCCTAACGGGACCTTGGCCGCCATCTCAAAGACCTTGTTATTGTGACCTCTGCCCGAGCCACTCTGGGGGGGCATTCTTTTTTTTTCCCCTTCGTAGCGAACCCACCTCGCAATATCTTAGCTAGGAAAAACCCAAAAGATAATTTAGGCAGGGAAAGTTAGGCCTTAGTTAGGAGTAATAACAAGTTCCTATACGAATACCTACTATAAAATCATATAAAGAAAATTTAAAATTTTACGATAAACTTTTGTGACGTCGGCTCCCGGGAAAATTGAGATAATAAAGTAATCCCTAAGGAAGCCAAGACGACGCATCTATATCATTTTATTAAGATCCATGCCATTGTGCATGTATAAAATCTTTGTTTACATGTTCTCAAGCAGCACGAAATTCGCTGATTGAAAATCTCTCTCTCTCTCTCTCTCTCTCTCTCTCTCTCTCTCTCTCTCTCTCTCTCTCTCTCTCTCTCTCTCTCTCTCTCTCTCTCGTCATTCAAGTAAGCATTCCTAACCTAAGTGTACGTGACCCTCTTCAAAGAAAGAACGGCCGACACTAGGCTAATTAATTCGAATACAATAAACCAATTAAAAGAAAACACCTCTGTCCCACAATAGATGAGGACAAGTTAAGAGTAATTACAATACAGTGATAAACTGTCGGTCACGAGTGAGGCCTGCTATCCAGACCGAAGCCAACAGTAGTTTTCACCCTCTGAAAAAAAAGAACGGGCCAGCACTGGGGCCGGTACTGGGACCAGCCACTCACGAGGATCTTTAAGAAAAAAAAAAAAAAAAAAAAAAAAAAACCCAAATTCACTTTATTCCACAGTGCCAATAATTTGCCGCACTCATCACTTGAATAGCTTACCTCTCTCTCTCTCTCTCTCTCTTTTACCTTCCCTTTCTCTCTCATTCGATTGTTGCACTCTGCAGGGGGTGTAGAGTGCCTTTCCTCCCATATAGCCTAGTTGGACTCCAGTAGAGGGTCCCTAGGAACACATTGGCACCATAGTTGCCACTAAAGAAAACAAAAGGGAACACAGAAGAGAAAGTTCTTCTGGAACCTAACCTGCACCAGTGCCTAGGGATACTGAGTGCCACCAGTGTGACCTGTACACGGCACACCCAAACTACAGTGCCACCTTTTGAAAGGGTGCCACGTCATTATTGAAGAGACACTTCCTCGCTGCCCAAGTACGCCCAGTCGACCCGGTTAGACGCCCTTCCCCACCAGAACCATGGCAGCAGAGCATTATAAAACTTTCCTGGGGCTGGGGACGGCGGCAGGTCTCACCGGCTCGGAACTTACTACCTGGGTTAAGGAGCAAGTGGACGACTTGGCCAAGCGGGAGAAGGAAGAAAGACTCGAGCAGAGGAAGTATGAAGCCGAGCAGAGGAAGTATGAAGAAGAACGAAGGGTGTATGACGCCGAGCAAAGGCAATATGAAGAAGAAAGAGAAGAAAGAAGGAGACAGCATGAGTTAGCCTGCAAGGAAACTGAGTTAGCCCTAAAGGAGAAGGAGCTCGAGCTTGAGAGAGCGAAAATGGAGAATGCCGAAGCTATGGCTAGCCATCAAGCCTCCAGTTCTACACCTGCTGCATCAAACGCTCCAATTTCGAGCATCAATTCCCTAGTCCCCAAGTGGACTGAGGACGAGCCAGAAGCATGGCTGGAGGAGATCGAGGCTCTTTTCGATAACTACAGCACCACGGAGACGGAGAGAGCCTTAATACTAGCCAAGCATATGGAGGGAAAAGCCAAGGCAGCGCTTCGCTCACTGGAGAAGAGCCAGAGAGGCAACATGGCGGAAGTTCGTAGAGTCATTACAAAGGCCTACGAAATAACCCCAGAAAAATGGAGACAACGGTTCCGAGGTCTTGCCAAGGAAGTCGGCTGGTCTTGGACGGAATGGGCATGTCACAAAACCCAGTCCGGTACGCGCTGGTTCGACTCCTTGGCCTGCACGACGTTTGAGGATCTCTTCAATCGGACCATGCTAGAAGACCTTTTCCAATGTGTGCCAGGGCCCCTTGCAGTATATCTTAACGATAAACAGCCCTCCACACTTATGGAAGCTTGTCGCATGGCTGATTCATGGGAAACCTTCAATCAGTCGCATAGCACCTCTCAGAAGCGAATCATCCCTCCGGCCTACCTCTCGAACTCCACTCGCCCGAAGAATGGACTGCCTAGCAAGACCCTGTGCAACTATTGCAAGAAGGGGGGCCACGCTGAAGCTGAGTGCCGATACAAACTCGGCACTAATAAGCAGCCTAACCCTACCAGCCAGAACTCCGCTCCCGATTCATCCGCTCAGCCCTCTCCTCCAACAGTTACTGCAGGCCACCGAGCCCATCCAAAAGGCCCGTGCAGATCCTGTGGGGCTGCTAGCCACTACAATGCTGGATCTCCGGCCTGTCCACATCATGTCCCCACCACCAAATTTGTCAACCTAATCAGCACTTCATTTTCTGCTGCTGGTCCGCACCGGATCCTTTACCCCGAGAGACTGGAAACCCAGTTCATCTCGGTGGCCCCTCTTCAGAGCACTAGCCTGCCAGTGACCCTTCCGGTCACAGTAGACACTGCGGCAGACATTAGCCTGATCACTAGGGCCCAAGTGCCAGCCAGTGCCATGGTTGACGAAGAAACGCGGTGGGAAATGAAGTGGATAGAGGGCCACACCATCACCGTTCCTACTGTCCAACTCCAGGTTATGACACCTTGGGGCACGATACCCCACCGCCTTGGCGTGGTAGGTGGAATTCGGCCCGGAGTGGTCTTCTTGTTGGGTCGGGATCTTCTCTGCGGAAGCCCGTTACCAACGCCACTGCGCAGCCGCGTTACCTCCTCCACAGAGGCCACATGTAAACCTCTCAACCATGACAAACCTCCACCTTCCGCCCACCAAAGTGGTCCGCGGAAGGGGCATAAACCAAATTATTTCAGGCCTAGCCCTCTCCAATCGCGAAGGGCTGGCCCACCAAGAGGTCCTCCCCCTCCGCGAAGAGAGATTCAGGAGGAGCAGTACCGCTGCAGGACGTGCAAGCGGGCAGACCACTCCACAAATTGGGAGGGCTGCCCAAGCAAGGAACGCCCAGCGGACGCCCCCGAACAAAACTCTAGGAGAGGCTACGATCTCCTGCTGGGGCAGGAATCTCTGCCGCAGCCAAACCCAAGTCGTCCGAGAGGTATTGCACCTCCGGACCCCTTGTCAGGCATGCCTGACCCTCAACTGCTGCCAGTGCCACTTGCGAGCACTGAGCAGTGCCAGACTCCGTCCGCCACGGACGTTGAGCTACCAATGGAAAAGGCCCCTATGCCGGGTCTAAATCATGAGGCGAATCCTCCTCCGGGAGATTTAGGATTCCCCATGCAGTTGATCATTGCGACTGGAGAGCCTCCAGCACCCGAACCTTCTTCTTCGCAAAATTTGACTCCAGGGGATGAACCCCTGGAGGATCGAAATGGTACCCCTTCCTTGGAAGACCAGGAACTGGCATCCTCGGACGCAGAAGTCGAGATCGCTCTCGCTCCGGTTGTCGCAGCAGCCGGAGTAGGGAGTCCTCCCGCAGCTTTTGCAGTTGCCCCTGACTTCGCGCCCGCTAGCCCTTCTGGCCTGTCCCCGGAGTCGGTGCTCTCATCACCTGCTAGGCCAGCTACTGATAGGCCTTGGAGGAAACCGAAGAAGAAGAAGAAGGGGCGGAAGAGAGCCCAGTAGTTGCCGAGCTATACGCTCATCCTGGCACTAGTGCCCTAACATCTAAGAGTGATCCTGGCCCCTTGCCCAGAGAAGGTAGCCAGTGTGATCTCTTCCTTTTATTTGTACCTAGCCTAGGCCACCTTAAAGTACGGTACATCAATTTAGTAACCTTGTTCTTTCCACTTACCACCGAGCCGCAGTAATCATGTAAGTAGCCTAACTTATTTCAGTAATCTTAACTATTGTGAAACGAGCCACGATGCTCGTGACACGCATGGCCTAAGACCTCAGTGAGGCACCCATTTATCATATGAGGCAACCCTCATGAATTAACTAGTAAATTTTAATTGTATTAAACATAAACCATGTTGTAATTTAGTTAGAATGTTAACTCTTATGTTGGTGCTACGGTCGGGTTAGGATAGGTTAGGCTAGGGAATATCATAGAATGTACCACTAGGCTAGGTCTAAAACACATCATGATTGTAGGAGGTAGCCTATAATAACCGTGAGCACCTTCCAGTACTATTAGAATTAGGTAAAGTAGTGAATATAGCTCATATCCTATCTAGGGTTAGGTAGTTCTGTAGCTAGGTAGGCTAACCAGGACTAATCTGCTCAGGGGAAGGAGAGTAACCTACGAGAGGCGAACAGCTTGCTTAGTATAGACCTTCACGCCCGAAAAGGGAGTGAAGGCCCTCTTAAGGGGGGGAGCTTTTATAAATATTACTGCTGTTCGCCCTCGATGTAGTTAGGTGTAGGAATATTAGGCCAATTGACCTCGACAGAGAACATCTCTGCCCGCCGGTAGGGTAGGCAATTTAAAATAACAATCACCGCCTTAGACAAATGGCGCCGCATAGGCTGGAAAGTTTGTAAACAAAATATGTTAGGGCATTAGGGACCTAAGCCTCAGAGAGGGTTTACGCTCAATGACCCCTAGTTATGGTGGCCCTTAAGCTTTATTCTATGCATTCGACGATGCCTTTGTCAAGGTCGGATTGCCCGGGGCGGTATAAGCTCTCTGGAAGAACGAAGCGAGGTCGGGTCAGTGAGAGAGATCCCAGCGGTCACGGAACCAGGGTGACGCTGCGTGCGTGCCCGAACGATATTCTTTATTCTTTATTTACTTTCTCTCCTACGTCTATCTTAATTAGTGGATTGGGAAGACTGCCAGAATACGACTCCTGAGGTCCCTCGTTTGCGCAGCGACTCGACGTTCACGGTAAGTCCGATTCTTGTTGAAGCTTCGTCGATTGACTAGTTCTTTTCTGTATTTCACAATTTTTCTTTGTTTTCTTCCTTCAGCCACCACTTAGGGTATATGTGTTTACAAAGTCTAGATTAAGCCTAATTATTTTATTGTTAGCTTCAACCCCATTATTCCAGTAAAATACCTAGGATTTAGGGTAAGCAAAATCAGGTTAAATCTCGATGCTTTGATTGCCTCGCGTCCGAATGTTTGGAAGAACCGTTGCGTTTAAAATCAAATTCATCTCAAATATTCTTTGTTAAGGTTAATAACCCTTAACTGGCGACCTTTGGCTAATTAACGTCTGTCTTTGAGGTTAACTTTGGCTTCAAGTGACAGGTTACGTGTAATCTTGGTTTGCAGGGCCGTAAAAATTACGTAAATTGAATAATACATGATCAACCAAGACCTCCCACACGTAACAATATATATAAGTAAATAAATAAATATACATGTTTGTATATGTGTATATATATATATATATATATATATATATATATATATATATATATATATATATATATATATATAATATATATTATATTATATATATATATATATATATATATATATATATATATATATATATATATATATATATATATATATATATATATATCACATCACTGTGAGATATTATATACACAAACATTAAGCTACAAATTTCATTTCATTTCCAATTCGCTCTACCTTGGAAATAATACCGAAGGGGAATTTTAATTGATAAATGCTAGTCACCTACTTGGACTCGATCCACTGACGGTAACTACCTATCTATGAATTTAGTGACGAGTGCTCTACCAACCAGGATGTCAAGAGAGGTACAGTATAAGTTGACACCGACTCCGCCCTAAAAATCACCGTCGAGTGAGGAATTTCTACTTGGCGTAGGCATAAACCCACCTCCACCATGACAGCTGATTAGTACGTTTGAAACACGTAGCCATTTATGAATATTTATCACATCACCGTGACATTTTATGTACACAAAAATTAAGCTAGAAATATACTATATATATATGCACACACATATATATACATATATATATATATATATATATATATATATATATATATATATATATATATATATATATATATATATATATATATATATATATATATATATATATATATATATATATATATATATTAGGGTTATGAGAAAAAAAATATTTTTCAAATTTTAATACTCCTGCTATTTTATGTGATGAGATTCCTATCACTTATTATAAAAATCACCGTTATTTTGATATTGTGTGAAAAAAAGTTCCCCCACCGATGCACTTAAAGTTACCGAGTTCTAACCAAAATAGGGAATTATTGTCGAAAAAATTTTAGAGACATTTTATGCATTTTGTTATCTTAGACACCTTACAAACAAGTATTTTATATGCTATTCAAGCAGAATGAGTAATGCCTTGTTGATAATTCAGGTTTCATGAGCCCAATTGTATTTTAATTTGAGACTATTGATCACAATTTAACAAGTGATAAACCCTAGAATAGAAACCTTGGGTGATTTTCTCCCGAGTAAAATTTGGATGATGCAATACTACCACAGTGTGTTTGGGTGTATTGCATCATCTATTGCATCATCATAGGCTGGCTCAGTAGCTTCAGTAATGTTCAGTTCCCTCTCGGACTTGACAGCCATTGGATGTGCTGCCTGGCTCTCTCACCAGGTAATTTCTATAGGAGTTTGCATTAATGCTACTGAAAAGAGGTTTGCATTTTAGTTTTATACTCATACTGAAGTGTTGATTTGCAGTCCTAACAATCATATGTTCTTGTATTTCAGAGAAACGGGAAACATGGCGTACTTTAAGTCTAGTGATACTGTGAAAAAGAATGCACAAAAATGGACTTCCAATCTACCATCATCCATTCATACAATGCGGCGTGATCTTCCTCGTGTTGAATGCTTGACAAGTTTCACCAGGCTACCTCAAAAACGGCATGTTTTGGGAAGATACCACATGTTACTGGAAGAAGACAAAATGAAAAGTACTAGGATAAAACGGATTTGTCAGGAATTATCAGAGTTGTGGGGAAAATTCAGCTTTCCTACTCTCAGTCAGCAAGCCATTAATGCACGACTGACAAAAATGATACTTTTATATGAGAAGAATCAACGTAGACCAAAGGAAGGCTTTTTGAATGGTATGAAGAGCATTTTTGACTTCACCAAAGTTGATGGTGTTTGGCTGTGCCGTGAGGATAAAGAGCTTTATCACAAACAAATTAAGTCAGGTGGGAAGGTTGGATACGCCACTCACAAGCCAGCACCTAAGTCCTCTATACATCCTTCAAAAAGATAGAGACATCTTCCAATATCACATGAACAAAGTGCTACTATATCTGACATGGAAAGTGAATCTGTTAGTTCAGGTGAAAATGTTAGCAGTGTAACAGAGGACAGTTCTGATGAAGAGCCAGTGCCGAACAAGAGAAAAAAACCATCTGCTACACACCAGGCCACAAAATTAGTGAGTCGCCAGAGTCTGTCTACCAACAAGGCATCTAAAGTTTGTGCAAGTCTTGCAGAAGAAGGCATGCCTCTTCCTACACCAACACAATCAGGAGTATGGCGAGGAGTTATCAGACTTGCAGAAAAAAAGAAGGGTGAGATTAAGTCACTTCTAAAGGAAGAGAAGGATTATTGTCTCCATTTTGATGGGAAAAGATTAGTGAAACAGGAATACCAAGTGGTCTGCATCAAAAGTGCAACTAGAGATGTAAGACTAGGGGTTGTACGGTGCAAAAGTGGATCTTCAAAAGATATATATGATGCACTCGAGAAAGTTATTGATGAATATGATGCCTGGTCAAGCATTAAAATGATTGTGTGTGACACAACTGCCGTAAACACTGGACGTTCAAATGGTGTGGTTGCAAGAATTCAGAGAACTATGAATGAAAAGGGTTTAGACGTGCCTCAATACATTGGGTGTCAGCATCACATATTGGACAGAATATTGAGGCATGTTCTTGACTTCTATGTTTCTGAAACAACTACAAAGCCGAGTCTGAACTACAAATTCGTCGATGAACTGTTAGAAAATTATAATAATCTACAAACTGAGTACAAGGCAGAGACTCAAATGGAAAAGACTGAGATGACTTCAAGTTCTTATGTGAATTATGCAAAGCATTCCAGCATTACAAGAAGCATGATTCATTCCCAATTATCAAATGGAAGAAATTGCCTTCACTACACAGTGCCCGATGGAACTCGAGGGCCATTTATACGCTCCTTGCATACTTTTTACTACCATCATGTCGTAATATTTTGGAACGTCCAGTGAGTTTCATCGCCAACAGCTGGCAAGAAGCGTGGTTCACTGATCAAAAATTCAAGGAAACCAGCTACAAGGACCTCCACTTTGGAATTACAGAGTTGAGATGTGCCAGTGCCCTGAAATGCTTGAAAACTCATTGGAACAGGGCACCGTCAGTGCTTGATATTCCACGATCAAACATGATAGCTGAGAGAGCTGTTAAAGTGTTGGAAGAATTTAGTGAAATATGCAAAAAAGACAAGTATTTAAACGATCGGTTTGTTGTCACCAACAATATCTAGTTTGAGATTTTTTTTTGCACCAATATCAGATAGGCCTATTGAAATGTTTCATACAAAAATGGCTTGTGTGGGGGACATATTTTCAAATTTGAATAAAATGAATTAGCTTTTGTGATTAGTACCAAAATGTTCAATAAATCTCATACCAGGCAAAATTTTTTATTTTGAGTCATAACCCTAATATATATATATATATATATATATATATATATATATATATATATATATATATATATATATATATACATACATACATGAAAAGCCTATAGGTCACAAGTATGTTTTGAATTACAGTACACAGTGAATGTTTAATTAACAAGTTTGGAGGAAAACTCTCTCAAGATCTTGGAGAGAATATTTAGCTATCATCTGACGCATTTCCGAATTAAGTAAAATTGTGGCGTCAGGTCTTCTCAAGACATGGGAACAGGTCACATGACTTCGTAGGTGCATTTGCTGGAAATGTCCAGGTCCTGGTCGAAAGGTGTGTATGTGCGATTCCTTTGGGTGGAGTCCCAGGGTGTGAAGGGATTAGATATGGGAAAAAGAATCATTGGAAGAACAACATTGAACATTATTAGAAGTCTTCAAGTGAAGACTTTGTGGTTCGAGATTTATTGTTCAAGACTGTGAACATTGCTGTTTGAAGGTAGGAACCACGTTCAATTTCCCAAACTGTAGATTGTTGTTCTCCATTTTTAAAATGATTTTTTTTTATTTATTGTATGATATATACTTTATGAGTAACATTGGAGGAATTCCCATATCTTTACTTTTATGCTTTTTGGGATAATAAGGAATTTATTTGACTTCTTCAGATGTTTCGCTGAGAAAGAGGTTGAAGATGTACTCATTGGGAATGTACTGGACTTCGACTTATTTTGACTTATTGCAAGTTACAGTGTAAGACCGTAATGTGAATGATCTTTTGGGAACTTTAATATTCCATTTTATTCCATCTCTTATTTCTTGCAATCTAGTTATGTTAGATTTTGTCAAATAAATTAATTTGGGTAAAGCTCGTTTTGCTGTAGACCTGAGAGAGAGAGAGAGAGAGAGAGAGAGAGAATGCAGAGTGAGTGGGTACTGAGATCCACAACCAGCAGCCTTTGATGCGGCCATTACCAATGCTACCAATAGATAGGACGTCTCTTCTTTGTAGTAACAGGTAAGCAGTGAAATTACCTCTAAACTGGGCTACACACACACACACACACACACATATATATATATATATATATATATATATATATATATATATATATATATATATATATATATATTACATATAATGTGTGTGTATATATGTAGAATCTACTAGTCACTTTTTACCAGATACATATGTAGTTGTAATAGCCACAATGCCCTCTCAATTTTCTCGAAATTTTCGCGCTTTTGTGGATACGCTTATATATATATATATATATATATATATATATATATATATATATATATATATATATATATATATAATTTATATATACACATATATATATATACACACACATATATATATATATATATATATATATATATACACATTTATATATATATATACATATATATATATATATATACACATATATATATATATATATATATATATATATATATATATATATATATATATATATATATATATATATTTCGGATCAGTATTTTTCGCTTACGTTATTGGAAGACGCTTTTTAGCAATATATATATATATATATATATATATATATATATATATATATATATATATATATATATATACATATATATATATATATATACATACACACATATATTGCTAAAAAGCATCTTCCAATAACGCAAGCTAAAAATACTGATCCTAACTATTTTCATAGTTAAAATATCACAAAAACAATGTCTGTATACAGCAAGCTTAAATCAGAATTCGAGCATTCAACGAATACCCATTCTCTCCCTCTCTCTCTCTCTCTCTCTCTCTCTCTCTCTCTCTCTCTCTCTCTCTCTCTCTCTCTCTCTCTCTCTCTCTTTCTAAATTGCTGTCTACAAAAATATAATTACGTTCCATTTTTTGGGGCCAGAAAAGATTAAAAGCTTCATTTTTGCTTACACGCAAAGAAATCCTGTAAAATACCACTATACTCTTTTCAACTGAATCACGTCCAGTCTTTTCCTCTCTCTGTTGGAGAGGGAGAGAGAAAAAGAACAGGAGGAGGTGGAGAGGATTCAAGAGAGAGAGAGAGAGAGAGAGAGGACAAAATTATCCCTATTCTCGGCCCTATTGTCGTCATCTACATCACACAGCCCATTTAAGCGCCGTGTTTGTGGAGATTAAATCTGCATATATGATTGCTCTATTTTAAAAAAATGCCCAGACTACACCCTATAAGTCTCCCTTTCCCTCATTCCAAACATGTAAGAATGAACCAAAGGCTTCCGGTTAAAAGGATCTTCGTTTACAATAAATTTTCAAGCAATTTAATGAACAATATTAACATTACAACTGAGGGTTCTTTCCTCTGCCCTTGTAACTACGGGGTAGGAATTGAATTAATGAGGAAAGCCCTTATATGTATACTGATCTTATTATGCACAACCGACAAGGCAGCTGGGTAATTGGCAACTAGTGGTATATTAAAGTCACCAATGATGCGTGAATGCAAACGAAGTGCGTTTAATATATACATTAATATATATATATATATATATATATATATATATATATATATATATATATATATATAGAGAGAGAGAGAGAGAGAGAGAGAGAGATTAAGGTAAAAAAATTTAATTTAAAGAGCGTAAGAAAGAAAGTTCTTGGAATATTAAGATGACATGGCAAAAATATTGTATAGCAGTACAAGGATTGCCCATTTCATGTCCCTGAGTTTTCACGGGATAGTCAATGATATTATGGCGGTGTAGTCGGTAATGCTGCGTGCTGTAGCTCTTACCATCTCGTATGCTAGTTCAAAACACTTTATGGGTGATAGGTATTCCCTCATTTAGCTGCAAGATACATTAAAATTCACATTTATCATGTAAAAAGTTATCTAAGTTTCCTCACCCACTATGACAGCGTATCTTCACTAGCAGAAAAAAAATGGATAGGAGAGCAACTATTACTAAAGCAACTTTAATTTTATCCCCAAACGTGAACGTTCTTTGACAACGAATATGGCACTAGGATAGACCCATTGCCATAAAGCGCAATTATTCCTCACAACAGCCAAAATAATACTTAGGTTCACGAGAAGTGAGGTCCTAATACCATTCCTCTACACTCTCTCCACAGATGCGTTACCGTTAACCAGAATGTCTGAGGAAAAATAAAATGCGAAGAAAAGTAAACTTACAGGTAGTACAGATATATTTTTTAATACCTTGCATGCAAAAATATACGTCATTATTCCAGCTTCTTGTGCCGATAGCCGGATGACACCAACAAATCAAAACCTCCACAGCCTGGGCTTCAAACTCTAACAATGGTACAAGTTTCGTCCAGCAGCACGCTAAATTCCACAAATTTACTGCAGCATTCCTATCGAACATTCTATTTCTTTACGGATAAATTACTTCCCCCCTTGTTTTCTTATTCCACCATTATCTATTTAATCATTCTGTTAATTATCGTCGTCAATATTCAATTTTGTGTGTCTCCGGAATAACTAACACCGAAGGGGAATTATAATTGATAAGCGCTTCGTCTCCAGTGGGATTCGAACTGTCCACTGGTGACGAAGTACTCATCAGTTAAAATTCCTCTTGAGTGTAAGTTATTCCGGAAGTATAGCGAACTTGGCATTAAACGACATTTATGGACGAACACTTGTGAATATAAAAAATCCCGGCGTATGTGAAAAAATCATATATGTGTATATATATATATATATATATATATATATATATATATATATATATATATATATATAGATATATATATATATATATATATATATATATATATATATATATAGAATAAAAAGGGGGTAAGGCCACACATGGCCAAATTTTTTTTTTTTTTTTCATAAAAGGGAGCATCACCATTGAATCTTTAAACCCATAGAGTTTTACTCCAAAATTCACATCCAAAGTATGGTCAGTATGGCATTGTATCAAAGAGCCCAAATCTGCAGACACCCCTACGGCAAACATTCTTCTCTAGTATGGTGTAGAAAGGTGGTAATGTCACTTGTCACCAACGGCAATGGTTAATGGTTTTTTCTATTTTTTTAACATTTTTTTAATAACTAGTCATGAATAGCCATCCTAATGCATGACTAGTCATGCCTAGTTATCATAACTATGTTTGCTTTACGAATGGGAACCAACTTGTCACTAAGGGGAATGGTTAATGGCTTTTTTCCTATTTTTTACCATTTTTTTGAATAACTAGTCATGAATAGCCACCCTGTTGCATGACTAGTCATGGCTAGTTATCATAACTATAGGTTTTTTAAAATTTAAAATAGATAAAAAAATAACAGAGCTACAGTATTTTGAAAATTGCACAACTTTAACCTGTTTTTCCCGCATTTTTTATTTTTTTTTTTATATTGTGGCTTTACCCCCTTTCTACTCTAGGGTCCTCAATTATATATATATATATATATATATATATATATATATATATATATATATATATATATATATATATATATATATATATATATATATATATATATATATCAACTTGAAATAAAACGAATTCCAAAGACCAGTATTGCACTTACTCTTCGCTGTTATAAAATACATATTTGTTCGGCGAAGTTACGCAATAGCCGTTGTATAACAGTTATTTCTGTTTCACAACAACGTTATGGTCGTGTTTCAAACTAAAGCCGATGATTACTTGGAAGACCTGGAGGATGGAAACTCTCTCTCTCTCTCTCTCTCTCTCTCTCTCTCTCTCTCTCTCTCTCTCTCTCATGTGACCTGTCTGTTGTACCCTCCTATGTGTTTTTCACGATGTATTAATCTGAACTCTCAGCTATAACAGAAGACATTGCAGTTCCTGAGATTTTCTTCTACTGAACAGTATATAAATCAAGTGTATAAAAGAGAGAGAGAGAGAGAGAGAGAGAGAGAGAGAGAGAGAGAGAGAGAGAGAGAGAGAGAGAGAGACTTTTTCACTAGAACTCGGGATTTAAACAAGTTCATGACTTTCAATGTATACTGGTAAAAAGAAATAACTTCACAGTGAATAAACGACGACGCCACACATTAAAAAAGTAAAAATTGAGCCGAAGTTTCTTTGGCGCAATCGAGTTTTCTGTACAGCGCATCATGCTGTATGAAGCTCTCGCTCTGCCGCAGTATGAAACTCTCAGCTACGACCGGACCGGGCATCACTTAAACAGACAGACTCTGACTCAGTTGCTCCTCAGATTCGGTGAAGTGAAGATGCGTCGGTGACGCGTCTCCTCCGGAATTGGACTTGGCGGTGCCATACGCACGATCATGGCTAGCTTTAACCTTAAATAATATAAAAACGACTGGGGATAGAGGGCTACAATTTGATATGTTTGATGGTTGGAGGGTGGATGATCAACATACCGATTTGCAGCCCTCTGGCCTCAGTAGGTTTTAAGATCCGAGGGCGGACAAGAAAAGTGCGGAAGGAGAGACAAAGCCATCTCAATAGTTTTCTTTTACAGAAAACTAAAAAGCGAGAATCGTCAATGCAAAATTGTAGGAAAGTCCTCAAGTCAATACTCCACGAGGATGACAATAAAGAACTTGACCAGTCACTGAAGGGATAAAATGAGAGAGAACCAAATAGTGTCACATACATTAACAACAACTATAGGAAGTTTTCTTTGGAATGCTTTTACGCCTCTCTGTGCAAGGAGCTTCCAACCCAGTTCCCACCCCACTACAATCATTGCTAAATTTATCTCTACAGCGAAAAACAAGAGCGTATCCTTCACTACCGTAAGAATCGAAAGTCGATTATGAATATGAACTTGCAGTATCAATCCCGTTATATACATTTTAGTTTTCTGTACAAGAAAACTATTGAGAATGCTATTTGTCTGTCCGCCTGCACTTTTTCTGTCCGCCCTCAGATCTTAAAAGCTACTGAGGCTAGAGGGCTGCAAATTGGTATGGTGATCGTCCACCCTTCAATCATCAAACATACCAAATTGCAGCCCTCTAGCTTCAGTAGTTTTTATTTTATTCAAGGTTAAAGTTAGCCATGATCGTGTGTCTGGCACCGCTATAGCTTTCAACAACACAGGCCACAACCGCGCCGTGGCTGAAAGTTTCATGGACAGCGACTGAGAGTTTCATACAGCATTATATGCTATACAGAAAACTCGATTGCGCCAAAGAAACTTCGGCGCATTTTTTACTTGTTTTCTATTATCTTCTATTTAATTACTATTCAAACATAATAGTCATAGCATATTATTATGAACTGCAAAAAACTAAGACATTATTCATACCGAGAAGCTGCTCCACTCAAGGATCAATTAATCGAAAATTAATCAAATGAACATAGAACTACCCGTATCGATCTAATGCAAAACAAACAGGGGCATACACGCAAATCATACACAAATATGTGTGCTGACCATTTAGCAACTTAAGATATCCAATACGCATTTCAGCAACAAATCTTGACGAGAGGAAAAAATGGTAATCTTCACCATTACCTGACATTCATGCTACATCCAGTACAGAATTATATCAACTGAAGTAGTTCATCGAAATGTAAACAAATGCCGTTACATCCATCAGAACAAAAGTGGATGAAATTCAGAAAATAAATTATACAAAGGTTTGAGAAATACTGGGCCAGATTACAACGTGTCTTGGATTTACTCGTCAGGAACTCTCCTTCAGCTAAAGGATTCACGTTTCTCATGTATACCTCAGAGTTTGGGCGACGAGAAATGGGGAGAATTCTTTGGAGAAAGCTTGAAGCCCACAAACGGCAGCAAACGACCTACGCTTTTATAAGCAAAGGTCACAGGATTCCTCGTTGGCTGAAAGGTGCGTTGTGACTTATTAAATAGATTCCTTTAAATTATGTCTAATGTTAACGTTGATTCCGAATGATAATCTCATAACTATCTAAAATATTCAGATAATAATCGGTTTTCACTGGTAACCATTACTCACGAATTACAACAGACACCGTTTCATTTTAAAACTACACGAACACACAATCAATCAGCATATGCACTGGAATACACTCATACGTTCAAACGGAAGCATATACTGTACATCACAGACAAAAATTTGAACAACAGACAAAAATGTATTTAGAACTGCAAAAAAATCAAATAAAACATCTACAGCTTTATTGCATTGGACCAGCTCAGTACAAGAGCATTTTTAAAGGACTGCCAAAAGACCATAATTTTTCTAAAGTGTTAGCAATACGTATGAGAGAGAGAGAGAGAGAGAGAGAGAGAGAGAGAGAGAGAGAGAGAGAGAGAGAGAGAGAAAACGTTCTCGACTGCATAGGGCTGTGGCTCTTGTTGTACATAAAAAAATAGCTCTGAAAACTGGTCCTTTAACTTAACTGAACCGGCTTCTCTCACAACAAAGAATTCGAACTCCTACAGGTGCTTTCATTCTGACAACCAATAGCAGCATGCAGATGGAATAAAGTTTTCTTTTCTTCGTGTTAAAAGCCCTGCTAATTCACCTATGCTGGTCTCTTGAGAGAGAGAGAGAGAGAGAGAGAGAGAGAGAGAGAGAGAGAGAGAGAGAGAGAGAGAGAGAGAGAGAGAGAGAGAGAGAGAGACTCACTCTTCTGTATTCAAAAACGAGGAAGCTGAAACGTTCCCTCTCTTCAACACCCACTAAGGAAAATAAATCCATTTTTTTGTTTTTGTCATAGTGAAAAATACTTCATAAATCAGAGTCAACGTAGGTAAAATACATCCTATCGTTCGATAATATTCCAACCATTCAGAAAGAGAGAGAGAGAGAGAGAGAGAGAGAGAGAGAGAGAGAGAGAGAGAGAGAGAGAGAGAGAGAGTTGGGGGAGATTTTTGCCCATGAAGCACTCGGGCTATTTAGAAAAAAGAGGAAGCTCTCTTCTGTCTTACGAATGTGACAACTTTCATTATTAATAAACGAGGAAAGGCCAATAAGGCCGTAGAACAAATACTATTAAAAACACAAGAACGTAAACGTGGAGAAAGTTACTGAAATTTCTGAACCTCTATTTGGCAGATTTAGTGCACAGTAATATTCGTTTATTCCTGGTACTCCTTTATTTGTCGTCGTAAAGCATCGCTTCAAAAGATACACTTTTTGCGCATGCAATCATGTTAAACATTCTCAGGTACTGAAGAACAAACAGTAAAGAATAAATAAAATTGTCATGCCATGGAGTCAATTTTCAAAGAGCTTCGCTAGCTACCTATTTAAAACATGATTTAACAATGGATCTTACTACTATAATGTAAGAGGAAGACATGGTATTCTCTCCGTGACAAATGGAGTATTCTACTCCCTTAACAAATAGAAAACCCAGATATGTAAAAGACCCCCATCAGCACTCAGCCATGAAAGATGGAACATGGTCAAATGTCAGTTCATGAAGTCGAAATGAAAAACGGACCTTTGAAAACACGGCAAGCATAGCATCCAGTAAGTTGCTCCAAGAACTGGAGGGACGTGGCACTTACAGACATTTAGGAAGAAGACACTGAAGACAACTACCTATTCGAAAACAGTAATGCTACAGAAGAATATGTTACTGAAGAAAGATACAAACTTAAAGTTACTAAACAAGTGGGGCCAGCCGAAAGGACCGAGGGAGGCAACTGTGTTCAACAAAAAATTGTCCAAGCATTTCAGTGATGCTATTAGCCATACTTTACTTCTACAGCCTTTTTTGAGGGGATGGTAGCATGGGAAATTCGCACGTAAAGAAAAATTACTGTAAACCTGTGATCTTACTGAATGATTTGGTTTTACAACCAACTACGTACTAACAGTCACTACGTTAGTAAGTTCAAAGAATGTGTATGAAAATGTATATTGAGCGTTGTTGCACAAAATTATTGTAGGTATTGTTGTTTGTATCTCTATTTCACAATCGAATTCAGTAATAAATTCCCATATAAATTTCATAGTTCATGGTGGAGCTTGTTTCAGACCCCCAAAAATCCCTGCGGGATGAAACGAAAAAACCCTGAGAAGAAAACTCCAGGTCCCATTTCTGATTTTACTCCAGGTTTTTCAGATAACAGTAGAGGAAAAAAAGATCTCTCCAATCGCTATCGTTCTTTGGATCCAGGTAACGCAAACTGAATGCACTGATCCCTGTAAAAACGGCGTTTTCTGCTTTGATCCTTTAAAACTCAGACATGTCCTTCAGTCTCATAATTCAAAAATAAGTGAAAAAAAAGCAGAATCATAAAATGTAAAAGCTTTAATTTTCATAAAAAGAATTCGCTTTTCGTAACCCAATAAAAAACATTATATCAACTAAGCACATGAGAGTCGACTCACACAAACCATTTGTATCACAATAACACAAGATACATCAAGCAGAGCCCTTTTTTTAAGCCAGTAGAAATAAAACTATAATAAAAGGCTTTGACAGAACTAGAGAAGTATATTTGTCGCCCGTTTTCAGGAAAACATGGCACTACATTACAGCCTTTCAAACGCTTTCTCTCGGATATACACAAAAAGAGAGAGAGAGAGAGAGAGAGAGTGCGCGTGTTATGACAGGCTTTTCTCCTACTCTTTTATCGCAGGCATAATCAGAGAGCATAAAAGCGTTAAAAGCCTTCTAACCAGAGAGTACATGAGTAAAAATGCGTTTTTACCAAATGCCTGCTGAGCGTAAGTGTAGTATCAAGGAAAGTACGCTCACTTTAAAACTTGGTTAATAAAGCAAGAAAATATATATTTGCAGAGAAATGAAGTTCACTTCAAAAAGTTACCGCATCATAAAACGTCTTTATAATGACCCACTATCGCAAAAGCTAACCTATGTCGTGTGTGTGGTTGTGTGTACGCTGGCAATGGAGGCACTCTCAACTCACGCAAGGGAAGCAATGGAAGCGATCCTGGGTGACAGAGGTTTGATTTGGCCATGTTTCTTAAACCCAATGTGCCTACTATAATTATATATACAGTAAAACTTCATCCTACTTAAAAAAGGAGGACCTAAAAGAGGTAATCCCTCACCTTGCTCTTTGTGTTATTATTTCCCACAAGATATTATCCATATCACCTGACCATATTTACATTACATTTGGCAGTTTTCTCAAATTACAGAAAACAGTAGTTTTGCGCCTTCCTGTGGTTATTGATAATAATTAGTTTACTAGAGTAATGAGGAATTATTATTTACATAATTCTTAATCCATCACATAGATCCAGAAGTCTGAAATGTGGTTCAGCCGCGCACCAGGTCATACAAAGGGCACAAGAAGAAAAAATAAAAAAAACTCCACTGTTTCGTAAGGTACAGCTTCGTCGAAACCCTACTTGAAATATCATAGGTCTTAATAATCTATTTATCTATCTATAGCAGGTTTTGTGTTACATTACAGTTTCAAATTGAATTAACTGGACCTAAATGCTGCACGAATAATTTTTTTGCGCTCTGTTAGTTTCAGATTTTACTAACTTAACCCAAATATTGCACGATTAAAAAATATCAGTTGCTATCCAAGAAATCCACTGACTGAACACAAGCTTAACGCAGTATTCGTTACAAAGGCGTTGATAAGCGTAATGCAACATACATATTTCAACTGTACCCGACGTCTCCGATTCAGTCGATTCCTCCAGCAACATTTGCAGGTAGAAAGGGAACATGCACTCGCATATGTAAGTCGCACCACCTATGCGTCTGGTTGTGAAATCAGTTTAAATGGAAAGGAACAATAATGGTTTAGCTATTTATTCGTACCTTAGCAGAGAGAGAAGGGGGCAGGTGGGTGAGGCGGGGCACAAAACCCACTAGATTAAACCATTAAAGAAGTTCTCGCTCAGCATTTTTCCAGTGGAAAGAAAGGTTACTTTGTTGATTAAATTTTCCGGCAATTGCTTCTAAATTTCCACGCAACTTTTGTGTTTTTTTATTTAAAACGGTGCTTTCTACTCTAAATATCGACTTTGTTTGAGATATCATGTGCTCAGTAAGTGCATGTGCATCGGTGTGCATCACGTAACCCTTTTCCCCAAACTGGGTAACCAATACACTTTATTATATTTTACTTTCATCACCAATACGTACCTCCACATTCCTCCCCCTTCCAGTTCTTCTTATGCCACATGTACTAAGAAAAGAAATCATCTCATAATAACAATCGTTGTTCACTCATTCATATTCAATATCCACTCTTCAATTCCATAAACGCACAGCCTGTTGTACCTTCCTATTTTCGCCGATTCTGCGACTGCCCTCGTCTCTCATCTACTGTTGTCCGTCTTACCTAAAAATATCTCTACCAATTAACGAATTCCAATCTTATATAATCCATATTCAGATTACTCCAACTTTTGGTTTCCATTTACCTTCATAACCTTACTCATGTCCACAATCTACTCTTGATTTGCAAACTGTTTGATTTTCTTATCACAAAACTTTGTATCTATATATGGGTTCCTTTCTTTGACTTCAAGCATTATTTTCCATCTATAAAAAAATTAAACACATGGAACCCACTCAGACCCACTTTTACTATAAAATCAGTCACTCTCCTTCTAGATATTGTCACATAAAAACTTGCAATTGCTCTCTCTCTCTCTCTCTCTCTCTCTCTCTCTCTCTCTCTCTCTCTCTCTCTCTCTCTCTCTCTCCTCATATAGTATATATATATATATATATATACTATATATATATAATATATATATATATATATATATATATATATATATATATATATCTGACTCACATCAGGATCGAACCTGTTGATTATATATATATATATATATATATATATATATATATATATATATATATATATATATATATATATATATATATATATATATATATATATATATATATATATATATATATATATATATATATATATATATATATATCTCAAAAGTAGATTTCCTCCTCAAGGTTTATTCATCTTTCTAGTATTCACATAAGGATATACTGTATATACAAATTACTGAATGGATTTCATAGTTAAGGATGCTGGAGAGCAGTCATCAAACGACAGAAGTCTGTCCATTTAAAAAGCTATTTTCTGAAAGAGAATACGAGTACCACAATTTGAGAGCCGTTGGGAAATGGGGTCCTTTATTAGTCCTATAGGATGATATGCTAGGGGAACGACAAGAAGTGGAAGGGAAAGAGCAAGGTCAGCTCTTGATGTTACAATGGCATCAAAATAATCAAAGGAAGGCCTAAACGAAGCTGATAAGAAAATGAGGAAGATGACTTATAAATATTAAAACTATATACTACAGCTGGATAACTCAAAAAAGGGTTGAGAAGAACATACTTTTGTAGACAAAGGACAGGCTACTCTGATCTCTTGAATTAGCCACAGATACAATTATACGATGGACAACAATATAAGAGTATTAAGTTTCAGTTACAAATATACGACTATAAATACGTTTCCTGATGGAGGGACTGATCTATTTCAGTGTCTAGTATCACAACCAACTTAACGAGAAAAGTTATAATCATATATGGCCACTAAACGTTTGTCTATCTAGACCCAGTCATAAACTTTCAAACTGCCAAAAACATGAGGCTTTCAAACTGAAAACAATATTCTGGCATGAAGAAAAAGCCACTTGATTTAGGTCATCTTTAATGACATCAGGCTTTTCGTATAAAAGTCCTCATTGCTGATCACAGCAGATTACAGAATTGTTGGTTTCAGTGGCTGACGCAAACCCCCAACTGCCATGACATCTCTCATGCCCTTCTTTGAAACCCCTTATGAGGAAAAGTCTGGATTTGCGAAGAAAGAACCATAGACTGCCCTGTTGGAGCTACTGGGCAGCAGAGGTTTCTGGCTCGAAAATGTTATCATTACGTCCTATAAAATTTTTTTTCTCAACTAACGTTCTTGAGCAGTTTAATTTCATGGACAACTCCTGTGTCAATAAACCCCTTGCTAATCAGTAGATTTCGTAATTTCGAGTTATTAGAAACTTATAAGACTTTGTAGATTCCCCAGTTATTCAGCATCTCATTCTAAAAATTTGCATTTATATTTTTTTTATGAACGAACACAAAAAGAAACAAAATTACTGTAATCTCACATAATCACGAACCCAACAACATTCCCCTAAGTATATACCCCTTTCTGTACATAAATATTGCCGAGGCGCTGAGGATAGGCCATAACGAAGCATCTTTCACATAACATGACTGTTAACAATGCCATAAGTTGGAAAATGGAAAGTATTACAAAACATATGATTAGGGGAAAACCTCAAACGCTGTATGTTAGATAGAGGTAATTTTTATTACCGTTCATTATCCATCGGATATTCGTCTACATCTAAGAAATCATACACACCAAAAAACAAGTAAAAAATGCGCCGAAGTTTCTTCGGCGCAATCGAGTTTTCTGTACAACATAAAATGCTGTATATAACTATCAAGTACGACCCGGCCAATATGCCGATATGCAGAATTTTTCGTCTGCTACGCAGACTAAAAAGTCTGAGGGACACATCTCCAAGTTTGCATGCAGATCTGGATTCCACATCTGCATTATGTCTGCAGATATTTCTTCAAGGTTTATTTGCGTAAATTTCTTATACAGATTGTTGTTAATTTAATTTAATAGTTAATTTAATAGTTTTACATATATTTGGGATGGATATAAATGTATGCTCAAATGATAATATATTTGCATAAATATTAATATCCTAGATATACACTGATAAAATAGTTTATGAGTCATATTACATTTCATAATCTGAAAAATTGACGAATGACCATTGGTAAGATATTTAAGTGTTTACGTTGTACTATGTTTACATAATTTGACTCATTGAATTGTGGGAATTTATTCATTTTTTTATAGTACTGTATGTGTGATAAAAATTCAAAATAGTAAATGAACTATTTGCATTTTCTGGTTGTAACCTTCAATGTAGTGGCGCATAGCCTTTATGGTCTTTGAAACTTGCCCCCGGATACTGAAGGCTTCTCACAAATTCCCCGTCTCGCACATCTGTTGCAACGGCCATAGAAATTAATAGGCTACACAAAAATTTCTTGCTATGAGTAAGCAAATTATAAATGTGTGTATGTATGTATGTATGTATGTATGTATATATATATATATATATATATATATATATATATATATATATATATATATATATATATATATATATATATATATATATATATATATATATATATAAGATAGCCTTGTTATTCCAAATGGTACAGACGATTGATGTTCAGCAAGCTTACCTTTGGCATCTAATGGCCCTTGAAATGCTCATATTAAAAGTGTCATTGAATCGGAAGTCAAAGTAAACCGAGCAAGACAGTGTTCAATTCAGGCTTGGAGTAATTGAATTTAATTGAAATTAATTAATTTCACCTTTTGGGAGTGAATGAAACTTACTAAAATGACGTAATTGACCGTTTAGAAACAGGGGTTATAATTACCTTGAAATATTTTAAAATTCATATAATAAATACTCTATTTACCATTTAATTTGTAACCGCATCCATATTTTTCTTTTGTGAAAAGAGTAGTTGAATAATGTAATTAAATGTACATATAGAAAAACTGTAATTGTAATTACGTATAATTAGCCCTTTCTCTCTTCCTTGTAATTGTAATTGAGTAACCGACGAAGTAATTGTAATTGTAAATGATCAAAGTAGATGTAATTAATCTAAGCCTGGTGTTCATCTCTATCGACCATAATGGGAAGCTATAAGTATTTTGTTTAATTCAAGGTAAAGTTCTCTCTCTCTCTCTCTCTCTCTCTCTCTCTCTCTCTCTCTCTCTCTCTCTCTCTCTCTCTCTCTCTCTCTCTCTCTCTCTCTCAGGAAAGCTCTAGTGTGAAACTCAAATTTGGCTATTTCCAAAATCAGGTCCAACAAGTCAGCAAAACGAACCTTCAGGGATGCTTGGCTTGAAAATGAACTATTTCGGGATTGGTTAGGAAAAGCCGAAGCTCCTACTCCAGCCTACTGTAAAGCCTGCAAAACTGAGTTTAAAGCTGACACAACAAGTCTGAAGCGACATCGGTTATCAAGGATTCATTCAGAGAGGACGCCACTAATGGAAGCCACTGCAACACCACCTACAGCAAGCACCAGGCCAAAAGCTCATTTAGTGACAAAAGCTGATATAAATTGGCTACCTTTTTTGCCGAGCATAACATAGCCATGAATAGTGCAGACCACTTAATTGATCCACTGAAAAACATCTTCATAAAGCCGCATATTGTTCAAAATATAATATTAAAAAGAACAAAGGCAACATCAGTTATAAAGGAAGTGGGTAAGGCTGTGCAGCAGGAAATTGTTAACCTATGCCACTCCAATCACTTATGCGCACCAAATGCTGCCAAAACTTTACCTAGGAATTGTGAGGACTTACAGAGGGCAATTTACAGCTATTTCTCACAAAGTGCTAAAAGGAAAAGCGAATTCATTCAGTCTGAAGAATTTTGTGACACTGAGCCACACAAAATACTGCATGCTGCGCAAACCCGCTGGCTGTCAAATGACAGGCTGTAGCTCGTTTCTTAGAGCAATGGCAGCCACTTATTCTGTATTTTACTGACAGATACCTAGAGGATAGGCTGTCGTCATCCGAGAACATATATGATGGACTCAAAGACCCTTCATCACATTTATATTATACATTTCTAGATTTTATCTTCCCAAAGTTTAATAAATTTAATCTGCTTTTCCAGAAGGAACCCATGATACACCTATTACATGAAGAACGTAAGACCGTATATTTGGAAGTACTAAAATGCTATTACGATCACTATGCATTAAGGAACACTGCCATTTCTGAAATTGATCCGAGTGAAGAGAGAATGTTCGTTCCTTTAGAAAACATTTACCTCGGAGCAAAGGTTCGTGGGCTTCTGCAGACACCACGTGTGGAACAGAAATAAATTTCTGACTCACGTCGGGATCGAACCCAGGTCTCTCAGGTGGAAAGCAAGGGCGTTATCCACTGGGCCATACAAGTCTAAAAGAAGTTGGAACCTGAGAGCAACTGCACCCAAGGAATTACCTGGGCAAGCTAACTGCTTGCATACCAGCGAGTTTTCCCCAACTTCCCGACTCAGCAATGACCCAATAGACAACATTTCATTCGAATTATCCCTTCTGAGTGAATAAGATAGAAATCATCAACACGCAATCACGTGTGGAACAGAAATGTTGTCTGTTGGGTCATTGCTGAGTCGGGAAGTTGGGGAAAACTCGCTGGTATGCAAGCAGTTAGCTTGCCCAGGTAATTCCTTGGGTGCAGTTGCTCTCAGGTTCCAACTTCTTTTAGACTTGTATGGCCCAGTGGATAACGCCCTTGCTTTCCACCTGAGAGACCTGGGTTCGATCCCGACGTGAGTCAGAAATTTATTTCTGTTCCACACGTGATTGTGTGTTGATGATTTCTATCTTATTCACTCAGAAGGGATAATTCGAATGAAATGTTGTCTATTGGGTCATTGCTGAGTCGGGAAGTTGGGGAAAACTCACTGGTATGCAAGCAGTTAGCTTGCCCAGGTAATTCCTTGGGTGCAGTTGCTCTCAGGTTCCAACGAGTTCGCTCTGAGCTTTCGTGAAGGAAGGTTCTCTTGATCGCTGCTTCGTCTATTCCCTTGTTTGATTCTCAGCACCGGACCCTGGGTCAAGACGCGCCTTGGACATGGAAGTAACAAGTGTCTGTATGGATTTAGAAGTATCTAGCAGTGAAAACGGCGGAGATTCTGACAAACATCAACGAGCTAGAAAGAAAAGGAAAAAGAAGAATGAGAAGAAAGAGAAAGTTCAGGATATCGGTGCAATAATCACGGAATTTGTTGACGAAGAAAGTGGAAATTCGTTGGATAATAAACGACAAAGGATAGTTGTTAAAGAGTGTCTGGCTACACATGATCAACGGATTGAAGATGGTGAAAGCAATAGGAGGAATAGCAATGAAGAGATAGAAGAGGCGAACCACGGGGGTGGAAGGAAAAGGCTATACTTTCCTAACACCGTTGAGTTGGATTACCATGGCAAACTCCAATGGGCTCTCAGGTTAACCAAATCTTATCGGGAATTTGAAGTGCTTTTTAAAGAAGGTAGGAACAGACCTTATATTACTGTTAAAGATCATAATGCAGTTGAATTTCTCAGTACAGTTGGCTTTGAGAATATAGTTCTTGAGATCCCTATGGACGGTGAAAAGTACTCTAAGATCATAGTTTTTGACTATCCAGTGTACATGAATCCAGAGGAGTTACTAGTTGATGGTCGCATGGTTTGGGTAAAGCGTCGAGCAGTCAACTATAAAGGGAAAGACAACCCAAAACCGCAGGTTATTGCTTTAATAAAGGGCGAGATCCCAGAAAGAGTGTTTGTGCCATGTATTGGTTACAGAAAGGTCGCACTATATAATGAAAATCCAAAACTGTGTTATAAGTGTAGTAAATGGGGACACATGGCTTTCAAGTGTCAAAATAGTTTTAGATGCAGATTCTGCAGCAAGAGTCATGATTCACAGGAATGTGCGGATAAGATAAAAAATAACATAAAAATCACTCCAAAATGTTGTAATTGCGGAGAGGAACACAATGCTAGGTCTTGGGTGTGTAAGAAGAGGCCGCGTGTTGGAAAGTTTCAAATAACAGAGTTGGCAGCAGCAGGCAATCAGGCACCAAACAATCAAATTAGCGCCCCGGTTGTTAACGTCTGGGAACGAAGAGCTGAGATACAGAGACAGCGAGAAGAAACTGATGGTGTGATAACTAATGGTAAAGTTGATCCTGATGTAATAAACTCGCTTTGCCAGGCAATAGAAAGACTTCAAAATCTAGTTTTGAATTTACAGACTCAGATTGCTAACATAAATTGCTGTAAAACAAGTGATACAAATGACCGTGGTGCGGTTTCAAAAAGCGGAATGAAAAAGTTCGTTGGTTGTGCAGAAGGTAACAGTCCTGAAAATAATGTTGTGTGTGAGTCTAGGCCGGTAAAATCTCTCTCAGATCAATGTCAAAGTAGTGATGGTGTATCTTCTGTGCAAGGAAGGAAAGAGGATTGGAACAGTCTAGTCAAAAGTATTAATGAATTATTAGATTCTGTTATTGAGTATACAATGAACCCAAAAGATAATGTCAGAACCAATATCTTGAGGTCGACAAAGGAATTTAAGGATAAAATATGTAACGATGGATAAAGAAATTCTGACGTGTATCCTGGAATGTTAATAGTTTAATGAAAAGATCTACTGATGTACATTCTTATGTTCTCGATAACAGTCCTGATGTGATTGTTTTGCAAGAAACAGGTGTCAGAGCTACTAATTTCCAATTATCCGGATATCAGGCATTTGAATTATGTGCGGATTGTACTAATAATACTAGGGGTTTGGTAACACTGATTAAGAATAGTATTCCTGCTACTTTTGTTAGGGCACTAAAAATTAATGGTACCGAGTGTCTTTGTGTAAAGGTGAACTTGAAAGATATAGAAATTTGTATTGTTAATGTGTATATTCATGCAGATAAACTTGACATTGACGATATGCCAGATTGTATTTTTACAGATAAATGTCTGTTATTGGGGGACATGAATGCTCGTCATCCTAATTTGGGAACTACTGGAACTGCAAATAGGAATGGCCGAATTTTGTATAATATATTGAATTCTTTGGATGATGTTAAAGTATTGGGAAATAATGAGCCTACACATGTTCGAGGTAGGAGGATTGATTATGCAATTTTGCTCAATATGGTATCATATGAAGGCTGTGCAAAGATCGTCAGGGATCTGCTTAGTGATCATTTTGCTATTCATGTTTCTTTGAATATTGGGAAGATTGTATATGACACAAGCAGGAAAATATACCACTTAAAGGATGATAGAACTGATGACTTTAAGCAAAAGGTCAGAGAATGGTATAACGATTATAAAAGTAACAATGGACATGGCAATGATGAAAATAAGTTTTATGAGGATTTAATGAATGTTGTTGATAAGATTTTAGACAGGCCAAAGAAACCTGAACTTAATCAGTGTAGTAGACCTAAGTCACGATATGTTGATGACAAGGTTGTTAAAGGATGGTGCAGTTTATTGAGAAAAGCGCAAAGTAAATGGAGCAAAAATCCTAGTGATCAGAAGTCTAAAGAAATTATGATGCAAATAGCAGATTGCACAACAGAAATGAGGAAGAATGTAAGAGGTAAACATTGGAATAAATTTTTAGAGATGGTATCCTTTACTAAGTCATTAGGTGGGGTGTGGAATGAAGTCAATAAAGTAAGAGGTATTAAAAGGAAAGTGATTTGTCATCCGAATCCCAAAGGTAAGGCTGATGAATTGATGAGTAAATGGGCTGCATCGTCAAGCTTTGATAAATTACCTAATAATGTGCAAGCTTGTTTGCGTAACAGGAGAACAAAGAGACGGCGACTTGTGATGATGCAGTCTGTTATGAATGATGAAGCTGATGTGCCTTTTACTAAAGACGAGTTGTTGTGTGCCGTCAAAAAAGGGAAGTCTACAGCTCCAGGCGAGGATGGCATAACATATAAGGTACTGAATTGTTTGATATCGATGGAAAATAGTCCGTTGTTGGATTTATTTAATTTATCTTACGTGAATGGTAGACTTCCCATTAAATGGAAAATTGCCCTAATCATTCCAGTGCCCAAAGGTAATGGGGATTTCAGACCGATTTCCCTCACTTCATGTATGTGTAAAATGATGGAGAGATTAATATTAAATAGATTGATATTTGTAATAGGTGATCAGTTGTCTCATAATTTGTATGGCTTTTTGAAAGGAAAAAGTACATCAGACTGTGTTATTAAGGTACTGAGTAATGCTGACGCCAAATATAGAGCGTTTGTGGATCTGAAAGGTGCCTTTGATAGGGCAAATGCTGATGTCATACTTGAGGAATTGGTCGGTAAAGGTGTAAAAGGAAAATTATTGAAGTGGTTGGATAGTTACCTCAGGGATAGGAAAGCGAAGACGTGGTTCCAGGGTAGCCGATCTGAGGAAATGAACATGGATTTGGGTACTCCACAAGGGGGGGTACTCAGCCCTATGCTTTTCAATGTGTTGATGGACAAGATTGCTAGGCACGCTTTCCCCAGAAACATTCAAATTATTGTTTATGCAGATGACATTGTGCTGCAGTGCAACGATGAAAATAAACTGAGATTGGCACTGGCTGAGTTGCAGAACTTGTGTATGCATATGGGGCTGGTTATAAATGAAAATAGAAGTAAATTTCAGTCTAGGGGAATGAGTGGGTGTGACCTTCAGCTTAATGGAATAAAATTAGAAAAAGTGCAGTCATATAAATATTTAGGCATGTTTATTGGCTTTAACAGATCTAATGATGAAATTAACCATCTGAAAACTATTTGTACTGCTAGGTTGAATCCACTACGTGTTCTTGCTAATAAAGGTAATGGGGCCGGAATTCCGGTGTTAAGAATGGTCTACATAAGTACTGTACGAGCGGTTATAGACTATGCTGCGCCAATGTTAATTTTGTATGCCGAGAATGAGTTAAAACCTCTCGAGGTTTTGCAGAACAAAGCTATGAGAATTATATCAGGATGTCCGAGAAGTACCCGCATAGAAGTTATGAGGTTAGAGTTGAACCTTCCGACAATTTCTGACAGAATACATGAGTTGGCTGCTGTGGCAATGATACGTTTGATCAGGAGGGGCGACAGAAGTCTTAAAATGGCTGTTGATAAGGTCTGTGGTAATGGTGCCGCCCCTATTCAAATCAATAATTACGTGAGAAAGTTGTGTAAAACACTAGTGAAATATCAGTTGTTTGGGTACTGTGTTAAAACACCTGCTACTGTATGGATGGATGGATGTATGATATTTAGGGCAAAAGCCCAGGCACTGGGGCCAACAAGGCCATTCAGCGCCGTAATGGAAAGAAAATAAATTATGTTAAAGTTATGAATTCATGAAGGAAATGATTAATAAATAAAATGAAGTGATGTGACCAATAAATAAGGGTATGAAGTTTAATGAATGATGTGCTATATACATAAAAAAAAAAATTAATGTCATTAAAATTCTACGTGATGTAATAAATTATTAAATAAAATTAAATATCGTTAAAAATTTTAATACACTTTAAAAAAGAGATTATAGCAGAAATATCTGCTTCATCTCCCAAATTATCAGACAGGGATTTACCCTGAAAATATCTGTCTCTTTGGTTAAAATATCTGGGGCAGACCACCAGAATGTGCTCCACTGTTAGTGTCTCGTCACAGTAAGCACACTCTGGAGGGCAGCTTCCTTCAAAAATAAACTGATGGGTCAGACGAGTGTGCCCAATCCTTAATCTCGTTAAAATAACCTCTGTTCGTCTGTCAAGCTGGAATGACGAAGACCACGGTAGTACATTATCCCTAATATTTCTATATTTCTTATTATTGGCAAGAAGGGGAGAAGTCCACCTTTCTTGCCATTTACTTAAAACATAAGATCTAATGGGACCTTTTAGATCTGTATGAGGCACTTTTCTAAAAGAGGTTTCTGATAAAATACTAGCAGCTTTCGCTTCCCTATCTGCCATCTCGTTTCCGCGAATCCCCACGTGAGAAGGGACCCAACAGAAAGAGACTGATTTACGTCGACAATATATACGAAAAAGCCACTCCTGAACTTTTTGAATTAATGGATGAAAGCTATTAAATTTTTTAATAGCTTCTAAGGTGCTTCTAGAGTCTGAGTATATGACAAAATTAGAGTCACTACTTTGAAAAACTAAATCTAGGGCAGACACTACGGCTGTTAATTCGGCAGTAAATATTGATGCAGAGTCAGGTAATTTAGCTGTGTACGCTGTATCACCAAGGATAACAGCGCAACCAACACCACTATCTGACTTAGATCCATCTGTATAAATTTTTGTAAAATTAGTATGGGTAACATCGTGCTCTAAGAATTTTCCCCTAATCTCTTCTACAGTGCAGTCCTTTTTATTAAACAGTTTCTTACATATTGATGCTTCTGGGATAAGCCATGGAGGATTTACAGGATATTCTACTTCCAGGACTTTCTGGGATTTAAGGTGATTGTTCCTAACATCCTCATTCAGTCGAATTTGGAATGGTTTAGAAGCTCTTGTACCAGAAAAACTTCGAGAGTCTGTTTCCTTTAGTGCTTGAAAGGAGGGATTTTTGGGAGCACTTTTCATTCTAGCCATGTATCGCAACCCTAGCTCTTGCCTTCTTAGATCAAGGGGTAAATGATCTGTGTCGACATAAATGCTTTCAACAGGCGAAGTTCTAAAAGCCCCTGAGCATATTCTCAACCCCATGTTGTGTACAACATCCAGTTCTTTTAGCTTGGTTGTACAGGCTGAGGAATAAATCTGACAGCCATAGTCTAGCTTAGATCGACACAGAGAGTCATATAGCCTCAGAAGGGATTTCTTATCAGCCCCCCAACTAAATCCAGAGACAACCTTTAAAATATTCATAGATTGTTTAACATTAAACTTTAGGGCATTTACGTGGCTAGCCCATGTTAATTTATGGTCAATAGTCATCCCCAGAAATTTAACTTCACTCTCGTAAGGAAGGATGGACCCTTTTAAACTAAGTGTGGGAACCTCTTCCACACGCCGGCACCTGGTGAATCTTACTGCAACTGTTTTGGAAGAGGAGAATTTGAAACCATTCTCATCAGCCCACTTAGTAATAGCATTAATAGACCTTTGCAAATGTTTACATACAGACAAGGAATCATATCCTGTGCAGTATATTGCAAGGTCATCGACAAAAAGCGAGCATTTAACAGGGGGCGAGATTTTTTCAATCACACTATTTATTGCCACTGAAAAAAGTGTTACACTTAAAACGCTTCCATGGGGAACTCCTTCCTCCTGCATAAAAGGTTGGGAGAAGGAGTTTCCCACTCTTACCTTAAAAAGTCTGTCTGATAAAAAGGAATTTATAAACCTGACCATTCTTCCACATATGCCCATCTTGTGCAATTGTTTCATGATGCCAATTCTCCAGGTAGTGTCATATGCTTTCTCCAAGTCAAAAAATATGCCAATGGTCTGACACTTTTTGGCGAATCCTTGCTGGATTTGGTTGGTCAGCCTCAGCAAGGGATCAAGGGTGGAGCGGTTTTTTCTGAAACCAAATTGAAATGGCGATAGTAATCCTTTGGTCTCCAGGTGCCAAACCAGTCTAGTATTTATCATTTTCTCCATCAGCTTACATACACAGCTGGTAAGAGCTATTGGTCTATAGCTGGTGGCTTGGGAAGCATCTTTATTAGGCTTTTTAACAGGGACAATTATGGATATTTTCCAGTCCTTGGGTAAAATTCCAGTTTCCCATATTTTGTTTATAATCTTCAGTAAATATTTTTTGGCATCATCTGGGAGGTGTTTCAGCATTTCATATATGATTGTATCCTCACCTGGAGCTGTGGATTCACTTGAGGAGAGCGCCTCACGAAGTTCTCTTAGGGAAAATTTGTAGTTGTATGGTTCAGATTTTCCCGAATCAAACTTCAGACACATTTCAGAATTCCTAATTCTTTGAAATTCTGGACAATAATTGTTAGGGCTGGAAACTTTAGAAAAGTGTTTTCCTAGCTCATTGGCAACTTCAGTGGGCTCTGTGATTAGAGTGTCATTTATTTTTAATGAGGGCAATGGTGACGCTACAAATTTTCCACTCAGTTTCCTTATTTTGCGCCACACCACTCTTAGTGGGGTCTTGGAGTTTATTCCATTAATATAGTAAAGCCAACATTCTCTTTTGGCTTTCTTATAAAAGCGCCGCTGCTTGGCTAAAGCACGTTTGTAGATTAATTTAGACTGAGGGGAGCCACTAGTTTTGTAACGTCTGTAGCATTTCCTAGTCACTTTTCTCAGAATACCACAAGTCTTATTCCACCAGGGAACTGCAGGTCTACGAGGTTTGCCTTTTGTTTTTGGAATCGAGCTTTCAGCACTCTTCAAAGTAGATTCAATAAAGTAATCATAGGCATCTAGATGAGAATGAAAGGACTCAAACTCCCTATCTAGATTGACACCCTTACTAAATTTATCCCAGTCTGCGTCCTCTACCTTCCACTTAGGTAAAACTTCAGATGGAGCATTCAGAGCATATTTCAAATGGATCGGGTAGTGATCACTTCCATTTAAATCGTCATTAACAGACCAATTAAAATCAAGGTGGATACTAGTTGAAGAAATACTAAGGTCCAGTGCAGAGAAATGATTATCGTGAATGTTGTGGAAAGTCATTGACCCATTATTATACAGGGTAACATCATTCCTGTCAATAAGGTCTTCGATTATTTTCCCTTTACTATCTAAAAACCGACTTCCCCAAAGGGGGTTGTGGGCATTAAAATCACCTAGCAGAAGTAAAGGAGCTGGAAGTTGGTCAATTAACGACTGAATATCTCCAATGTTAAAATCAAGGTCTGGTGGAAGGTATAACGAGCAGATTGTTATCCTCTTTTCCAAAATGACTGAAATAGCGACAGCTTGTAGTGTTGTATTTAATTGTATTGTGGAGTGCTGTAGAGATTTATTAATAATAATTGCAGCATCTCCATGGGCACGATCACCAATTGGGGGATATGATTTAAATATTGAATAATTTAGTCCAGGATTATAAACAGAATTGCCTAACATTGTTTCCTGTACGCATATAATCCCTGGATTGAATTCATGCAATAAAACTTTAAGGTCTTCTGTACGGGCTCTGAGACCTTTACAGTTCCACTGAAGAATATCGAGCAAGAATGCTAAGGTGGTAAAATGTGCTACTTCCCACTCCTTGGAGGGGAAGTACTGTTCCTAGGGTGGAGTGGGAAATTCTCCTTTATAAGAGATTGTTTTCTTAATCCCTTTTCATCTGAATTGGTGTTCAGGGTCTTTGGTTGATCTTCATATTTTTTATTATGAACCTGATGTTCAGAATTATTGCTGTGGTTCTGTGCACCACTAATCCTATTTGTCTTAGGGCGGCAAGACTGAATTGAACTCAGATGTTTTTGTTCTGAAACTACTTTTGGAACCACCTTTCTAGGAGGAGAGATGTCTTCCGAAACACTGAACCCATTTGAAGTTTTTATTATAAAATTATCATTATTTGGGGAACTATTTCTTGTGCGTTTCTTGGTAGTTGCAACCGTAGTTTTATTATTATTTTTGTTTGTGGCTGTGGCGATTGATGGCTCTGAACTAGCTCTATCTAATTGGGATTGTTCCTTTAGCTTATTTTGGTTTGAAGTATTTTCAGAATATTTTCCTGAATTATGGGCTGATTTTGGCACCCTTATTTTTGGAGATGAATCGACAGCTGTGGATGTGGTGGAAGATAAATTTTCTGTGCTTTTGGAAGTACAATTTTTGCTATTGGACTTCAAAGCACTTGCCGACGAAAGTTTCTCACCAGTTTGGAGATTTTCATTATTATTTATGGTTCGAGAAATACCAGGTTTGTGATATCTTCCATCAGACACAGTTATTGGTGGCCTTACATTGTTGGAAGTTTTCATAAGTTTTATTACAGAAGCATACGTAGTGTTGGCACTTTTGTTTGCCCCCATTACCGTGCGCTTTGCTTCACTAATGCTAATATGTTCATTATCTGCCACTGCCAACACTTCTTGTTCAAATTTATATCTGGGACAAGCCCTAGAGTTTGGTGTGTGATCACCCTTGCAAAGAAAACAGTATCGGGCTGCTTTGCAATCATCAAAATTATCGTGCTCTGCAGAGCACACAGGACATCTTTTATTGTTATCGCAAGAGTTTTGAATGTGGCCATACTCAAAGCATTTGCGACACTGTCTAGGACTTCTTTTATATTTTTTAACCTGCATCCTCTCATGGCCAACAATGATGGTATCAGGTAGGTAATTGGAGGAGAAGGTTAAAAGGATAGCTGCATCACCACCCAGTTTTTTTACATGAGATACACAAGGAGGGCATCGATGGAGAATCTCTTCCTCTTTAAAAACATGTAAATCTTTTGAGTAAACTACTCCTTTCAGTGTATTAAAAAATCTGTGAGATGAAATAGATTCTATATTTCCACTTTCAGGAGGTTTAAAGTTAGCTAACAGAACTGCTTGAGTCTCATTTCCAGCTTTAATTAAAAGGTTCTTTCCATACCGTTTCAAATTTCCAATGGGAATGGAACCAACCTTGCTCTCAATGCAGTCAGCAGCTTTTATCAAATTTTTCCCTCCCTCCTTGTAGATAGCAACATGCCATAAAGGGGGAGGAAGAGCTCTGGTACATGGGACTGGTCCATGTTCTTCAGCCTTTGGAACAAAGTCAAATGGCTCATCATTCAAGTTTTTCACCGAAAACACTTTCGTGCTGACAACTGAGTCATTTAGAATGTGGCCATGGAGTCTCTGTTGTGCCTCACTAGCTTCCAAGGGAGAGGAAAATTTGATAAAAGCACAAAATGACTGCTTATCTTTTTCTAGAACTAATTTAATTCTTTCCACTTTGCCGAATTGCTTCATTACACTGTATAAACATTCGTAATCTAATGATAAGTTTACATTAGTGCAATAAAGGACCCTATTATTTGAATCAAATCCACCAGATTTATTAACACCCTGGTGTCTCAGTGTTTGGTTCTGTCCAACAGCCAAGCCCGTATCCATGTTCATGCCAGAAGTCGTTGCCAGTGCCGTTAAGTCATCGGATCCAGGGGAGGGAGAACTAAAAGCCAAATCCATAAGTTTAAACCAGTCCACATGCAAAGGTCCAAAAAGTGCACACCCGACACCCAAGAGCCCCCGCACAGACCCCGACAGCATATCAAAAAGCACAAACTGGGCAGCTCCACTGCTCAGCTTCCCCACCCCAACACACTCCCAAAGCCCACGAAGAGACCCCAAGCTGCCAAGCATGCACACATCAGACCACCACACACAAACTGGTTCATCCACCCACCCAAAACTGCTTGGTCATATCAAGAAAGTATCGTAGATCAGTCAGGTATTCGCATTCTCCACCAATGGCACAAGTGAGAGTTGACTCCCAACAGTCCACCCCATACCCTACCCTTTCAGGATAGCACCAGTACGCTTGCAGTGGCCCAGGTATAAGCCAATCCGCCTGCTGGGAGTTCTGCCCCCACTAATGGGGACTGACTCCCCACTCCAACCGTACTCGTGGGCTTCCGGACAAAAGCCAGGAGTCCCACCTCCAAAAACCAGCCCCCCCTGGATTCCGATGGGCTGATTTATTTCGAAGAGAGTAGAGGATAACTGTTCAAGTACTACTGCTGAACTAATTGCTATGTATGAAGGGTTGAAGGCAGTAGTTGATAAGAGGAAGGATATATATGTTTTCAGTGACAGCCAAGGTGCTTTATATTCATTAAACAGCAGTGTATGTGCTAACCAAGATGTGGTTATGCAATGCAGAGATATTGTGAGTAAAGTGCAAACACATGGTAATTCAACTTTTTTCTTTTGGATACCATCTCACACTGGTATTAGACTCAATGAACTAGCCGATTCATTGGCTAAAGAGGCCACAAATAAGGCTGCCATTGATATAGAGAATGACATCAGTATTTCGCGAATTAAGAAAAGGATGATTTTCAAAAGGAACGAGTGGGAGACTGAAAATATTCGTAACATCATTGAAAATGGCAGTGAAAGTCTAGAACATTATTTGTATGTACTGGAAAATACGAATGTCACATATGGGAAAGCATTATCAAAGGTTGATACAATGACTATGAGACTTAGACTTGGTTATAGATATGTATGGGAGTATACTCAGGGTAATGGGATACCATGCAGATTATGTAATGAACCATCTTCTCATTCTTTGCACCACTACATGATGGAATGCTATGAGCTGTCTGAGTTCAGGAGTAGGCTTGCTGAAACTGTTACTGAACAGGTGTGTTATATAATAAACAATGATAAGGTAAAGAAAATTTTGAAGAAGTTCGAAAACTTTAATATTTATGTATGATTTGATTTAATTCTAGTGTTCCATATATATGTGAACTTTGGCTGCTTATGTAACTGCTGTAAAGTTTAGTCTGGGGCATGTTAGCAAGCTAGCTTGCTCCATTTGATGTAATTTTGCGTCAATAAATGTTTTGAATTTGAATTTGAATTCTTTTAGACTTGTATGGCCCAGTGGATAACGCCCTTGCTTTCCACCTGAGAGACCTGGGTTCGATCCCGACGTGAGTCAGAAATATATATATATATATATATATATATATATATATATATATATATATATATATATATATATATATATATATATATATATATATATCCACTATGACCTCTTAAATTCTCAAGTTCTTCTTTATACTTTTTAGATAAGCTACAAAGCCTTAGACCCAAATGAAAAAATAAATAACAAACGTATCCAAAAAGTGTGAAGGAACCGAGAAATTAAAAAGTCGTTATGGTTATTACAAATAAATATATATATATATATATATATATATATATATATATATATATATATATATATATATATATCTTGCAAAAACGTGATTAGCAGATTTTATTTACACTATTTACCACAAAACGAAATTAGCGTATAAACGCCATACTGCAAAGGTCATGATGGATTCACCTTTGCCACTTGACAGCATAATTACCGGAACTGGAAACGCAATTACCAAAAATGCAGACAACTTTCTGTGACGTACGTCCTGGACGACCAAATCATTTTCTTATTCGTTCTCGTTAGCAGAGAGCCAGTCTTATTTGATGATTTAACAGAGGATGAGATGTATTTTGGTAGCTGTTAACCTCCCCTAATATAGCAGTCTGCGATGGTTACAAAGAATAGTCATCTTTGACAAACGCAGGAGACAAAAATCCTTCTCATTTTAGTTTTTTATGTATATTAGTAAAACAACCCAGAAAAATGTAAATCCTGGCATTTCTTCTGACGAAGAAGGCAGCAGCCCTTAAAAGCTATAAAATTTTACGTTATTATACTAATATACTAAAAAAAAAAAATACTCAAAGAGGGTTTTTGTTCCCCGCATACAGAAATAGCTTAACTAGACTTAATAACTTAACTAAACTGCTCTATATCAACCAGCCATAATAAAGTGCTACATACTCAGGCTATTTCGAGTCCTTAAAAAGGGTGGAAAGACGGTATGATAGTCATTTCAAGAATTCAGCTGGGTAGTGTTCATGACCATGTCAAGTTCTTCAGTCAAAACATAAAAGACGTCGCAGATCACAACAGGAAAACTTTCAAATTATAAATTATTCTCCAAAAAATTTCACAGAGAGGAGAGGGTAGGAAAATGGTGAACACACAGAAGCACATTTTAGGTTTTTATGAATTCGTACGCTGAAATGTTTTCAGAAGAAGAAGCATTTGCATTTATAACGAGCGCTTTCCTGACGTTCTTAGTTTGTTTCCACTGAGTAGACTCTTTCTCTCTCTCTCTCTCTCTCCATGATCTTCAAAAAGAAATTTTTTAACGCGATTACTTCTTTATCTAGCTTTCAACGTAAATCCAACACACACACATTTATATATATATATATATATATATATATATATATATATATATATATATATATATATATATATACATAAATGTATGTATGTATGTATATATATAAATTATATATAAGTATATGTACATTTATATATATATATATATATATATATATATATATATATATATATATATATATATATATATATAATATATATATATATTTATACATTTATCATTGTAAAAATTCATTTCTAATGAAACAGCCTTGTGGAATATTCATAATAGCAACGCTGAAAATTTTCCCTTCCCGTGTGTCGTTACTTTGAAAGTGAGAGTCTGGTTTAACATTTCCTTAACACTCCACTGGCGTACGAGAAAAGCAATATCAAGTTGTAGCATCCATATTTATACTAGAGTGCTACCTCTTTGCAGCAGTTACTCATACTAAGAGTTTTATTTAGAAATGAGGAATGTTTAATATATATATATATATATATATATATATATATATATATATATATATATATATATATATATATATATATATATATATATGTATATATACAGTACATCATACTAAACATTCCGCATTCCTAAATAAAACCCCTTGTATGAGTAACTGCTGCAAAGAGGTAGCACTCTAGTATAAATATGGATGGTACAACTTTATATTGCTTCTTTCCCGTATGCCAGTGGAGTGTTAAGGAAATGTTAAACCAGACTCTCACTTTCAAAGTAACGACACACGGGAAGGGAAAATTTTCAACGTTGCTCTCATGAATATTCCACTTTCCTGTTCATCTAAAAGTTCTGTAATTTTTCACTTGACCAACTGCAAAACAAAACTATTAATCTCTAATGCGTATTATGCCTTTCTTAACAATTTGCCTCTACTGGAAGATTTTCATAATCGTAAAAATAAATCAGAATAAAGTAACATGTGGCGCAGAGAGAGACAGAGAGAGAGGTCCGACAAAACGCAGTGAACTCGACTTCGTATTAGAGCAGACGACATTGTGTGTGTGTGTGTGTGTTTTCCGCCAACTAATAAAACTTTGCGCTTTTCCTGAAAAAGCCTGACAGTAGAGTAATGAAGGAAAATAAGTGTATTTAATCATTCCGTCTCGTGACTTCTCAATTACTGAGAAAAAACAACAATAAAAAAATGCAATATTTTTCAATTTTCGAAAAAGTAATGACTATTTTTGAAATTTTTAGTTATGGCACTGTGATTTCTTACAATAATTCATCGTTTTCTATTTTGTCACCTCGATACTGAAAATACTTATACTACTACTTAGTAAAAAAAATTATACAGCTAAACGAAGGGAAGAGTGGCCCAACTGTATGCGCAGCAGGATGCAAAGGAACCCACGAAATTAAATGGCCGAACGTCTGCTCCGCAAGCGATTCTCTGCCGTAAGATTTGGACGAAACAACGTGAAGAAAATAATCAACAGATCTTTTATGTATACACGCATGAAACAATTCAGCAACGAGAATTTTATAAACACTGGTTTTCAAGTTTTTTTTTTTTAAATCGTAATGCTATCTTTTTAATGTTAGCGAGCGTTATCGTTAAAAATCACTATCTGCATTGAAAAATATAAAAAATTCATCACAAAAAACTATACTAAATGAAAACAAGAAAAGATATGGGAGAAAAATCGTCCTGTGTAATCTCAACTTGAACGCGGCACCCAAGAAAACCATTCAGCGAAAAATGATCCTTAAAGCGGAGATTGATGGGAAATAACCAGACATCAGAGTTGTATAGTGAAGCTAATAATGCACTGTGTAACAAACTTACACAAGCAAACTGGTTCCTTATCTGTACAAATTACTCGCAGAATTCAATACCAACAGCCACAAAAGGAACCCAAATTACCGTCGAGGGTTTAATTAGTAGGAAATCGACGAGTCTCAGTTCCATGTATACGGGCGGAAAATTGTTTCAAATCTCTCTCTCTCTCTCTCTCTCTCTCTCTCTCTCTCTCTCTCTCTCTCTCTCTCTCTCTCTCTCTCTCTCTCTCTCTCTCAAATTACAGAGAATTTATTCTCAACCAAAATTACCTTCCAGCCGAAAAGACATTTAATTTGTTCATATAACGTAACAATTTAGTGGAGTGTATCAATCTTTTCGTATTCACGTTTTAATGAAGTGATAAGCGAAAAGAAAATCATTAAATTCTAACGCCCTAAACATTTCAAATGTAGCCTAGTTTGCTGTCAATCGCATCTAAGAGTTTCAAAAAAAAAACAAAAAAACATAAAAACAAACTAACACAAAACTTAAATTATACAAATATTCAAGAATTTAATGGTTATTCATAAATGCAGTTGTCAGGGGCTGGAAACTCACGAAAATCACTCGCCGTTTTCAAATATATTAAAATCTCAAAACTCCCAAGCGCACGATTCATTTATTTTGGCAAGGGGACTCAGATACAGTATATTACTCTCTCTCGTTAATCAGCTCTCTTCATAACGGCTTCAAGAACATAACCTAACGGAATCAAGCTCTGGTCCAATTCTAGTGAAGATAATAACAACCCTAAGCTCCCAAAGATATAGACGCCAAACTGCAGCAAGAAAGTGCATCTGACTTAAAATATATGATTTAAATGTCAAAGGAAGTGGTCAGGCGCCAATATTGCTTACAGGAAAACAATGGCAGCATCAAATTACAAAACAAAGCAAGTTTACGACCCCTACGTAAGAAAAATCAAATGAAAGCTACTTGTGTATTGTTGCTATGAATTATCAAAAAGATACTATACAATTACAAATTACACGCCTACTCAAGTCAAAATAAGACCGCATATAGAAGCTGATATTGCAAAAATATTCCGATTTAAAACACAGTACTATGGTACCGCAGTATGGATCATGGGAAGATATTAGAGGCCTGTGGGCATGAAGATGACAATGAAAATTGATTATTTTTTATGAAAGCACATCAGGCAACCAAGACGTTGCATTCTGAAACCACCACATAAATTTACTTTTCTTGTAATTTTAATATTAAACCGACACGCTTCAGGAATTACTACAGAATTTAACAAAATAACGAACAGCCATAGAACAACGACGGGTTTGCGTTTTGCAAAAGTGGGAATCGGCGTAAGACTACTTGGACGTCCGTCCTAGCTCTCGTTAGTTTTACTCCCTGGGCTACTTCAACACTTCTGCAATCAAATAAAAAACAACATCAAAAACCTCATGCTATGATAATTCAACATGATGTAAACATGTACTAGGCCATTTTACTGGCACCCTTAGCAAGAGTATTCGAAAGAAATACTCAATAAAATTACATTAGGGAATTCACCTAAATTACCACAGAATGTCACCAATACATGTTCAAACATGAGGAAACAAACGAAAACCATTTAAGAATAATGATTCGTATTTGAAAGAGAAACACAGCACAGAGAATGATTGGCAATGTCTGACATTACTCTGCAACTTATAAAATCAAAACAGGTGCAAATAATTATACATGGAAATATGCATACAGACGGGGGGAGGAGAGGGGAGCCTAAATGTTAACAAAACATCCTCTTCTGTCTAAAAACTCTCAATATCAAAGGTAACAACAAAATGCTTCTCACCCCTTCAATAGCAGCAAAGGGTCTTGCAATGGGGAAAACAGGAGCAACACAAGTTAACTATAATCCACGTTAAGAAAGGTGAGGTGAATTTGACTTGTTCGTTGTGCGAGTATTCAAAGTCTATAGCCAAGAATGATTGATTCGGGAGGCAAATTCCTGAGATGTATGTTAGTATTGCACCAGCCCCAGTTTTTTTTTTTTTTTTTTTTTTTTTTGCCATGC
>JANJGK010000001.1:55497106-55499606 GCA_039081455.1 Macrobrachium rosenbergii
CATTTCGGGTCATTTTTTTTCACTGTGCCTAATGATAATGGTATCAAACTTTATCGTTTCTATTCTTCTTTCTAATTTTGCATTTTGTTATGCCTTGCCTATGAATTTTGCTGCACCGCCGTCTTCCATTATAATTACGTTCATCCTGACCATCTTTAACCTTTTTTGTGCTCTTATCCTGCTTGAGTATGCCTTAAAAACTTCACGATGCATGTTTAAATGGTTTATGAGGTTTTGGAAATTTTTGTAGTCAAGGTAGGCCCGATTATTCAGCCAAACGAAAGATAGCAAGCCTTAAATATACGAAAGCCGAATGAAGAATGTAACAGGGTTCATGTTCATTTAAGTCCATAATTAAACGTTCATACCGACCACTGATTGTTGTAAGCAAAGCGAAATAATGTTTTTAATCACAGTGAATATCTTGATCAGAGCTGAATAGATCACAGCGACTGAAAGGATACAGTGTGTGTCGGTATGTAAGATCTTTACATTTCAGGCGTGTTGCCTGAAGAACCCACCACAGCCCTTAATTGAAAGCAGAAATAAATTAAATGGAAATATTCGTAAGATGTGCTGTTTAGATTTCATTACATCTAGAACTTACTTTTCGAGAGAGGGACTTTCTGTCCATCTTTTCAAAACCGAGGGCAGGTTGGGTGGGTCGCGATAGGTTGGGGGCGGGGGGGGGGCACAGCATAATTATCCGAGGTTTTGCTATAATATCAAGGAAACCTAAGCACTCCTAATTTCTTAGAGTAAGGTTACAAACAAGCTGAAGGCGAGAGTGGCCCAGCTTACCGAAGGAGGATTTTGGTCCCTCAACACCTCACTCTTCTCGGGCGAGTCTCAAGACTCTCAACCACCTTCCCAATTTTTGCCAAAGGTATACACGTTAAAAGACTTCACGGTTGTACTCGGTAAATTCGCGATCCTTTATACATATAATCATGAACTATGAAAACAAATCAGAATATATTTTTACTACAGGCTAAGGACACAAATAAAGATTAAAAAATTTACGCTTGAGAAAGTCCATGTCCTGTGCAAGTGCATATGAAGATAATCTGAGTCTCAGGTTTAGCAATGCGATATGAGTAAGGGGGAAGAATGAAATGAGTTAGCTATAATTACTTATTGTCTGCCTTTCTTACCTAAGAATGAAATCTGAATCCTGAAACATATTAAAGCGTATTCTGGGCAAAAGAGTATTCTGGGCAAAACAGTGGAGAAACATTTCATGAAAG
Source organism: Macrobrachium rosenbergii (assembly GCA_039081455.1). Classification (NCBI taxonomy): domain Eukaryota; kingdom Metazoa; phylum Arthropoda; class Malacostraca; order Decapoda; family Palaemonidae; genus Macrobrachium; species Macrobrachium rosenbergii. The sequence continues at coordinate 55,498,354 of JANJGK010000001.1, forward strand.
GACCGCTTTTGTGAAGAGAGCGTTTCTCGCTCGGGTAAATGCTGGTATATTATGTAGTTGCATAAAAAAAGGAAATACAATTGTTTACAGCGGTAACTACAGATATGAAATACATGCCCTCAATGCTTACAAGCAGAATGTTCGTACATATTTTTTTTATTCGTTAAATGGTATAGGCATATTCAAAAACATAAGAATAAACGTTGCTTAAATCCCCCTCGCCCCTTTCCTTGAAAATGGATTTATTTCCCGGTAATCTAAAAATTTATGCGGCTTATTTAACTAGGACACAAACCTCAAAAATACTTTGAAAAAAGGGCATTGGCAAACCTTTGGAATTTCCTGTGAAATTTTGAAATAAAGGAAAATATGCTGTTAGATTCAATAGCTACGATTAAAACCAGCTCTGGTCAAATTATATATATATATATATATATATATATATATATATATATATATATATATATATATATATATATATATATATATATATATATATATATATATATATATATATATTTTTTTTTTTTTTTTTTTTTTTTTTTTTTTTTTTTTCACGGAGTGTTCCAACTTACCTCACTTACAGCCAGATACCTGAACTCTCATAAGAAAAAAAAAAATACGACTGAATACTCTAAAGGCAACAGTGATCCCTTAAAAAGCTTATCAATCATGTGAGGTATCAAAATATACTAAAGTTTATCAAAACAATTGAGAGGTATCAATATATACTGAAGTTGATCAAAGAGCATCAGTCCATTACTGTAACTTTACCCTCCTCGATTCGAGTCACTTCAACAAAAATTGAGGGAACAAAACTGTATCATTCTGCTTTATTTACAATGTTAATTCCTACCACTGGTGGTCAATAAATGAAACACTATTGTAAGAATTTTAAATACAAAAGTGTATTTTTAATTCAAAATTAATAAATCAAAATTCAAAATCTTACCTTGAAGAAAAATTACTATTAATTGGAAACAAACTTAATTAATTTCTAAATCAAATTATGAAAAGAAAACCAAGTAAATAATTTGAAAATACAAAAAGAATGTACAAACACAAAATCTCATTTCAGCTGACTGGTTTAATAAACACAAACCAAATTAAATAACACTTACTAAATTCCAACTCACTTTGAATAACACATCTTCATTTTAAAATAAGCTTTATATATATATATATTTATATATATATATATATAATTTTTTGAGAAAGATTGTTATTATCAGTGCCCTAAAGAATTAAACGAT
>JANJGK010000001.1:55504606-55545425 GCA_039081455.1 Macrobrachium rosenbergii
GAAAGTTTATTTTCTGTAAGAAAGAGGAAGAGCGTTTCGGGATGAGGGGACAAAGTAAGAATAGTATAGAATATTTCCGAATGTCGTATGTAGGAAGAGCGAAGGACACACTCACACCATTTGCAATGATGCGCTTTACTTGTTACCTCTGATTTGAAACTATCGTCCATTAACCACAAGATCAGATAAACACAGATTAAAGAATACAGTATGATGAGGGGGTGAGGGCCCGGTTGTTAAATCATCGTCTTATTCCGATCCTTCCTTAGAGATCACTGGGGCCGTGAACAACCAGTAATAAACATTTAAGTTCCCTGCTTGTTACTCGTTTACATTTTGCCAAGCCCTACGAGCCTTGAGTAAAAGAAAAACAACCCAAGTGGAATCAAGTTTTGCGGTAGCTGCTCTGTTATCCCCAGCCCCACTGTGTCTCCTAATCACCCCATTTTCCCAACTCTTGTTCTTCCTGCTCATTATTCTCCACGCCACGCTTTCACACTGACGTGATTATATTTGCGAAATTGTAGGAAGAGTCTATTTATGGTTGTGCCAGGATATCCAGAAGTGCAGCGAGTGAGAAACTAGCATTATTTATGCCAATTCCCCCGGTGGTATATTGGTCTTTCCTGCGGGCCTCCTTTGTGTTCAAACTGGAAATGTTAAAACTATCATGTAATTAAATGCTCGGGGCATTACTCATATCTTTACCTGAACATTTTCCATTATGTGAGGACATGAAGGAAAATTGAATTTGTCATACGAGATGTGATTTATTGTGCGGAATGCACGCGGATTTAATTTGATATTCCATTATGTTTAGGACCTTTCAGGAGAGTTATTCCAAAGGAAAGCCTGGTTTTTAATAATTGAGCTGTTATATCTAAGCTTATTCTCATTGTTACACAAATTGTTATTCCATTGTTCCTTGCGGCAGTCGCAGCATTCCGTGAATTGCTCAAACTCACCAAGAGAGTTTGCCTCATCTCCTTTCCCAAACCAAACAACTTGCTTCTGTGAATTTCCAAGTGATCTATCAATCAGTCTGTAAACACACACACACACACACATATATATATGTGTGTGTGTAATATATATATATATATATATATATATATATATATATATATATATAATATATATATATATATATATATATATAGAGAGAGAGAGAGAGAGAGAGAGAGAGAGAGAGAGAGAAACCCTGGCGAATATAGCATGCTGCCAAGGAAAAGGGAGATTGTAAACATGATCATCTTCGTATTGGCCCAGCGCGGTTTATGCATAATCACCTCATGAATTAAATATTAGACTTTCTAATATGATATCCTGGTCCGTCGGCTCCAGTATTTTTGTTGCAGAAACTGATCATAAGGGAACGCACATACACCTTTAGATACTTTTCCTTTAATCAGTCTGCTTGGAATTTTGATTTGTGTCATGTTCTGTAATGCATTTAATGTTTTTTTTTACACTGTATAATATTTAAGCACTACAGTCTTGTAAAAAAAAATCTTTTCGCCGTCAACGTCCCAGGTAGTAACGCACGGTAAATAAATAACTCGGTCAATTCCATCTCCCCTGCATCTCTCACTTTTGCGTTACGTCCTTGGTCTTGAAAGGTTTTTTGTCTCCGCATGATTCGTCACATTCTTGAACTTTAGCCGATTTCTTTCCTCTTATTCCAGTGTTTTTATTTCATTTATGAATGTAGTGCTTATAATAAGCTCTCTCCTGCTGTTTATCGTTATACACTTCATTTTGGATTTCTTTCTGTTTGCTGGCTCAATTTTTAGTGGGATTTTCAAGAGTGTTTGTAGTTTTATGTTCATTGTTCAGTTTGTAGTTAGCCTCCAACAGTTGTTTTTCACAAGTGTTTCGTCATGATTTTCCTTTTCTAGTTTTGCTCTGCGACAACAAATGTAAAATAATAGGAGGTGGAAGGTCTTAGGCACGGGTTTCAAAGTAGAACAGCCTCCGTGCTTTTTAACTGTGCGCTTTGTGCATAGCTAAAGTTTGGTAATATTTTCACTCGAATCAGCAATCATTTACTGAAGCAAATATTTTTCCTTCATATTTCTGTGTTTTTATCCCCTTGCAAAGAGATCAGGTGAATATAAAAGTCTCATCTCTATCTGTCATTATGACCACCACACTTTTGTTTAATACTTTTCATGATAATAATGGTAAGATTTCAATTATAATTAGCATATAGTATTCACTTAACACTGTTATGGGAGTTCTGTAGGATGGGTTAAGGATTAACAATATACCTTTTGGGCGCGTGTGTGTAAGGGGTAGGGGGGGTTAGAGGAGTGTGTTGGAATGGGAGGGGTGGGGGAATCTGCATGTGAAACTGTTCTTTTTTCTCGTATGTGTGGTTTTCGTATACACACCCCTACTTTCCATTGCACTACACTTAAGATATTTCGCATAATATCTTAGAGGGAAGGGTATAAACTTTTAAAGAAGCAAAGAGAGGTAAAGATTACCACTGGGTTCCTCTTTTCATGGTTGGCCGTCGTACGGCGTTAAAGGCGCTCATTCGATTTGCTGGATGCTCTTATCCCATCGCTGCAAGGTCCAGATAATTCTTCGACTTCGTCCTTGTCCTATTTTATTTCACTCGTAATTATAATCTTTTACAACTTCACGTGGAGGCTTTAAGTATTTGTCCATTTCTTTTTTTATTAATTTGATTTCCAAATCTTCATTTTCGGTACTATGTGTTAATTATTGTCGCCTGTTCTCCAGTTGAATTTTGGAACACCATGTTATTGATTTAATGTACTCTAGAGTCAAGTAGTCATTCACGTTCTGCAGTACAACGTATCGAATTTAGTGAATTATGGAAAAGTTGGCTTTTGTCCTCTCGTTCCGTTAAAGGAATTTGATTTATTTGTCGTTTGAATTATATCTTATGAGAGCCACTGCGTAACTCATTTTATGCGTTTCCTGAGGTTTTTGTAGGTTTTACGATGAGATTATACGTGAAGGGGGATATCATTATCTCTCTCTCTCTCTCTCTCTCTCTCTCTCTCTCTCTCTCTCTCTCTCTCTCTCTCTGACTGGAAAGTTTTAGAGTTGATGAAATACACTTTAAAAACGTAATATTGATTCTTCTTGACGTACTGAAGTTTTCCCAGTTTGTTTTCCTCATTAGTATCAATATTACTGACTAAAATAGTTGTGCTAACAATTAAAACCTGCCTTCATTCTGGTTCTTTTTTTTTAAAGACCCAATGTTAGAATGAGGTTTCCATTGTATTCTACATTAGTAGATATTTTTGTTTTGTAGTAATAATAATGATAATAATAATAATGGAGAAAGAAATCCGCAGTTATGTATATGTACATGTATTTAAAAACTGAAAAGGGGAATCGAACATTTTCCCGAAAGCTCTCTGTACAGATTGATATTTAAATATAATTTATGTACATATATGTACATATACGTAACTGTGGATTTGTTTCTCCATTTCAAAACTCGTGCGACTGTGAGTATTTTTTAATAATAATAATAATAATAATAATAATAATAATAATAATAATAATAATAATAATAATAAAAATCCAACGGTTTTATGTCAGGCTTTCAGTTTCCGAAGGTGCACATCTGATTTCTCTCCTCTGTAGTCTTCGTCGTGCTCTGCCTTTGGGTGATAGTACTAACTGATGCTCTTTGTATGTGATCCTCTGGGCCCTCCTGCGTGTCCAAGGCCTCGTCCCGTCAGATCCCTAACTGTTGTACCGCCCTCCATCGTGTTATGTTCGAAACCATATTCTCTTTCTTGGGGATCATAATTTATTTTCCACCTTTTGGGCACTAGCCTCTTCCAAGGCATTCTAAACATGAATGTAGATATTATTTTTTCATGATTCTTCAGGATCTGCTTGTTTGCATGTACCCAAGTCTCCATTACATAAAAAGTAGACGTGTTTGTGTCCCAGTTATTACACTGGAAATTGTATGGTGCCCAGGGAATGAGGCGTTGAACTTCAATTAATTCTTGGGAATATGTTTGAAATATATTAAGGGGAAGTGAATGCCGGATGTGCTGATTGCAGTACATGAAGTGTGCTACGGTAAAATTATACTCAGAACATAAGGAAATTTATATATGATATTTTACGTAATATAAATATTTATGACATTTTGAAGAGAACTAGAATTCCATAAATATTCATAAAGAGGAAACTGAAATGAACGTCGAGTGACGTTAATATTAAAAGGAGGTGGGACTAGGGGAATCTCAAATGTTGTGAACTGAGCGGAAGTCCAAAAAATAAATGAAAATGTGCTAAGCAGGAAGAAGCAAGTGCTCAATAAATATCAAAAGAAGTAAGCACGGAGGAGAATTGTAAATTCAGTTTTTATAAAGTTTAGGAGGGCCATCAACCTTAAATCTTGTATGGGGATACAACTTTGGAAATGTTGAGTGCGGATTCGATTTCCAAACCATTTAACTTTACTAATATTACGAATTTTGTTATTAAATACTTTGATGAGGAGAGAGACAGACCGAAACAATAGTTGAGATTTATGTGATATATATATATATATATATATATATATATATATATATATATATATATATATACATATATATATATATATATATATATATATATATATATATATATATATATATATATATATATATATAATATATACATTTATATATAGCATTGACAAAAAATACAAACATCTATTAAAAAGGTATGAACATAAAATTTAACACCCTCCCCATATATAATATACATACATACATACATACATTATATATATATATATATATATATATATATTATATATATATATATATATATATATATATATATATATATATATATACATACACACACACACACACTAGCTGACCAACCTGGCGCTGCCTGGGAAATCTCTGAATGACAACCAATAAACTCTCTCCCTCTCACTCTCTCACTCTCTCCCATTCCTGTTAAGATAGGTGCTTCAGTTACATTGCCCAACAACTTTGACATTTTATATTTCACCATTTCTCACCCCCCCCCCCCCCCACAATTCCTATCGGGGCTGAACTTGGACTTGAGGGGCATCGGGAGTGTCTCTATTCATCCCAGTGATCTCGAAAACTATAGCTTAGACTCTAATATCTGTAATTTTTGACATTTTATTTTTTAGCCCTTCTCACCCCCCCCCCTCCCATTCCTATCAGGGCTGAACTTGGATTTAAAGGGCATCAGGAGTTTCACTATCCACCTCAGCGACTTCAAAAACTATGGATTAGACACTAATATCTGTTGTTTTTGATTAGTTATATATGTCACCACCTTCCCACCCCTCTTCCTATCAGGACTGAACTTGGACTTAAAGGCCGTCAGGGGTGTCACTATTCTTCTCAGTGGCCTCAAAAACTATGGATTAGATACTAATACCTGTTGTTTTCAGTTATTTTTACATGTCACCCCCTTATCACCCTCCCTTCTTATCAGGGCTGAACTTGGACTTGAAGAGCATTGGGAGTGTTACTATTCATCTCAGCAACCTTGAAAACTACAGATCAGACACTAATATCTGCCGTTTTCGATTATTTTTACATGTCACCCCCTTCCCACCCCTTCTCACTCCCTCCTATGGGGGCTGAACTTGGACTTAAGGACATCGGGGGTGTCACAATTTTTCTCAGGGACCTCGATAACTGTGGTTTAGACACTAATATATGTCATTTTGGTTATTTTTGCATGTCACCCGCTTCTCAACCCCCCCCCCCCCCCCTTCTTATCAGGGCTGAACTTGGACTTAAGGGCATCAGGGTGTCACAATTCTTCTCAGGGACCTCGAAAACTATGGATTAGACACTAATGTACATCGTTTCAGGTATTTTTTATATGTCACCACCTTCCCACCCCCTTCTCACCCCCCTTCCTACCGGGCTGAACTTGGACTTGAAGGGCACCGGGAGTGTCACCATTCATCTCAGTAACATCGAAAACTATGGATTAGACGATAATATCTGTCGTTTTCTGTAATTTTTACATTTCACCCCCTTCCCACACCCCCTCTCTTTGGTGCCAGTGATATCTTACCCCCACTCTCTCCCAGATGGTAAGTCATATGTAAACCAAGTTTGGTTGAAATTGTTCGATGCGTTTCAGAGTGTATGTTCCACACACACATCCATCCACACACATATATATATATATATATATATATATATATATATATATATATATATATATATATATATTATATATATATATATATATATATATATATATATATATATATATACATATGTGTGTGTGTGTGTATGTATATATGGGAGGTTAAATTTTATGTTCGTACCTTTTTAATCGAAGTTTGTATTTTTGTCAATGCTCACAAGATATCTTTGAATATGAAAAATAAAAATAAAGCGTATTCTCATAAATCTTGACAGCCTCTACACACCATAGCAGAGAGCTGGACGCAACACGCTAAGGAATTCTAAGTTGAAAATAAGAGGCATCTAACAACGTGAAAGAACTCTTTTGCAGGCGGCAGTTTAGTCGAACATCTCACCCGGATTTAGATCTAATGCTGTATGAAACTCTCAGCTTCGGCCCATGAAACTTTAAGCCACGGCCCGGTGGTGGCCTGTGTTGTTGGCACCTATAGCGGTGCCAGACACACGATCATGGCTAACTTTAACTTGAAATAAAATTAAAAAAAAAAAACTACTGAGGCTAGAGGGCTGCAATTTGGTATGTTTGATGATTGGAGGGTGGAAGATCAACATCAATTTTCAGCTACAATAGCCTCAGTGGTTTTTAAGATATGAGGCGGACAGAAAAAGTACGGACGGACAGACAAATAGCCATCTCAACAGTTTTCTTTTACAGAAAACTAAAATTGGCTTAAAAAAAAAATGTTTTCTACTCCTTCGCTTATACGAAGGAAATCGTATAATTCATTATAAGCAAAGGAGTAGAATTTTTTTTGTGAAGCCTTTCAAGAGCCACGATGGTACAGTCCTCCATTAAAACGTCTTCCCTGGGTGTCTTCTCATTGCTTGCAATTCGAATGTTTCCTCTCCTCTGCAGATGGCGGAGAAACTCAGAGAACCGTAAGAACATGGGATTTAGGGACAAAGCCGAATCTTAAACCTCAAAGCCTCTCAAGAATTAAGGGTTTTGTATAGCTTTGCTTCTTTTCCTTCTCTTTCTTGTATGATCTTTGTTACTTCCATATTCATTGTTTCTTTACTCTTACACCTAATCAGTCACTCTGCTATCTACATATCGCTTTCTGTAGACAAAAATTTAATTGTATCTTTGCACCTTAACTATATGACATACTATATATATATATATATATATATATATATATATATATATATATATATATATATATATATATATATATATATATATATATATATATATATATATATATATATATATATATATATATATATATGTATATGTATATATATATATATATATATATATATATATATATATATATATATATATATATATATATAGAGAGAGAGAGAGAGAGAGAGAGAGAGAGAGAGAGAGAGAGAGAGAGAGGAGAGAGAAGGGGGAGGCGGCACGAAAGAGACTCCAGGTGGAAGATGAAAGAGCCACGAGTCAAGGGGGTCGAAAGTTTTTCAAGAGACCTTGTCGAGGTAAGTCTTTTGTATGGAAAAAAAATATTATTTAGGACTCACTTAATTTGTCAGTCCTTTCCAGACAACCAACTTTTTTTTTATTTTCACCAGTTTTCTTTTATTCGTTTTACCGATCTACATTACACAGGCCTTATGCCAACATAAGCTCTCTTTAATATTCTGAAAAGAAAATTATTGTAATGGCTATTTGCCTGTCCGTCCGCGCATTTTCTGTCCGCCCTTAGATCTTAAAAACTACCGAGGCTAGGGGGCTGCAAATTGGTATGTTGATCATCCGCTCTGCAATCACCAAACATACCAAATTGCAACCCTCTAGTCTCAGTAGTTTTTATTTGATTTAATGTTAAATTTAGCCATGATCGTGCGTCTGGAACCGCTATAGGTGCAAAGATGCCAACAACACCTGTTTCAGCCTGTGTTGTTGGCACCTATAGCGGCTGAAAGTTTTATGGGCCGTGGCTGAGTGTTTTTTTTTTTTACAGCATTATACGCTGTACAGAAAACTCGATTGCACCAAAGAAACTTCGGCACATTTTTTACTTGTTTTCTAAAGCAGTCAGTAGAATATTTTCCCCCCTTTCAAGTTCCCTTTTCGTTGTGGTGGTCAAGGTTATTGGCAACTCTTTCGTGTTATCCCACGTGTGCTTTGGTTTTAGTCTCGTTTTTATGTTATCGCATATATACTAGGCATGATGCATCATGAGTATGACTTCTTGCACGAAGTGTAAAAATGGACCCGTAATATTACTGACTTTCGCAGTTGTTCAGGTTATATCCCAGTTTCCTAAATAAGGACAATGTCATCTGTCGTACCCGGATATTATCGGTTCTAAGCCGTCACTCTGCTGTTCTCTTTCAGCAGGTGGTACTGATTAGGTCACCACTCCCAGCCAATGTCGTCGGCATTGCCTTTTCTTGCACACTTGTTTCATTCATTGCTTCTCTGTTCTCATTCCTCTCAAAGGATACTGTCCCTTGTCGCCCCCATCCGCCTTCATAATTACTCATAGAGATCGTTCCAGACTGACTCTTAATTCTAAGTTTCTTGTTTCATAATTTCGACATCAGGCTAATTACTTTTTTCCCCATTGTAATTATCTCGTCCCTTTCATCCTTCAGGTGGATGGGACTCTGCTGACTGAATTTGAAGCTTTAAATATTTTTGGTGTAACTTTTGACTCACATCTTACTTGTAAGAAACATCTGATGAATGTGTCAGCAAATGCCACACTTAAATTAGGTATTGTACTTAAGGCTTCATATATTTATAACTGATACAATCATTGCAACCTGTATTAGGCCATTTGTCCTTCCTATACTATAAACTGTTCTCCGGTGTGAATGTCTGCTTCTGCGAGAGATTTACCTTTTTCAGACAGTGGTTCCTGGTGGTAGGTCTCTGTTTCCTTACATTAGCAGTTCTGACTTGGACCGTTGACGGATGGTCTCATGTTTGTCAGTTTTTATAAGTTGTGTTTTAACATAGATCTTTCACATACACAATTGATCCGAGATCCACTTTTCCTGCTAAGAGCTACCAGATTTTCTGAACAGCAGCACCAATAAGTGCAGCAAATGTGCCTCGCTGTCGAACTTCTTAGTTCCAGAGTTCCTTTATTCCTCACACTATTGGACTGTGGAACAGCCTTCCTGAGAATGTTGTGCGATTGGAACTTCAAAAGTTTAAGCAAAGATGCAACGGATTATTGCCCTATAACAATTTTTATATTTTAATAAGTTATATATATTTTTTCTTTTTATGTATTAACATCACTGTGGAAATATCTTTATCATTTGCTACTCAGATGTTGGAACACTGTCGATAATTATTCCATGAATTGGATCTGCTTAAACGCTGTCACTCCATGACTGTGGAATTTGATTTTGATGACTTTTATATGAACGCTGGTACATAATTAGCACTCAATCTTTATTTATTACCCAAGCTTTTTTGTCTAATGTTAATCTGAATCCACGAGGTGAATATCTTTCCAAAAGTTGTTATCGAAGAGGGTGATTTAAAAAAAATGTCCTTGAATATTTTCTTGCATTCCACGTTCATGATTTGATTCTCGTTTCTCAAGGAAATGGTTCCACTGCAGAACATACTCCAGGATTGGCTGGATAGTAGTATTTGCAACTCAAAGGATCTAAGCTTTTTCATGTTATATTTCCAAGTCAAATTAATTTTACGAATTTGAGGCCGTGTTCTTTAGATTATGAGAGGTCTTGGTATTGCTTTGAAAATTTCCCCTCTTAGGATATTAGTTAAGTGTGATGCTACACTCACGGGTAACCGTTGTCTATAGTCACACTAACTGCAGAATTATTTATCTATCCAAAAGGTGTATCAGCCTTTCACCCCAAGCATTGCTTGTATTCAAATCCATTTATAAGATATTACTTCTATAGTCAGGTGTTACTGAGTTTGTCAAATCAGATATTTTAAAGGAGAATTTGTTCAAGTCGAAAGTTGAAGGTGTATTGTTACCTCTTGAGTCATCATGCAAACAAATTAATACATATTTGTAACATATTTCTGGGTTAATTATTCCGTTATAGAGTTGCAAGATATTTATAGTATACCCTTGGGATGTTTACTTCCCTAAATCTGGAATCTCCGAGAGTATGCGGTCAGTTTTCCTCATGAAACTACTTTTCATACTTTTAAAATGTATTTTTTTTCAAATCTGCTTTCGCTCTATGAGGTCATTATGTCTATCTTATTTCATGTAGTGCATGTTTCTATAGTTCATAACGTAGTTGGGTGTATATGATACCTACCGTGGTATTCAAAAGCCAATAATGCTTGAAAATCTATGCGGGTGCACAACACTATAAATTATAGGGCAAAATAGAATACTAAGTAAAGAGTTTCCTTGGTAATATTTTTAGGAGCCATTATGAATTGATAACCGGTAAATTGTTATCAAGGTGAAAACTATCATACATTTTTTTTCTATCTACAGAGGGAAGATTTCATTTTTAATCAGTGAAAATATTATCTAAGTATTAGGAAAGTTAGATAGGGAAAGTAGAAAGAGAGAGAGAGAGAGAGAGAGAGAGAGAGAGAGAGAGAGAGAGAGAGAGAGAGAGAGAGAGAGAAACGTTGAGAATAGAGAGAGAGAGAGAGAGAGAGAGAGAGAGAGAGAGAGAGAGAGAGAGAGAGAGAGAGAGAGAGAGAACAATGATAACGCCTAGGTTGTTGTCGCTTGAGAAGCTAAGAAGTGCTGACCGATGTAAACCATCTTCCACGAATTCAAAACAGTGAGCGAGTATATCGCGGCCAGGGCCATATAACAGATTATAAAATTTGGAAACTGTGGCCTCGCGATTTAGCTTACTCACTGATGATTCAGCACCGCCAAAAACCTAACGCCAGCCATCTGTATAACCCCGCCTTCAATAGGAGGCATTTTCATGGAAATTCCAGGAAATTGGGGGCTGGACAAAGTGATGTACTTCAACACCCTTCAATCAAACATTCTAGGGAGGGGTCTTTTACACCCCCTCCTAAGATCATTTCCAATCAAGTCCTCTAAGGAGAGATTTGAACCACACCCACTAAAGTTCTTCCCAATCAACTGTTTGAGGGGAGGCCTTGCAGATAAATCCTTCCAATAAGAATCTAGAGGGAGGTGGAGATTGCAGATAACAAGAAATCCAGGGACTCGAGAGGCAGGAGAGCAGCAGAGGAGACCAGATTCGAGTTAATATTCACCAGGGAGAGTTATATCTCCCCTTGCATTCGTGCTCCCCAAACAGACTGAATTGAACAGTTTAAAAAGAGTGATTTCGTTTACCTAACCGTAATTGTAATTTGTACTTGAATTTGTAGTTACTTTCGTAATTAAAGTAAGAAAACTACAGAACTCGCCCCTATTACGCCTTTCTGAGAGATACCAGTAATCTAAGATAATTTCCCTCCAATGATAGCAGGTGCAAGAAAGAAGTGAAGGTGGAAATGTACACGTAGAGAAGTTTGCAGGTGAGAAATAAAAATACTTCCAATCGGACACTTTACATAAGTATAATCTAATTTATATAAAAAGAATATTGTCCAACTAAAATAAATGTTGAATACAAGGGGAGTGTAGAGAATTTGCAATATTTACTTTTTGTAAATTATTTTCCCATCAATGAAGCCGGTTAGTTGTTTATTCCTTCTACACTGAGGTGTCTGTAGATAGGTCTTTGTTTGTATCCATTTCATTTGTTGCCCTCTCTTTGTTTTTTTGGTGTCAATGGTACTCATGAAATATTGGCACTTTAATCCTTTCATTTTGAACTGCTCCTTTAAAATTTTTTTTTATTATGGTATTATGCTGCAATTTATTGGCTAACTTTTATTCCTATTCTCTCTTCTTTACTTCCTTATGAATAACCCTTTTGTATGCTTGGACTGAAAATGATTACGGAAATACGGGGAATACTGTCTTATTCCCTAAGGTCGGTGGGGTTAGGGCGACACTTACCTCGGGTATTAACTTCCCCTTTTCCAGTTAACCTGTATCAAAATATCAAATTCTCTCTCTCTCTCTCTCTCTCTCTCTCTCTCTCTCTCTCTCTCTCTCTCTCTCTCTCTCTTGTGTGGACAGAAAGATTACTCAACCTCCGTACTAGCAATCCCTTCGTGTATTTTTTCCTTACTAATCTAGTCCGGTCTTTGTGTACTTTTGAAGAAGACATTTCTATAAGTTTGCACAGTATTTTTTCGGCATACCTAAATCCAATCTTTAAAGTGACTTCTTTGCTTTTAGTTTCAGAGATTGGATCGCTTTCGTTAGCAGAGCCCAGATTATATTTGTTCCTGTTTATTCTTTCTCCTCTTTTCACCCTTTTGTTATGTTGCAATCCCATCTGTATGGTTTGTGGCCATGTCCACCTGAGCTTCATTCTCCCTTCTCTGCTGTGATTTATGCAGAAAATAAGCACTGTATTTCCTTTTTTTTTTTGTTCAGCGGTCAGCTGTTCTTCTCGTTATGGGTAATAATTCAGTTTCTGTGGTGTTTGCTTTGGTTGGTTTCATCTTATGTTTTTCGAGTTCAATGCAGAAACTTTTTTTGTGATGCGGTTATCGTTTCAGTTTTTAAGTTCACAATGAGCTAAAATATTGTATCTTCTGACCTGTGCGGCTTTCTCTTTCTTCTTTGACCGATATTGGGTTTAGTTTTTTTAGTATTATCAGTAATTTAATTTGGTTTAGTCTCTTGGTTATACGTTTGCCAATTAAGATCATAACAGATCATTAGGTGTCTTCACTCCAGACTCTTACTAACTGCCAGTATACATACATGATTTTTTTCTTTTAATTTTGTGCGTAAATGATATACCGTTTTGGTAAAAACAGTAATGCCCTCTCATGTTAAACTAATTAATTCCCCTTCCACCGTAGACTAAGGGTCTAAGTACACGCTTGTTATTGCTCTTACTTCTTTTTGCTACAAACTTTCCATGTCTGAGTTTTTCTTTTAGGTTTCGTATTGAGCAAGAAATTTTATTAGCCCCACTCTCTTTGTTTATATATTTGTTTATTTATTAATGCGTGTGAATATTGCCTTGTAAATAGACAAGTGTTTGGGATTTCTCTATTGTATTTTACCTCACATGTTCCTCAAGCTGGAAAACAAAGGTTTAATGTATGGATATTACGACCTTTATCCTCATGTTTCATGAGAGAGATATATTTATTGTGTTTTATTTTTCTCAAGCATATTCATTTTTATATATATTTCTTCCCATTGCCATGAACGATTGGTTTAGTTTTGATCTCTCAGCACTGTGCTTCAGTCAGTTTTTTTACAGTTAGATAAAATGGGGACTAAACACGAGTCTCCATTTTTTAACACATTGTTAGTTTTCTTTGTGTTTCTTTTGTGCGTTTTTTTTTTTTAGCAAGTTCTCGTTATATCTTCATATATGATTGAAACGTACTGTTATCATATATATCTGAATGTTCGCCGTAGATTTTTTCCCTGATTGCCAGTTCTCCTTTCAGCTGTTGCCATTACCTTTTCATTTCCAGTAGCCAAGACTCATTCGTCGGTCCATATTTTACTTTGCTTGGAATCAACTGGCAACTGAGCAGCCTGTGTCATTTACCTCAGCGGGACGTAGTCTTGCACTTCCATTTCTCATCTTTTTTTCTCCCGCCGATTAACTGACGATCAACTTCCAGAAAACAGACTGTGAGTTTGTATGTGTGTGTGTGTATTCTCAAAAACTTTGAACTCTCTCGTATGGTATCCGTCCAGTTAGCTTATTTGTCTTATCCTCGTGCTGCCTCGTTTCATTATAATAATGTCCTCTGTAAAGGGAAATGGAGGCATATTAATCAGTATAGAATATCATCCGCCTTACTAAATAAAGATAGTTTTTTTGTGTGTGTGTCTCTCTCTCTCTCTCTCTCTCTCTCTCTCTCTCTCTCTCTCTCTCTCTCTCGGGGAGAAGGAAAGGGATGCCGACAAAATGCTTGCTAATGGCTAGGAGGGCATGTTAAAACAGAAGACTTAATATTACCCCCCCTCCCGCCCTCAAAATTTGTTTTATGTTTTAGTGTTTATACTGATTTGTTTTTAATAAAAACATTAAGTAGGTCTTGATATTTAGTCATTTCGTAAACTAAGGATCTTTCTGGGAAGATTTAATTCAATGGAGCTCCTGCAGTCTCTAAGAACACTTGCATTACAGCTGTTGACACAAGAATATAATATGAACGTTTCTTCCCGAAAGGACTGCTTACGCTTCAAACGGCATCTCTGTTTGCCTTTATGTTTTGAGATACAGACACACACACACACACACACACACACACACACACACACACACACATATATATATATATATATATATATATATATATATATATATATATATATATATATATATATATATATATATATATATATATATATATATATATATATATATCACACACACACACACACACACACACACACACACACACACACACACATATATATATATATATATATATATATATATATATATATATATATATATATATATATATATATATATATATATATATATATATACGACGTTTGAGTGTGAATGAGATAGAGATGTAAGCAATTTGCCATCAACTTGAAAAAAAGATGAGGTGTGTTTGCGTTTCACAGACTTGGTATCACTAGGTTAAACGTAAGATATTTTACTACCAATTTTGAATACCAGGTAGTGAAGAAAAAACTGAGTCTAAACCGTAGACAGCCCATACTCGTACAACCCCTCGACTTGAGCGCATCCTTAAGGTAATGTTCCGGTTACGGTCTGTTTGTTTCGACCTTCTTCCCCACATTTATCATTGTGAGAACAGCAAACAACGAATGTAAAACCCGGACTTTCTTGATGACTTCCTCTTAGATGAAAGTAAAACATAACAGCGAACGTATCTTCATATTTACTAACATTTATATGCATGTTCACATTTATGTATACGTGTGTAATTTCAGATGCGCATCTTTTCCTGCAATAGTATTTTTGGCAAGTATACATAGTAGTTTAGTAATTCAGTCATAATTGTATACGAGTCCTTTCTAAAGATAGAAAAAAACACACTAAAGACAAACTTTCTTTCTGTTTAGTAGCAACTCTTCATGAATGCACTAGTCTGGAATCTGTTGAATATGTTTTCCTTAGAACGCAAATAGGCTGTTTTGATGTGGGACGTTATTAATGATACTCCATTAAATTTTCTCTTCCTCATAGAATTAAAATTGTATTGAAATTGTTAATTCAACATACCCTTGCTTTATTTTTACCTCCGCTTTTATTTTCCCCCCAAGGAGTGCGGCTGTATGCAGGAATATTTCCTGAAAGGAGAAAGCATTTTTTGCCAGATAGTAAGCGAGCACAAAACTCGTTTTCAGAGTAAGAGAAACCCATTTTTGAAAATTAACAGAATAATTATTTATGTACATGGTTGATCACGTGTTCCAGGACTATTCTTTAACGTCGATTTTTTTTTAAACCGTGGGTTTGTCTGAACATAATGTTTGTGAAATAATGTTACTGGCGTATATCCAACCCAATATTTGCACTTAACCTCCACCCTTCATATACTCCAAAAATTGGTTCGTTGTCACACTGTAAGAAGTTGAACAGTTAATCATTAGTAAGGGCCGCGCTATTTATTTGGTCTTATTCGCTTACTTCTCCTAACAAAACATCATAGAATTGACTTCACTATTATGGATGTTCTTGATTTAGGGCCCCGTACATTATTGCTTGTGACGAGAGTAATCATATGCTTATCTGTAAGGAATATGACTTTGCCTGTATTTAAGGTATTTTGTTTATATTTGGCATGCTTTAATGTCTAGTTAGGCAATCTTAAACTTGACTACATATGTCAACCTATTCCAAGGTTACATAGCTTTCTTTTCTTGATAATCTTATATTCATTGCATTGTTAAAATCTGATATGTTCACTCAGTATCTCAGTATATCTGTTTCTCTTTTGTATTGTGTTCTTTCCTGTTTACATACATTTTTGTTATCTTTAAATTTACTAAATTGTCTGAGCATCAGCTCTGTTACATTAGATCCTTGACCCAAGGTCACATCGCTTTGAGTTCATCCCCAAGTTTGATTTTTTGTATTTTCCTTTCTGTCTTGGTTGGTTTTCCATATGTTTTTAAGGAGATAAGACACTTTCGTAATTTGGAATTTTTTTTTTTTTTTTTTTTTTTTGTCAAGTGAAAGTCACACATTTTTGTATACCTACGTAGTAACTTCGCTTATGTTCATGACATTTGTGTTCTAGTGTAAGTCTGTTTTTCACAGTCAAATGAAACAGAATTTGACCTTGATGTGAAGAATTTATTGCAAATATATATTTATTTTGCATTTCTTCCAATCTCCTTTCCGGGCAACAATTTTCCCGAGTCGTGCTTTACGGTGAAGACGCAAGCTAATTTTATCAGATTGATCGTATTTTCTCATTTTCATGTTCTCTGAGTAGATTCACGAAATTTTCACTCAATTCCTTATTATATTTGTGATTCTGGAATAGACGGTCAAGGTAATCCTGAAGGTTGAATTTCGGGTCTTTTACTTTGACAGCATTCGCCATTCATGAGAATTCAGGTACGATGTTATAGTTTGTAAGCGTTCCAACATTCTCTGTCAGTTGGCCATTATTAGACACGCAGTTAGTTTCTGGTGTTGTATATGAAGTTATATATTCTCTGCACACGTCCCAGCAACATGGCATGAGTAATACATCGGCTTTCTCTTTCCTCTCCCAAACATCTGTCGGTTCTGGCTGAATTTCCTCTGACTCTGAGAGAGAGAGAGAGAGAGAGAGAGAGAGAGAGAGAGAGAGAGAGAGAGAGAGAGAGAGAGAGAGAGAAATTAACAAACTGCTTATGCTCTAAGACAAGCTAACTTGTTACAAATGTTAATTAGTGAAGTTAAGTTTGTTTCGTCTCTGTGCGGCTCTCCGTCCCCTTCATGCTGTGGATTTTGTCGGTGTCCTATTTGTGTTCTGTAGATATTATTTTGGGCATTGATCTTGAAAGCTTCCTAATTACACCCCGGTTCTACTGGTTATTTTTCGTTGCACGCGAGACCTCACTAATTCACAAATAGTTTCCTTGGTAAGGGAACTCGTGAGTCAACCAATTTCATATCATTCACTCTCTAATTATGGAACTCTCAGCTTTCGTCTGCAAGAGCGTGTGGAAAATCATGTAACCTCCTCTTATTGAAGAGTGCTTTTCATCACGTACAAAGATAAGTCTTTAAAAGATTGAGTTTGATATGGGTAAATATGCTCATTGTGGTCCAGTCACCAGAAATTAAGATTCATGATGTTTTTTGCCTTTTGGGATTAATATTAGTATTTTCGCGTTTATTTTAGTTCCTTATATTTTTTTTAGTATCAGAGTCGGTTTAATCTACACTGTGACAATGCTAATTTATATTTTCTAATAACCAATGTGCAGATGCTAATTTTTTTTTCAATCATTGGTTCCCATTTTTTGATGGATGACATGAATAATTTCTTTGTGTCATCTGGCCTTTTCAAATATTAATCAACGAAAAACCCTAAATGTATTTTCTGAAGGTTCTTTCCAATATTTTTCAACGTTTGGGTAACAACTCGTATTTATTTCGGAACTCCTCTGAATTTCTAGAAATATTTTTCCGGCTTTTCCTCCGTTCATCCATGGCCGTTTAGATGAAACAGAAAATTTTTCTTTTTCTGCGACTATCCTGGAAATCTGTCGCTCTCACCGGGTTTACCTTTGCTTTTATTTATTTTTTTAAATCAAGGAGAGTTTTTTGGTTTCATATATATTTAATTTGTCTTTCCCTCATCAATTTCCCGGATCAGCTAAGTTTCGGGCTGAACATTCGTTTCAGACATTCGCTGTCGCTGCTTTCAGCTCATTCAGTTTTCGTGATTTTACCAAGACATAAAGACGTGAAGTAGTCTTCTGGACCAGAAATAAAAAAAATTCTAATTATGACTTCACTGATGCATGATGGTTTAACGAACATTTTAGAAAGACGGAGTGACGTTATTGTTGGCAGAAAATGATACAAAACCTCAAGGAAATCATTTTGGACCAACTAACTAAAAAGCTTCACTGTCTTGTTTTAACGACTTGAATTGCATAGATTGACTGGAAAGATCTGTGTACTGGATGTAGGGCAGTAATTATTTAGAATCACATTTTTTTATAAATAATGTGTTCACAGTAATGCTGATTCGCCACATTCACAGTGATGAGATAACCATCTCCGAATTTGTTAGCATCTGGTTGGGAATACGTTCAGCATCACGCTATTTTAAAGTTTGTTGTTAGGACATTAATGCTTGTAAAAGTTTGACCATTATAGGAGACAGAAAAGTCCCCCTCTCTCTCTCTCTCTCTCTCTCTCTCTCTCTCTCTCTCTCTCTCTCTCTCTCTCTCTCAGTAAGCAAGCAGTTCATAAATCAGAGCAATCCAAGCTGGGGGAAAATTGCTTTTGTTTGGACTCGTACTTGAGTTCCGAGTGATGTTTGCTTCCATAATCCAACCTGACATCCGGGTAAACTAATTAACTTGAAAATGCGCAACCTGTAATCCTAATCTCGGTCCTGATAGTTTATATGAGAGAAAAAGAGAGAAATCGTGGATCTCTCTTTTTCCCTCACATGAATTTTATGTCATATCTGAGAGTGCCAGCTCATCTGTAGTAAATATCACCATTATTCCGGGAGAATGCGAACTAAGATGTCGACAATTTAGTCAAGTATTGTGTGACTTACGGGAATAATAATAATAATAATAATAATAATAATAATAATAATAATAATAATAATAATAATAATAATTATTATTATTATTATTATTATTATTATTATTATTATTATTATTATTATTATTATTATTATTATTATGTACCAAGAGGAAATAAATATTTTTCTTCTCTATCTGGGGCTTAGAATCCTGCCTTTTTTTAGTTTTCTGTAAAAGAAAACTGTTGTGCCTGCTTTGTCTGTCCGTCCGCACTTCATTCTGTCCGCACTTTTTCTGTCCGCCCTCAGATCTTAAAAATACTTAGGCTAGAGGGCTGCAAATTGCTAAGTTGATCATCCACCCTTCAGTCATACCAAATTGCAGCCCTCTAGCCTCAGTAGTTTTTATTTTACTTAAGGTTAAAGTTAGCCATAATCGTGCTTCTGGCAACGATATAGGACAGGCCACCACCGGACCGTGTTTAAAGTTTAACGGGCCGCTGCTCATTCAGCATTATACCGAGACCTCCGAAAGATAGATCTATTTTTGGTGGCCTTGATTTTACGCTGTAGCGGCTGTACAGAAAACTTGATTGTGCCGAAGAAACTTCGGCGCATATTTTGCTTGTTATTGTTTGTAGAAGAACAATTACAAGCTATGTCCTTCTCTGGTAATTTGATTACCCCGAGTTCCCTTCTTTCAGCAAAGCAAATAATTGAGTTCCATGTAGTGGCGACATGCCCCAATTTTTGTGCTGACTAGTATATGTGTGTTTGTGTGTCCCTTTGGACATTACTTTTGTTTTTAAGAGATATTTATTGGGAACTAGTAAAAAAAGGTGGATTTGGAACTAGTATGCATTAAAGCACTCCTTCCCTCATATCCAAAGACGCTAGATCCTCTATGATTAAAGTTTCCGGCCAACTCACAATGCAGCGCTCCATTTTAACGCGACCCAACAGTTAGGGATAAAAAAAACCCACAACACTTAAACAATGTCACTAGGCGATGCACAAGCATCTTCAAGCATTTTGTTTCACAATGGCTCATTCTTCCCTCGTCATTTCTTATCCCTGTATTTTGGCCAGCCTTGTCGCACCTCCAAGGTATTGGAGGTGGTACTTGGGTGGAATTATGAAAAGGGGTATTTTTGTATCTAAGAATGCTTTACACCAGGAGTCTGAAAAAATATGAACTGGTTATCCACCCTCATATTTTCCCCTCTTTTTCTGAAGCCATTTTCCAGGAAGACCTGTATTGTTTATGGTGGGGAAGTGAAAATAGCTTGATCTTCAGATTATTTGAGATAGTTAGGGACGTGTTCATCTCCTGTCTGAAGACATTATGTTGATTAAGGCCGTATACATAATTAAACTGTATACCGAGTATAATTTTCCTCTTCCCACTTCTATTGTAAAATTCAAGAAAAATTAAGGTAATTAGGAGAGAATCATTCGCAGGCAGGAAGAAAAATAAAATGTTGCGCCACAAATTTTTGAATAATTGTTGTTTCTCCTAAAAATATCAAATTTCTCCGCAAAATGGCATTCAATATTTAGATTGTAATAATACTGACGTTAATAATTATGGTATTGTTTCTGCCAACTGAGTAAGAATAGCCGTTCGGTTAGTTTCTGGTAATGATTAAAATGCCGTAGTCATCATGTGCTCATGTCTTAAAAAGCAAGCAGTTCTTCCAATTTCCCTGTTTGTTTATACCTTTCATTTACGAAATCGTTGACTGTGGTACCTAAGATTCTTGATTTTCCCCCGGAGTAGACCGTTGCCGTGATGAATTTTCCAGTCTCATGTATCTTCTTAGTTCCTTTATTTTTTATGCTTGTTTCTTAAATATCATACGTCTCATTTTGAGTCCTACTCAAGTGCGTGTCTATTAATTTTATGTCTCCTACCTTTCGCTTTTGTTTTTTGTTGTTTACTTCCATCTAGCCACCCTTCTAGCCTCTTTCCCATACTTTTAGCCTCGTATTTTTGTCTTCTTATTTCACTACTCAATGTCTCGTGTTTCTTAAGTTTTCCCCTTGAACCCTAATGTTTCTATAATTTACGACAGTTTTCTTTTTGCTTGTTTTCCTTACTCCATTTCATGAGTATTTTCTATTCTCTTATTTTTGTTTCAAAAATGATATTGTTTCTGACTTCATTTGTTAATATTCCTACATACCTAAACGGGTATGAAATTCCGGATTTTTTCTGGCCACGTTTTTCTTTCAGTAAGCTCCGTAATTAACTCGTCATTCATGTCACAGGGGCAGCCAGACTTGAGCTGGAAACGATTATAGCTGGACTCGTGAGACTTGAGCTGATACTTCCCAGACTCCAAAAGAAATGCGAAGAGGAAAATGTGAAGGGTCATGTGAATGCGAGGGCAAGTTTATTTGTAATTCTATATGTATTTAATTATGAATATAAGAATTAGAGATCTGAAATAGTTTAGTTTACAGGGAAAAAAGTGTGACTTAATTATATCACTGGAAGATGTCGTGCATGAGGCATTACACGCAGGACTCTTTTTTATAACAACGCTGCAAGGGATTCTCATTGCTTTGTTAAGTTGATCAACTCTGCTTCGAGAAAAATACTTGAAAGAGAAGAATGGACTCAGTATTATACCATTTAATTTATTTTTCTTCATGCTTGAAGGAAATTATTTCCCTATACAATATAATTGCGCAGCTGGGTTTCAGAGGCACCAAGTCACGTGCAAAAGAACCCACATAAAGAAATCAAGATGTATGAATGGACTATGACGATAACGAAAGGTCTGCTATATTCCGTATTAGGAGATGATTAGAAAAGATCGATTGTTCCTTGGCCAATCGACCTTGGCATCGATTTTGAGTTGCCACTCTGTAAACATGCACGCAACAACTAACATCTAACATGACCAGGTTTGTTTTTTTTAAATCTAGCATGATAATTTTCTCTTTCTTGCTGTTGTACAGAAATAATCTCTCTCTCTCTCTCTCTCTCTCTCTCTCTCTCTCTCTCTCTCTCTCTCTCTCTCTGAACGATAGTAGTAATTAGATAAGTATTTCAACGTTTATACATGAAGCACGGAAAGAGAAACAAGAGGGATTTCACCTTTGGAAATCTGGTGTGTACACTGTTTTTATGTATCATATATATACATATATATATATGTGTGTGTATATATATATATATATATATATATATATATATATATATATATATATATATATATATATATATATAAAGTACTTGATGACTTTGGACGAACTATGTGCTGGCTTGTCAGTGGCACCTCTGCTGCAGGTGCATTTGTGTCGACGTTGGAGGTTTACACAGTTACATACAACGAGGTTGTCTGACGCATGCATGTGTGTTTTCCTGACTATGATCATGATTTAAGTGCATGGAGACAGCGTGATGAAACACTGAAGCGGGGTTGTCACATTTCCGGAAGAAATGGATTAAGGAAGTGTGTATGTATGTGGCACTCCCTAATGGTATATTCACAGGGGGATAGACGCTTGCAGGGGGACTTCATTTTGAAACTGGGTCTGTTTTGGTTAGTTGTGAAGTGTTGGAAAATCGCCACTGGAAAATCTATTATTTGTTGCCATAGAAAGTGAGTACCATAACTCATGAACATATCTTTTCCAGACATTTGGTGTAAAGACTCAGTTGCGCTGCAGTGAAATTCCTCTGTGTATTTTCCTGTTCTATTCTCCATTGTGCATTTTTCTGTTTTGAATATGAATGTTAATTAACACCATTTCAAGTTTTAATATATGATATGTTTCTTTCAACAGGAATTCTGGGTTTGTCTTGTGAGGACGGATATATTTGGAAGTGATGTTTATTCTTTACATACTATATGACATTTATTGTGATCTAGAATAATTATGACCTTATTACTTTGTTTGGTGACCAGGGTGTTAGTCACTAGTATTAGCTGGTTTAGAATCGTTAACCTGAATGTTTGTGAGTCAGAATTTCCTCTAGTGATGTTTTCCATTTATAGGGGGTGGAATTCACTCTATTTCATGATCGTAGCTTTTGCTGAATCACTTTCGTTAAATTTGCAAATAAAGTCTAGTTTTGTACTTCAGTGTTTAACTCCAGTAGGCCTTTGTGTAAAGATAGGTTTAGTGAGAGGAGTCGACAAAGGAGAAGGAATTTGCTAACCCAGGATGAGCCACTGCTACTAGAGACATCTTAGGAAAGTAAGAAAATTGATTCTTTTCTTAAAACAGATACAGTAATAAAAGATGACCGTGTCCTGGGAATAGGGTCATTTAACATATATACATTGTGTTTCATTGTATTCACGTGTTTCTTTAATTGAATTTATCGCACGAATGAATACTATATTATATTATAGCAAAAATTACAAAATAATAGAGTTCATAATATCCTGTAAAGCCAGTATTATGATGAGTTCTCGGATGCTCGCAATGTTTGTGTTCTGTATTAAATGGAACGTTTCGTTTGCTTTTATGAGCGAAATTTCAGAAATTGACGACCGCCATTCATTCATATGTGAGAGAGAGAGAGAGAGAGAGAGAGAGAGAGAGAGAGAGAGAGAGAGAGAGCATCGTTATATGTTCTAATTATATCAAGAACTTTTTTGTTCTCTTATAATTATACACATCTTGACAGAGGAAAACCATGACTTGCAGAATTATATTGCTGTCCCTCTGCGCAAGCCTTACTGAATCGAGTGGTATCATCCTCTTGTTGTTTTGACTTTTCAGTCGATATCTTAAAACAGTTTACCTATCAGTGTATAGTCATATTTTTCAGGCCCACATGCTTTTGTGAAGCAGTTTCTGGTGTGTTTGTTAGACGGTCCGGATGCGAACGCTCGGTTGAAATCCCTTTGGGCATCTGTTGTCGTGTGCTTTAATTTACTTATCAGATGGTTAGACGAATAGTGCCAGCAAAAGAAGTTAACAAGGAAAAAATGCGCCGAAGTTTCTTCGGCGCAGTCGAGCTTTCTGTACAGCGTATAATGCTGCATAAGCCGCGGCCCATGGTTCTTTCAGCCACGACCCGGTGGTCGCCTGTCCTATAGCGTTGCCAGACGCACGATCATGGCTAACTTTATCCTTACATAAGATAAAAACTACTGAGGCTAAGAGGCCGCAATTTGGTATGTTTGATGATTGGCGGGTGGATGATCAACGTACTAATTTGCAGCCCTCTAGCCTCAGTAATTTTATAGATCTGAGGGCGGACGGAAAAAGTGCGGACAGAAAACTGAAAGGCGAGGGACCAAATAACATCATCCCAAATAACTCGCTTCCAGGCGCCACCGATCCGAGGGTGGGGAAAGGTCTATGAAGATATGAAATGTCATGTTGTGTCTCGTATAAGTAATTCCAGATGACCATCTGTGAGTCATGTATCGTGCTTTGATGACGATATTGAGTTAGTTATTTATCACGGAACGTGTGCTTTCATAACTCTGTGACATATACCGAATGAAATATATAGTTGTTCAACTTCAGGGTTATGTGATGTAATCGCATAGGAGTGCCTTATAGTATCAGCTGCGATATACACATTTGAAATACTATTAGACTCTTAGTTTTTGAAAAATTGAGCTAAGGGTACAAAGCCAAAGATTAGTTTAAGGAAAAATGAGGAGATGAAATAAACAGGGGGACGGCACTCAGCGCGTGTCTCTTCCGTTGTTTGAAAATATTCATCGGTGTTAATCCAGAGTATACCTCTGAAATAGCTTGAGCGACTCTACATCCATTATGCAAAATAAGCCCACCGAACTAAAATGTATTCCCCTATAAGCCGAAAAAGGTTACTGAAGTGGAACGGAAATGTCCATAATCCATGTAAATAGGTAATTTTGTACTGAGGTTGTAATCGTATGGGGATTTTCTATGTTACTGTAATCGACATGGAAGTTCCGGAAGTATTTTGTTACGTTTATTATATATATATATATATATTATATATATATATATATATATATATATATATATATATATATATTTATATATATATATATATATATATATATATATATATATATATATATATATATATATATATATATATATATATATATATATATATATATATATATATGGAGCCTCGATGGCACGGTCGGTTACAGCAGCAGCTTCGGACTTCGTAGAGGTCTGTGGCGCGGGTTCAAATCCGCAGCCGACTGATCAGAGAGGCTGACACTTTGCTATCCGTGTGGACACCCCGGGATTATGTATGTAATCAACGGATAGGTTTGTTTAAAAAAAAAAAAAGCAAATGGGTGTTACAGACTAAATGCACACACAAAACAAAGCCACTCCAACATCTGAAAACATAACAAACATCTCACACGTCTCGAACTCTCGACCTACCCGCGCAACAACTTTTCGCTGCTGGGAGAAAGGGCGTTGGGTCTGGTATGATACATGTAACATGCGCTACCGGGGTCTAAGCGATGTCAGGCAGGGCAGCCGATCGAGACTACGGTCTACCCCAAAGCCAAATCAAAAGTCCTTCAAAAGAAGGCATCGTGCTTACCCCATACAAAAATGGGAAAAAAGCACGTTAAAAGAAGAAGATATATATATATATATATATATATATATATATATATATATATATATATATATATATATATATATATATATATATGCGCGTCTATGTTTTCTCTTTTGCCTTTCCCTTTGTTAAAATTGTGCTCATCTCTGTAGAATACGGAATGAATGTGTCTCTTGAGTTGTTTTTTTTATAGAATTAAGACTAAATTCTTCACTTGTGAAAGTCTCGTAACTGCATCAAGTGATCTACAGTATAGTAATACTGAAAAAATCAAGAAAACCTGAAATGTAATATGCAATAAATCTCAAATGTTTCGAGTTTCATACAGTAAAATTAGTATCTTATCTAGGTCGAAGGAGATCTTGGAATTGTTCGTTTTCACGCTGAAGCATTTCACTTTTGGAGTAAGGTCTTTTTCCTCTTCTCGCCTCGCGTCTTTATAGGTGTTCCCTCTTTTCAGACTTAAACTTCTCTCCAGTGATAGACACGTTGTATTTTAGCGTGAGTAATTTCTCCACATGACATTGTATATATTATTTTTTATTTTTTTAAATAATGTTGCATATGGTTAAAAGTGAAGAAGAAGAGGAGTCCGCTGTACGTAAACAAAGAGGGCTCCTGATCTGGGTGTGATTTAAGTGAGATATAGCTGATATTTTGCTTTTGTAATTGCTGTGCATGTCCATTGAAGTGCCGGGATTGAGTGGCAGTAGTGATCTGTGGAGTACTGTTGGTTCTTTGTGCGTTTTATGAGTCAAAGAAAATTTTACTACCATACTCCCTTTTCGATTTTTTTTCCCCGGTTGCCATGGTAACCGAGTTTTTTACTGCTGCTCAATATCGCACCTAAAGCCCATTTTCAAACATAAATATTCATAGAAAACGTACAGAAAATAATATTTTTCACTCCTAAGCGAAGTAATCTCACGATATGGCTACCCTCGATAGAATAGCTGAAGTGAAGGATTTAGAAGATGGTGACATCAAGAAAATGAATAAATCTGAATTGATTAAAGCTCTGAAGACTGCAATCGCCCATATCAATGAGGAACCAAAACCTGAACTTACCTCTCTGACAGGCTTGGTGGATGATGCTATGCAGAGAATCCCAGACAGAGAAGCAGATGGAATGCCAAAACAATGCATCAACGACATTGTCACTGCTGTTGTTCACGCATTAGGCCCCCTTATTCTTTTCAACAAGCAATCAGAGACAGAAAAAATGAAAAAGAACATACAAGGAAATGCATATAATCATGATGCTCTCGAGCAGTACTCCAGGAAGGAAAATATTAGAATTCATGGTGTCCCTGAAGATAAAGAAGAAGATACAACCGCACTAGCTATGAACATCATGAATGAGGCTGTTAAACCTGAGGATGATAGGGAACTACCTGTGAAAACCTTCACACGAGCAGATATAAGTATTGCCCACCGGTTGCCGAGCAGAGGAGCGACCAAACCAATTATTGTAAGGTTTGTAAGGCGCGAAGACAAGCTTTTACTTATGAAAAACAAAAGTGGACTGCGTAGACGCCAAGGACCGAAAGTTTTCATCACGGATGATCTTACACCACTTCGAAACAAAATGCTACAAGCCCTTAAAAATGACGAAGGAATTGCTCGGGCATACAGTTTGGATGGTACAATTTTTGCTGTAGAAAAAAGTGCAAGTGGAGGGGACGGTAGAAGAGTCAGGGTAAATTCCCCTGAGGATCTTTATAAGATAGGATGGAAAGAAGATAAGGTGAACAGTCACGGCCTAACTCTACAGTTTACATAGGAGAGGTGCGACCCCTTCATAAATGAAACGGATACGGAAACGAGACAGGACAGTGGAAATGGAATTGATAGCAACAAAGATAACTTGGATAAAAACTATGCAAAATATAAGTCATTCTCTGAGCTCAAGATAGCTAGTTTGAATGTTAATGGACTACACAGTAAAGTTAAATTTGGTATACTTGAGATATTTGTACAAGATTTTGATTTTATTTGTTTATCTGAAACTAAATGTCATTATATCGACGATGACTTGTTTCCTGGGTACTCGCATTTTATTAAGAAAAAAAAAAATATTACTCTTCCGTATGGAGGTATACATGGAATCTGTATGTTAATTAGAAGAGATAGAGAAAAATATGTAACATTGATCGAAGACACAGTGTCTGATTCTTTATTATGTGTAAGATTTCATTGTAGGGAAACACAGAATGATATTATTATTTGTGCCTTGTATATTCCACACGAGGGATCACCTTATTGTTCATCTAATATCTTTGATGTTATTGCTGATGATCTTATGAACTTGAATGTAAAATATGAGTTACCAATTATATTAGCTGGTGATTTTAACTCAAGAACAGGCTTACTTAATGACTTTATAGAGAATGACCCTTTGCAAAATATCGATTTAAATGATTTTATTGATGAATGTCTGTTTAGCTCCAAAAGGGAATTAGAAGCTCTTGGTCTTAGCACAGATCGCTATAACAGTGATGTAATTACTAATAACCATGGTCGTAACTTAATTGAACTGTGTAAAATGCTTGACGTTAAGGTAGTTAACGGGAGATTTTGGGGGGACAGTGGCGTGGGGGATTTCACTTGTTTCACAGCTAACGGTAAGAGCTGTATTGACTATTTTATTGTTTCTCCTAAACTTATGAGTAGCATTACGGATTTTAATGTTGAGCAATATGACAGGTGTCTGTCCGATACTCACTCGGCCCTCTCTCTGGTATTACGTTTGGAAGAGACTTGTAATATGAGACCACCGGAAATACAGAAGGAAGAAAATTTAGATTTAGATAGTAAGGAAACCCATGATATGAATAACTTTGAATATGAAGAACTTAAAACAAAATGGACAAATGACATAAAAAATGAATATATGGAAGCATTCAATACTAGAGATATTAACTTATTAGACCAAAAATTAGATTCACTGAACCCTTTGAATGTAACCCAGAATATTATGGATGATATTGTAAAAGATTTAGGAAAATTATATATTGACCCTGCCAAACACATTGGCATTTGTAAAAAAGTTTATCAAAGTAAACCTAAAACTGGGGATTGCAAAAAGGTTAGCAAACCATGGTTTGACAAAGACTGTTCTAGTAAAAGAACCGAATATATGAAAGTAAAAAACAGGCTTAAGAAAATCAAAACAAATGAAGCTAGAAACGAACTGAAAGCTAGAGCTAAAACATATAAGAGAATAATTAATAAAGCTAAGAAATCTTTCAGAAAAAAATTTCATAGAAATGTTAGAAATCTGAGAAAAAGTAGTAGTAAGGATTATTGGGATTTGTTAAAGAATACTGATAAGAGTGAGCTGATTTGTAAAATTGCACTTAAAACATTTCGAGATTATTTTGCTAAACTCAGTCGAGGTAATGTTGAACCTGATGAGAGTGAACACCCTGATAATTTCGACCCAAGCATTATTAACCAGTTAGTTAACGAAGAATTAAATAGATGAGATACAAATTCAAATAAAAAACTTAAGAGTAGAAAAGCATGTGGTATTGATAATATTATAAATGAGTTCCTTAAAAACTGCCCTCATGATATGCTAAATGTGATATGCAAAATTTTCAACATAGTGTTGATCTCCTCAATTGTTCCATATCATTGGTGTATAGGGATAATAAAACCCATATTTAAGAAAAAAGGATCCCCTGACGACCCAGATAACTATAGGGGTATCACACTACTGAGCTGTGTAGCGAAGCTTTTTACCGCTTGTGTCAATAAAAGGTTGACTGATTATATTGACAGCACTGGTCAACTTGGTGAGGAGCAGGCTGGTTTCAGGGAGGGATATAGTACTCTAGATCATATTTTTGTATTACATTCACTTGTTAATTTCTATCTCCATCGAAAAAAGAGAATATACTGTTTGTTCGCTGATTACAGAAAAGCATTTGATTTGGTTGACAGGTCGTCCTTGTGGGGAAAAGTAATCTCACATGGCATTAACGGTAATATTATGGCTGTCATATATAATATGTATAATAATGCAAAATCCTGTGTGAAGCAGAATCACAAAATTTCTAACTTTTTCGAATGTAACATAGGTGTAAGACAAGGTGAGAATCTTTCTCCATTACTTTTTGCCATCTACCTAAATGATTTTGAGTTTTCTCTTACCAGGGGGTATAATGGGATGGATATGTGTTCAAGGGAAATAAATGAAAAATTAAGTAGTACTGATATAGAAATGTTTTTGCGTATTTATGGTTTACTTTATGTGTACATAAATATAGTTGTAATCTATTGGTCCCTTCTTTTTGTAGTTTTTGTGTAAAATATATATATTTGTGTAATTTTGTAATTCTCATACTCCGGAAGGGGTCGATAGAATAAAAGTTGCCTTTGCCTTTGCCTTTGCCATCGACGTTTTTAGGTTCAATTTTCAACTGACTCTCGTTTTAGTTATCAACATCATCGTGATCATTCAGCTTCTTCCACTAGGAAGGTCATATGCAACTAGTGCCTCCGTTTTTTGTTATCTAATGTTCCTATAGAAACCATTCCTTCAGTACATCATTCATTATCACTATTAGTTTCCCACTTGGGGATTTTCCCAGCAAGCCTCTTAGATCAGCCATTTTGTTCGTTTTGACTTTATACCTTATGTTAATCTTAATTTTATTCTTCTTTCAGTCATTTCTGCTAGGTCTCTGTCGTCCTTGTGAGTAGCGTATAATTTTCACATATCTAATTCATAAGCTCACCCTTATCTTTACTATTGCGATATTTGCGCGTTTTTTTTCCCTAAGGGATGAATTTGAGATTCTTATTCAAAATGTTGTCCTTCGTTGAAAAATATTGAGTTGAATGGTGTCAACATTTACATAAAGAACGCACAAACCTCTCCGTGACAGTGGCGTCGCTATTGGGTGGCCAGGGGCGCCCGAACCCCTCCCCCCCCCACCCGTTAGATGCATCCCCCCACTGACTGGCCCTAGTCTAGATTCCCTTTGTAGCTAAACTTTAACCCTTACAGTATTTGATACATTTGCATATAGTAAGAGCTGAAAATTAATTGAAAATTGAGCTCTATAATTTCAAATACAGATTTACTAATTGCTAATACTATTATTTTCCTTCATTCA
Organism: Macrobrachium rosenbergii; assembly: GCA_039081455.1. Lineage (NCBI taxonomy): Eukaryota > Metazoa > Arthropoda > Malacostraca > Decapoda > Palaemonidae > Macrobrachium > Macrobrachium rosenbergii. The sequence continues at coordinate 55,535,201 of JANJGK010000001.1, forward strand.
CATGGATATACACATTCGAGAATAGTATATTACACTAATTACAGAATTGGTATATTAGTTTTGTGTAATTTTCGTTGGCCCCAAAAAAATATCTTGGCCCCACCTAGGTCCCCCAACTGCTCCGTGACAGTATATTGCTTATTTTTTTATGTGGATGCATTTGCAGTAGATAACAATTTGAAAGAGTGTGAAATGTAAAAGATACAAGAGATCTGATTACAATAGCGTACCATAAGTGAAATGAAGTTAACTTACAGAATGAATAGGGAAGCATTTTTGTAAAGGTTGAATAACAGAAGCCTTGGGAAGAAAGAGAATGGGGAGACCTACGAAAATCTAGGCGAACTGGTTGAGGTATTGAAGGGCCTTAGCATTCAGGAAGCACAAAAATGCAGTGCAGAGGACCCTAGATGTTGGCTCTCTGTCAATGATGTCCACGCTTGCCTTTATAGTGATAGTTAGTTCCACGTTGGACGAGTCGGTAGAGCTCTCGGCTAGCACTCTGCTAGGCCCGAGTTCGAGTCTCCGGCCGGCCAATGAAGAATTAGAGGAATTTATTTCGGGTGATAGAAATTCATTTCTCGCTATAATGTGGTTCGGATTCCACAATAAGCTGTAGGTCCCGTTGCTAGGTAACCAATTGGTTCTTAGCCACGTAAAATAAGTCTAATCCTTCGGGCCAGCCCTCTCTAGGAGAGCTGTGAATCAGCTCAGTGGTCTGGTTAAACTGAGGTATACTAAACTTTTTGCCTTTATAGTTGAAGGATGAGCATTGCGGGAACTGTAGTAGTATTTTTCTCTGAAGCCACTTCCTTTTAGAGGAAAATAGTTGGTCTCTTTTCGATATTTCCTTTGCATCTTCTGCTTGGAAAAAAATCCAACATTTGAACGGCCTGTAGCTGTCTTTCCAGATCAGGAAATTCATTTAATCATTGATAGCCTTCACAACGAAGGCATTTGTAAATTATCACTGAATCTTTTTATTACTACATGGGTTTTTTTATTAAGCGAATTTATTTCGATCTCGTGGAGATGTAGAATTATTTTAAGTACTTTTCATATACTGCTTGCAATGTGGCCGTTACAAAATATTGTTGCTGAGAATTTCTTTGACAGGTACACAATTGTTTGTTTGAACTACGCTTTATGTATGGTGTAGATCAACAGAGTATTATATGTAATTTTTTAGTTTTTAATCTCTGGTGGTATATTGCTACTCTTGTTACGAATTCTAGTAATTTTATTTGTTGCCAAACTCGGTGAGGGTATTTCTCTGTAAAACCTTTTCCTACGCACTACCATCACTCGTATTTTGCCTATGAAACTACAGTAATTTCTCCTGTGTAAATGATTAAATACTCCAATAATGTTATTCATTCTTTGGTGAGTTTTGTGTTAAAAGCTAATGCATGACACGAGGAAATAGACATATCTAAAGAAAATCAATATTTATTTATGACCTCTTCGTGACGAGAACTTCCTTAAGCTCTGTTAAAGAGTTTCGTTTATTAGAAAATGAAAAGCACCTCTAATAAAAGCCTCTTTCATGTAGCAAGAATAGCGGTTTTTGCTAGATTTTCATTATCTGTTATCAAGGGGATCAATAGTTTTTCATACACGGAAAACAACCTCACAAAAGAATAATGTCATTACTTTGTGTAAGAACGCCATTATATATAAACTTCCTCCAACGCTCTTTGGGAGTCACAACGGCTGGTAAACACGCATCATCAGAAAGATACGTATAATTTATTTCAGTTTTCTCTCTCTCTCTCTCTCTCTCTCTCTCTCTCTCTCTCTCTCTCTCTCTCTCTCTCTCTCTCTCTCTCTCGGGTGCTGTGCAATAATGCACCAGATTATCCTGTCATCTTTTTGTGTTTATTGCCAAGAGATTTTTTAAAGATGCAAGGTATTTTTTCATCACTTTCATGTATTAGAAAAATCAGGTTTCTTAATTTAAGTACATTTGGATAACAACATGACTCATACGCCACAAGCACCCCGAGTTTGTGTTTACATACAGTTTCCTAGTATATTATTATAAATGTAGACGCTTGAGCATACAAACCGCTTCATATTTCTGAGTATTTCCATGCAAATCATAATCAGCTCTAAGACCTGCGTAACAACCACTTATTCACTAACTCTTCTATGTAGTCTATCATTTCCACTTGGTAAGGTTAACGACTGCTTCATATATCTGCAATCAACTCTAATTTTTCCCTCTCTTTCTTTAAAGGCGGTTTACTAATCATGTATATCCGTATATCCAAAATGTCCTCAGGTCTTCGTATAAGCATTTGGTTCCTGTAACTTGCGTTGTCTTATAAGAGTATTACAGCACTTGTTTTCTTCTTTATGTAATGTATATTGCAGAATGTTTGATAACGGTGATAAAGTCGATGCATGGCTCGTTCGTTTCTTTATAACCACCGTTGCCATCGTCTTCATCTCTGAAGTACGCGAGCGCTTAATTTTTTAAAGCCTGTGATGAACATACTTTAACATTTTAAATGGAAATGTAAAGATAATGTCTGTGAACTTTATAAGTTGTAGAGGATTTCTGCCTCCCTTTGAACAGAACATTGCACTAGAGAGTTGCGTATCTCTCGAGACTCCTCAATTAGAGAGAGAGAGAGAGAGAGAGAGAGAGAGAGAGAGAGAGAGAGAGAGAGAGAGAGAGAGAAATGCATGAAGTCTTTATCTTTCCCGGATGGGTCTTAAATCCACTCCGCCGTAGTAACAGCAGGTGAGCGCTAATGCAGTCTATAAATGAGTTGATTTCCAGATGTGATAATGCTGTAATGTGTAGAATAATTTTTGAAGTCTTGAATTTATATGGTTGAAACTATTGTTGTGTTGTGCTTAAATGTAATATAGTACTGGAGTTGGACTACAGTAATTTATGTTTGTCAGGTTTCCTTTGTTTTGTTTTTTTCATGATGTTAAGACATTATTTGTTTTATGTATTGTATCATCTAATTATCTTATTATTGTATCCTGTACGCTGTGGTCAATAAACTTATCTGTCTATCTATCTATGGAATTAATGATCCTAAGAGTGAAAGTATTCTGACGATTGATTAATTGATTGATTTATGCTTACTAAAACTGGCGTCAAAAGTATTCTGAAGAGAAAAGGAATTAAGTCTTATATTCATTTGAACCTCATCTGGAGTACTGGAAGAAGACTGAATGTGTATTTCGATCATGCAGAGAACCATTATTACCAAAGTTAAGTTAAGTATACCTTAGTTTAACCAGACCATTCAGCTGATTAACAGCTCTCCTAGGGCTGACCCGAAGGATTAGATTTATTTTGCGTGACTAAGAACCAATTGGTTACTAGCAACGGGACCTACAGCTTATTGTGGAATCCGAACCACATTATAGCGAGAAATGAATTTCTGTCACCAGGAATAAATTCCTCTTATTCCTCATTGACCGGTTGGAGATTCAAACTCGCGACCAGCAGAGTGCTAGCTGAGAACGGAACCCACTCTCCCAACGAGGAAGTACCATTAATACCAACTCACAACCTAACACCATGGGAACAAAATAATTTTTTTGTATCTTGGACTTCAGTGTGACTCATCAGGTTTGCAAGCATTGGTCTGTGGGATGAGATTGTTTGCCCCTTGGCCAAGCACTGCGGATGGATACAGAAGCTTATGGGTCAGACATGTTGGTTTTCATCTATTCAAGCAGGATGTGCCGAACAAAACTGGCCATTATTTAGATGTGTAACCATTAATGAATGCCAGAAATGCAAGCTCCTGCGAATATCTGTGGAATAGGGCAATGGGACTAGCAGCCTCATCCCACAAACCGATACGTAGAATTTGCTGCAGACCTCAGGTGGCTAACGTGAGCGGAAATGGACATCAGTGAGAAACCAACAGAATTCGATTTAAACTATTGCTTCTACGAAAATGCGTCAAGTGGTGTGAGGTTCCAATGCAATTATTTTGGCCGCTAATGTTTAAGTTTTCTTACTGCTCCTTCCAAAGTGCCGTATATTGATGCACAACCGAAGTCAAACAGCTAACTTTACTATCTCTCTCTCTCTCTCTCTCTCTCTCTCTCTCTCTCTCTCTCTCTCTCTCTCTCGTTAATGCTATAATTTGATTACTGGGGTAAAAAAAAAATTTGCTTTTATTAATAGTCATTATTATCGATATCAACACCAACGTTAACATCATTTTTCCTATTTCCAATCTGTTTGCATAGGCTTATTGAATCATAAATTCGTAAATCCCTTGTAATTTTTTTTTTATGATTCGATTCTCTCTCTCTCTCGTAGCATTTTGACAAAAAATAATTATCAATGATTTATATCGTTATTGTTCATTATGAAAACGAAAATGGATATCAAATATAGTAAAGGCTAATGTTGTTAATGAGAGTAGCTTACTGGGGATATTACAGAGTTTATTCCGAGTGGAAAAGGTTATTTCGAAATTGGTTGGACGCTTTTTTTCCAATATTTTTTTTAAAGAAGATATAGAGTGTTTCTGTCTTTTATTTCCGAAGTGTTTTCTGTTTCCTTCTCCTTCTTCTCCGTGCATCAGTCTCATCTTTCTTTGTCTTGCTCGTCATATTTCAGATCCCAGTCACGAGTTGCCAACCAATATGAAATGGAATTAAAATCCCCTTCGGTGGGAGATTGCGTCATCAATCACTTGTGCATTCAAAATGTCTTCGGTAAGGGAAACAAATAGCAGTATTGCAGCTGCTCTGGATTGGCCCAGGTGCTCCTGGGAGGCGCATCTGGTGATCAGATATCAAAGAGAAGGTACAGGATCGTTTAGCAACCCCAAAGCTAACTTTCAACATCTCCTTGGTTGGTACTCAACTTAGTAACATAAAAAATTGAAAAGCTAAGTCGTATCTTCATGTTCGCTAGGACTGTGGATCACTTTTAACCTACCGCCCACCAGTCCACCCAGCTGTAAAGTGTACCAGCATCTGCTCCGGTCAAGAAGTCCAACGGGTAGCAGACCTATCCTTAAACATTTGCTGACAAACCGACACATAAGGTGAAAAAACATATACATAGTGCAAATTTATGTTTTGTTCCATATCATACGGATTTCATAGTCTTGTGTATTCATGAAAATTATTACTTACCGATGTGAAGACTTGCATTGAAAAACTTGCTTAAAGCCATTTATATGAAACAATATCGCATTTGAAATTAAAGTTTCAGGGAAGTTTAATTTTTGTGTTCTTATCCATCTGAGCCCTCCTGTATTTCGTGAGAGTTCGTCTGAATGAACACCGCATTTTTCTCCAAAGGTCCAGTGAATAGCAACGCTTTGGTTCCATGAAGGATAGACTCAGAACCGCCCTCACACATTAAAACCTTTCCTATGTAGGAGACTTCTGCTCCGTTGTACATGGTACCATCCAGGGCTTCTATTTGCCCTTCTTGTAATGCTCTTTGAATCATCGTTTTCAGCTTTATCGTATCGCCGACTCTCAGACTTTTTATCGTTCTCTAATTTCCTCATTATAACCAAGTAACATTTTATCATATACACTTAATGTTTCATATATGCCATCTATTTTTCATATTCACTAACTCTGTCCTTTGCTTCATCCCGAACCTTTTACGCCAGGTCATACGAAAAAGGCGTAATGTGGTCTTAATGGACCACAATCTTTTCACATCTTTTCTTCAGAACAATAACTCACCCGATCTTTAATTTCACCGAAGAAATTCATGACCACTCCCAGCAGACTACATCCACTCAGCACCTCATCAACACATCCAATTTTGTATGCATAAAGTTCTTCCGATCTCACTAATATCCGTAGATGCCATGTGTAGAGTTTCTCCACTTACTTTTGCGCTCATGAAAACAATCATCTTCCATCTATTATTATTATTATTATTATTATTATTATTATTATTATTATTATTATTATTATTATTATTATTATTATTATTCCCACGCAGAGTGGTGTATTGTGGAAGTCAAATGGTTTCCCGTATGCGACATCATCACTGATTGGGTAATCATTTTTCTGTATGTACTGCAAAGTGATATATATGTTTAAATTTAAGATTCATTCAGCCACGTTTATAAGGTAAGCTTTGTAGACATTATATCCGTCAGTCTGCAGGGCAAATGATTCCCCAGTGTCCACATAAATTTGTCCATTTAGGGGAATTGGAGCAAACATTTCTAAAAATTACTCGGCTGTTCTTTGTAGTCATATTTCATTAGTTTATATTATAGATTAGTTATGAATAATCGTCGCATTATGTGTATGTACTGTAATCTTCCCTGAAAGTTATTTGTATAGATTTTAGAGTTTTTGTAGTAGGAATTTTATTTTATGTTTCTTTTTTTTTACACTTGCTGTGGGGCTGCCTGATGGCATTGTTCCAGAATGCAAATTCTTTGTACCTAACTGGCACTGTGTAGACTCAGCAAATAATATAAGGCATATCTTGTTGAATGAAGGCTGTAATGGACTCAGGTGTCCTCTTCTAAGCAAACCAAGTTCTCATATATCACATATTTTTTATGACAACTAGGTTTGTAAAAATGCGAAAACCGCGGGAAACTTTTGTCGTTAGACTAATTAACAGCTGTGCAAACTCAGCTATTAACTCTGCTGTGCCACTGATACAAGTTTTGCATAATTATCCGTTTCATACGAGTAATTAACACTGAAATACACACACCCATGCGGGCTATTACTGTTGCGGTGCTGTTAATTGCGTAATAAGGTTACACTCAGAACCTGGCCGTCGTCGATTTCTAGCTTCACGTGCCCGTATTGGATTAGGTCTCGCCAGATTCCCCCTGGTTGCTTCATTGCAGAGGGAGTTATCGGAATCATGAGTGGGCAAAGAATCAGGTGTAGACAGATAAACAGTCGATATTTTTAAAGACTGACAAGAAGATACTAAAATGAGGACAATGCAGTCTAGAACATAGAACAATGCTTGTGCAATTTTAGGTTTTAGATATGGGTATGTCAATATATGTAAGGAAAGAAACATTAGTTTAAATTCTTATACTTTGCCTGCGTTTTGAAATTAAGTCTACACTAAGAAAGGAAATACTTGCGTCTATGTTCGCTTCCAAGTAAATGTAAGATGACGCCTGTTCTGGTTGCTTGTTTTATTGTCTGTTAAGATTAGCTGTGTACCGCCGAGTAAACGGGAATTGGTAAAGAAGACACCAGAGAGATTATGTTTGTGACGTTGCTGCCTCCGTCAAGGAGGTTGTGTTTTAGTTCGATTTGTTTGAAGTCTGTTTGTGTAAGTGCTTTCTGATATAAGAGAAATGTTAAGGGTGGCTTCAGAAAGATAGGCTCGTGAACTTATCTAGTGTTGTTGTGAGGGTGACTGGAAATGATTGGTGTCTGTACGTAAGAATGATACCAGGCAGCCACTCGTCAGTAATTGTGACGAACGCAGGTTTGAGAGAGAGAGAGAGAGAGAGAGAGAGAGAGAGAGAGAGAGAGAGAGAGAGAGGAATTGGATAGCTAAATTTGGCCACTGAACTCGAAAAGCTGAGAGATTTTTTCCAGCTTCTTGGAATTTTGAAACTTAGCTGGAATCAGCTTCGGAACTATTATGGGTTATGAGAAATTTTGATAAATTCTTATCTAAGCGGAAGAGGTATTAATTATCAGATAAATGTGTTTTACTTAAAAATAATTAATGAACTTTTTACTACATGAATGGTAAAGATAACTTTATGGGTTATCTCAGGAAAAGAATGAAAAGATGGGAAGTATTAAGAAGACTGAAAAACTAGTTATAGAAATGATAATAATGACGATAGTAACAGCACAAAACTTACCACCTGACGAAAAACTAGTTATATAAATAATAATGATGATGTTAGTAACAACACAAAACTTAGCACCTGACGTTCCTGTTGTTCCTCAGCCTTTTCTTGTTTCATTCCTTTATCACTAATTGTCTGACTGTCTATGGCACATTCCAAATCCTCATGACTTTTTGGTTGTCTCCTCCGGTAGGGAAAGCGTATTTTTGGCAGCAGAATGACAGTAACACATTTCTCTCCGAGAGTCGCCTCTGTATTTTGCCTCGTTTTAATAATCTCCCACACTTCATTCACTCTTATTCTTTCATGTTATATGTAGTATTTTTCCAGTAGCCATTGTCCCAAACTCCGATTATTCATTTCCCGCTTTTCGAATGGCTTTTTCATTGCATCTTTGATGTCCAAAAGAGGGGTGATATATGATTGAGTTTACATGGCTCAAGTCATCTAACATGAACAAACTACAATAATTGTATGGCATATGCCAACGAAAAATGGATGCTGTAATTGGTCGGTCTATATATATATATATATATATATATATATATATATATATATATATATATATATATATATATATATATATATATATATATATATATATATATATATATAATATTGGATGGTGGAGAGGGGACAATGGGAAGTCTGTATAATGCAATCTTACATGAAAATAAATTTACTTTTATCCCCCATCTCCCCTTATATAATAAATGGCCCCTCCCAGATCGAAGAGGTTTAATCGTAAAATGTCTGTCAGCACATTATCCAAGGTACAGACGAGTTCTAGGTTGTTCTACCTCCTGCGTTGTGCTCCTTTTGAAGTACCTTTTCAAATCATTAATTCCTTTTGCCATATTAATCAATTTATTAATTAATTTATTAGTTATCTCACTCTATGCATGTCTATTTATGGAATATTCATTTAATACTGAAGTTGACAATGATCATTTAAATAATTTGGAAGTCGAGTTGAGTCCCACCAACCAATGGGGAAATCGCTTTCAAATCCTTCCATCCATTGGCCAAATCTCATAGCTTCAGCCGGTTAGAGAAGGCGACAGATATGACTTCGTAGCTGAGTGTGGTGGACGTCTCTGATTGGTCAAGAGAAAATCTTGGTGGACTTCTTTAGCAGTTCTTTATTAACCGTCTAGAAGAGACGTACGTATTTTAAGGCTGTGTATATGTAACATTCGTTTCGGCAAAATACCGTAAGTACCTTTTTCGTGTTAGCAATTCTGTGAAATTTTGGTTAATATCTGGTGAAGGTTACTTAGAACAGGCATTTAAAACAGGTAGAGTAGGAATCCCAGTGCTCCATGGAGGCTGGTCAGTTGTAATCAACTGAAGGTGAAAATCTGTTTTAAAAACTTATAAATGGCACGCATTTTCCATTGTAGAATAGACTGAGAAATTCTGAATGAGAAGTTACCAATTAATCGGTTCTGTGAAATATTTAGTCTGTGATTGGCAGGACTTGGGTTAGATGACAAAGATGTCGATTTATGGCCTAATACTCAGTTGTCTAGCAAGTACTTCGTACACTATTTTAGTTTTTCCTGTAAACTTACATGTATAGCCCTTAGTGCGCGTAGATCACCAACCTTTACATTCATTTCATTTGTGAAAGCACGACACTTCAGCCACAACCACAAGTCCGTCAGTACACGAGTCTGGCATTTCTCACACTTTTTTTTCTGAAGGTAACTAGTTGTTAGGTAAGTACTTGCTATTCCAAGTAGCCTAATCTGTAAAGGTGACATCGTAAAATTTCTTATTTAAGCTGAATTTGAAATCTGTGAAATGCGGCTGTTTTAGCCGACAGTATTTTGTTGTTTCGCATATTTCCCGAATTTTCGCCGACTATTTATTACCAAGGGATCGATTTAATCTTAGAGTAAGAATATCAAGACCAGTTTACGGCCTGTGAATTTAGTCATTATACAAGTGTTAGTTACTAAACGAGGTTTTATGAAACTTGGTTAGATCTACCTTTTCCACGGATAGAATCCATTTATTATGACGACAGTCTCATGGGGTAATAATAGTATTCGCAGCTATGCACTTTGATGGTTACCCCAATGTTGTTTTCGTCACAGGGATTGTCTCTCTCTCTCTCTCTCTCTCTCTCTCTCTCTCTCTCTCTCCCTCTCTCTCTCTCTCTCCCCTCTCTCTCTCTCTCTCCTCTCTCTCCTCTCTCTCTCTCTCTCTCTCTCTCTCTCTCTCTCTCAAGGCTTTTAGTTTGTTGTGGGAAAACCAGAGGCTGTCATAATAATTTAAACGTCGTTTCTGACAGCGTCGCTGGTCATCCTATTAATGATAAAAAAAAGTTAACTATTCAGTGAGTGTTAGGAATTAACCACTAGTCCTATTAGTTATGCTCGACGGCTTCCTGTGATTTCGAAAAA
>JANJGK010000001.1:55545525-55580538 GCA_039081455.1 Macrobrachium rosenbergii
GCACACGTTATTCATTATCAAATTACTCGCTCTGTACTAATTGTAATTTCTTTGCCTGTTAATAAGGCAATATTACGATCTAGGTTGGTAAGATTCATTAGCATTTTGCATGAAAGTATACCTATGACCTTAACATTCAAAATTACAAGTTGAGTTGTAACTACAAGAATGAGCGCACGTACCCTTTATTCAAAACCTTTTTTGTCAACCAAGTTTCCAATACTGGGAAGTAATGATGGCAAATCATTATTAATTACTTATAATATGCTATATAATTCAATATGTACTAGACTTTTAATGAATCGGAAAATTAAGGCCATTATTATAACATGTCTACTAAAATTAACAGGGTTTGTTCAATATTTTGCGATAACTTTACTACGATTGAGAGGCTAAACTACAACCCCCTTACAGCAACATAGCAAAGGAAACTACACGTACTGTAGCCGTAGGATAAACACACTGATAGAGCCAAGTCGCAAAATGGGTATTGGCAAATTATTTGGGACTCGTTTTGGTAACACTACTGAAACGTTACCCGGGATAAATTGAAGTTGTAGTTTCTTCGATCTCTGTGAAATCGGAACAAAGCTATTTCAAAAACTAAACGTAGACGATGACGGGAATGTTGATAGGGAGAGACAAGGGCGATTTCACCTTTTGCTCACTGAAAATGATCGAGATTTCCTTTAGCATTTCTTATTCAAATAAACCGGTTTCAATTATATTTAAGAATTTACGGCACCATAAAGACAATATGAGTAACTTTATCTACACTAGACTCCATTTGCCCTTTGCGGTAATACTGTAAATTTACTATGCAGTATGGGGAACTCTAGACTTAAACAACACTTTTGGTAAGAGAGTTTTAAACCCATCAAATTCGCACGGAGAAAACTATCATTGATATAAAAACTCATAAAAACATCCTGGCTAACTCAATCTGTATTCGTTCATTCCATTCACTAGAAACAGGCCTTCCGTGGTGTATTTCTGCAATAATTCATACTTATCCCAAAATACGCTTGAACACCCATTCTCAAGGCATGCAAATTCCATTCGTGTGTCATTTACATACATGTTTGTACTTTAAGAGCACACCTTGTACATTACAGCCTCAATACCTTTACAGAGAGAGAGAGAGAGAGAGAGAGAGAGAGAGAGAAATTATTTTATTCTATTGGTGGCAGAACATGCAAGTAAACAATACAAGGAGACGTTAATCTGCACACTGCTGATTATTTGGCTTACATTAATTACACAAGGCAGAATGATAGTTCTTCGATTACTGAGAAGGGAATAAAGGTAGTGCAGTATTCTACTGTATTTGCTTTTCATATTATAGTTAGGAGGCCTTTCATTCCAACCACTATAAAGACTATCATTCCAACCACTATAAAGACTATCATTCCAACCACTATAAAGACTATCATTCCAACCACTATAAAGACTAGAGTATGGGTTATAGTTATGTTTTTCTATGTCTATATTGACAACAGAAAAAAGATTAATTGCACCACTATAAAGACTATCATTCCAACCACTATAAAGACTATCATTCCAACCACTATAAAGACTAGAGTATGGGTTATAGTTATGTTTTTCTATGTCTATATTGACAACAGAAAAAAGATTAATTGGAGAGATAAGTAACTTGAATAGTATAAGTAACTTAAAAGAGTAAACCTAGCCAATGTCTTTAATTCAGTTCCTCGATCAGCCACACTTGACAATTCAATCTCGTTGCACATGTTGCTTAACGTTCATACCATAACACTGTTGACTGCCAGATTACCGAAAACTTTCCTAACGCTAGTTCTGTAACACTTGGTGACAGCATTTTCGATTGCCCTTACTGTCACCACTCGGCATAGTACCTGGCAAGTATCCCACTTTCTTATCTAACACACAACATCGTATCCAACTAAATGCTTAACACAAACCTCCACGAACATTTTTTCCAACTCAACCGTGCACCCAGCAACTTTGTTTGTCTTTCTCGCCCCTTCTTGAACGCACTTTTATTCCTCTTAGATTGATCAAGGGTTCACACAAACACTCTGGTTCCAAGTTCGGTTAGAAAAATGTGACACTTTACCTTGATATCTTTTTGTCACTGCAGATTGAATGCTAAGGGCAGGAAACGAAAAGCTATATTGCGAATGGCCTTTTACTCAACGGATTTGTTCCCTCGTCTCGGTCAAATGTAAAATATAGCAACCAGTGCCGGGCTTATTTAAAAATGACACACATCAAATCACAGAAATAAGTGTTTATCACTTATCAGTTTTTCCCAACAACAGACGTGAGTACTGAAAACAGCAAATTTTCATCCACTTTGTGGTCAAAATGACACTAACCAACAATGCTTATTTCCTCAATGCTTGTTTCCTCAAACAGTACTAAAGCTCATGAAAAGGGTAACCGTCAGTTACTCCAATCAAGGCTACGGCCAAAGAAACCATATACAACAATTTTACGATAGAGGTAAACATTCTGAATATCGATTGATTAAAACCTTCTTGACTATCCATGCCAATCAACTACATGATAGAAAGCAAACAGCCCATTAAGTATTTCAAATTCCTTTGCAAATTCCTATGGTTGCTGAAGGCGCCTAAGCATCAGCTCATGGACAGTGTTGGAACTACCATTCTTCATCTCAAGCAGACCAAGGCATCAACCAACCGGTTTTATCAGGAGATGGGAACAGGACCTTTCTAAGTGGGAAAGATAGATGTGACAGTAGGGGACAAACAAAAAATTATACTGAAGATCAAAATGAAGGTAAAACAAGTGTTCTCGTTATACTAGCCGCAACCACGAAGACCAAATGAGAGAGAAGTTGGTAAAATGCAGGCGTGGAATACTGAAACTAATTAATTTTATTATGGGAAGTACAAATAGCATGGATGGCATCCTTAATACAATATACACGACTCGGGATGATCTAACGGTGAGGGACAGAAAATTGATGAAGAAAAAGAAACAATAAAATCATGGAAACTCAAAGAGGGAAAATCTAAAAGAGTATATTAAGAAAAATTGCCTATAAATAAAAAAAAAAATTGTGCCAGCGGATGGGACATCGGGAGACAGTGTAGGAGAATCAAGATGTACACAGTCCTATATGAGAGACAAAGACAGCCTTGAAGCAATAAGAAAAGAGAATAGAGGCTAAACCGAAAAGTAGATAGGAAGGATAAATAAAATGGGATTAACTGTATCAGATCAACACAGTAGAAGGAAATTTAATATATTGAGAAGAGAAAAATGGCTTGGGAAGATGAAAATATAGAAAAAACGAAATGAAAAAACAATGAAATACTCGAGGAGCGTTTTCAATATCGTCTGAAAAAATTAAGATGCACCAGGCGATATTGCATGACAGAGGGACCAACAGAGAATATATCATCAACGAGATTAGAGGGGGTCCTTTAAGAAGAAGTGTTAATCTCCCAGGGCCATCAGGAATAATAATTTCCTAAAAACAACTAGTGAATCAGTCACTTAAGAGCTGACCAGAATACAGGTACTGTGTAGGAAAACCTGATAAAGAAATGGAAAGGACCAGAAGAATGGGACAAAGAGTAAGATGGTCAATGTGTGTAAAGGAAACGAAAAATAAAGTTGAAATCGATAATGATCAGTTTGGCTTGTTGCTATAGAGGTCAACAACAGGGTCACTCCTTATGATGAGGCAACTGCAGGAACATAGCATGCAAATGGGAAATTATTCCATATATCTGTGGAATTTAATATAAAATTTAGTCCAAAGGCCAAGCGCTGGGATTTATTAGGTCATTTACTGCTGAAAGGGAAACTGAGAATAAGGGTTTAGTGGAGGTAAACCTCTCAGTTGCACTATAACACAATTGTTAGGAGAGGGCGGAAAGAAAGAGAATATGAACTGAGGTACAGTAAAAGGAATGAAAGTAGTGGGTGTAGCTAAGGGACAAAGTGATGGTGCAAAGAACGCTTAATGCCTACAGTGCACCGTGTGAGGTGCACTGATGGCAATGCCCCGCTACAGGGTTCCACATATCTGTAGATCTTGAGAGGTTAAGGAAAACCAAAACACTTATAGGAAGGCATTGCTAAGGCAGAGAGTACCAATGAGACTCGGTGAGATAACCATAGTTACTACACCACAAAAAGAGTGAAGAAAGTGGATGGTGCGCCCAATTAATTAAAGGTAAATGCTGGTGTCACTAAGGTCATCCCAGAGACTTGTTTATCTTAGTCATTATTATTATTATTATTAAAGTAGTTTAACCAGACCAATGAGCTGACTTTCATCTCTATAGGGCTGGCCTGAAGGATTAGATTAAAATACCAGGTCTAGGCCTGAGGCCAAGGACTAGGACCCCATAGATCATTCGGTACGATGATGAACGAATTGAAATTAAAAACTGCACATGGGCACATGCTTTCATACTTGAACACATACATACATTAAATACATTTACTCATGCTTCCTTACATACACTCTAAAAAGGCATATTAAAATACAGAATATAAGTTAAGTAATGTTTTTAAATTTTGCTTTTTTTTTTTTTAATTCGACAAATGCTATAAGGGATTTCGTAACAAGGCAGGTGTTGGAAGAGGTAAAACATTTTTTACCATGAGGACACTGGGCTGTTAAGGAGTACTGAGAGGTTAGTAACGACGAGAAGAGCAGTGTATTGATGAAATAGAAAAAAGAGATTGCTGTAAAAATTCCCTCCTATCAGGGGAGCAAGGATTTATGATGCATTCATAAAACTTGTAATCTCAGTACCGCAGAAACATGGATGCTGACAAAGGTATAATGAAGATTCGTAGCAAAAGTGCAGTGGAAAGATGTTAATTCAAGTGATGCCCAGAGTCTGTAGAGTAGACTGAGATGGTCCAGGACATATGGAGAGAGAGATAAAGAAGTTAGAGGAAAAAACAGTAAATAAGGAAGTAACAAAAAGAGAGGGATTTGTATTGAGAGGTTAGTAACGACGAGAAGAGCCGGAAAGTGCATCAACTAGAGAGGAGGGGAGACATCCCCCTTCCACGTCTAACAACTTCAAGGGAAAAGCTGACATGTATGATGATGACATTTTCCTATCTCCAAGAGAATTCCCGATCTCAGTGGAACTGATATACCAAAACTCACTGACTCCCTTTATTAAGTTAACTGAAAAAAAAAATTGCTTTGAGAAGTCTTAGAAATACTGGAACACCCTATTCATTGATAATTATAAAAGCGAAAACATATTTCTCTAACTAACAAACTAGTCTACTGACTGTGCTTTACTAATTTAGTTCTAAGTAAACTAAATTAATGCAGAATTATTTTCTGAACTTTGTTTCCTTTACATATGAATTATATATCAGAATGTTCAAAACCCTTAAAGTGAGAGCTTTCCAAATCCATTTATTTTTGGTTGAATTGGAAAGAAAAAACGATAACCATCAAAACACTTGGACATATAGTTTCCGGTAATAGGTATTCCATGATAAAAACACTCTTGGTGAATGACACTGATACAACTGAGGACGTACTACTTGAACACTATAAACTCTTACAAAATTCACCGAGGAGCACTGTCAAAGGCCATTCAGTCACTTCCTCATGTCCTTCCACTCATCAGACGTCTTTCTTTAACGTTTAGATATACACATTCTTTGATTTCCTGTGGTATATGAATGTATGGAGTAAAACCCTTACCAAGGCTTATATCATAGACGAACTAAAGCCACAATTTAGCCCTTAGACCTTGCACCAGTTCCGTCAGTAGAATTGGCTTCCAACAAGTTCTGTATCGGATTAATGATCATTTGATCAGCCTTTAAGTTTTCGCTTTAATTCCGTTCTGACTCCAAAAACTATCTTGAAATTATAATGTTGATCTTAATATTAAAGCGATCTTGATCTTCACTGTAACAAAGGCTTGATAGAAGACAAAAGGTTTATATCAGAGTTTTTGTCTTAAGTTTCCACGCGTCCAGTTCTTAGGGCAAAATGACTAACTTTATCCCTTAACTGTCAATGGAAAACTTGGTTACAAAAGCCTCTCTGTCACAAAGAAAACATTCAAAATTTGCATAATTGTGATTCAATACCCCGTAAAAAGTTTCAGAGCTTGACATTACGAAATAAATTTGGATTTTTAAAGTCTAAAATTGGGCCCAAATGAAGGGATGTATTTTTCAGTTTAACCAAAATTGCGTCACTAGTTAAAAAGTCAATACCTAAACAAACACACATTCTGTTTGTGTAAACTTTGATTTATAGACAAATTATGGTGCTCTAAGGAATATTAGGGAATAAGAGTTTCTCTTCAACTGTGCATTAGTCACCTTTTGAAGTCATTTTATATACACATACCATCACCAGAACTAACGACAACTACAGAGGTTAAAAGGAGAAAGGAAAACTCAGAAAACTGCAACAAATCTATCAGAAATACGACAGTGTCTACAACAGGAATAAATCGACACATTATGATCCCTTACTTTGGGTATATTCTGTTGCTGGACGCCAAGAGGCCAACATTCAGCTTGTGTTATCATCATCAAATCCAAGGTTCTCTGGAAGGCCTTCACTGAAAGAGAATGAAAATATCTTGCACTTGCTTTCAACTCGATTCATTGTAAGACCAAAGTTCTACAAACAACTATCATTTATTAGAAAAAATATTGAATATAACGAGATACTAAAAATGGCAAATTCACTTTGTATTTTCTCAAAGTGACACCTTTCTTTGATATGAGAAATCACGTTATGCAATCGACTATTCAAATACAGCTTAAGTAAATGGGAAACCAAACTTAGTCTTAAGCCATACCAGTAGTAATGATCAACACCTGACGACTCCTTTCCATTCAAGTTTAACTGCCAGATTTCCTAGATAGTGCTTTAGCATGAGCAATATCTCAGTTGGTATTCATTTTACCACTAATGACCCAAGAACGATCTATCTTGTCAGGGGTAATCGAAAAACTGCAGAACCAGATCTCCCAGTTGAATTTATATGCTATAGACTTCCTTGGTCGACACTGCCATCTAAAACAATTACCATTGACCTAACCGAGTCATATATGAAAGACTAAGACATTTATAGCGTTTCAAGCAAGAAGACTGCATTACTGGCTCAGAGTTACTTATCACGATATGCGAAAAATATTGGATACTGAAGCTGAATTTCTTTCCAGCACCCCCGCCCCCCCCAAAAAAAAAAAAAAAAATTCTGCATTCTTAAACCCCAATACATACACCACCAAGTTTAACCCTTTTATACTTCTAAGCTTCTTCACGGAAGGTCACTGAAGGAGCCTTTATGAAAACATTTTGTTTCGTGTTTCCCATTTGGCCACAACATCGAAATTCACTTTTCCCACATCATCATCATCATCTAAGCTACTCTTCCGTTCTCCCAAAGATTCGCCTCGCCTGACGCCACGGCTACGGCGAAGGACCCTATCGGTCCCAGGCCACCATCTATCCATCCTTTTCTATTTTCTAAACGTAAAGGAGACCAGACAGGCACTCTGGTTGCAAACCCCGGAAAGCGGAAACCGAACCTCAGCCTTAACCTGCACTCAAGTTCCTGGTTTTCAATGAGTTCTCCACACAGTCTCCTCCATTTCATGTGGTAACAAGCTAATCCAAAAGGAGGGTTGATTTACCCAAAAATAGAAACGTCAAGTAATCGCACCTCCCATCACTGAATGGAAAAGAATGTGGACCCTCTAACTTATCTTTTCTGTAGCCGACGTGGAGAAAGACAATAGTTTTCAGAAAATCAAGTAATTTGACATTATTGAAATTATTAAATATGGGTACTTCAATTCCTTATAGAGTCTGATTATATCCATCTAAAAGAAATAATCAACCTCCCTCTTGAAATATGAAAAGCTTGTAACAATAATTTCCAATCTAAGAGTCCAGCTAACCAAAGCTTTACTGATATCTACATTCCTTTTAAGTCCCTATCTTATGATAAGAAAAATCGTACACAAAATCCCTCAGAGATTAGAAATGGTTTAGGATATTTCTGTTACCTTGGTCAGTAGTTGATTGGGCGACAGGCGGTAGCTGTTAAGTTATTTAATTAATTTCAGTGGAACATTTAGCTCACAGGATTCGCAGGATGGTGGAGATCAACTTGAGAGTGATAGTTCATCTCACTATCGGTCTGAAAAAGAAAAGAATTTCTTTACTTTAACATACTAACCACCTCGAATTTCATACAGATAATTTGTAAACATACCCATACAAATCTAAGTGTTTAACGACCACGCACTAAAAACAAAAAAAAAGTATATCAAAATAAAACGTTCATTTGCAAAACTTAAGATACTTTGGTATAGAAACCACCTAACTGATTTTCCAAGGCCATGCACGTGAAAGAACCCTTTTTTGCTGTAAGTACCTGTCCCCTCATTACTTCGAAAACTAAGAGACAAAGAGTGATCTTTACAAACGCTGGAAACATAGTAGATCCAACCTTTGCAGCCTTCGATAAACTCATAACAGGAATCACTCTGTCCATTGAAATCAACATTTCATCAACAAAGAGTACAAAAATTAAGTATACCTTAGTTTAACCAGACCACTGAGCTGATTAAAAGCTCTCCTAGGGCTGGCACGAAGGATTAGATTTATTTTACGTGGCTAAGAACCAATTGGTTACTTAGCAACGGGACCTACAGCTTATTGTGGAATCCGAACCACTTTATAGCGAGAAGTGAATTTCTATCACCAGAAATAAATTCCTCTCATTCTTCATTGGCCGGTCGGAGAATCGAACACGGGGCCAGCAGAGTGCTAGCTGAGAACGGTACCCACCCATCCAATGAGGAACTAACAAAGAGTACAAGGCACCAGTTTACTAATCAACTTCAAATAAAAAAAATAAAGGCGAAAAATTAAGACAAGATGAAACTAAAGGCAAACTATTCAAGAATTGCTAACAAAAAGACAGTTAAGTTATTAAAAAAATTATGAACTGTATCCCACGTGATGGACTGAAAGAAGGGTCTTACAAATTAAGTGAGGATGATGACGTCACCTCCTCTTCCTCCTCCTCTCCCCTTACACGTCTTTTGCCTTCCCTCAAGGCAAGCCGAGACCTCCTTTATAGGCAATAAGAATGTATTACCTAGTTATTTCGCATAGAGAGAGAGAGAGAGAGAGAGAGAGAGAGAGAGATTTCAGCATAACCCATTTATTGGCTAAATAACAAAATAGAATCGTGTCACATCCACCTTAACCACTATTGCAGATAGCCACAGAGACACCCTTCAATTTTATTCACACATTTTCTGGATACACTTCCTTAGTGAAGAACCTTCTGCCTTCACTGGTGAGGAGAAAGTGTCTCACCAAGCGAGGAGCAAAGGAGACGCTTGAAATGAGATCGGTCGTTTTTGAATAAGTCTCAAGCCTTTCAGCATATTTTAATTCTAAGGACAATTCACTAATTACTCTGGAAACAGGGAAATCAAGCTCCCATTGGTCTCACCAAAAGGCCCGCGCCTTTTTAGAGAACAATTTGGGAAATTTCTCCTCATGATTTGCACAAGTCAAAATGTAGTCATGCTAGGTGCAAAACAAGTAAATAAATTAGTTCTGACTTGATAAATGTATCGACTGCAAGAACTGATCCTGATGATTTCCCATTGCTATGAAAGGTATTCAAATACCCAAAAGTTATGGTTTTATAGAACTAAAACCCTAATTGAACCACGATGCCATGTTGATGCAACGGTTGCATCATATCCGAAATCTCTAGATCTAGCTAATGCCACACGGGGAGGGAATACATTACCAGGTCAATTTTCCTTCTGCCAGGAGCCATCAGACTGTTAGACTACACTCTAATTGGCAGAGCTTTTAAATGCAAGTATTAGCACTCGGCATGTTACAGGTGGAGGAGCTGGTACCCCGGGGGAAAATTCGCTGTTGGAATTGAAAACCTGATAACGAAGGGATTACAGAATGAAATACATATCAGGTTATTATTTTAATAAAACTCAATTTTGGAAAATTAAAATAAAGGAGGAACTAAAAAATGCTGCAAAATGAAGAAAAAACGTGTGATAGTGTATGCCAGAAAACCTACTCGCTGTCATGAGGTCTCAATGTGCGTCCGACTACCATGGTTAGACCTTTCACAATTGCCCATAACTATCTTGATTTGAATGGCGTGAATCATGAACAGCCCTTGAAATGGAAGTCGAGTTCGATAATCATATCCCGCCAAGTGAAGTTGTGTCAATTTCAACTTGTCACAAGGAATAAGTTATTAATTCGAGAAACCGTTCAAATAAATAACCTATTACTTAGTTCTACGACCGGAATTTAAAAAGAAAAACCACATTTTTAATGGAATTCTAGAATTTTTACTCTGATCCCCGCTCCCGGGTTCCTGGATACAGCCATGGCGTATACTTTGTTTACAAAATATCTATCTCCACCAGTGCCTTGAATAAACTTGAAAACTACTAAAACTGAATCACATCATAACTCTACAGCATTCAAATTTCCACATTTTTTTTGGCCAATAAAATAACACTATTTTCATAGTAAAGCAGCTATCCTAAGCTTGTGACACCGCCTTGACTTTGAATATGTTCATTGAAAAATTACTTTGTCAGATAAAAACTTGGTGCCATGCCTGGTGTAACGTCCACTTCACCAGGTCTCGTCATTACATTACCCTTTCAACTAATATAATAATAATAATAATAATAATAATAATAATAATAATAATAATAATAATAATAATAATAATAATAATAATATTTTATTTCAGCTCAAGGCCATATACATGGAATATAAAAAGAGACAATAACGTACACAATCTAGATACATAACATAAAAAATGACTTTCCGGAGGATTGGGAATCGTGTCCTTCTCATTTCCCTTGCATTAACAAAGAAACTTTTAAAATTTACGGACCACTCGTACGGGAAAGATCCCGCGCTGCCACAAAGCCATCTTCGATAAACACAACGAAGTAACCTTTATGGAGGAATCGAAGACTCTACAGTGCTCTGGTTTGCAACACTGCGTTGAAATGTCTTAAGTTTGCAGTAAAGGTGAAATGGATTTTAAAAGTTGATCTATACAATAGTCCGCCGCCTGACTCCAAAATCTTTCTAAAACAGGTTCAAAATAATGACCAATCGTCATAATGTAACTGGAGTTTAAGGGGCACGAACGATCTTAACTCTATTTCAATGGTTACTTCCTCTGCGCTGCTGGTCTTCCTGTCAGAAAAGCAATGTTGGGTTTGGTCACAGTTTCGAGGGGAATCCAAGACGACCTTGGCACAAAAGTACAAGTTGGATGGGCGAGAATTAGCGTTGTCAGAACCTAAATACTTAATCAACTTGCCGTTCTCATCATCATCATTAGCGTTTTACGTCAGATATTCATGTCTCATTTTAGTTCAAAAGGGTGGAGTCCATTCACAGTATACTGATTCCATGCACCTTGCAATAGAGCATCGCTCTTCTAGTTGAAATTAAACAAAACCGGCGACACAGCAATCATGAGTGAATACCAAATTTGACCCAGGTTATGCTGGACATTTTATTTGGCCCAGTTTTGGGATCCTAAGTTCTAGCATTTATCTATAGCAAAGGCAGGTAGTTTAATACACATGAAGTTCAGGGTCCTTCAGCGGTACTATATTAAAGCAGCATTCACAAGACTCTCACGGCCTAACAAACCTCCAACTATAATGAATCACGAATTTGTGTGACCGTAAAACTATGCTTCTCACGTGTCTAAGTTTGCGGAGCTCTCAACCACTACAGATTAACTCACCTTAATGATCACAAATACCCTTGATCATCAGGAGTCACGTTGTCACAACGTTGATAGAGGACAACAAACATGGCTCAACGAAGGCGCGGCTGCCGTCTGACTGAAAACCTTCCAGATCGCTTTTAGCCAATCACAAGCGTCCATGGAACACCCTCCGAAAAGAAGAGGCGAAAGCGACTCCTGATTGGCTGAGAGAGAGAGAGAGAGAGAGAGAGAGAGAGAGAGAGAGAGAGAGAGAGAGAGAGAGAGGCTCATTTACTGTGGTTTATACCTTCGATATTCTTTTGTAAATGTCACAGGGAAATATATTCCGATAGCTAAGAAGGGAAAGAATACAAAAATGTAATTCCTCAAAATGCCACCTTTTCTTGCTTTGATGGCTCCTCCTTTTCTTCTTTCAGACTCTCAGACGGACGGTTAAATAAAAAGTAACATAAAAAGCTCAGATATCAAAAGCCTTCATTCCTGTTAACCTGCACACGATCCTCTCTGCCCAACGGTCTTGCAACCTGCTTGGGATAAAAAAGGGAGCACATTCCTTGTCTAACCTCGGGTTTCTGTACGAATAACAATATAAACAGTTTGAAATGTATGAAAGTTGTCATCAGTGTACGTCATAAAAAAATCTTGTGATTAAATGATTAAATATAAGCATACTGATTTCAACTTCATATATAACAATAAAACCAATATTTTTATAACTGTGGATTCTATAAGGAAGAATGGGGTCTCCATATACTTTTAATATTTTGCATGTAACGACCAATCATCTGTAAACCATCAATTATTCTTCATTCATAAAATCTACAGTTCACCAAGAGGATGAAAACATTATAAGCGCCTTATCATCTGCGTAATACAAAGTATATATATATATATATATATATATATATATATATATATATATATATATATATATATATATATATATATATATATATATATATATATATATATATATATATATATATATATATATATATATAAATATATATATATATATATATATATATATATATATATATATATATATATATATATATATATATATATATATATATATATATATTGTTACATTCTGGGGCCGGTTGGAAGAATGGGATTTGTTTATTTTAATTAACTGCCTTGAAAGCCAAACACAAAGCACCCAGCATGCAAGCAGTAAAGAGAATGGATAAACTGACTTGCCTTGATATCACAGCTAAGTAAACAGAGAATTGGAGGTTGCCATGGTTGGGGGGGAAAATTAACCAGTTATTTACTTTAAATTGAATTTATTTACAAATGAAGCAATCAGGAAATTAGTATGAAAAGGGCTGACTGAGCAGCAAGCAAGTACATACAATGTGCAATAAAATTAGACAATGTGTAGCAAATTGCTGAATATAAAAAGGCTACAGCCCTGAAATAGTTTAACACACAATTGACCATGAAGGTTGCTACTGGTTGAATGATTTTGTGGATAATGAAACTTGGGTATCAAGGGGGGAACTGTCCAGTGTCCCTGACTGCTAATCAGAAGATTCTTGCACTTGGCAGGATGCCAGACTGTCCGAGGGGCTGGATAACAGGTTCTGATATCATCTGTGCTGGAGCTCGCTTGCAGAAGATGAATCTCGGCCACAGAAGTTCACCATGCCAGCATACAAAGGAAATGGGACAGCACAAATGATGTGTATCTGGTCCCTTTGGTGGTGTGAAGCGGAGTGCTCTGAGGTTTGTGTGGGTGCGAAGCATCTTGTGTTTCTGTTTGTGGCGTTGGGCAAAAGACATCAGTCGACCTGAAATGCAATTTCCACAAGTACAAAGTTCAAAGGGAAATAGATCTGATGGCTAAGACTCTTAAAGGTAAGGAGAGCAGCCCACTTACATCCCTAATTCGCTCTTTGTGCCTAATGGCTATCTAACCCACCCGAAAAACATCTGATGGTGGGGCTAATGAGTGGTACTGTTTTCCCCCCAAATCAGGTGGTCTGAGAGGATAGGCCTACCTAAGTTCACTTCCCTTCCTGGCATCTCTTCCAGCCACACCATTAATTCTACTCCATAGCTGATGGACAGAGAGACGAATTTTTATAAATACGGAAGTAGATATATATATATATATATATATATATATATATATATATATATATATATATATATATATGTATATATATATATATATAATATATATATATATATATATATATATATATATATATATATATATATATATATATATATATATATATATATTTATACACACACACACACACACACACACACACATATATATATATATATATATATATATATATATATATATATATATATATATATATACATATACATATACACACACATATATAAGTACTCTAACTTGCAATCACTTTCATTCAGATATCCACTCACAGCTTCTTAATTAAAGACGTAACTCCTAGTCCTACACCACTGTCAACAGTATAACCATTCCAATTTAGCTGTTTCTTAAATGATACATAAATATGAAAACATCACTAATTGATCTTATAGAATATTTACTGACCTAGTGAAAATGGTCTATACCATACCAAAGGGTTCCAGCATAATTAAAAACAATAAATGCGCAGCTGGATTTTCCCTTCCTACAGAAGAAAGCGAGCATTCTTTAATGAAAATGACTCTCCATCTTTCACTTTGTCAAAAGAAATGTACCATTGCGAAAAAATTATTCACAGAAATGAACTCAATTCTCAAAAATAAACAGTCTACTTTCTTGAGGAATCACTACTTTATACAATCATGTCCAACCCCTTTACTTTGGTAGCTTCTTAAAATGTCACTAAGGCACCTTTATCCACTTAGGTTTCAGATTCTTAATCAACTCATTCCCACTCTCATCTTGAGATGGCTCTCAAGGAAAACATTATTTACAAATAACTGAACAACTGCCTGCGAAATCCTTTCACATATTTGACGTGGCTTTGACGGTCTGCGCTTTGATGAGATCACCTCTTAGGAGCGGCAGACTTTATGACACTAAAGCTCACGCTACTTACCTGTGGAAGCTTGGGCAAGTGGTCACGATGAGGCTCCAAATGGTCTAATGTAATGATCCTGCTAAAACAACGACCAAGTTTAGTGACCCCATGAGCAGTGATCCTCGGTGTCTCTAGTTTGCCTTTAAATAACAGTCTCTGTATGACTGAAATTTATGAAACAGGCTTAATGTCCTGCAACATACTGAATAAGAGTGCACATAAGCATCGTAATCTAGATTCACATTCGTTACTCCGAAGAGAGCTCATGTTTTCCAGTTCGGTGCTACTATAGTATGATATCTACCAAGCTATTCGTGACCTACCAAAAATTAAGATGCTATCTACCATACAGCCCAATTAATGCCTATGGCAAATACTTCCTCCAACTATATACAAAACTATTTGATCCCCAAGGGACTAGTACTAAACACGACGAAACAATGACTCATCTACACTTTCGCCATGTTTAGTACTAGCCCCTGAGGGGTCAAATGTAGAAAATGGATGGTAGATATCATACTAAAGTACCACCTCCAGTTCTTTGTATTATATAAAGCATCCGTGCGAGTGAAAGAGGAGCACTTATTGAGGCATCTGTCTCCTCACTGCTTGAAATTTACGAGATCAGAACTAACACCATCCTGTCACCATTATCCTTAGAGCATAACCTACGACACAGTAAGCTAAAAGCACGTTCACAAATTATTCACTGGTAACCGATTTTTCAGAAGTTCTAGTGGTATTGTTCTTGGATTTTGCATTCTTGTTTTTTTTTTTTTTTAAAGAGCAATGATATCCAAAGTCTGGCAGTTAGGGGGATGGGGAGCCCCATCATAACTGAGCTTCTAATTCAAAATCTTTGGCTCCACTCAGAAGACCAAGTCCTGTACTACGAGCATTCAGTTATTGCAATGAAGTCAAGCACTAAAGGAGTAAAGGTATGGATCGCTTTTGCTCATCCTGCAAAGAAAAATTTATCCAGTAGTGTTTTTGAGTATTTAGAGTTGTGTCCATTTATCAACCAAGTTCTTGAGAATGAAGTAAACCATCCCTCTCAGCCTCTCCCTACTCCCAGAGATTGATGTTCACTTTTAGCACTGATTAAATATTCAGTGGCACCAGGCGCTCAGTTACTCTTTCTCTCTAAGTGTAAGAAAGACGGACATTTTTCCTGCACCAAATCAGAGTTCAGGAAAAAAAATGGCTAAGGATCACGAGTCGAATGGAAATGTTTCCATTTAAATTTTAGTTAGATTACAAGGAAATTAGTTTTATTGTGTTTTTGGTTTGTAGTTATACTGCAAGATAATACACCACGAACGTATTTTGCTGTGTTAAGCCTATGTATGAGCAAAAATGGATATGTTCTCATTTGTAATTGTACTGCAGGGAAATACACTCTTATGAGAATGTATTTATCATAATAAACCCCTCTTGCAAATGAAAATGTAGTAACACGACTTTATTTATACTACAAGGAAATTTATTCTAAAAAGATTGCTCTATTAAACCCTTGTGTACTTGAAGATGTTTATATTTAGTGTATGCTGCTGTACTTTAGAAAGCCAAAGGATGTTTTTTCAAGAATGTATTTGGTATATTATTTTCAACACAAATGACAAATTGATTTCAGCAGTAAGAAGCCGCTCCAACTTCACTCAAGATTTTATGGAGATCGTTAAGACAAACAAAATGTGACAACCAGTTTAGAAAATGAATGCTTTGAAAATGGGATATCACTATGACCTCACGCTGCACAATATTAAGTAGCCCCTGTAGTTAGCAGACACAGAACATTACTATGGTGGTGAGAAGCAAACCAATGATTTTATGAGTTATAACAAGAATGGTAATTGTATGACCATATATATATATATATATATATATATATATATATATATATATATATATATATATATATATATATATATATATATATATATATATATATATATATATATATATATATATATATATAGCCTATATATATATATATATATATATATATATATATACACATATACACATATATATAAATTTATATTTATATTTATATTTATATTTATACTTACTGTACACACACACACAATGTATCAATGGGGAAATGATTAGGTTTTAAGGGGGGTGATAGCTTAATTAACAACCCACATAAATATTGTCTCATGAAACTTTGAGCATTTGTTTATCATGGTAAAATAAGTTTTGACAATAAATTTCAACTAATTTGACTGAATAGCTTTTCAGTTGTAGGGGTTATTGTTCTCTTTTTATGGAATTTTTGAAATGTTATGCATTTTTCATTTTATAATAGCTTGCGCATTTTTTCACATATATTTGAAGCATATAATGTGCACTTACAAACTCCTGTCAATAATTCCAGTAAAATAAACAGTAAAGTCATATTTAAAAATTATTTAAATGTTAATTATTTTTATCATAAAGTTCAAATTTAAATTCATGGAAATATAAATAACAAATGAAATTTAACGTCAAACACACTTAATATTCTATAAAACAAGCAGAACCATTACTTTTTACTTTTTCTGATGTGTTGAAAAATTTAGATTTTATAGTCATTTAAGTATAGCTAAATTCATGAAAGCTGTGTTTTGAGAAAATCAAGTTCAAAGTTTCCTGAAACTTTGACACAAATATGACTTATTCAAATGCATTTTTTTTCATATGTAATATTTACCCAGTACAGATACACTTTTCCTTGCATATATGTTGTTAATTGTCTCATTTAATTGTTTGCTTACTTTATACTACAATCTGAACTCATCAATGTCATGAGAATAAGTTAGGCCATTATTTTAGCCTTTCCTTCCCTTCACTGCCTTTCAGTGAATTATGTGATTAATTACACATCAATTGCATATATAGCATACGCACGAAATCATTTCTCTCCTAATACCTCCTTCCAATCATTAACGAGGGTTACCCATAGATAATGTTGTAACCGATCACTTTATTTGCAGTGGTTAGGCTTTTAATTAGACAGTCGTGAATAATTAGAGGCATATACCCAACGCTCATCCTGAAAGGTACATCTGTTCGTCATAAACATCGTGATCTTGGAATTTGTTACTACTCAGCTGCCCGTTATGAATCCCTGATCCCCTAACCCAATTTTTTAACGATGATTCTTCCATCTCACAGCTAGTTTGAATATACCATCAAGACTTTTTACCCTTCATTTTCGCTAAAGCTAATCTACCTTCCTGAAAAAAAAACATCTCCACCATCTATTTTTAGGTGTATAAAGAAGTCCTCTAAGCACGTTTGGAGAGACTTCGAGCGGAGAGAACACGAAGGCAAAAACACTTCTGGACATAACCCCATAAATATTTCCTATTAAAGACATCAGAATAGTTGAATGAATAGCAACACAAAGGTAATATCAAACAGGCATATGGTACGTATTACCTACTTTCAACTCAACATGGCTAAACAGACAATGAATAACAGACCTAAACGCTAAAAACTACTTGGAACTTCGGTATCTCTTAACCGTTCCTCATCAAAAGAGGGCCTGCAGAGAAAAAGTATCTGGCATTTACTGCCATATTTCTCCCCCCTTTATGTTTACAAACACATGTATGACATGGGAAAGAAAAGCAAATCACTCCAGTTTCAGTAAATTCTTGCATCTGAACTATGCGATCTCCTCATGGCAAATTTAAGGTACTGTTAACACCCAAAATGCTGACAGACATGGGAGGCTGAATGACATTTTCATAAAAAATAATCAAAGAACTAGATGGAAGAGTAAACAGGACAGTAGGAAGAACCTATGCCTTGTACGAATTCAACTTAGATCCGTGACTCTAATTCAGATATGCTAGCGAGACATGTGCTACCGGGGTCTAAGCGATGTCAGGCAGGGCAGCCGATCGAGGCTACGGTCTACCCCAACGCCAAATCAAAGTCCTTCAAAAGAAGGCATCGTGCTTACCCCATATGAAAGATGGGAAAAAAGCACGTTAAACGAAGAAGAAGAAGAAGATTAGGATCTTTAGATGAAGAAATACCAGTCAGAGTAACCAGGAAAACATGAGAAGAATACGTGAGATGGGAGATGTACTAGATTTTGTACTAGATTTTGTACCGTCCATAGCCAGTTAACTAAGGAACAGCAACCAGTGAAGTAAGCATTAAAAGAAGAGAATGGGAGGGGCACATGTTTCAACAAACTAGGTTATTTAGTTTACCAACGCAAGATGCAATGGTTACTTCAGTGCTACGGGTGTTAAAACAAGATTTCCCCTACTGGAAAATCATGAAAGGGATCTTTAAAATACCCCCATATGCCACAGTAAGGGAGGATCTTGGAAGCAAGTTTCTTTGAGAGAAAACCTAATTGTTTCAAGTGTGGCATGTCACTAGTTGAGGATACAAGATCTTTGTCATATGAACAAATATTTTATTTTCAAGACCAGTTCTTCCAGTTGTCTAGATATAAGTCTTAGTTTTATGGATAACTGACTTAAATTTGTTTAACTAGATTAACTACTAAATATTTCATTATATAACCACGCTGCAGAAATTTCTAATAAAGAATCTCCTTATGACCAAAAACAGTAGAAATGGATTTTCCTACCAAACCTCTCCCCTCGCTACAGCCTATCTCTCCACCCTATTTCCTTTCATGTGTAGACACAGTACATCCTCTTCTGACTCTCCCCTGACTGTCAGCTCAATGAATCATCCCCGCCTGACTCTCCCTTCATCAACAACGATCTCCCCGTCCCACTCTAAGTAAAAAACTACTCCCATTTACTCTGGCGGGGAGATAAGACTCGCTTCTTTTTATCAGAGATTTCCTTTCTACAAAAACGTGAATTACAGTAATTTTGCGAACGAAAAATTAAGAGAAGGGAAAATATACCACATAATCATTAGACATTTATCGGGAAACAAGGAGCAACAGAAAAAGTTCAATACAATATGTACAATTTTGCAAGTAAAAGACAGCCAAACTATTTGGAAATATGTTTTATCCAAAAACGAAAACAAGGCAAAATATATGTAATCGGCTGTATTTATCTGATACATTTGAGAAGAAACATGCAAACAGTAGTAACTCTCTCTGTCAATGCCAGTCTGTCTTTCTCACTTTGACTATCTTTTGCAGAAACTATAGGACGTTAATTTAAAAGGACTGATATACGTATTCATGCAGACCCCGAGAAAGTAAAAAGTTCCTTTAAACCGGTCACCGAAATGAAAGAAGGCTCGAAAACAAGGGCAGACCTCTGCTTGAAATGAGAATAGCAAAGAACCAATTTCATTCTCCATTAGAATGTCATGTGGATCATAATCCTCCTCTGCGTTTGGATATTTTGATCCTGGTATAATAAAGGATGTGTTGTTCCCCGATCAATAATCCCATTCGGCATCATATTTGATTAAAGAACATTGGATGACAAGCTATACAAACGTCGACTGGCAAATTTTTTTACACTTAACTGTATTGCACAATGCTACTCCGATGATGCAGGACACTAGAAAATTTTAAGCGGCATGAAGAACTGAAGGAACATCCAGATAATACTGGATTTGCATTAGATTTATTCAGCAATAAAACAAACTAAACGCAATTCTTCCACATATAGCAAAGGCTACTTTTAGCACAAACTAGGAAGAGAACATAAATTGGAGGATAAGCAGCTTATAAGAAATGATATATGAAAGGGGTTAAAAGAAGAAAACGAGTGCAGTGGAAAATATCGGGGCAGAGACAGAGGACCAAAACCTGTGATAAATCATTGGGAAAAAATGAGTAAGCTTAGCTGCATCTGTTGAGCAAATCATGTCTTACGCTGTAACTCAGTATTAACACTAAATGGTTTTAGTACGTCCCATTTTCCAGCATCAAGACGCTCCATGCTGGAGAGCTAATAAGCGCTGCAAATAGCCCTCTGGATCTTTATTAAGAGTGAAGAGATATCATGACATTTTAGGTCCTGCAGACAAAGAACATAACCGAGGGAAGAAAACATGGGAAACTCATGCTCGTAACTGAAATAAGGCAACAGCGATCCAATGGGATAAGTTTCATAGACAAGCTGAAATTATATAATATATACATATGTACATGCATACATATAAATAAATAATAAATAAATAAATATATTTATTTGGGTAGTGGGTTTATGTGGCTTTTCTTAGCAACATTCACTTCAGGGTGTGATGTCCCTGCCTACACGAGTTGGGGTAGAAGATACTCTTTAGCCTTGGCAGGCAACTCTTTTAGGAGAAGGATACTCCGAAATCAAACCAGCGGGCAGAAGGGGTATTTTAGCCTTTTGGTAGGCAACCCTTCTATGAGAAGGCTGCTCCGAATACATTTCTTGTTCTCCAACCTTGGACTGTGCCATAGCCATTGTACCATGGCCTTCCATGGTCTTGGGTTTGAGTTCCCTTAGCTGAGGGTACAATCAGACATTTATCCCGTTTTTCTTTCACTTTCATGTTTTTTTTTTTTTGAAAACTGTGTAGGACGTGTTGCTGAGGAAGCAAAAGTTGTTTGTTGGATTATCAGGAAAGTGCACTTCTCCCAACTGATGAAACAATATATTTTTAATTGTAGCCGCTTCTATCATCCACTGTTCCTTCTTCCAAACGGCTCTAAAACCATTTTCCTCTTGTTTTCGGGCACTCGGTAGTCACAGGTCCGGTGACGGTTACCTTTTCTTTACTGTTAGGCTTTAGAGTTATTTGAGTTTTCCCAAAACTCGTATAAATTGCTACCTTTCACAGAGTCTTCGGTTCCTGTAGGCTTAACACTGCGTCACATGTCCTACCAACATTTACATAAATAAAATATAAAGTTAATTTCCCTTTCTCTGGGCAAAGTTATGTATACACACACACACACACACACACACACACACACACACACACACACACACACACACCATTTACGAAAACTCGAAATAACGAATAATAACGAAATGTTAACACGAACAGCGAAAGTCCACTTACGCAAAAGGGAATAAGAAGTGGGAATATGAGAAAGAGAGCTTTCACCAGCAAGACATTAAAATTCCCAGTTTATATGTTTTGGTGCAAATTATCGCGCCTATGCAGATCGAACATTAGATACAGAGTACAATGGAAATGAACGTATAATTAAATTCATGAAAGCTTGCCATTTAACGATTTAAGCGTCTACTGAATAGGATATTGAAGAGCTATAACAGCATAAGACGGCTCTGAGAAGTGGTCGCTCCATTTCCTGAACTGGTTCCCAAAAGAACGTCTCGTTAAGAGAGAGGAAAAAAAAAAAAAGATTGATAGTCAAATAAAGGCATTTTCAATTGCTTCCCTTTCCTCTCAAAAGGTTTCTGATTCCTCGAATTCCTCCCAAGTAAAAGTTCAGATGAGGAAGCCTTCTAGTTTTATTTCACTGTTACTTTTCCCGCTTCAAGGGGTAAGGGCGGATCTAAACCTTCTCCGAATACGGAAATGAAATTTCGCTCGAACTATAAATGGATTTACGTTAGTTTTGGATACTTTCACCATTCCTCTTTATAAAATGGAGCTCGTGCATGCAATTGGAAACATTCAGTAAATTTAACAAAGGCTTGAATAGTAAAGATAGTCAGACAGTAAGGCCCAAAAGCACGTCCAAAGAGAGAGAGAGAGAGAGAGAGAGAGAGAGAGAGAGAGAGAGAGAGAGAGAGAGAGAGAGAGAGAGAGAGAGAGAGAGAGAATCTTTCAAAATTATCAGTTTATAACGGTCGCAACTTTTAATGAATTTCCTAATTATTATGGTCATTATATATATATATAACGACATTATCAAATAAATATTCATTAAAGAACACAGTACTTGGCACTGATAAGAGATGTCCTACGCAAGAAAATGTGATAAAAATTATTAGAAAGAACATTGTGACACTGTCAGACTGCTTAGTCTGTCACTCTTTAAAATCCTGAAATGCTCAGAGTAGTATTGAGATCATTCAGTTCTTAAAGAAAATATCTGGGAGATTTTACCGGTAAGGTACACCCAGGATCATTTGACTATCTCCACTGAGATACACCATAGTGGTTCTTTCTAATTCTCTTGTCTTGCGGGTGGGATTTTCTGTCACTATTCCGAACCACAAGCTCTATTTCACTCACTATATAAAAGAGTTCGAACGGAAAAACTGTGTACATGTTTCTGTTCAGTAATAATTTCCGGACCGTTAACCATGGTAATAGAATTGTAAATGGAGCGTGATTATCATCTACATCCTAGGTGATTTTCTCCTCTGAATAGGTTTGATGTTAATGCAATCATAATTGCCAATTAGAAACACGTTGGTACATAATGGTAAAAATTATCTGATGGTTGTGAATCTAAATGTTGATAGCTTGATTTCAAGTGATTACCACTACTCCCATGTTGATTGACCTCGCAATACATAACGTCACACCAATTACTTATGTATACGCTTGTATTTACATTTTTTTTTTGACAAAGCCTGAGCTGGGGTGTCTAAAAAGAACGTCAAGACAATTGTCATTAAATTGTTCATAGTTTAATTGTTGTATCAAGAAACAGCAGATACATTAACCTGCATAGAAGCATCATAAATGTACGTCGACCATCTTTTCTTCTATATTATTCACGTCTCTCTTGCAAGTATTATCAGGCTTCCTGTATGTTCAGAATATTCGTACTAGTAGTTAAAAGTATCCTTTTTTTTTCACCCCTCCAACAACTTCGACCTTTAACCATCTTGAACTATCGTCTCCCATTCTTTTTCTACAGCCAAACAACCTCATCTTCTGATGTGTATTAGACATTTAACCTCTTCGTTACAGCTCGACGACATTTCTAACCTTTTCATTCGTTCGACATCAAATATGACAAGATGTAAATCAAAACATGGTAATGAACACGTCATTTTCATAAACACACATAACCTCAAGAATTCTTCATACTTCCAGTCAGTTTTGCAGTGAAGTCGGTGAAGATAAGTAATTCTCAGGTTGGTTGGGTGTGCGGTTTTTCTTTTTCTTTCTTTAGGTAGAGTATCAAGCTTCCGTTTTCCATGAGGCCTATAAACTTCAACTTTCAAAGAATCTGTCTAATGCTCCCACTTGGTATATTTTCATTCAATTTTCTCATCCTGTTGCCCTCACCCTATTTTATCTAAAATAACAACACACACATACGAGTATATACAGTATGTATATATATATATATATATATATATATATATATATATATATATATATATATATATATATATATATATATATATATATATACACTCTGTATATCATATATTAATACAACAAGCAAGAGAGAATGTCAGGCGAGCTAACTCAAACTCAAAGTCAATCATTGATAAGTTTTGGGGTCACAAGTGGCCCTATGCCTTCTTCCCCGAGTCCCTTGGCACTGGCCTGAACGCAAAAGTTGAGGTCTTGACTGATCATTTCATAATGCGAAGAAAGAAGAAGATGAAGAAGGCGAATTAGAAGAAGGAGAGAGAGAGAGAGAGAGAGAGAGAGAGAGAGAGAGAGAGAGAGAGAGAGAGAGAGAGAGAGAGAGGCGAAGCAATTGAATCATGGAAGCCTTATCCAGCGGGGTGAAGAAAAGGGCTTAAAATCCTTTTTGAGACAAACAAAATGTAATAAAATGAATCAGTCTTCAAAAGTGATGAGGAAGTAATTCAGTTATTATTCTACAAAGGCACACAATACCGTTGCAAGGAATATTTTTGCAGTCCTCGGACACCAGATAATAAAAGCTAATGGAAATAAAATACCGGATTTTTTTTTCGACTGGGAAACTGCGAAATAAATTAAGGATTCAAGTCAATATGAGTTATGTACACAATATAAATCCAATTAATTTTTCTCTATAATACTGAAAAGAGAAAGCTGTACAAAATCAATAAACCGAGGAAGTAGCGCCATCCTGGAACTGTAATTCATAAAATCGACTTTGGAATCATAAAGCAAACATAAACCACACAACTGAAGCTTGATCTGTTAATCTTTCCTTTCTAATTTATCTATTTCTTGTAACAAGAGATATGTATTCATCACAGGAACTGTCTATCAATGTATAAATGCGTATATATACTAGAAAATTCACATGAAATGCGTATCGTTTCAGACCCAACAGCAGTAGGTATGTTAAACTAGATCCACATACACATGCAATCTATTAAGTTTGATAAAAATGATTTCCAATTAATGTAGCAATAAACTGTAACATGACGTTATTTACAACGAATCTGTGTGAGCTTTATATATATATATATATATATATATATATATATATATATATATATATATATATATATATATATATATATATATATATATATATATATATATATATATATATATATATATATATATATATACACATTCAGGCGGAAGTACACAACAGCAAGCAGGAGTCCAAAGAAGACGACAGTCAACGAAACGGTTGCATATTTATTAAGAAACGTTTCGTGTTACTTAAACACATCATCAGTCTGTAAAATTGAAAAATACACATTAATTCTCTAATTTAAAATAAAAGCTAAATTAAAAATCTCCTTTCTTTTTACTTTTTATGTATGTTGTAATTTTAAAGAATTTAACTGCCGTTTTTTAATTTAGCTTTTATTTTAAATTAGAGAATTAATGTGTATTTTTCAATTTTACAGACTGATGTTGTGTTTAAGTAACACGAAACGTTTCTTAATAAATATGCAACTGTTTCGTTGACTGTCGTCTTCTTTGGACTCCTGCTTGCTGTTATATATATATATATATATATATATATATATATATATATATATATATATATATATATATATATATATATATATATATATATATATATATATATATATATATATAAAGCTTCTAGAGACCTAAAAGGAAATCTGAAGGCCTCGGCAAAAAATATGCAAACAGTGACTTTTGCACATAAGTAAAATTGAATAAATGGGCTTAAAACTCTTATTTAAATTTTTATCCTTGTGTGTATGTATATATATATATATATATATATATATATATATATATATATATATATATATACACAATATACACATGCACACACATATATATACTGTATATATAATATATATACATAGTATATGTATATATATATATATATATATATATATATATATATATATATATATATATATATATATATATATATATATATATATATATATATGTATATATATATATATATATATATATATATAATGTGTATATATATTATATATATATATATATATATATATATATATATATATATATAATGTGTATATATATTATATATATATATATATATATATATATATATATATATATATATATATATATATATATTACAAATATTATATACTATTCGACCTCTCTGCTTTGATTTAGTAGAAGTATAACCAAAAAAGAGAGAAAAAACAAACAAAGGGAAGCTTCCTCTGTGTACAACATGGTGGTAAGGGAGCCGAAAGATAGTTGTTGTGATCCAAAACCACCAACCGTCTTCAGAGGATTATAAGTTTAGTTTAGGGACCTATCCCACAGGGAAGGTTTCACTTTTGCCACCTTTAGTTAGGGTATCCTTAAGCCCCCTTTTCCCTAAAAACTACATACTGGCGAGTTTTGTTATCTTTCAGGCTACCAGCCCGCTATAAAAGGCAGGGGGGAGTTGTCTGCAAACAATGACCCACGCTTTCGACCGCAGGTCAGGCAATCCAGAGGTCACGAGGAGTGACAGTACAAGTGGTATTGCTCTCGCTCCCTTCTACCTTTGTCTTCCTAATTTAGTGGAACCAACGAGGATCGATTCAACAGACCCTGGGCGTCAGATGCAAGTGCGCACAATTGCTCTACGATAAGGTAAGTCTGAAGATGACAATTACTCGCTGTTCTCCCGTTATATCTCACACTGTATTTCTGTGTCAAGTTTCTCTCTTATCAGTCACTGACTAAAGAATCCTAGTGAAAACATATCCCATTTATGAAGTCGGCTATATGAAGTACAATTAGTGTTGCCTAGTGAGATTGCATAAAGTATCCTCCATGGTGTTAACATAATATTCTCAATTTAAGATACACTCCTTGCAGTAATTAAGGGTGAGTGAGAAGATTCGTCTAAGTAAAAGTCAGGCATGCCTTGGAACCTGGTCATACCTTTGTTTGGAGGAGGAATAGCCATAATACACTAGAGAACCGATTATAAGAGCATCATTACAGCGACTCAGCTGTTGCGTCATACTCGACAGTGGGCAAAATATTATTGTGTCCAAAGGGGGACGAATTGGGGAGTTGTTGCTGGCTCACATAGATTTTCTTACTTTCATTAGTTTTCTTTGTTGGACTAGATGGTTGATCAATGTGGTTTATTTAATTAATTTCTTTCAGAAAAAATAGAAATATTCAGTAACCTAGTTCCAACTGGCGACCGAATCTAATTAAGTTAATTATCTGTCTTTCTGGGTAACTTTTAGCCTTAATTGATGGGATTACATGGGTCTTTGTTTAAGCAAGGCTGTATAAATCACAGTAATTAATACTTAAACTCATCTGCCGAATGACCCATGTAACAATATACTCGTATATATATGTATATATATATATATATATATATATATATATATATATATATATATATATATATATATATATATATATATATATATATTCATATATATATATATATATATATATATATATATATATATATATATATATATATATATATATATATATATATATATATATATATATATATATAACTATAATTTCTTACCTATAAATCATTTCTTGATTTTGTGACGACAGAGCGAGACATTTTTATTTTTAAAGGCAAGTATCAGCGTAAATCCTTTCCTACCGCCACAACAGATTGGTGTCAAGTGAATCTAACCCCTCTATTAAGACAGTTGGTGTTCCAGTTACCATCTGTAAGTCTTTAGATGATTAAAATTTCCAGCCTCCCTAATCGGTCTCATTTTCAATGTTGAAGTAAAATCTAGAAGGCGGCATACGAACATGAATACTGTGTCCTAGTTAGGTAACAATGTATGTCAATCTACCTTTCTCTTCAAATGTTTTATACAGTGAACACCTTGCTTAAGACATATCAGCCGCTCAGTGCTTTTACAACCAGGCTTTGACGCCTCTTTTAATCCAACGAGATCATCACATTCAATAAAATCCACCGCTATCATTTCCTCCAGCTATGAAACCAGTTTATGTTACTGAGAAATCGACTGACAATGTCATTTCCGGTCAATCAGCTACATGCACTTGAAAACCTGACAATCTCACATCAGTTTTACCAATACTATGTCAAACCACGAACTTCTACTTTCTACACGTAGCTGTAAAATTCTATTGACATTGTAACAACGTAAACAACTAACAATTGGTTTTTGCAATTTTCACTTAAGCGTGAACTTCCTTACCCCTCCCCCCCAAAAATACACATAGACACACACACACACACTCCTCCCCTCCGCTCTTTCAATTCTGTTCCGGTGTCGGATCTAGCCGTTATCATCCCATTCCACGGAGTGACAAGCTAATTAAGTCATTTTTATACAAAACTTAATTATCTTCAAATCACAGGCTCTTTCATAAGGATAACAAATACTCTTGAGTCTCATTATCCACCAACGTTTAGAGCATTTTGTCAATTAAGCTTTCATGTCTGGTAGAAGCCGGTGAAACACCTCAGCATCTAGATTCTAATTGACAAGTGGGGCTAATACGCTTTGTGGAAACATATAAGCAATCTTCCTAGGATACGAATTATTTTCTCTCTCTCTCTCTCTCTCTCTCTTGGGAACTACCCGTTTATCTCGTCCGTCTGTAGCTTTCCTTCCATCTTTTTCCCGGTGAAAACCCGTCAAAGTTTCTCTAATGTTTTACGTAAAACAAATTGAGACGTAATAGCCTTTTACACTACCTTGATTGCCAACGTCGCAGAACTGTCCCACTAATGAAAGCAATTAGTTAAGAGTACTCAGTTGTGATTAAATTATCTGGTCATCCGGTCCTGTTGAACTCAGAGTCATGCTGGAACGCCCGATTTGGACATGGCCAAATAGTCCAATTCATTATTCATTGATGGGCAGCAAACCTAACTCTTGGGGCTGGATTGGATTTAGAAATTTAGAGTGAACAGCCAATCACTGGGACAGCTGCGTCTTTCAGAGCTTTGCATTAGGTATGCAGGCACAATGAGATGCCAGTCTACATTTGCATATTTTATCCTCGGGAGGGAGTCCCTGTGTGAATGCGATCGATGTATCTATCCGAATCCGT
The DNA here is from genome assembly GCA_039081455.1 of Macrobrachium rosenbergii. Classification (NCBI taxonomy): domain Eukaryota; kingdom Metazoa; phylum Arthropoda; class Malacostraca; order Decapoda; family Palaemonidae; genus Macrobrachium; species Macrobrachium rosenbergii. The sequence continues at coordinate 55,574,639 of JANJGK010000001.1, forward strand.
TAAATAGTTCTCAAGACATTTTCATAGGTATTCTCTCCGCTTTGTTGGTGCAAGAAACCAAAAGGCAATGGTGACAAATACGTTTAACACGTAAATCATGGCAAAGTCTGGAAATACTAAAAGCAATGGTGCTGAAAGCACTGCTGAAAGCAACGAAACAGCATCCTAAGGCAGAATAAAAACTTTTTTCATGTTGACTAAAAATAGGAATATTTAACGACAAACCACTTTACTTGAGTGAAACCTTATAAAACTCCATTTTTAAATGCTGAAGAGAGAACGTACAAAAAGATATAAAAAAATCCAGTTCTCGGAAAAAAAGTAATACACTGTGCCGAACACATTCCTCCTTAACAAAAAATACACCATATTTTACAAGGGATGTAGAGCAGGAGGTTGAATTAGAGGGAAAGAAATTTTGGATTAAAGATTCCAAAGGGGCCGAAGTAAGGGGACCTATATTTAAGAGAATGCGAGGTGAGGAAGGTGAGAGGGGAATAAGTGAGGTAACTATGAGCAACTATGAGCATGGGGATGAGGGTGAGGGAAGGGTAGTCTTGGGAGCGGGTCCCAGAGGAGGGTAGGAGGATACTGAACAAAGAAATTCTGGTAAATAGAGAAACTTACTAAGAGGAACAAGATCGGAACTTTATCGTTTCTTTGTTGATGACAAGAGGCCCAAGAATCGAAAAAAACATAATTGGCTGCGCTTTCTTGTTCTGTAACTAGGAATTAATGAAAGAAGTTTCCTGGTAGAAAAAGTAGGTGTAGTTATTTTTGTTTCATATTCAAAGGTAATTAATCAGGAAAAGTTTCTGATCCCGAAAGCTTCTAAAAGTGTGAAATGATCACAAAACGTTCTGAAAAATACGCTAAAAATGAGAGAAAACACTAAAAATAAACTTCTGACTAATGCAAATTTTAATATCCATGATAAAAACAGGAATCAAGGAACCAAGAAGGAAAATAAAACAAAATAAATGCACAATCGGAAGGGTGAAAATAAAAAATACTTACATTCAAGTTGACTTTGCGTTTGCCTCTACTTTCCTAAATATCTCTCTTCTTTTACATTGACCTTCATTCTCTCTCTTTTTTTGTTTTTGTTTTTGTTTTTTTTGTTCGTTCCGAATTTCATTTCCCATTTTCCCTCAAGGTTTTCAGTTTGCTCGTGGGTCGTTATTGCTAAGAAGTAGGCAGATCAGAGCTTTATTTCTGCTCGACCAAAACTCTTCACCAGCCTACTTACGCTTCTGTTGTTATTTCTCCAAGTAAGCATTTCAAGTATTTTCAATTCAAACAAGTAAAAAATGCGCCGAAGTTGCTTCAGCGGAATCGAGTTTTCCGCACAGCGTATAATCAAGGCCACCGAAAATAGATCTATCTTTCGGTGGTCTCGGTATAATGCTGTATGAGCCGCGGCCCATGAAACTTTAACCACGGCCCGGTGGTGTCCTATCCTATACTGCTGCAAGAAGCACGATTATTGTTAACTTTAACCTTAAATAATATAAAAACTACTGAGGATAGAGGGTTGCACTTTGGTATGTTTGATGATTGGAGGGTGGATCATCAACATACCAATTTGCAGCCCTCTAGCCTCAGTAGATTTTAAGATCTGAGGGCGGACAGAAAAAGTGCGGACAGGAAAAAGAGCGGGCAGAAAAAAGTGCGGACAGAAAAAAGTGCGGACGGACAGACAAAGCCGGCAAAATAATTTTCTTTTACAGAAAACTAAAATTAATCACCAGCAATTATGGTAGTCCTAGAAGTTCTTCCTTTCTTTCCTCTATTTTCATTGTTCTTTCCGTTTTATTTTAGTTTAAGACGTCCCTTTTTCCTCATTGTTATTACAGCATCTCAGGAAAGCAACACAAATCCTAAAATATGGGCACTGTGTCTCGCTAACACCCGGCATCGCACATTTATCAGCTACATTGAGATCATCTCTGTTCTTTTACATATATCAAGTCGGATATGAATAATGAAGCTGCCTACCAGAGAGAGAGAGAGAGAGAGAGAGAGAGAGAGAGAGAGAGAGAGAGAGAGAGAGAGAGAGAGAGAGAGAGACTCCGGAATCCCAATGGGACAAGCACCCATCCTCCACTTTCGTTCCCACAAATATTTCTTTTGGCTCCCAAACTCTTACACAATGGCTCCCCATTTCCCTTTTAATTACTAAGATTAAATTAGATTATTTCAAGCCTTCCGAAACAAACAGTTGCATATCTGCATGACAAACAGAAGTAAGGTTTGCAGCGACCAATAAAAACGACAGTGAAACGGCAGCTAACGAGTTTTCTTGACTGTTTGGCAAGGTGGAAGTTGGTTCATTTCCTTATTTGGCCACATTTACCATTTCCCTTGAGCTGAGTACCATTTTTGTCCGCCCTACTTCCCCATAAACACCTGCCTTGACTGTTCATGCGTTAAAAAACAAATCCAGACCCATACATGAAAATAGTATTCACCAATATCTACGTCCATACAGCTTCTGTTTAGATAATTCTCTACAACGGTGAAGTCACTCCTATGCAATGGACTCTATCCATTCGGAATTACCCGCAGGATATGGTAAACACAGCATATAACGGTTTCCTTGGAATAACTTTCACAGCATGAATACTTAACAAATATTTAAAATATCGCTTAAATGTATAATACCTAACAAATAAGCACTACAAGCATAACCATCGTTCCTAGCGAGACCGCTGGGGTGTAAGAAAAGGCGGATTAACACCAAAGCTTTTGTCTAAAATGTTTCGTGCATTTTCCCACTCCAAGAGGCAAATACATTCAAATGCAACACAATAAATTACTTCGACGATGGAGATAAAAACCCGTGAAGGAGCTCTGCAAATCTTATATATATATATATATATATATATATATATATATATATATATATATATATATATATATATATATATATATATATATATATATATATATATATATATATATATATATATATATATATATATATATATAATATATATATATATATATATATATATATATATATATATATATATATATATATATATATATATATATATATATATATATATATAGACCGAAACTTCTCGATTCCCTTACCCCGGCACAGAGGTACCATAGATGAGGAATAAAAGGTAAAAGGCGCAGGCAAAGGTCTTCTTAGTATCATGATGCACTGGGATATTCATGCCTTAGGAAGTTCGGGACCGTCATGGCAAGGTCAACTTGGTGATAATAGGTACTCGCGATTCTTATGAGAAGTTAGTTAAAATGAATCTTACTCGGTGAGTGAGAGAGAGCGATTCAGTGATTGAGTTCGTAAAGTTTCAACTTGATTTCTAAAAACTGCGTCAGGTTAACGAAGAGGGAATAAAAAATCTTGGCTGATTTTGTAATAAAAAAAAAAAAAAATGGGATTCGTGAAACAGACGATGAAACTGGATGAGACCAAGGAAAATATCCGAGTTGTCGACTGAATGCAACAAGAATCTCACCACGAGGAGGAGTGCTTTACAAATCAGGAGGGGGAGGAATAGGAGGAGAGGGGATGTGGGGAGCTGGTGAGGTGTCTACAATCCTGACGTCTTGGAGGAGGAAAGGTGTTGCTTAGTTGAGGGAGAAAAGAAAATCAAATTTAGATGATACTTTAAAAAAAAGTGCGGAAGTTTTCTATTGGATTTTTTCAAATTGACATTTGTGGGGAAAAGAGGACATTTGTTTGTTTAACGGTAATGAACGACTTTCTTCCCATATATATTGCATTTCTATCCGTAATTTCAATTGAGATTACGTGCTGGAGAAAAAAAATCGAATTTACCATAATAAAAAGTGTGTTTGTATAAGAGTATGTGCGTATTCCTTGGCTATGGGATTAGGCTGGGTGTCTTTCCAGATTTTAACACACATCCTGTGTCACACCCACAGCGCAGACTTTAATTCAGATCAGTCTGCTAGTTTCTGTTACAGCCTCAGCAACAAATAGATGCATAGAACGTCATAGTTAGTTGACTAATGCTGAATTTTATTCTATAAATACAGCCTTAACATATTAACAGTCAGCTGGGCTGACATAAAGAAATATATGAATATAAAAAAGCAGCAGTAGGACGCAACTGCAAGTGAAGTGTAAACAACGGTAATAGTTAATAAGATGAGCCAACAGAAACTATTCCATTAACAACATAAAAGAATAAGGAAGGCAAACAAATGCCATCAAAAAGGGTAATGAGTGAAAGTGAATTAAAAACTTAATGAGAAATTAAGCGAAAAATATGTTATTCAAGACTGGTGTGAGAAGAATGAATACAAATACATAGACTTTCTTGGAACATTAGTAGACGAACTTGTAACAGCTGGATGTTTGGGGATTTATCGAGAAGCAGCATGAGATGAACATCACGTCTGACTGTTAATGGCTCTTTTTTCGAGGACAATAGATTTATTCACAGTTATTTTGACACTTTTAGAGATGTAACTAGAAGAGCGATAAATGGGATCGGTACGGTAATGGACTATGAACTATTTCCATCAAGGTAAAAATAATAGAATGGAAAACTGAAAAATAAAAGTTGTAAAAACTTTCTGCTAATGGATTAATGTATCATAAAATCCATTTGGATGCATAAGAAGATAACGCCAGATGAATGACCAGCTATAACGCCAGGCAACTGTTTTACTGGATTTTCGCTGTTCTATCGCTGGCAGAAGTAAGAGAATGAATATGTATGGAAGGAGGGGACGGGTAATAATAACCCAAAGCCTACTGAATAGTCCCAGCAGAAGTGTGGGATTTGATCAACTGATACAACTGTTTCAGGACGGAAATATTGGGAGGTGCTGATACGAGGTGTAAACAACAAAACTTAGTATTCTTTATAAACGTGAAAACAAATTTAACTCAATTAGTCATGGCAGTATGTAGGCCTAACTGGTGCCCGATGGGTACTCGATGTAGTAGCTATGTAATGGCAAATGCCTATGCAAATTTTGCTTTCACTTCAGCGAATGCGGTATCTTCTGCCAAATTTCCTAAAAAGCATTTAGGATTTCGATTACTTAAAGGGGTCACGCTTTTCTGTCATCGCCTAAAAGAACCTATAAACTGAGGTAAAAAGTCAGGTCTAAGAACAGTCTTCCGAGAAAAAATGGGAGGGTCTTATTGCTAATGATAATCTGAAGCAAGAGGTGCGAAGAACAGACGGTGATGATAACATAACGTGAGCCAAAAAAAATCCGTAACCATCATAACATCATGCCATTGTGGTAAAAAAAAAACACATTATTTTCCAGTACCGTATAAAGCCAAGACTTGCTGGTTTGTGTCTCGTGTTATGAAAGACTCCGTGAGAGGACGTTCCACAGTAATAGCAACAAAATGATGCACATCGCACATAAATCGCAATAACGTTGGATTAATGGGATGAATTATACCATCCACCTCTGATTCAATTCCAAGGATATATTAATGATATTGCTGTAGGGCGGTAATGGGTAACGACTACTCAGGCTGTACTTATAACGCTTACCTATTAAACCCATGGTAAACAAGACACTTGAATCTAACAAAGAAAGAATATAAAGATCATACAGTGCTGAACTTTAACTTGTATTTCATTCGTGTATAGATATTTAGTGGAGAGAGAGAGAGAGAGAGAGAGAGAGAGAGAGAGAGAGAGAGAGAGAGAGAGAGAGAACAATAAGCAGATCATAATTAGATTTTCCTTATTTACTTACAAATAACGGAAGGCGTCCTTCAACATGTAAAATGAAGACTAAAGTCAAAAGACAAAGAATATCCAAGACTAGATTTGACAAGACATGTGAATACACAATGCTTCTATATGGTAAGTGCAATTATACACACGTTAAAAAAGAAAACATACATATATGCACACACGTTC